>CM060929.1:600556289-601207852 GCA_030765085.1 Allium cepa | reverse complement strand
TTTCCAAGGGCTTTAATTTAACTTAATTAAATTTTTTAACCTTAACCTATGTTAAATCAAACATCTTTTATTTGTAAATCAAGTCCTAACAACAATTGTTTCTAGAAATAATGAATTCAAATCAAAAACAAAAATCTGGAACTATAAACAGAGTAGTTACAGATATACAAAAACATGCATACATCATACTTATATATATATATATATACAACAAATTCTCACAATCATATTCATTTCAACATCACTAGCATGCAACCAGGTTTTATACTCAACTTTTTTGTTTAAAATAAAGTTACTCACCTGATTTGTGAAGGAAGAACAGAGCTTCCAGATTTTGAAAAAGCTTGAAAACTTTAAACTTTATTTGCTTGTTTGTTTAGAAACTGGAATGTTTGTTTAGATCCCAGTTTTTTTTTGCATGCAGCTTGGTTCCAGATTGTAGAAAAATGAACTACTGGCTGATCATTTGATTTATAAACTGCATGCATCTCTAGTTTGGAAAGATGCAGACACAAGACTTGAATTCAAACTTGCTTTGATAAAACCCAGGTTTGAAGAAAAAGAATGCATAGGCTTTTGGTTTTGAAGATGATGACAGGTTATTATTTCTGGAAATTTGAAAGTGGTATTCAGGCTTGATTTTGAAAGTGGATTACAGGTTTTAATGCTTCAGGTTTTAATAGATGAAATTTCAGGCTTTGTTCTTGTTTCTGGTTTTATGAAGTATTGATTCAAATTTGCTTTTGAAAATGAAAATAGAAAAAGAGAAGAAGATAAGAAACCATTTGTATTTATAAAGGCTGAAATTCGATTTTATTAAAATAAAAGAAAAACTAAAATAAATTGACACTTGTATTAAATCTTTACATTTGTCATCTTAAGATGGTTATTAGTTTACATTTGTTACATTAGTTACATAATTTAACTACACTTGTCCTAAGAGTAATTAGTATTTATTTTTAAAGGTTATAATAAGCTTATATTTAATTAATTAGTTTATAAGTACATACTTATATGTATAGATAATTTTTAAAGATATAAAACCAATTATACTTATATATAAAAGTTTATACAAATATTTTTGAAATCAAAAACATTTCAAATATCTATCCTTTGAATTTCAAAATTTTCAATTCAAATTCAAATCAAATTCTGAAATTCAATTTGAAATGACAAACTATTTTTATTAAAATCCATTTGTTAAAAACAATACATTATTTATATTGTTTTTCAGTAACTCATTTATCAACTTAAAATTTATAAAAGAAATTATCTCTTTATTAATAAATTACTTATTTTATCAAACTATATTTTAAAAAAAAAATCAAAACAAACCTTATTGTTAATTTATTTAAATTTAAACTCAAAATCAATTTAAACAATTTAAACTTTTATCTTAACAATTTAAAATCATATGGTTATTTATTTAAATAGCTTTGAAAAGCTTTATATTAAATAAAAAACAAATTTTCAAATTACTAAAAATATTAGAATTAGAAAATATGCTTTATTTATTAAATTTAAAACAAAGCTAATCTATTTACAATACAAACCACATATTTACATTATAAATAGAAACCAATTTATTAGCTTTAAAAGATAAAATCTACTAATTAAATATTTATTTAATTGCATTGTTAAATTAATTCAAATTTTTATTAACAAAAATTATCAAATCAATTTAATTTTAAACACAGATTATTAAATTAATATTGTCAAAAATTCCGGGATATCACACCCATGTTTGGTATGACTCAAGACCATAACCACATGGAGGCCTTGGGATAGAATTAACGGTTTATTTCAAAACAATGATAACGAATTACAAGTATATTGAATGGAAAGTAATAATTCGATTACTTAAATAAAAAATTCACATAAGAGTTCGACAGAAAACAAAGAACTTTTAGTTGCATAATAAACTTCAAAAATTATGATATAAGTTTATTCATAAATGGGGGCCGCATTTGCATAATCATGGCAAACAAAAGAGAAAAACGGTTGTGCAAACTATATACAGACTAAGCCGGAGTGATGACTATTTCTTCTGCCCTTTCTCCTTTCTAGATCTCTTAGGAGTGCCACTATTCGAACTTCCACATGTCATTTTCCTTGATCCTTTTCCACCATTGGAAGGAGAGCTTTCAGAGGTTGGAGGAAGTTCATGAGGAACTGACCCACCAGGTAGGATGACTTGTAGTGGAACGAGATTCGGTTTGTTAGTGTTTGTATCAATGTGTTAACGGTTTATTTCAAAACAATGATAACGAATTACAAGTATATTGAATGGAAAGTAATAGTTCGATTACTTAAATAAAAAATTCACATAAGAGTTCGACAGAAAACAAAGAACTTTTAGTTGCATAATAAACTTCAAAAATTGTGATATAAGTTTATTCATAAATGGGGGCTGCATTTGCATAATCATGGCAAACAAAAGAGAAAAACGTTATGCAAACTATATACAGACTAAGCCGGAGTGATGACTATTTCTTCTGCCCTTTCTCCTTTCTAGATCTCTTAGGAGTGCCACGATTCGAACTTCCTCATGTCATTTTCCTTGATCCTTTTCCACCATTGGAAGGAGAGCTTTCAGAGGTTGGAGGGAGTTCATGAGGAACTGACCCACCAGGTGGGATGACTTGTAATGGAACGAGATTCGAGTTGTCAATGTTTGTATCAATGTGTTCATCCTTAGCTTTGTTCTTCAAAAATACCTCCCTCTCGATGCGCTCTTTTAAGTTGAGCTCATTGGTATGTTCAGTGGTGCCAATAATTACAATGTCATCCAACTCATCGGGCAACGACGGTCTTCAGCTTAATCATTATCAAGTGCTACGATAACTTGAGCTACGGGTCTTGGAGTGTCGGTGGCCTCTGAAATCTTAATAGATGTCAATTGCTGCTCCGTGGCAACTTGGAGGCCCAAAACAAAAACTATGGATGCTGTAGTAATCCATAGTTATTAATCCTCGGCGATCAAATATAGCGGTGTTATATTCATTGACACATAGAAACACGTGAACATGGAAAAAAATTAAAACATCAAACAAATCACATTCCAATTCAAAACATTTCCAATTCATTGCATAATCCCACAATCGCAAATCATGTTCAGAGGAAATATATTTATTACAACATACGCCAAGAGCGACATATGAAGATGTCCCCTTTGATGGTCAAAGTATATATAGGCAATATAACAAGTTTACCATTACAAACAACATGGTAGAAACAAGTAAAAAAGAACTCTAAATATCTATTATGCCTTCTACACGTCTCCAGAAGCTTTATTCATTTAATGAGGTACCTAAAAACTTCAACTCTCAAACTACTCAAAATCAATTGAGCACCCGAGAGTTTAAGGGGAAAACATAAACTTCGAGTCGGACATAAAGCCTGGTATGAAAAATAATTTACCATCTCAAATCATTTAGATATCTAGTGAGACCATGCCGCTTAGCGAAATGGGTTTTCCCCTAACTAGTCCTAAACCTCTATAAAACCATATACTATGCTCCTGCATTCACGATAGTTAAAAACATAGTCATTTCAAATATTATGATGATATGAATACAAGTTAAAACAATTTGGATTTCCCCTCCTTTGTTTAATTGACTCCTTGTCATATTTATAGTTTCTTGGATCACTATTAACATATTAGTTTTCATGGGCTTACTAATAACCTGTATTTTAATTTCTAGATCCTCCGTCCTATGTCATAGTTTCTTGGGTGCACTATGAACCAATTGGCCCTTGCCAATTAACTTAACACTACCACTCCAGTGAGTTTAAATTGATTCATGGGTTTCTTTGAACCTATTGGTTACTCCAATAACTTCTCTCTTATCCTAGTTTTCATGGGTTGACTAGGAACATATTGACAACTGTCAATAACTAAATTCGGATATAGTTTTCATGGGTTCACAACAAACCGCTTTGCCCCTGCAAACCACTCTTTATAACATAGTTTTCATGGGATCACTATGAACCTATTGGTAACTCCAATAACTTTATAATCATAGTTTTCAAAGATGCATTATGAACCTATCTCCCCGACAACTTCCATATTTAAGCATCTTATATACGGATCACCCTGACCTTTTGGATGCAATTCTACTCATCCAGAAGTTTAACCAATTTATATTCACTACTGGGTTAACCTATCTGGTTCTTTTGCCATTTTATCCCCAAAATGCAGTTATGGGTCCACTATAATGTGAATATATTTATATTTGAAGAAGCAACCATAATTAAAAAACAATACCACTCTTGTGGGCTTAATGTCCTTGAAATATTTTTTCATATAAACATGGTTATAATTTTATAGAGGAAAGGTTTTTCTAGAAATCATTTCAAAACTCCTTTAATTTAGACATGAATTTTTTTTAAAAAAATGAGTTTGGGTTACAAAACCTTTCGAATCTTTCGAAACCTTCGAGACCTTGCTTTCAACCTCACTGGATACCCTCCTTCGAAAGCATAAAAATATATTTTCAAAGCATTAGGCCACTACTTTTCGAACACTTTAAAACTTTCCTTCGAAACCTTTCAAATGTATTAAAGCATTAGCATTTAATTACTTAGAAGCATAGCATTGAGACGAATTGAAAGTCCCCCTTTTGAAACCATTTGAAGTAACCCTTCTGAAACCATTGGAAGTCCTTCTTTCCAAACCATTGTAAGTAACCCTTCCGAAAAATTGAAAGTCCCGCTTTCGAAACTATTGGGCTTACACTTTAAATATTATTTGGGTCAAAATGAATATAGGTGAAAGCATCTTTATTGAAACCATCCTTTATTATATAAAAAAATATTAGGGAAAACAAGATGGCGTTGGCACCATCTTTTTCGAAAGCTTCAAACCATTTATACAAAACATAAAGGGTAGCGTCAAAACTCCTTTTGAAGCTATTGCCTTCGAAACCTTTGGCCCCTCGCGAAAGCTATAGGAAGAGGCTTAAAACATCTTTAAACAAACATTACCTTACGAAAGCATTGACGACTTCAATACCTTCGAAAGGCTGAAGAACGGCAACAGGGCTTCAACTAGGTTGGAACCCCTTCTTTCAAAAGCAAAATTTCATAAATAAAGGAACCCATTCGAAAGCAAACATAAGTTGATGGCAACCCCTTCGAAAGCATTTAAAACCTCTTTCGAAAACATATGCTTCGACTCCTTTGAAGGCTTAAATAAAACAAAAGTAAGCGCTTCTCTTTTTAAAACAAACCAAGGTATCGACCCCTTCGGAAGCCTAGCTTTCGACACCTAACCTTTCGCCTTCCTCCAATCCACTACATACCATCTTTGTGATATCTTGTGTACTAGTTTTGGCTTAGTAGGTTTCGACCGGGTTGATGGCGGAAGCATTGAGTCGAAAGGTGCTTCTAAAGTAGGCGAAACCAACTTTTCTGGGTAAATCTGTTTTAGTACTAATTAAGAAAACTTTTTTCTAACTAACCTACCATATGTAAATACCAGATTGATTGTCTTAACTTTTTAAATTCTTTACTAAAGTAACTGCCACTCCTTTCAGATCTAAACCACGGTTAAGTTAATCAAACAAGCCCTTCCATTAAGTAAAACCAATATTGCAAAGAAGTCCCTCCTCTAATATAATTTAATTTGCATAGCAAATCACTTTGAAAAATCCCCAAAAACTCTATAAATTAAAATTATCAAAACTAAAATCCAAGTCCAAAATCATGTTTTACATAATATTAAATTTTTCCATGGCATTTAAGCATTAACATAACTTGGTTTCTTCCTAAGACCGTGAGAAATCATATTTAAACATCCTTTTTTAAATCAAATAAATTTGTGATTCTAGCGTATCATCATCCAAATCATCGTAAAAACGAATTTACCCTTAAATCTGAAAACATATGATTATTAAACAAAATAGAGATGGAATTATTATTCACCTTGATTAAGATAAGGAGATTGGATTGAGATTGATTTCCTCTAGGTTTGAATCTCTAGCTTCTGATTGAATCCTTCTATTCTTAATGGCCGGCTCCACTTAATATTTTTTGGTTTGCGTTTTCAAAATGATGTGAATGGGAATGAAATGGTTGGAACGAAAATATATAGTGGCTAAGGGTGATGTGCAACAAATACTCAATATAATCTTATGTTGATTAATTAACCTAATAAATCATTCTTAAACCCATTTAATCATTTCATTAAGAAAGACCTTAATTAGATTTATTCAAATATCAATCCCCTTATCACTTAACATTTACATTATTCTATTTAATTTATCTAATTAAATCTTTTGAATAATGTTATTAAAAATTGGAGGTGTTATAGGTTCCCCTCCTTAAAGAATTTCGTCCTCAAATTCAGTAAGGACTAAATACTAAACATAGCAATCATCTGTAATGACTCTTAACAACCATACTAGTCTACCTGACTAGGAATTATCTTTATAAATCAAATATAGACATACCCTCAAAGCAGATCAAGATAATTATTTCGAATCCTTTCCTTTGTCTCCCAAATACAGTCCTTCTCATTGTCGCTTTATTGAAATTTCACTAACTTGAATATCTTGGACCTTAATCTTTTCTCATCTCTCGCAACAACCCAAACTAGTTGTCCAAAAAAAGTCAAATTAGGCTTTACTACTAGATCTTCCAACCCAATCGGAGGAATAGTAGCCTCTGGATCATGCACATACTTGCAAAGATGAGACACATGAAATACATTATGGACATCTACCATACTGCTCATAAACTCTACTATGCATGCGAGCTTTCCAATCCTCTCTATAATCTGGAATTGATCAACATATCTCGATGCCAGCTTCACTAACTTCCCGGACCGTACCACACCCTTCATCAGTGATACCTTAATGAAAACTCTGTCTCCAACTGAGAACTCTAGGTCTTTACGCCTTTTATTTGTGTAACTCTTCTACCTAGATTGAGTTTCCTTCATCCATTCTTGGATCTACTCAATCTTCTATGACGCCTCCCCAACCAAATCTAGACCTAAAACCAATCTGTTCCCAGTCTTCAACTAACATATTGGTGATTTGCATGGCCTTCCATACAAAGCTTCAAAAGGCGTCATTCCTATACTAGTCTTATAACTATTATTATTGGAAAACTCAATCAAATGTAGGTGATCATTCCAAGATCCACCAAAGTAAAATACAAAAGTTCTCGATAAATCCTCGAGTACCTTAGTGACTCTCTCTGTCTGCCCATCCGTCTGGGGGTGATATGCAGTACCCATCTTGAGCTTAGTGTCTAACACATCCTGTAGGCTCTTCCAGAATTCCCTAGTGAATAATGCATCTCTGTCGCTGACTATGGTACTAAGAATCCCATGAAATCTAAATATGTTCTACATGAACAGCTTTGCGAAAACAGGTTTTTTTCGCTAGAATTTATTCTTTTCAGGTAAAATGTCCGAAAAGAATAAAAAATCGTGATTGGGAAGGTCGTAATAGCAAAAGCCATTGGAATTTATATTTTATATATCGGAATAATCCGTTTTGGTATTAATTAACGAGAGGGGTCCTGGTCAAATTTACTGGAATGAAATAGGCACTTTTGGTCAACCTGTCTATAATCACCCATATACTATCATTTCCTCTGCTTGACCTTGGCAACCCATATATAAAATCCATGGATATCGAATCTCATTTCCATACTAGAATCTCTAAAGGCTGAAATAACCCACTCGGCTTCTGATGTTCGGATTTCACTTGTTGGTAGTTTACACACTGCCTAACCCATAAGCTAACATCCCCCTTCATACCTTCCCAATAGAAGCTTCTCTTAATATCCTGATACATCTTGGTCCCTCTAGGATGAATCGTAAACTTAGATCAATGACATTCCCTAAAACTTCTCTTCTTAAGTTCTCAACATCAGGAACACATAATCGCCCCTTCTTTCTCAACCATCCTTTCTGGTCAAGACTAAAATCTTTCATATCATCGATCTTAGTTCGAACCTCAAGCCATCTAATCCTCTCCATTAATAATGGATCTTCCTTTTGTTTAGAAGCAATTTCTCGATCAACGTTGGTCGAACTTCTAAACAAGACAACTTGGCAGTACTCCGAGTAGAACTAATAGTCGATCTTAACTGCACACCACAACTGGCCAATGCTCCTAGATCCTTCATTCTACCAACGTAGCCAACTCCACATTCTGATATCTTTTGCTAAGAGCATCTGTTATTACCAAAATCATAAGCAACTAAAAACTCCAACCACCTCTGCTGTCTCATATTCAACTCCTTCTGAGAGAATAAATTTCTTAAAGACTTATGAACGGTATACAACTCAAATCTCTCCCCCAAGAGATAATGTCTCAAAATATTTAAGGCAAAAATCACCATAGCCAACTTCAAATCATGAGTAGGATATCTCACTTCATGCAGTCTAAGCTATCGTGAAGCATAGGTAATAACTTTATCCTTCTGCAGCAACACAGCTACCAATCCAGTCCTACATGCGTCAATATGCACCACCAATCCCTGGGTTCCGTCTAGAACTACTACCACCGGTGCATTGGTCAACAAATGCTTTAACTTAGGAATGCTTCCTCACATTTGTTGGACCAAACAAACTTTACCACCTTCTTGGTATGCTTAGTGAAAGGCGCTACTATCCGCGAGAAGTCCTTGATGAATCTCCAGTAGTAGTCGGTAAGTCCAAGAAAACTTCTGATCTCGGTCATGGTTTCTGGCCTCTTCCAATTATTGACAGCTTCGATGTTATCTGGATTAACTGACATCCTTTCTCTAAGACCACATGACCAAGAAACTTAATCTCTTTCTTCCAAAAATGACACTTAGAAAACTTCGCCTTTAGTTAATTCTGCCTCAGCGTCTCAAGCACCACTCTAAGGTGATCTTCATGATCTCTTTCATCCTTAGAGTATACCAAAATGTCATTTATAGACACTAACACAAATCTATCCAAATTCTCTCCGAAGGCTCGGTTCATCAAATCCACAAAGAAAGCAGGTGCATTCATCAACCCAAATGGCATCATTAACCACTTATATGAACCATACCTAATTCAAAATGCTGTCAAAGGAATGCTATCCTCTACCACTCTTAACTGATGGATCCCTGTCGCCAAATTCAACTGGGAAAACACTCTGGCTCCACTCAAATAATCAAACAGATCATTAATTCTCGAAAAATGATACTTATTCATTATCGTCATTTTTCTCAACTTATGATGGTCGATATACAAGCTCAACGACCCATCTGCTTTCTTCACGAATACTGAGCCGCTCCCTAAGGCGGACTGCTTGGTTTAATAAAATTTCTTCCTTCTAGATCCACTAGCTGTACCTTAAATTCCTTCATCTCAGTCAGTGTCATCCTGCTAGGTGGTCTACTCATAATTTCAGCTCCTGGCATAAGATCTATCCAAAACTCAACAGCTCGTTTTAGTGGTAGTCCTATGATTGGCTTAAAGACATCAACAAACTCTCTTGCGATTCGAACCTGATTAGCTCTTATCCCGCTTCCATTGCACTTAACAAAGATCAACTACTCTGGTTAGAATTCTCTATTGAGAATATAATTCGGTTATGACTATCTAGGTATCTCATTGATATCTCCCCATCCTGGCAGATTATCCTAGCCTCGTACATTATTAACCAATCCATACCCAAAATGATTCTGAAATCTATGAAATCGAAAACTTATAGACGGCATGCAAACATATGACCGAACAAATCAAGTTCTAACTGGTCACATCTCATCTCCGGAGTTGCATACCTTCCTATTGGATTCACAACCCTTAAGGTAGTAACAAGGTGTGTGAGTTCTAAGCATGACCTGTCAACCAAATACTGTGATATAAATGAATGTGATGCACCAGTATCAAATAGTATCCTAACTGGTATACTCTGAATCAAAAATGTAACTTCCATCATGGTCTTTCCTTTATCAACTGCAGTAGGCTTAGGTGATGATCCAACAACAAAGACCTTGCCTTTGTCTGCATTGACTGGCTCTAGACACTGGTTCTTATAATGCCCAACTTGATCACAGTTGAAGCACTTTACATTCTTCTTATCTGCAGCCTTCTTCCCTTTGTCTGACCGGCACTCATGAGCATAATGACCCTTCTTGTAACACTTGAAGCATACTAAATCTGCCTTTGCATTCTTGACAACATCCTCTTTTTGGGTACCCTTCTTCCTAAGAATTTCCTCTTCTTCCCTGAGGACCTTGGGATTCAACTGGCTTCTCTCTAGCACAACCAACCAGCATCTCTTCATGGAAAATGGCCATCTCCACCACATTACAAGGTTCTAGGATATGGGTCATGGTCATTCTAGCAAGCTCAGGTCTCAATCCTTGAATGAATCTCTCATTCCTTCAGATGTCAGAGTCTATAGTGGCATATCCATAACGAGACACCTCATCAAACTTAGCAGCGTAATCGATTACCAACATCTCTCCTTGAACTAGATCCATGAACTTCCTCATCAATACCGACTTTTCCACTTCGGATAAAAACCTTTGCTCAAACTTCATTCTAAAATCTGCCCATGTCAGTTCTTCCTCCAAAACTCCGGCAGTCACACTACTCCACTAGTGAAGCGTCGCCCCTTGCAACTGCCTAGAGACCATCCTCCTCTTTTTCCCATCATCCAATCCTAGACCATTTAAGATCCTCTTACAGTGCAATAGCCAATTCTCAACTTCAACAGCATCCTCTATTCCAGCAAACAGCTTTGCACCCAGACTGGTGTAGTCTCTGCTCAACTTAGCATAGTTATTCCTAACTAGAGCCATGGGATTAGATCCTCCAACATTACCAGCAACCCCGACTTGCAAAAGATTGGCAACAAATACGACATCCTCGCATCTACTGGCGGATTTCCAACACCAGCATTGGCCCCAGCATTTTGGTTAGCATTAGTCTGTCGACCTTGGTTACTCCTAGTATTAGGTCGAGCATTTCGTTAGTTATGGTGCATCCTCCACCAAGATTTCATTTTCCGTTTCCAACTTCCATATCTTTTTTCTCATAAATCTACATACGAGCCTTAGTAAGATACAGAAGAATGGTCTAAGAGAGAAGGGAACACCTACTTATATATATATATATACACATATATATCGAATACAAGTACGTTACTACAGCGTTATCCCAAACACCGATCATAATTCTAATTCTTTGGATTATGTTTCAAAAAGCTTTTAGGTTTAACTTTTCTTTTAAAGTTTTATAAACCTGTGCTCTGATACCAACTTTTAACATCCTGCTACTTGGAGGCCCAAAACTAACGGCTATGGATGCTGCAGTCATCCATAGTTATTAATCCTCGGCGATCAAATATGGTGGTGTTAGATTCATTGATACACAGAATAACATGAATATGGAAAAGTTTAAAACATCAAACAAATCACATTCCAATTCAAAACATTTTCAATTCACTACATAATCCCACAATCGCAAATCACGTTCGAAGAAAATATATTTATTACAACATATGTCAAGAGCGACATATGAGGATGCCCCTTGGATAATCAGAGTATATATAGGCAATATAACAACTTTTCCATTACAAACAACATAGAGGAATCAATTAAAAGATAACTATAAATATCTATTATGCCTCATGCACATCTTCAAAAGCTTTATTCGTCTAATGAGGTACCTGAAAACCTTATATCTCAAACTACTCATAATCAATTGAGTTCCCGAGAGTTTAAGGGGAAAACATAAACTTCAAGTCAGACATAAAGACTGGTATGAATAATAATTTACCATCTCAAATCATTTAGATATCTAGTGAGACCATGTTGCTTAGCGGAATGGGTTTTCCCCTCACTAGTATCCTAAACCTTTAAAAAACTATATACTGTGCTCCTCCATCCATAATGGTTAAAAATATAGTCATTTCAGAATACTATGATGATATGCATTCAAGTTAAAACAATCTGGATTTCCCCTCGCGTGTTTAATTGACTCCCTGTCATATTTATAGTTTCTAGAATCACTATTAGCCTATTAGTTTTCATGGGCCTATAATAACCTGTATTTTAATTTCTGGATTCCCCGTCCTATGTCAAGTTTCCTTAGGTGCACTATGAACCTATTGGCCCTGCCAATTAACTTAACACTACCACTCCAGTGGATTTAACTTGATTCATCGGTTCTCCTGAACCTTTTGGTTACTCCAATAACTTCTCTCTTATCTTAATTTTCATGGGTTGACTAGGAACCTATTGACAGCTGTCAATAACTTAATCCGGTTATAGTTTTCATGGGTTCACTACAAACCGCTTGGCACCTGCCAACCACTTTTTATAACATAGTTTTCATGGGATCACTATGATCCCATTGGTAATTCCAATAAATATCTAATCATTGTTTTCATGGGTGCACTATGAACATATCTCCCTAACAACTTCCATATTTAAGCATCATATATTTTGGTCAGCCCGACCTTTTGGATGCAATTCTACTCATCCAGGAGCTTAATCAATTTATATTCAATACTGGGTTAACCTATCTGGTTCTCTTACCCTTTTATCGTCAAAATGCAGTTATGGGTCCATTATAATGTGAATATATTTATATTTGAAGAAGAAACCATAATTAGAAAACAATTCCACTCCTATGGGTTTAATGTCCTTGAAATACTTTTCATATAAAACATGGTTAATCCCTTTAAACTATAATTTTATTAAGGAAATCTTCTTCTAAAAATCATTTCAAAAATCATTTCAAAAATCCTTTAATTTAGCCATGGATTTCGAAAATGAGTTTGGGTTACAAAACCTTTCGAATCCTTCGAAATCTTGCTTTCGACCCACTAGATACCCTCCTTCGAAAGCATAAAAAGTATATTTTCAAAGCATTAGGCCCATGCCATCGAACTGTTTAAAACTTTCCTTCAAAACCTTTCGAATGTATTAAAACATTAGCATTTATTCATTTACAAGCATAGCTTTGAAACCAATTGAAAGTCCTTCTTCTGAAACCATTAGAAGTAACCCTTCTGAAACCACTGATAGTCCCCCTTTCGAAACCATTGGAAGTAACCCTTCCGAAACCATTGAAAGTACCCCTTTCAAAACCATTGGGTTTATACTTAAAATATTATTTGGGTCAAAATGAATATAGGTTAAAGCATCTCTTTCGCAACCATCCTTTATCATATAAAAATATAGGGCAAAATATGATAGCGTCGGCACCATCTCTTCCGAACGCTTCAAACCATTTAAACAAAACATTGCAGGATAGCGTCGAAATCCCTTTCGAACCTAATGCCTTCGAAACCTTTGGCCCCTTTCGATATATATAGGAAGAGGCTTAAAACATCTTTAAACAAACACTACCTTTCAAAAGTATTGATAACTTCAATACCTTCGAAAGGCTAAAGAACGACAACAGGGCTTCGACTAGGTCGGAACCCTTTCTTTCAAAAGCATAATTTTATAAGTAAAGGAACCCATTCGAAAGCAAACATAAGTTGATGGAAACCCTTTCGAAATCTTTTAAAAACCTCTTTTGAAAACATATGCTTCGACTCCTTCATAGGCTTAAATAAAACAAAGGCATGCACTTCTCTTTTTAAAACAAACCAAGGTATCGACCCATTCGGAAGACTAGCATTCGACACCTAACCTTTTGCCTTTATTCAATCCACTACATACCATCTTTGTGATAACTTATGTATTGGTTTCGGCTTAGTAGGTTTCGACTAGGTTGATGGCAGAAGCTCTGAGTCAAAAGGTACTTCTAAAGTAGGCAAAACCAACTTTTCTGGGTAAATCTGTTTTAGTACTAATTAAAGCAAACCTTTTCTAACTAACCTGTCATATGTAAACACCAGATTGGTCACCTTTACTTTTTAAATTCTTTACTTAAATAATTGTCGCTGGTTTCAGATCTAAACCATGGTTAAATTATCAAATAAGCCCTTTCATTAAGCAAAACTAATATTGCAAAGAAGTCCCTCCTCTAAAATAATTCAATTTGTATAGCAAATCACTTTGGAAAAATCCCCAGAAATTCCAAAAATTTATTTTAATTATGTTATCTAACATATCAAAATTTCAGACCCAAACTCTTAATATATTTTTTGAAATAATTATAAACCCAGATAACCATGATTTCCTTTGAAATTCATAACAATCCATAGCTTGAAAAATTATAAAAATTGAAACCCAACTTCAAAATCTTGTTTTACGTAACATAAAAAATTTCCATGGCATTTTCAACCGTAACATAACTTGGTTTCTCCCTAAAACCATGAGAAATCATATTTTAAAATCCTTGTTTAAATCAAATAAATTTGTAATTCTAGCATATCATCATCCAGATCATCATAAAAACGAATTTACACTTCAATCTGAAAACATATAATTATTAAACAAAATAGAGATGGAATTATTATTCACCTTGATTAAGATAAGGAGATTGGATTGAGATTGATTTCCCCTAAGGTTGAATCTCTAGCTTCTAATTGAATCCCACTTTTCGTAATGGCCAGCTCCTCTTAATATTTTTTGTTTGCATTTTCAAAATGACATGAATGTGAATGAAATGGTTGGAACAAAAATATGTAGGGGTTAAGGTTTATGTGAGGCAAATACCTAATATACTCTTATGTAGATTAATTAACCTAATAAACCATTCTTAAGCCCATTTAATTATTTCATTAAGCACGGCCTTAATTAGATTTATTCAAATCTCATTCCCCTTATCACTTAACATTTATATTATTCTATTTAATTAATCTAATTAAATCTCCTAAATAATGTTATAAAAAATTAGGGGCGTTACAATAGATGTCGATTGTTCCTCCACGGCGACACCACCTTTTGAAGTTTAACTGGGACCTCGAAGACCTGTATATTCATGGGAGCAAGAACATAATCCAATGACTATTGGGCATGAAGAATGAAATCTCTCAAAAAGTGGAAAACAAAGCGAAATACCTGCGTCCGGCAGACTATCGTTGTCGCCGGAGTGCTCCCTTCCAGGGTAGAAGTCAGCGCCTTAGATTGATAACCGAGTATGTCCAGATCGTAGCTTACATCCTATCCCGGGCCAAGAGAACTAACGCTCCAGCTGCTTAAAAAGAAGTGGGGCCTTTCAGATTGGATTTCTAAAACTCGGCGGTGTTTTTCCCTTTTCCGAAGGGTGCCAGAATGTCAAAATATCGAAGTCTTGCAGCAACAAGGTCTAGAGGTTCATTCCTGTGAAGATTCTCCCATACTAGTTTCTCTTCATCTAAATCAGCTTCGTCGAGGGTTATCTTTTTCATGTCAACAATGTATTCCCAAGCCTCTACACACGACTCAAGATAACCCTCTCCAAGAAATCTCAGATCGCGATGGATAAGGACTTTAGCATTGTATTCAATGATCAAGGGATCGAATATGTCCTTAATTTCATTTCGACCGGCTTCTTTGGCATCCTTTACCTGGGCCTCGATCAATTCTCTTATCTCATTGTGGCATGCTTCTCTCGTCTCTTCTTTGAGAACTTTAATTTGAGCAAGTTGCTCATCAAGCTTATTCTTTAAATTCCGTGCTTCAATGGCCTCTTCGCAATATCTTTGCGATTCCTCTTGAGCTTTAATTTTCTCTTCCCTCTCGTTCTTAAGAAGTTCTTCAAGCTCCTCAATGCGTGGGACAAAATATTTTTCCTCTTTTGCGAGGTATTTTTTCCAAAGCAAGCATACCGTTGCGGTTGAGGGCGGCGTCAAGTTCCTTTTTATAGGCAGCTTCTAGATGACTCACCATCTCATATGTTTCGTTAGCACTTTTTCTGCCTTAGTTTGCTTCACCATCAAATCTGATATCTCAATATCTTAATGTTTAATTGTATCTTGATCATGGATCGCCTCTAGCTTGGAACGATCGATATTATGATGTCTCTCGATAGACACCTCGGAGATCTTCTCTGCTAAGTGCTGGAATGATTCTTGATGCACAAAAATGTCGTTGACGCATGCGAGAGAACTTGCCTTAGCATTCCCTGGAATTGTATGAAAGAAGGGGAGGAACTTCAGCCCGTCGAAACAAAGCGTTGGAAAATTGACCTCAAGTTCGGCCAATTTTTCAACTGTGGAAGCTTTAGGAGCCGCAGTCGGCAAAGATGGATTAGAAACGACAATTGGATGTTTGGTCGACTTGCAATCATGAGACTGCTTAGACTTGGATGAACCGAAATACTGCTTACGTAGTGTAATAACTTGAAGACCATGGAAAGAGGTTCGATCGCCACTAGGCATAGGTAGATAAGGTTGAATTTTCTGATGGGATGATCGAGACTGGGACTTATGTTTGGAAAAAGAAGATTCTATTGAACGACAACTTCTTTCCCAGTCATCATCCCTCTCTCTACACTTACCCGATTCTGAATCACGGGTTGATCCGTATTGCATTAAGGATCCCCTCAAGCGATCAAAAGATCAAGATTGAGATATCGCACCTGCAAAAACCAAACAAAAGTGTATAGCTGACCGTTATACAAAAGATAGATGAAGATCACGTGGTGAAGTGCACATGATTGTGAGTGTCCTAGTGCCCCCCGATGAACTAATTGCTTCAGCCTTGGTCATAGGAGTTTTCTCTCCTTTGTCGGTGGAAAGAATGTCGTCGCCACTTCTGTTGGGAGAATTGAGCCCCTCAATACTGATGTTGGAGAAGTCATAAGTCATGATGTCATCAAGGATTTGGATATTTGAAAACCCTCTCATTGAGCTTTCTAATCTTCGTCGACGAAAGTGATAATAAACTCAGGATCCTTTGCAACTTTTATCCTACAAAGCTTATATGCAAGCTTCTTTCTTCTCGTAGCTGGCATGTGAGGTTGCACGCCTTATGGTGGTTCGACCAAAGGCGTATTGCCTAGACCTGCGTCAGCATCATCGGGCTCGCTGTTCTTGGCACCTTTAATTTCTCCTTCTTCGGCGTCATCCTGAGTCCCTTGGACTGAGGGCACGATAGGGTTATTGATATCACCTTCTTGTTCTGCAGCATATCCTGGTAGTGTAGTGCTTCCTGGAAGCCCAATGCTGCAAACTTCCTCTAGCAACCCAAATAGAGATAACCATTCGTCGGTTACGAGAAATCTAATGTCTTTGTCTTCGATCGGAGTGGCACGAGTCGTAGAAATTGCCCTTGAAAAACGATCGCCCTTTAGACGTGGATGTACACCTGTATATTTTCAGAATGTTAGTTGATTCAAGGTATGACCTGGGTTAAAGAATTTGATAATAGAGCGAAGATGACACTTACGCCCTTTCCAACCATCGCCTTGTAAAGCCAAACAGACATCGGACAAAAAACCATTCGTGTTTGAAGTGGATAAGCTTGTTACAAGCACCCATTAAGACTTGATAATTTGGTGAAGGCTTGAGAAAAATGTAGGAAAGGTTCTGTGTCCGTCGTTTGAAGTTGTAAATAAACATGATGTCCTCAGGAGTTGGCAAACGGAATAGGATATTAATAAATAATAATAAAGTGCCGTGGATAAAGGCATAGTTGTTCGGGTGTAGTTGAGTAGGAGCTATCCTAAGATATTTCAGCATTTCAGATAAAATAATTGAAGGGCGGCATGCATCCGACCTAGCACATGAACTTATTGCATGCTGTATACTCCTCTGGGGGAATATGAGCCCTGTTGCTCACCAAAGGAACCAAAATATCTTAGAATGAAATTTCGCGTCTGGAACATAGTCTGCGAAGAGCGATCTCACCTATTCTGGAGGCTTGGGAATCCGTCGGGTTATTTAGGAATATAGCGCCTCTTAAAGCGTCGAGGGAAGAACTTATATCTTTCGCTGGGAAAATGGGAATGTCGGAGAAAAGATCGACCGATGGGCCAAAAACTTCCGTTTATTCAGTTTGACGGCCAGGGGAAAGCCTGCCAAATATAGTTGCGAAACTCGACTCAGCTTCGGGATTACTATGTTTGGAAGCTGGTCAGGAAGACATCGCAGCTAGAAGCTCTGAACGTAGAAAGTCCATCTCAAATATACTCAGTAGATAATCTAGATTAGAAAGGTTTACCTGTCCCTCATGCTAAGTATAAGCTAGTGTGGAGCAGTGTCGTATAGTGTAGAGATAAGCAGCTCAAAAGTAAGCAAAACAAAGTAAATGTCCAGACTTTGGATTCCGACTAGAGTGACCGTCATCGCTCACAGTCTTAACTGGCGAAAAGATTGATCGGTTGTGTAAGCTTTAGGATCGACCATCGGCATATCAAAGTGTGAAATCCATTATTAAAATCCACATATTAAGTTTTAGTTCATGTTCTAAGTCCCATGGTTTTGGTCGTTCGATTCCGAGTTCATCAGTGGATATGCAAGTCCTATTGTTCATCATTGTCATATTATCAAGTACATTGATGAGATTGGTTTTGATTATTCGAATAAGTGATTATGGATTGGTTTTCAAGTTCAAGACTAGAATTAACCAAGTATAAATAGTTGATCCCTATCCCAGAGCAAAACTACTGATCCCTCTCGCTAGGTGATTAATGCCGATCCCTTTCCTTCAACAAAAATGCTGATCCCTCCATGATAACCAACTCCACCGAACTTCACTGTTCACAACCTTCCACCAAACTTCTACTATCGATCCCTTCCCTTGGCCATTGCAACCAATCCTTCCTTTATCTAACAAAACTACCGACCCCTCCATGCGAATCGAAGACGATCCTTCCTTCAGCCGAACCCTACCACATCCACTTCTCATCTTCCCTAAGCAGCTTCAGCCATCAATTATCCATCACGTTGAACTCCAAATCATCGCCAATGGAATAGAATCCATCACCTCGTCATAAAATCAAAAATTAAAAACCAGAAAACCTACTTACGTATGTATATATGTTAACGGGAGTGATAAGTGGCTTGGGGATGATCAAGATGGAAGATAAGAGGAAGTGGGCTCATAAAGGCAAGATGGATTGCAGGGAACTTCATTTCAAAATGAAAGGAATAAGAAGGAAGGGAGAGATCATCTTTAATGGTGAATGTGGAAGGTTCGGTATTTTGAGGGATGAGAGGGAATGGTAGGGAAATGAAATAAGAAATTATGGGAAAGGAGAGTGTTAGTTTATATATGGGGACAAGGGGATCAGTCCACGATTTCGATTTGAAGCAAGGGGGATAGGGATCGGTTAAACATAGCTGATCCTTATAAGCATGCATACAAAAAAAAGAGAAAGGGATCGACTAGGAATATGTCGATCCTGTAGACCAAAAGAAAGTGGAGGAGGAGAGATCGGCTAAACATATGCCGTTCTGTACAAATGCTCAAAAAAAGAGGAGGGATCAAACTATGAGCAGTGTGCATACAAAAATGGACATGAAGATTATGTAAAGTATATACATCCCAAATGCCATGAAATTGTTATCGATGAAAATTGGCGACGACCCGTGAGCATACGAACGCTTTTGGTAGCCAACGACAGGAATGTGTATCTGGATATGCACGTGTATGGCCTAAAAGTTCAATTTTTGGAACCGAAGGAAATTGAAATCAAACCTAAACCCTTCAAGTTCAAGGTTGGACCAAATAACCAAAATTATTAGTCTCATGGAACTGGACTTACGTATCAACTGAAGGAATACAACCCTAGATTTATACTATCAAAAATCTATCAAGCGTCATGACGATCAAAGAGAAATACAGCACTTTAGGAAAATAATTCGATAGAGGAATAACGACTATTCAGAAAGCTGGACGGGTTTCTTTTCGACGACTCTAACTGGTTTTGACTCAAAGCACATCACGTTCAGCACAAGATGTAATTTAATGGGAAAGTATTATCTGGCATTTTGACCTGGCTATATTGTACTGGTTATGCAAGTTAGATTCGACTGCTATCAAGGCCGATGAGTGTAGAGTGATGATCATGGGGCCCAAAAGTCAAGTACAGATGATAACACAAAGTCGAGATTGAACAGAATTGATAGATATTCAAGGCTGACGGTTTGAAGTATGAAATATGGTTCAACATATAGGAGGAGTCGGCATAAGTTAACTTCCATGATAGGGATTGGTATATTTCAGGGAGTAAGAGCATTTCAATAGAAAACAATAAATATCTAAAGATCCACAAGTCCAATGCATATGAAATTTTATGAGCAAGATATGGGGACCCCAGGAAGCATACCCTAGGGATTTCACCTCAAGAAGACGAAGTCAAAGGGATCAACACTCTTCTCTTGGTAGGGATCGGTAGGAATCAGCAAGCAACCCATGTTAAAGAAAAGATCAAGCAATAACTCAAGTTCTACTGATCCAATTGGCATGAAATTTGGAGGCGAAGCATATTTTAGCATCATGAAGCTACCTTATGGAACGCACCCCAAAACTCCGCTAAAGTAGGGATCGGTACCGATCACTCTTCTTTGGGAATTGGGTCATGTGATCCCTCTTGTGGGTCCATATGGCTCTAAAGGTCCTTCTGCCGAATATTCAGGGAGATATTTAGTCATCTTCGTCTATAAATACAAACTTGGTTGTTCATTTTAAGGACTTTTACGCTGCTACTTGCTTTATGATCTTTTGTAACAAAGGATTTTCATCCAATCTCTATTGTACTCGGTTTATAAAGTGATTAATAATGCACATTGTTCAAAGTGGACGTAGGCAAACAACGCTGAACCACTATAATTCGTTGTGTGTGTGTTATTATTTTAGTTTACTTCTATTTCTTTAGTATTACCCTGTATTTTCATTTTATATTCTACATTTATTTCTCTTAAAAACTTCTATTGGATGTTTATGCTAATTTTTGGTGCAAACAGATTGATAAAATGTTTATCAACTGAGATATACAATTGAACTAGATTGTAGATTGATAAATATAAATACAATATGTATCTATTAAAAAAATGCTTCTTGTATGTTAATGTTTCAATACCATTGCAAGCACTTGATTTTACAACTACTAAACACATTTGTAATTTGATTGCCTACATGTTATTTGGTCGATACTATGTATTACATTTTATGAGTTTCGAATTCTAAAACAATATAAGACTATGAATATTTGATCCACATACTATCGCGTATAAGTATTATATAGGGAACGGTAACAGTTCGTAATGTACAATACTTTGATGAAGTTAGTTCACTTAAAATAAACCAATACATATCTATGAGATTGAGTATTCAATTTAATTGATTACAAAAGGATTGTATTGTGTTAAATGTAACATTAGACTAAAACTACAAGAAAGATTTGAGAATTCGGTCATTGAAATGTCAGTTAATCGGTTTACGTAAGTTTCATCATATTTGATGTCCTTAAATGTTAAGGATACTCAAATGCATTTTTGTAAAGATTTCGTTATGATGTTATAGTAAGGGGTTTTCTTTTGAATGGTTTGACAATTCAGGAAGAAAAATGAATGTACAAGAGTAGATGTAATTTAAGGTACAACTGAGATGAAGAGAGGGACTAATCACTTCTACTTCATGAAGAAACATCAAAATTGAGAATTGTAATAATAATAATTGATACTTAACATTGAAATTAGAAATACGATTTCTATTCCAAAATGTATTTTCATACATAAAATTATTTTCTATGAGATTAATTTCTCCAAGTTTAAGATATTTGATCAAAGAACTCTCTGATGTAAACAAGTTGTAGTATATGAAATAAATAATTTGTATTAAGTGAATAATGGACCTCCAAATTTAGTACGGTATCATAGTAATAACAAAAATAGTGGAAGCATGCCATATAACACTTATTGATTGCATCAAATTGCGAATATTGTTTTCGTAAAACATACCGAACATTGTTTATGAAATAGTTACTATTTTTCAGCGTCGCTTGAAAAATAGACATAGTTATATTTCAATGTGAATATTACGAATATTCATTATAAAATAAATCTGTAGTATGGTATTTGTTTACACAACAAAAGTGATGCATTGAAAATACTAAAGGATCTAAAATTATTTACATTTATTTTGGGATTATAGATCAAGTCGTAGTTTTAAGAAGTAACTTTTATTATATGATTATGAATCATATGACAACTGTTGATATATTTCAAGTAATTGAAGAGCTATGCATCCAATTAGTGAGAGCATCATAAGAGTTGATGAACTCTTTTGATTGATACATATATATGTATGCAATCATAAGTTATTAATACCAAAACAGTTTCATGTACTTCATCATATTCACTGATGAGTTATCACAGACATGGACATATGTATTTGATATGCATGTATAAGCCTATGATAAGCCCTTAAAATAAAAAATAGAATTAAATTGTGTAACATGTGATAGAAATGCTTTTATTTGATTGAATGGGTGAGTATATCGGAAGGAGTTCCACGTGTACCGAACATGAATAAAGATTGTCTCAACAGATTACTCCTTCCTATAATATACAATTGATAAGGATTAATTGAACGTTGTTGGACAAAACACGATCACCGATGAGTGAAGTTAAGTTAAATTTCTTTCTACAACATGTATACTCAAGAGTAGTACATAAGGTTAAAATCAATATCGTTCAAATAATAGTTCACAAAACTGTATAAGGTAAGGGTTTATAAGAAACCCCTACATATCCTAGGCCAAGGAGTTGGTGGGTTATGCAAGTCGAATGTAACGACCCTAATTTTAACTAAAATTATTTACGACATTTATTAAATTAAATTAAATAATGTAAATGGTTAAGGGATTGAGATTTATGATTAAAGGAAAGTTATACCTAGTTAAACAATGAACTAAATGGAATTAAAATGAAATTAGGGAAACTAGATAAGAGCGAAATGGAAATAAGTCATATTCTTATACCCTAACCTCTCATACCACTCTCATTTTACACGTTCACAAACTAAAACTAAACCAAGAAGAGGTCGGCCACCATTAGAAGAAGCAAGAGAAGATAAGCAAGAATCAAGAGGAAAACACTTAATCAAATTCTTTCAAGATCAAATCTCAACTCCTTAATAAACAAGCTAAAGGTGAATAATAGGTTACATATCATATTTTTGATGTTTTTGGTTTCTAGATCAGATTTGAATATTTTTGCAAAGTATATTGCCATGTTTTGAATTATGCTTATTCATATAGAATTTTATGATAAGATTTGGTTTGAAAAACCTATCAAATGACATCCAAATGCCTTGCGATTTTGATATATGGTCAAAAATGATATTTTAGAAATGGGTCTCAAGTTTCATAACTTTTTAAATAAATGTGGATTTATCATAAATTTTCTAGTAAATAAAATGGTTCATTGGGTTTAAAATTAATTACGACTATTATATATTAGCTTTGGGTCAGAAATTTATATATGTTGGAAAGCATATTAAAAGTGATTTATGAGAATTTTTGGAGAATTTTCCCAAGTGTTTTAAGAAGTATATAAAAATATTTATGGTATGAGCTTAAATGTTTTATATATTTATAATAGGAGAATGAGCAATTTGTAAATGCTTTAAATTGTTTACTTTTGAAATCTAGCAGCACTGTTAGAAAAGAATTTGGAAAAGTAACTGGAAACTAATTGTATGATGAAAAATAAGCAAGTTAGTTGGAAAAAAATTCTTTTTGAAGTTAAAATTCTATTTTTAAAACGTTTCATGGTTTTTCCACATTCGGCAGCTACCTTTCGACCATATACTTCCGCCTCCAACTTAGTCGAAACCAATACACATGGTATCAAAGACTTGGTACGTGGTGGATTGGAGATAGGCGAAACGTATATGGTCGAAACATGGCTTTCGAAGGGGACGAGACCTTGCTTTTTTTAAAGGAAATATCACTTGCTTTGCTTTCGAAAAGATGGCTTTCGACTTGGTCAATTGTTTTAAAGAATGGTTTCGAAAGCGGTTGCGCCCTTATTTTGAAAAGATGCTTTCGAAGGGATCAAAAACCCTGCTACCGCATTCTACCTTTCGAAGCAGTGCTTTTGAAAGGGTTCTTCTATTTTAAATTTATAGTGTCTTCTTCAATGCTTTCGAAAGGGTTGGTTTCGACATCATCCACTTCTTTTACTTAGGAAATTGCTTTCGAAAGGGTTGTTTTCGACTTAGCTCTTTTAAGACACTTTTGTGGTCTTAAAGTTAAACCAAAGGTTTCAAAAGGAATGATTTTAAATGGCTTCGAAAGATTGTTTCACATGTTTTCACTTGAAACCAATGCTTTTGAAAGGTTTGTTTTAAGTAGAAGACTTTAATGCTTTCGAAAGGTAACTAATGAATGTTTTGATGGGGAGGTTTCTTAGTATTTTCGAAAGGTATACAATAAAGGTTTCGAAGGGGTGACTCCACGGTGTTTTTGAAAGGTTTAACTTAGTGTTTAAATGGAAGGTTTCCTATGTTTTCGAAAGGCATGTTAAGATGTTTTAAAAGAGGATATCTAAGGTTTTATAAAGCTTTCAAAAGCAATGTTTTCAATGCTTTCGAAAGGACTATTGCCAAAGGTATGTTTTGGCCTTTCGGCCTAATTATGTAAAGTAAAGTAGTTTACTTGTATCGTAAGGGGTACTTTCAATGGTTTCGAAATAGGTACTTTCAAAGGTTTCGAAAGATATTATTTAAAGGTTTTAAACAAAGATTTCGAATGTTTTCATCAACAATGTTTTTTGTAAAGTATATATATAACATGGCAAAGTGATTTGAGAAAGCATAGAGTATATTTTCTTTGTTTAAGTATTATTTAAAGGGTTAAATCAATTTGAAATAAATGTTTTCAAGGAAAATTTGATGGGGTAGTCAACCCTAAGTAATGATTTAGATATTAGAATACCATATGGGACTTGTATAGGGTCGCGCCCCATATATTAGCTATAGCCCTAGCTAATTTAGTCCAAAATTTCAGTGTGTTGGGCTTAGTCACAAGTAAGACTTAATTGATGGTCACACGGAAAGGAATATATACAGAGAAGGAGGATAGGTTATTGGTAAGCCTGCAAAACCATTAGGATCATGTGACTCTTGGAGATGTAAGTTAAGGACAGACCGTCCAGAAATTTGTCTAATAGGTGTTGGATTATTTGTTTATTTTGTCTGGTAGGCCCGAGTTAGCCAATGGTTAGTAGTTAGCCAAACAAAACTATATTGTTCGGACAGATTGTGAGCATATATGTTATTGCTATTATTGTTATAATCAATTTGATCAATCAATTTGATTGTTGGATTTGCAAAAGGATATGTTTTAAATAGATATCAGTGAGTGAAAACCCGTTCCGCTAAGCAGCATGGTCTCACTCAATACCAATTAAATGTAATAGTATTATTTATACCAGGAATTATGTATGACTCGAAGTTTATGTTTTCCCCTTAAACTCTCGAGTGCTAAAAATTAATTTAAGTAGATTGAGAGTTAAGGTTTTACAGGTTTAGTAGGTAGACAAATAAAGCTTCCAAAGACGTGCAGGAGACATGGGTAGCTATTTAGGAGTTGATATTATTATTTCCGCTGTGATGTATGAAGACTATTTTTCCTATTTAGTACTTTAATCATCCAAAGGGGTATCTTCATATGTCGCACTTGGCATATTTTGTAATAATAATATTTGATCAAAATTTGGGATACGTTTTGGGATTATGTAATGGAATATGAAATTTTGATTTGAAATGTAATCAAAAAGTTTCTTGTTCAAAGCCGTGATACCAAAGATTTGGTTGGAAACCAAAGTCAATTTGACTCGGATATCTGTTATACACAAGTACACTATGGATACTGGCGAATTTTTTCCAAGTCCGGATCAAGCTACAATTGATATAATACGACAAGCAAAGCTATGTAAGCCAATTTTTCAAATTTCAGGTCAATTAGAATTCGTATGCTCAAGATATGGATCGATCAAAATTAATGAAGGAGGTGCCAGTTCGTATCCATCAAGTGCCACTCCTCTTCGTATTCATCAAACACCTTCCCTTTGTATCCATCAACAAATGTCCATTTCATATCGATCTCCCTCCATCCATCTCTTTTCGATCTCCCACCATCGATACGAAGAGTAGCAACCACCGATCGATAAAAGAAAGCATCATGAAGCATCGATACGAAGGTGGACTCCAACCATCGATACGAAGTAGCACACAAGCATCGACACGAACAGAGACATGCATGATCGATACGGAGGGATCGATATGCACTGTTCGGCCTATTGCAAAATCAATCTTGGATCTATCATAACTCAAAATCTACAAGGCCAAATGCTATTAAATTTTCACAAGAGCTTGCGTGGCACCACTACTTGGTCTTTGATCGATCTCGACCGAAATGGAGCAATTTTGGATTGATATGAAATTCATATGTAAATATCAAGGATCGATCCCAATCCACCTCAGATCAATCTGATGGGCCCTCCCACGTGAGAGAAGGGTCTTCCAAGATTTGAGCCAGATATTTTCAGCCTACACCAATAAATAGCATCCAGATGCCTCTAGAAAATGGGCTTTTGGACTCTTCTACATAAATACTCTGCCGAAATATCCATATATCTTGAGTGTACTATTGTAATAAGTTATAACCAACGAGAATCATAAATAAAATAGCAAACTTGTATAGTGGACGTAGGCTACAACGCTGAACCACTCTAAATTCTTGTGTACTTGCATTCCTATTTGTCTGTTTTGGCATGTTTGTCAGATTAGCCTCTGTTTGCATTTATATTCTTCGTTTTAATCTCTTCAAATACGCCCGAAGAGTGTTGTTCCCAATTACTATACAAACATTGCTGTTTTTAGAATCTATGATTTTGTTTCATATTCATTATGGATACCATTAACATTACCATATTTTATCACCGGAAGTTAATACTATAGATGACTACAACATATGTAGCGCTTAGCTTTGGGCCACAAGATAGTGGATGTTACAATTTAGTATCAGACCATAGGTTTATGAAAAACTTTAAATTTAAAATGATTTTGAAAACATAATCCTAAGGAAATAGAGAAAAGATTGGGGTATGGGATAGCGTTATAGTAACGTACTTGTATTTGTTATATATAAGTATACGCTTTATCTCTATTCTCTCATCTCTTTTAGGTTATTCTTATGTATCTTACGAAGATTCGAATGCAGATATAGATGTTAGAAGTGGAAGAGTTAACCTTGGTGGGGAAAGCACGACGACTAATGGAAATACCAGACCAAATACCGAAAGGAAGCCAAGTCAGACACAAGCTATAAATGTGGGTGCTGGAATCCCGCAAGTTGACATGGGAGCAATGTATCGGTTCTTTGTAAACATGATGCAAGCGGGAATTGCTGTTGGAGTAGTTGGAGGAAATGTTGGAAGAGGAAATCAGGAAGCTCTAGTGGTCAACAACTATGCTATTTTGAGTAGAGATTATACTTGGCTAGGAAGAAAGTCGTTTATTGGTACTGAAGGCGCAATCTCCTTTATAAAAGTCCCTTTAAATATCTTTATGACCATTTAAAAATAAAGTTTCTTTTCATAAATCGACTAATAAGTCAAATGCCATAATTTGGATTTCTAAAATTAATATGATTTCTAAAATTCTTAAGAATATCCACCTTAAAATATGTTTATACTATTTTATGACATTCTTTATATAATCAAATTTCAAAATCATTTCTTTCAAATATAATTCAAACTAAAATTCTCTTTTATAAATGTTTCCAAAATTGCTTACCTCAAAATTTCCCCTTCTCATCAATTTCAAATGTAATGTCCGACTATTATGAAAGAAAAGTGAGGACATCCATACTTTTATAAAAGAGGATTTTCGCTGATTTGGGGCTCAATGATGAGCAGAAAAGTAGGCTCGCTTCTAGACAGCTACAAGAAGCAGCACTGTATTGGTGGAACAGTGAGGTTGTTGGAGTCAATGAGGAGACAATGACTTGGGCTGAGTTCAGGAGGAGGTTTGAAGAAAGGTTTATGTCAGAGATTGCGAAGTCCACTCTACTTACGAAGTTTGCTGAGTTGGAGTAGGGAGATATGATTGTTCTTGAGTATGCAACCAGGTTTGAGGAGTTAGCAAGATATGAGTATGCTACGGTTGATACTGTGATTAAGAGGAATGAAAAGTTCATTCCGGGGTTGAATCCTGAGCTTGCTAAGGCTATTTTATCGCACAATGTTGTTGTGGAGATGGCCTTGAGGCATGAAGAGATGCTTGGTTTTTTAGAAGGAAATAAGGCAAAGGAAGCTCAAGGAGGGCAGAGTCAGAAAAGAAAGTTTTTCCATAAGAAAGAGACTTAAAAGGGTGGAGCTGCTAAAAACTGAAAGGTAGAGATGGTCTGTTATAGGTGCGATAATAAAGGGCATTACGTTCATGAATAACGGACGGACAAAAGAAAGAAAGCTACTGAGAAGAAAGTGGTGAGGTGTTTCAATTGTCATCAGATTGGGCACTATAAGAACTAGTGCAAGGAGCCATCCAAGGATGGGGAGGGCAAAGTGTGTGCATTAGAGCCAGCTACCTCAAGACCAACAGCGCTGGAGAAAGGAAAAGTTGTGTTGGGGAGTACGCTTTTGATTTATGGTGTATCAGTTAGAGTTCTATTTGATCCCAGTGCATCACATTCTCTTATATCTCATTGTTTGGTAGATAAGTTTAACCTAAAACCCTCATACTAATTACTTCCTTAAGAGTTGCAAATCTGATAGGAGGGTATGCGACACTTGGGTTGAAGTATGACCACATAGAGTTTGAATTGTTAGGTCCTACCTTTGTTTGCAGGTTGCATGTGTTTGATTTCGTAGGGTTCGGAATTATTTTGGGTATGGATTGGTTAAATAAATACGATGCTAGTATATTTTACCATTATAAGAAACTATCGCTTAGACATCCTATTGTAGTGATCGGATTATATACACCGTAGAAAACTCTAGTTTTGATGTTAATGCTTTGTTGGGGATTATGAAGGTAGAAGACGAGTTGAGTCAGGATTTTGTTGTTAGAGAATTCAGAGATGTTTTGGAACCCATGGTGGGATTGCCACTGAAACGAGCTATTCTGTTTCAGATAGATTTAGTATCAGGAGCAGAATCGGTAAGTAGACCGCCATGCAGAATGACACCTACCGAGATGAGAGAGCCCAAGGTGCAGTTGGTGGAATTGGAAGGAAAGAGTTTTATCAGACCAAGTAGTTCGCCTTGGAGAGCAGCCGCAATGTTTGCCAAGAAGCCGGATGGATCATTAAGATTATGTATCGATTATCGTAAGTTGAATGAGAAGACGATAAAAATCGATATCCATTATCTAGAATTGACGATTTGTTTAACCAGTTGAGTAGAGCCAAAGTATTTTCCCAGTTGGATTTGGCGACAGAATTCCATCAACTTAGAGTGGTAGAGGATAGTATTCCTTTGACGACATTTAGGACCAGATATGGATCGTACGAATGGTTAGTAATGCCGTTTGGACTAACTAATGCGCCAGCATTCTTTGTGGATTTGATGAACTATGTTTTCCAAGAGCACCTGGGTAGGTTTGTGTTGGTATTCATGGATGATATTTTGATATAATCTAATAATGAAACAGAGCATAAGGTTCATCTTAGAGTGGTGCTTGAGACGTTGAGGTAGCATCAACAGAAGGCAAAATTTTCAAAATGTCATTTCTGAAAGAAGAAAGTGAAGTTTATTAGTCATGTAGTCTCATAGAAAGGGTTGTTTGTAGATCCGGCTAAAATCGAGGCGGTGAATAATTGGAAGAGACCCGAGACAATGATTGAGATAAAGAGTTTTCTTGGATTAGTTATGTATTATCGGAGATTAATTAAGGATTTTTCACGAATAGCGGCACCGATGACAAGCTAACGCGAAAGAATGTGAAGTTCGTTTGGACCGATAAGTGTGAGGAAGCATTCCACGGATTGAAACACTAACTGACGAATGCACCTGTGTTGGTTGTTCCAGAGGAGAATCAGGATTTAGTGGTATATACAGATGCATGTGGAACAGGATTAGAAGTTGTGTTAATGCAAAGGGGTAAATTGATTTCCTATGCATCTCCGCAACTTAGACCGCATAAGGTTAGATATCCAACGCACGATTTGGAATTAGTTGCGATAATTTTGGCATTGAAAGTGTAGAGACATTACCTTTAGGAAGAGAGATTTGAGCTGTATATAAATCATAAGTTACTGAAATATTTATAATCTCAGAAGGAGTTGAATATGAGACAGCGGAGGTGGTTAGTGTTTTTATCCGCGTATGACTTTGGTATCGAGTACACACCAAGAAAAGGCAAAAAGGTTACGGATGCACTTAGTAGAAATCATCAGAATGCAGTATTGACAATGATAACTGAGTGGAAAGATTTAAAAGCATTGACTATATGCAGGATACGGTAAAGATCTAAGGCTAGGTCTAGTAAGTAAACTGCTATGTTGCAATGTTTAGAAGTACGACCGGTGATAATCGAAAATATTACTTCTAAGCAGAAAGCGTATCCAATGTTAGCCGAGAGGATTAAAAGGCTTGAGGTTGGAACTGAGATCGACGATCTAAAGCATTTTAGTCTTGGCCAGAAGAGATGGTTGAGAAAAAAGGGACGGTTGTGTGTTTCGAATGTCAAGGACTTAAAGAAAGATGTTCTTGGAGAATGTCATTGATCCAAGTTTACGATTCATCCTGAAGGGACCAAGATGTATCAATATATGAAGAGAAGCTTCTAATGGGAAGGTATGAAGAGAGATGTAGGCTCATGGGTGAAATAGCGTTTGAACTGTCAACAAGTAAAAGCCGAACATCAGAAACCAAGTGGGTTACTTCAGCCTTTAGATGTTCCAATATGGAAGTGGGTGTAACATCCTGCATCTAGAGGCCAAAAGCTAAGCACTACAGATGCAGCAGTCATCCATAGTATTAACTTCTGGAGATAAAATACAGTAATGCTAATAGTGTCCATAAAATCAGAAGCACTTAAATATGAACAAATTCATAGATTTTCAAAAACAACATTTTACTGATTACATTTGAAAAAAAATCATATCCAAATTACATAATCCTATATTGTTTCCTATGTAAAGATCAAATATAGTCATTACAAAAATACACCAAGAGTGACATATGACGATGCCCCCTTGCTTGATCAGAGTCAATATAGTCATATTAGACTTAATACACACAGCGAAATCAATCTATAACTCTTAATTAGTTATCCGTCAGCCACCTGCTCGTATCCTGAAGCCTTATTCGTCAAAATTTCTAAAACCTGAAAACCTCAACCCTCACCCTACTCAAATCAATTTTGAGCATCCGAGAGTTTAAGAGGAACCAAAAACTTCGAGTCTGACATAAAGCATAGTGTGAATAATACTGTTACATGTCAGCTTACTTATATTAAGTGAGACCACGCTGTTTAGTGGAACGGGTTTCCCCTCATTAATATCCTTTTTAAAACATATATTTTGTAAATTCTTTCCTGCAACTAAACTGGTTAATCAAACTGATAATAATAATAATAACAACAATAATAATAGCAATGTCTGTTGTGCTAAAAACAGGTAATAAATAGACTATCTGTCCAAAGTCTAGGCTAACTGCCCAAAAACTGGACTAAATGTCCGAAAACCGGGCTAACCGCCCCTTTGGCTGACTTGGGCCAACTAGATAAATATCAAATAGTCTAAACTCTATTAGACAAAACTTCTATATGGTCTGTCCTTACCTTACATCTCCAAGGGTCAACTGATCTTGACGGTTTTGTGGATTACCAATAACCTACCTCTGTACATAAACATTCCCTTCTATCTGTAACCAACATTTTATGCTAACATGTGACTAAGCCCTACACACTGAAATTCTGGACTAAATTAGCTAGGGGCTAATAGCTATTGAGAATAGGGCACAATCCTACACAAGTCCTATCTGGTCTTCTAATCCGAGTCATTTACATAGGGTTAACTACCCTTCGTCTTTTCCTTGAAAACCTTTTCAAAATGATTTAACCTTTTAAATCATACTTGTACAAGAAAAATACATTCTTAGCTTTACTCTAAACTATTTTGCCATGTTATATGTACTTCGCTCTAAATAATGTTGATGAATTTTAATAAGTATTGGTTATCCTTTCAAAACAAGTTAAAACTTTTTTAAACTAGAAAATACTAGGAAATATTGCCCATTTAAAACATTCGAAACCTTTGTTTAAAACCTTTAAAAAACCCTTACAAAACTCTTGAAGGTAATCTCTTTCGAAACCATTGAATGTAACCCTTTCGAAACCATTAAAAGCCTTCCCCTCGAAAGCTCCGAAACATTAGACATCCTTCTTTAAATTCTTTAAATATTGCCTTTCGAAAACATAGGAAAAACCTTTCCTTTTAACCCTTTCGAAACTTTGGGGAACCACCCCTTCGAAACCATTCATTAAAACCTTTTCGAAAGCATTAAAATACTAAACCTTTCAAAAGCCTTTAGATTCAATTTAAAACATGTGGAAAACTTTCAAAATCTTTCAAAGATTTACCCCTTTGAAACCTTTGAAAACTGTTTTGGTCGAAACCCTTTGACTTATGCCTTCAAGTAAAGCAAAAGGAGCAGAAATCCATTAAAGTTGAAAGCACTTCTTTATATATCATTCCTAAGTAAAGAAGTGATGGTGTCGAAACCATCCCTTTGAAAGTTTTGCAGAAGTGGTCATATTTTAAAAGCAAAGCAACCCCTTCGAAACCATCTGGGTCGAAAGGTAGAAAGCGGCAGCTTTAGGTTTCGACTTAGTCGAAAGAAGTCATTTAAAACAAAGGCACAACCTAATGAAAACCATTTCCTTTAAAACCATTTGACTTGGTCGAAAGCCAACCTAGTCGAAAGCTACTTAGTTGAAAGCAAGCAGGCACATTTTCTTTTAAAGCAAAGCAATGTCTCAACCCCTTCAGAACCCCTAGTTTCAACTCCATGCCTTCCGCCAATATCCAATTCACTACGCACCAGTTCCCTGATACAATGTGCATTGGTTTCGATTGTGTCGGAAGCGAAGCTAAGGAGGCGGAACCTGGTGCCGAAAGCATCGAAACGGAGAAAAACATGTATATTAGTCCTTTTAAACTATTTTTTTGTACCCAACCTGCCTTGTTTGTCAAATTGTGATTGGTTGCAAGTTTCTCTTTTCTAAAAGTACTGCTGACTTTCCAAAATTAAAAATTTTATTTTACTTACAAAATGCCCCTTCTTCCTTTATAAATATATAAAGCATTTAAGTATCATACCTTAAATAATTTTATATACCCACTAAAACACTTAGGAAAATTCGAAAAAAATTCTAGAAAATCGTTTTTAAAAAGTTTTTTAGCATATAAAAGTTTCAAACTCAATCCTATTATTATTCAACCGTAAATAATTTATAATCCAGTTTAACATTTTCTTTACTACAAAATTCATATAAATTCCATAAAATTTCAAAAAAATCTGAAAATTGAAAATCATCTTCAAAATAATATTTTTGGCCTATATAAAAATTCGCAAGGCATTTGAATGTCATTTAATAGGGTTTTCATATCAAAACATGTCATAAAATCTATATGAACAACTATAAATCATCAACAAGTATATATAATCACTCCATCATTCAAAAACATGATAAATCAATGCAAAATATTTTGGATTTCATCATAAAACCGAAAATAAAATAAATATGAGATGTAAACATTATCACCTTTGCTTTAGAGATTTAAGATATGAGATTTGAATGAATTTGATGTTGATTATGCTTACCCTTTTTCTTTCTTTCTCTTTCTCTTGTTAATGGTGGCCGAAATTTATCAAATGAAAATGAAAGTTTATAGGGATACACGGCCAAGTTTTAGAGATATAGGAATGACTTCCTTCTTATTTTACCCCTTCTTTTATTTCATTTTAACCCTTCTTTTAATTCATTGGTTAAATGGCACACCTTCCCCTTATAAAATCAAATCTCAATCTCTTGGTCAGCACATTATTTTATTTAATTTACCTAATTAAATCTCCTAAATAATATTACCAAAATATGGGGTGTTACAAACTCCCCTCTTTAAAGAATTTCGTCCTCGAAATTACGATAAGTACACAACACATCAATCAAAGAGGTAAAACATACCATCAAATAAGTCAGGATAAATATCTTTAATCCAACTTTCAATCTTCCAAGTACATTCCCTGTCATCGTCGCTCTACTGAACTTTGACTAATCTGACCGCCTTGGATGTAAGACACTTTTTATCTCTCACAACAATACGAATCGGCTTTCTCACTATAGTCAAGTCCAGTTCTACCACTAAGTCATTTAGCACAGTCGGTGCAATAGTAGTCTCCGGGTCTCTAACATACTTTCTGAGATGAGAAACATGAAAAACATCATGGACTCCTGCCAAACTACTCGGTAACTCGACTCCATATGTGAGTTTCTCGATCCTATCAACAATACGAAAAAGTCCAATGAATCATGGTGCTAACTTTTCTAATTTTTCAAATCTGATCACACCTTTATCGGTGACACCTTAACGAAAACCTGATATCCAACTTTGAACTCTAAATCTTTTCGTCTTTTATCTACATAACTCTTCTACCTAGACTGAGCCTCATTCATTCTAACTCGAATGACCTCAATCTTTTCTACAGCTTCTCTAACCAAATCTGGACCAAGAACCAACATATCCCCGTCTCCAACCAACATACGAGAGATTTTCAAGACCTTCCATAAAAAACTTCAAACGGTGCCATCCCATACTAGTCTAATAATTGTTGTTATACGAAAATTCGACTAAATGCATACGGTCTTTCCATGATCCCTCAAAATCTAGAACACAAGCTCTTAACAAATCTTCCAAGACTTTGTTAACTCTTTCTGTTTGCCCATCCATCTGCGGATGGTAAGCGGTACTCGTCTTGAGCTTGATTTCCAAAACTTCCTGTAGACTTTTACAGAACTCGTTAGTGAATAATGAATCTCTATCACTTACTATACTACTAGGAATTCCATGCAGTCTAACCACATTCTTCATAAACAACTTCGCCAAAACAGGTGTTGTTCTGCTTGACTTAATGAAATGAAATGGGGACTCTTAGTCAATTTGTCAATTATGACCCATATACTTTCGTTTTCTCTATTCGACCTTGGTAAACCGTCAATAAAATCTATAGAAATAGAATCTCACTTCCATACTGGAAAATCTAACAGCTAAAGCAACCCACTTGTCTTCTGCTGTTCAGCCTTTGTCTGTTTGCAATTCAAGCACTGCTTTACCCCTAAGCCAATATCCCGCTTCATGCCTTCCGATAAGAAACTCATCTTCATATCTTAATACATCTTAGTTCTTCCTGGATGAATAAAGAATTTCGAACGATGGCATTCCTCCAAGATGTCTTTCCAAGATGTCACCAGAAATTCCTCTAGAGAATCAAGAATTTCCTCATATCTTAAGGCCATATCCACTACAACATCAGACAGATCTCTATTATGAGGTAATGTAGCTTTAGCTAACTCAGGCTTCAACCCCCAGATGAACTTCTCATTCCTCTTCATCATTGCGTCCACTGAAGCATCCCCATATCTGGCTAATTCCTCGAACCTTTTGACATACTCTAAAACAGACATCTCTCCCTGCTCTAACTCAACAAACTTTCTAATCAGAGCAGACTGTGCTATTACAGACATAAACCTCTCCTGGAGCCTCCTCTTGAAATCTTCCCAGGTCATTATCTCCTCATCCACTGTCACAATCACACTATTCCACCAAAATAAAACCGTTCCTTGAAGCTTCCTTGATGCCAACCTCCTCTTCTGCTCATCGTTGAGTCCCAAGTCTGCAAAGATTCTCTCACAATGCAGCTACCAATTCTCCACCGCAGCGGCATCTTCCGTTCCAATAAACGACTTCCTTCTAAGCTTAGTATGATCTCCACTCAGCTTAGCATAATGGTTAACTACCGGAACTTCCAAAACCCTTGCTTCTGCAGCATTTCCTCCTAACACTCCAGTTGCAACTCCCGCTTGCATCATGTTCATGAAAAACTGATACGTAGCTTCCATTCCAACTGATGGGACTCTGCACCATCATTCTCTTCTTGTGTCTGACCTTGAGTTCTCCTCGCATTAGGCCTGGCATTCTCATCAGTGCCTTCCTCTCTTGGGTTAACTATTCCTCTTCTACCATTCATAACTATATTCAAACCTCATGAGATACAAAAAATAACCCAAATAAAGATAGGAGACGAGAGATAAAGCGTACACTTATATATAACAAATACAAATACGTTACTATAGCATTATCTCAACCCCGATCTTGCTCTAATTCCTTAGGATTATGTTTTAAATACCATTTTTAGTTCAAAAAATTCCATAAGCCTATACTCTGATACCAAGTTGTAGCATCCTGTATCTAGAGACCAAAAGCTAAGCGCTACAGATGCTGCAGTCATCCATAGTATTAACTTTTGGTGACAAAATACAGTAATGCTAATGGTATCAATAATATTAGAAGCACTTGAATATGAACAAATTCACAGATTTTCAAAAACAACATTTTACTGATTACATTTCAAAACAAATTCATATCCAAATTACATCATCACATATCGTTTCCCAAGTAAAGATCAAATATAATCGTCACAAAAATACGCCAAAAACGACATATGACGATGCCCCCTTAATTAATCAAAGTCAATATAATCATATCTGACTTAATACATAGAGCGGAATCAAAACAAGACGACTCTATAACTCCTAATTAGCTATCTTTTAGCCACATGCTCGTCTCTGGAAGCTTTATTCGTCAAATTTTTTAAAACCTGAAAACCTCAATCCTCGGCCTACTCATATCAATATTGAGCACCCGAGAGTTTAAAGAGAAACAAAAACTTCGAGTCAGACATAAAGCCTGGTGTGAATAATACTGTTATATCTCAGCTTACTGATATTAAGTGAGACCACGCCGCTTAGCGGAATGAGTTTCCTCTCACTAGTATCCCTTTTGAAACATATATTTTGCAAATCCTTTCCTGCAACCAAACTGTTTAATCAAACTGATCATAATAATAATAACAATAATAATAGCGATATCTGTTATGCTAAAACATGTAATAAATGGACAATTTGTCCGAAATCTGGGCTAACTGGCTGCAAACTGAACTAACTATCTGAAAACTGGGCTAATTTCCCCTTTAGCTGACTCGGGCCTACCAGATAAATATCAAATAGTCTAAACATATGTTAGACAATTCTAGACGGTCTGTCCTTACCTTACATCTCCAAGGGTCAACTGATCCTAATGGTTTTGTGGCTTACCAATAACCTACCTCTGTACATAAATATTCCCTTATGTGTGTAACCAACATTTTAGTATTACCTGTGACTAAGCCCTATACATTGGTATTCTGAACTAAATTACCTAGGGACTAATAACTATTGAGCATAGGGCGCGACCCTACACAAGTCCTATTTGGTCTTCTAATATGAGTCATTTACATAGGTTAACTACCCTTCATCTTTTCCTCGAAAACCGTTTCAAAATGATTTAACCTTTTAAATCATACTTATACAAGAAAAATACATTCTTAGCTTTACTCTAAGTTATTTTGCCATGTTATATATACTTTACTCAAATAATATTGATGAATTTTAATAAGGATTGGCTAATCTTTCAAAACAAGTTAAAACCTTTTTTAACTTGAAAATACTTACGCAACATTGCCTATTTAAAACATTCGAACCTTTATTTAAAACCTTTAAACAACCCTTACGAAACCCTTGAAGGTAACCCCTTTCGAAACCATTGAACTAACCCTTTCGAAACCATTAAAAGCCTTTCCTTCGAAAGCTTCAAAACATTAGACATCCTTCTTTAAATCCTTTAAATATTGCCTTTCGAAACATAGGAAAAGGCTTACCCTTTAACCCTTTCGAAACCTTGGAGAACTACCCCTTCGAAACCATTCATTAAAACCCTTTCGAAAACATTAAAATACTAAACCTTTCGAAAGCCTTTGGGTTCAATTTAAAACACGTGAAAATCTTTCGAAACCATTCAAAAATTTACCCCTTCGAAACCTTAGAAAACTATTTTCGGTCGGATTATGCCTTCAAGTAGAGCAAAAGGATCAGAAACCCATTAAAGTCGAAAGCACTTCTTTCGAAACCATTCTTAAGTAAAGAAGTGATGGTTTCGAAACCATCTCTTCGAAGGCTTTAGAGAAGTGGTCATATTTTAAAAACAAAGCAAGCCCTTTGAAACCATCCACGTCGAAAAGTAGAAAGCGGCAGCTTAAGGTTTCGACTTAGTCGAAAGCGGTCATTTAAAACAAAGGTGCAACCCAATCGAAACAATTTCTTTAAAACCATTTGACCTGGTCGAAAGCCAGCCTAGTCAGCTACTCAGTCGAAAGCAAGTATGCGCTTTTTTTTAAAGCAAAGTAATGTCTCGACCCCTACGGAACCCTTGGTTTTGACTCCATACATTCCGCCTACATCCAATTTACTACGTACCATTGTCCTGATACCATGTGCATTGGTTTCGATCGTGTCAGAGCGAAGCTAAGGAGGCAGAACCTGGTGCCGAAAGCATCAAAACAGTGAAAAACATGTAGATTGGTCCTTTTAAACTATTTCCTTATACCTAACCTACCTTGTTTATCAAATTGTGATTGCTTGCAAGTTTCCCTTTTCTAAAAGTACTGTCGACTTTCCAAAATTAACAAATGTAATTTATTTAAAAAAAAACTCTCCTTTTATAAATATATAAAACATTTAAAAAAACCCTTTCTCTTTTTATAAATATATAAAACATTTAAGTTTATACCTTAAATAATTTTATATACCCATTAAACACTTAGAAAAATTCTACAGAAATTCCAAAAAATCTCTTTTAACATGTTTTCCAACATATAAAAATTTCAAACCCAATCCTATTATTATTTCACGGTAAATAATTTATAATCCAATTTAACATTTTTTTTTACTAGAAAATTCATATAAATTCCACCAAAGTTTCAAAAATTGAAACTATCTCCAAAATAATATTTCTCGTCTATATAAAAATTTGCAAAGCATTTGGATGTCATTTAATAAGGTTTACATATCAAAACATGTCATAAAATCTATATGAACAACCATAAATCATCAACAAGTATATATAATCACACCAGTATTCAAAAACATGGCAAATCAATGCAAAATGTTTCGAATTTCATCATAAAACTGAAAACAAAAGAAATATGTGATGTAAACATTATTCAACTTAGCCTTAGAGATTTAAGATACGAGATTTGAATGAATTTGCTGTTGATTATACTTCCCCTTTTTCTTTCTTTCTCCTTCTCTTGTTAATGGTGGTCGACCTTAGCTTTTAAAATTTATCAAATGAAAATGAACATGTTTGGGCATACACGGCCAAGTTTTAGGGATATTGAAATGACCTCTTTCCTATTTTACCCCTGCTTTTATTACATTTTAACCATTCTTTTAGTTCATTGGTTAAAAGGCACTGCTACCCCTTAATAAAATCAAATCTCAATCTCTTAATCAACACCTTATTTTATTTAATTTACCTAATTAAATCCTAAATATTGTTACCAAAAATATTGGATGTTACAGTGGGATTCTATCTTAATGGATTTTATAGACAGGTTGCGAAGGTCAAATAGAGGAAATGAAATCATATGGATCATAGTGGACATATTGATCAAGAGTGTCCATTTCATTCCAGTTAAGTCAAGCAGGACGGCACTTGTTTTAGCTAAGTTGTTTATGAAGAATGTAGTTAGACTACATGGAATTCCAGTAATATAGTAAGCGATAGAGATTCCTTATTCAGTAGCGAATTCTGGAAGAGTCTATAGGAGATTTTGGGTACCAAGCTCAAGATGAGTGCTGCTTACCATCCGCAGACAGATGGGCAAACGGAAAGACTTAACAAAGTCTTAGAAGATTTGTTATGAGCTTGTGTGCCAGATTTTGGAGGATCATGGAAAGACCATCTACATTTAGTCGAGTTTTCATATAACAACGGTTATCAAGCTAGTATAGGGATGACACCGTTTGAAGCTTTGTATGGAAGGCCATGCAAATCTCCAGTTTGTTGGTTAGAGATCGAGAATAGGTTGGTTCTTGGTCCGTATTTAGTTAGAGAAGCTGTAGAAAAGATTGAGTTCATTCAAGCTATGATGAAGGAAGCTTAGTCTAGGTAGAAGAGTTATGTTGATAGAAGATAGAAAGACTTAGAGTGCTCGGTTGGAAATCATGTTTTCGTCAAGGTATCACCGATGAAAGGTGTAATTCGATTTGGAAAATCAGAAAAATTAGCATCGAGGTTTGTAGTACCATTTCCTATTGTAGAGAGGATTGGGAAACTCGCATATAGAGTAGAGTTACCGAACAGTTTGACAAGAGTCCACGATGTTTTTCATATTTCTTATCTAAGGAAATGTATTCGAGATCCAAAAACTACTATAACACCAATGGTCCGTTGTTAGATGACTTAGTAGTGGAACCGAATTTGACGATAGTCAAAAAGCCAGTTTGTATGATCGCGAGTGATGAGAAGAGGTTAAGGAACAAGACAGTCAGATTAGTCAGAATCTAGTGGACTGATGATGAGAGATACTGTATTTGAAAAACTGAGAGCGGAATTCGAGATACTTATCCTGACTTGTTTAATGGTATGTTTTACCTTTATGATCGATTTTGATGAATACCTTATCGTAATTTCGAGGACGAAATTCTTTAAGGAAGGGAGTTTGTAACGGCCCTAATTTTGATTAACATTATTTAGGACATTTAATTTGTTAAATTAAATGAAATAATGTTAATGGTTAAGGGATCGAATTTGTGTGATTAGAGGGTAGTCGTACCTAGTTAAACAATGAACTAAATGGAATTAAAATGAAATAAGTAAGGGAAATTAGATAAGGGCAAAATAGGAATAAGTCATATTCTTATACCCTAACCCTCATACCACTCTCATTTTACACGTTCACAAACTAAAACTAAACCAAGAAAAGGCCGGCCACCTTTAGAAGAATCAAGAGAAGATAAGCAAGAATCAGGAGTAAAAAGGTTAATCAAATTCATTCAAGATAAAATCTCAACTCCTTAACAAACGAGTTAAAGGTGAATAATAAGTTACGTCTCATATTTTTGATGTTTTGGGTTTCTAGATCAGATCCGAATATTTTTGAAAAGTATATTGCAATGTTTTGAATGTTAAATAAATAAACACACACACACACACACACACACACACATGTGTTGATGAATTATGCTTATTCATATAGACTTTTATGATAAGATTTGACTTGAAAAACCTATCAAATGACATCTAAATGCCTTGCGATTTTGATATATGGTCAGAAATGATATTATAGAGATGGGTTTCAAGTTCCATAATTTTCTGAATAAATGTGGATTTATTATGAATTTTCTAATGAAGAAAATGGTTAATTGGGTTTAAAATTAATTACAGCTTTTATATATTAGCTTTGATTCAGAAATTTATATACGTTGGAAAACATATTAAAAGTGACTAATAGGAGTTTTTGGAGAATTTTCCCAAGTGTTTTAATAAGCATATAAAATTATTTAAGGTATGAGACTTAAATGTTTCATACCTTTATAATAGTAGGGAGGCAATTTGTAAATGTTTTAAACCATTTACTTTTGAAATTCAGCAGCACTTTTCGAAAAGAATTTGAAAAAGAAACTGGCAACCAATTGTATGATGACAAATAAGCAAGTTAGTTAGAAAGAATTTGCTTTTTAAAGTTAAATTCTGTTTTTAAAAGGTTTTACTATTTCGCCACATTCGACGGCTACCTTTCGACCATATACTTCCGCCTCCACCTTAGTCGAAAACAGTACATATGGTATCAAAGACTTGGTACGTAGTGGGTTGGAGATAGACGAAAGGTATAGGGTCGAAACATGGCTTTCGAAGGGATCGAAACCTTGCTTTTCTTTTAAAAGGAAATGCCCCTGGCTTTGTTTTCGAAAAGATGGCTTTCAAATGAGATGGCTTTCGACTTGATCTATTGTTTTAAAAAAAGGTTTCAAAAGGGGTTGTCGCCCTTGTTATAAAAAGATGCTTTCGCAGGGGTCGAAACCCTTGAAAACACCTATTGCTGCGTTCTACCTTTCGAAGCAGTGCTTTCGTAAAGGTTCATCTGTTTTAAAATTAGAGCCGCTTCTTCAATGCTTTCGAAGGGGTTGGCTTCGACACCATCCACTTCTTTTACTTAGGAAATTGCTTTCGAAAGAGTTGCTTTCGACTAAGCTCTTTTAAGACCTTTTTGAAGTTTGAAAGTTAAACCCAAAGGTTTCGAAAGGAATCATGTTAAATGGTTTCGAAAGGTTGTTCCACATGTTTTCACTTGAACCTAATGCTTTCGAAAGTTTTGTTTTAAGTATAAGACTTTAATGCTTTCGAAAGTTAACTAATGAAGGTTTTGAAGGGGAGGTTTCCCATTATTCTTGAAGGTATGTGATAAAGATTTCGAAGGGGTGACTCCCCAGTGTTTTCAAAAGGTTTACCTTAGTGTTTAAATGGAAGGTTTCCAGTGTTTTCGAAATGCATGTTTAAGGTGTTTTAAAAGAGGATGTATAAAGTTTTATAAAGCTTTCGAAAGAGATGTTCTCAATGTTTTCGAAAGGACTGTTGTAAATGGTTTTGAAATGTATGTTTTGGCCTTTCGGCCTATTGATATAAAGTAAAGTGATTTACTTGTATCGAAAGGGATACTTTTAATGGTTTCAAAAGGAATTGTTTTAAAGGTTTTAAACAAAGGTATCGAATGTTTTCATTACCATGTTTTGTGTAAAGTATATATATAACATGGCAAAGTGATTTGAGTAAAGCATATTTAAGCATGATTTAAAGAGTTAAATCAATTTGAAAGAATTGTTTTCAAGGAAAATTCGATATGGTAGTTAACCCTAAGTAAATGAATCAGATATTAGAATACCAAATGAGACTGGTATAAAGTCGTGCCATATACATTAGCTATAGCCCCTGACTAATTTAGTCCAAAATTCCAGTATAGGCCTTAGTCACAGGTAAGACTTAAATGATGGTTACACACAGAAGAAAAAAAATTATACAACGGAGGTTAGGTTATTGGTGAGCCCACAAAATTAGGATCAGGTGACCTTTGGAGAAGTAAGTTAACGATGGACCGTCTAGAAGTTTGTCTAACAGGTGTTGAATTATTTGTTTATTTTGTCTGGTAGGCCCGAGTCGGCCAATGGTTAGTAGTTAGCCAAACAAAACTATATAGTTCGGACAGATGGTCCATTTATTACATGTTTTTGAGCGTAATGCTATTGCTATTATTGTTATAATCTGTTTAATTAATCAGTTTGATTGCAGGATTCTAATTTGCAAAAAGATCTGTTTTAAAGGGATGATAGTGATGGAAAACCCGTTCTGCTAAACGACGTGGTCTCACTTAATATCAAGTAAACCCGAGATGTAATAGTATTATTCACACTAGACTTTATGTTTGCTTAAAGTTAATGTTTTCCCATTAACTCTCGGATGTTCAAAATTATTTTGAGTAGATTAAGAGTAAAGGTTTTACAGTTTTAGTAGGTGGACGAATAAAGCTTTCTAAGACGTGCAGGAGGCATGGATAGCTATTTAGGAGTTGATATTTTTATTTCCGCCGTGATGTATTAAGACAGTTTATGCCTATTTAGTATTTTGATCGTCTAAAGGGACATCTTCATATGTCGCTCTTGACGTACTTTGTAATAATTATAGTAGATCAAAAAATGAGATACGTTTTGAAATTATGTAATGAAATATGAAATATTGATTTGAAATGTAACCAGTAAAGTTGCTATTTTTGAAATCTACGATTTTGTTTCATGTTCATATGCTTCTGATAGGATGAATACCATTAACATTACCGTATTTTGTCACCGGAAGTTAATGCTATATATGACAACATCTGTAGCGCTTAGCTTCGAACCTCAAGATAGGGAATGTTACATCGAAAGACTGTAGGTAATAATTGTACGTAAGGGATGTTTATAAATCGTACCAAGAGAAGTTTTCAATTTTGAAAGTCATTAGATGACTGATTTATGTTGTGAAAATAAATAGATCGTCGGCTAATGCAAAATCAGTTTTATATGATTCAATTCATGAAATGTTTATGAATCCCCATTTCGTTGCACAGAGAAACAAACGTTGTTTCAAGAAATACCAACTTCATAGCGAAAGAATTTCTCTGAGAAATTATCGGTACAAAAATAGATTCGGATACGATCCAGTAATAAAACTAGTTACAAGGAATGAAATGAAATTGACTGAACCTAAATGAACACGTACATTAGAATATCTAAATATTATCATACATTAAAGAGAAACTGTGAATTTTTTGTCAATGTCAAGAATAAATATTCCCCGATTACCATTAAATTTTGACACTATCATATGTTACGATGCACAAATCAAAAATAGATTCCAAATACCTTATCAAAATATGATTTTATATCCAAAAGGATGTGATCCTTTCGACCGCAAATGTGTCTTTAAGAAAAAGACAAATGCAGTTGAAACATAGTGAGACATTGATAAGAATACCTTGAATTTCAATTATTAAAATTAACATAACAGATTCACCATTTAATGTTTCCATGTCGATTCATATTTTACTCGCAAAATTATCTCCTAGCATGACTTCTTGTTTTGGTACGTGTGTGTTGAAACAGAAAATTCTAAATAATGATTTAGAATAAACTATTTACACAATAACCAACGTGTCTCGAAGTCGGTGAAAGCAATATTGAGTTTTTGAGTTTTTGAATACGATCCGAGATCATATACGAATGTATCGTTCGACAAACATCAAAATTGAACAAATGTTTTGATAAGAATATCAAGTAGTTTGAGTGTCAATCAAAATGCAGATGAAACCTTTGCTCATAAGAAAGAAATTTAAAAAGGCACATTGATATTTCTAAACTACAAGTAAACACACTGCTAATTTTAACGACCCACTTGTGTTAAAATCAGCCTTAGTTGTTTTAATACTCGACATTGAATTTGTAAATTATGTTTTTCGTAGTAAGTATAAAAGATAATGAAAATGTCCCAAATCAATATGTAAAGGCAGTATTAAAAAATGTTTAATACGAAATATAATAGATAGATTATTTATGCTTTGGCAATAAAAATTATGATACATGTCATGTTATCTACAATATTATGATTTGTTCATGTATTTGGTACATAAAACAAATAGCAAATCCAAATTAATATCACTTGTTTATCTGAAGTATCATCGTGTATTTATAAAATACTAGAGAATTGTTTACATAAACAATGAACTCCTCTTAAAAGAACATTCGAACTCAAATTTGAATACCATTTTTTGGAATGATCATATGTACCATCTTTATTTGACTATCATATTATATCGACATGAGCATGGTTTCATTTTCATAGATCTGCCGTTTTAGTTTTACTTAAACGATAAGTACAAGTCATGTTTAATTATCAGCAGATGAGTACGAGTGGATGGACTGTGTTATCAGAATGTAGATTTATTACAATAATAATTGTGAAACATGACATCAACTAGTGAATCTAATATCTTAATTAATCTCTTCCACGATTTAGAGTCCAAGCACTCATCTAATAAAAATGCAACAAACTTTTTTTAGAAAAATAAGTAATTTAATCGAAAAAATTATTAAAGACTGTTGATTGTAAGTAGAAAATAAATATAGAAAAATCAAAGTCATCACAAATCGTAGTCTGACTGGTTGGTATTTTACGCCATGGACGCTAATTTTTTTATATAAATTTCATTCCTAACCCAACTCGCCAAAACGGGCTCAGCCTCTTACTCAAAAAAAGCAAAAAGGCAACAGAAAATGCATTATGTACAATGCCGCAGTGACCAAAGAAGATTCCTGTTAAAAATTGATGTAACAGACGCAGCATCAGGTTAAAATTTAGGAATTTAAAGGAAACCCGGTTTTCTTGATTTATTATAATATATTTCCTTTTCGAAATGATCAAAAGAAAACCAACTTCCTACAAACATTACAACCGAAATCGACTTAAAAATTTGCATATTATTTCTGAAACCTTACAGAGAGACCTTGTCTGAAGAACCTTCACTTAAGACATCAACGATATATACTAAAGTCTAACATTTGTTCGACAACCATTACATATTCAAGCATACAACGAAATCAACAAAAATCCAACATAGGTAGACAGATGTCAGTAAACCACGAACATCATATGCTAAATTGGAAATCAAACAAACATTGGGGAAATAGAATGGATTGACTTGTGAACAAAAGGGATCGATTCTTTTTCTCAAAGAAAAAGAGGTAGCATCTTCAAAAACGATCAGTGGAAATAAAATTCTTATGACGCCATCAGAAGTTAAAAGGAAAGCTTTGTATCCTAAAACATAGGGTATCACTCAAAATTTAAATTGGAAAACCGTTTCCGATATACAAACACAAAAGGTAAGCTAGCGATTTTGCCACAGTTTCTGTCGGTGGTAGCCATCCATAGGCTAAATTCATTGCACAAATATTAAAAAGTTAACAAAAAGGTAATACCAAATATAAGACAAAGTATTTAGTATGTATAATTTATATATAAAATAACTGATACGCTAATAAAATCCAAATCACATCTGCCCAAACTTGCCCACTTTAATCTTTCTTTTTTGCATTAAAACAACTAAATAAAATTTCCATACCATTTTTGATCCATATTAGACAGTTTCCCAACATATGTGGAGTGGAGTTATGCTCAACTTAAAATGGTACACGATTCTCAACTCAATTTAACCAGCAAACAAAAGTAATCCATTTTCAATTCATATATTATAAACTAAATGCAAATGTATACTTGAAACTCGTTTAACAGGTTCCTAAAAACTTATAATAAGGTAGAAAAGGCACTTAGCATAAGTTTAAGCATGCAATCAGCCATAAAAGTAACAATTAAAAAGACAAAACAATAAGGAATAAGCAACTAGTAATCTAGCACAACCTCACATACGATTAATTAAAAGCATAAACCTGAAGTTTAATACAGAAACCTCTGCCCGCAAAACAACTTCCGGTTTGAAGCATAGCTCACTGCATAACAGAGAGAGAGAGTTTGTATCTGAGTGCGTAAATAAGAATGGATGCAATAACCAAAGGATAGAGCATTCAAAAATTGCATTATAGGAAGAATTCATATATACAGCACTAATACAAGGTTTTGATTCATCAGTTCCAAAATATTTAAACACGCTATCATTATATTGAAATATATTTCTGCATTTGTCTATGGCTTTTAATCTTTTACGACAAATAAATTGCCTGGGATTTTTTTCCCCTTGTTCATGCTTTCCTCATGTTACTAATGATAATATATGCATATGCACATGTGTATACATATGTATGTATGAAACGGCTATTACGATACAAACATGTTGCATTGATCTATTAGTAAAATAAGGAAATAAAAGAGGAAAAAGAAAACCCAAACAATTTGTTGCTGTGAAAGGCTAAAAGCCAAAACCTAAGCCAATGCGCACAGTGGGCCTTATCAACAAAACAAAATCAATGAATAACATGAGGTTTTACTATGATGCTTTACTAAAAGCATATAATGAGTAACATGAGGTTTTACTCATTAGTTCTAGAAATAGACAGTATATAATGAATTTACACACAAGCAGACTAAAAAAAGGCAGACAAACATGCAAACCATGATAACATTGCAAGTAGCTAGTAATTGTAATTAAGATAGAAGCACAATGTAAGGGTAAATAACCTGTTGCTGCGGGTAATTGGCCTGTTGCTGGTAGTTAGGATAAGCTCCATAAGCATACATGTTAGGATTTTGGGCTTGTTGGCCATATCCATATGCATTGTACCCTTGTTGCTGCCCATAACCATAATTGTTATTATTGTACTGACTGGGGTCTTGTTGCTGCGTCTGAAGTATTTTATCAGTTTGTGAAAAACATGTTAATCAATCTCATTAAGTGGCAAGAATCAATCAAGACAGATAGAGCATGTATCATTAGATAAGTTACTTGTCTGTTTGATGCGCTGCGGCCCCATGAAAGCCTAATGTTTTGCGACCCGACTTGAGTTCCGTTCAACATCAGTAAAGCCTCCTCTGCACAAGCCCTACATGATATAAATACTCTGTTATTCAATGACGCTGATAAACATATTTTGAGTTGAATCAAAAGATGAGTTTTTCATGCCATAAACGGTCTACAAAGCATTTGTTTAATACAAATATCTGCAAATTCATAAAATATTCCAGTCCTTATTTTTATTCAACCAATCACGGAGGTGGATGCAAATATTCATACTGTTGTGGGACTTGAAAGATCATATAAGCTCCTGTTACAAAACATGTTTACTTAAAAGATCATATAAGCACTTGTTACAGAACATGTTTACGGGATAAAAAAAGGCTCGTTTTGACTACTAGATTGTAGCATGTCTTCTAAAAATTCATTTAACACAAGAGGTGAAAGAATAACGAAATAATCATAGTACATACAGGCGTATAACTCGATACACAACTTGATTCAGTCAATCAGACATTGGAACAAGCCTTTGGCCCCACCAACCAATCAAATATGTTATAAAATGTGCCAGCACTAAGTATCATGTAACTGTGGGCATGGTTAGTAAATAATGTAACAGTTTTTACAACACAGATAACAAAGGCTTCAAAAAGAGTCATCTTAAAACAATCATGCTGCTTAAACTGACATAAACTATAGTGTTTCATATAGGCAGACAGAAGTTCAATATGTCCAAGTGTAAATACTAATTTGGGTAGCCGGATCTAAAGTGTTGGTCATGGAATTAAGGAAATTGATTTTGTAGTTAAACATATTTAAGAGGTGCACAAACATATTTATAGTACTATTATAAACACTTTTTAGAGCACTACATTTCAATGATATGATATTCCAAAAAGAAAAGTTAGACTGTGATAAGAGAGCATTAAATTACTGTAAGCTCCATTTCATCGTATCCTCCAAGAACTAAGTCGAAGTAACTTTGTTTTTAAGCAATTTATTTATTTATTTTCTTTCAACAATTAAAAAATGGAACAAAATATCTAAAACATAATATCACATAGGATCAGCACAATCCACCTACATAAGATTTAAATGGCCATTTACAAGGAAATGAGTTCAGCTAAAACCTACAATACTAGTTCCACATCTAACTGAATGAAGCAACGACATTTGAAAATAGAATATATACTGGTGAAAATAGAATACCTTTGAAAGATTATATACTGGTGTAGATCTGAAGACTCAATCAAGACAATGATATCTTTGAAAAATAGAGCATATACTAGCGAAAACATTCTTGATTTTGGGTAAAATCAAAATGCAAATCCAACCAATCAACACGTTATTCACACAAACAAGTTTCAAAATTAGCATACAGAAGCAACAAACCTATTAGCAAATTGGACAAAGCCACACCGCTTTCCAACTGGGATTTTCACATGAACCAATTCTCCATAGGTGCTGAAAAGTCGACGCAGTTCTTCCTCAGGGACATTTGTGTCCAACCCACCAACAAATATCTACACTTGAGAACCGTGTACGTGAGTAACAGCAATATCATATAACTCGAATGAAAATTACCGGAAAAATTACACACAGTGGTACTGTTAGGATCACCCTCTGACTGAGTTCCTTCTGGAGTCTGGTAAGAAGCTGCAAAATGACAACGATGTGAGTACTATCAAAACATTCGATATTTTTCGGCAAGCACTTCATGCTAAGATTTAGTTTAGACATGCATACAATAATAGTGAGGTATGACCTTATCAGCGGTTAAGGTAAAATGGCCAACTCGTAATGCTATAGAAGAGTTCGGGCTTGCTATGGTTTTAACAAGTCATAGACAGAAATGTTAATTCATCGACTAGTTGTGTAAACACGTATAGAGTTAAGATTAGGAGAAAATGGTTGCCCCAGTATACCAGTAGACTGGAGTTACTGGACGTGATAAACAAAGATGCTTATGAAACAGAATGAATAAATATGGCATTGCTAACTGCTTCCTTGGGAGCATGGAAACCTGATAACTTCAATAATTTTCTCATGAAATTCTTTTATGAATCGTAAGGTTTCATGAAACAAGCATAAATCATAAACAAACCTCAAGGATCTTCTCATCTTGAAATGGCCACACAATCATGGATATATATACCAAAATACCCTATGGGTATGAACGTTAATGCATGTGCATGTGAGGTCACGAGTTCGAATCTTGATCATGACAAAATCTCTTTATTTTTCCTGAAGCAACGAGTTTGAATCCGGTCTTGAGAAAAAATAACTCTTTAATTTTGCAAGGTTATGAGTTTGAATCACAACTCCAACAAAAATTACATATTTTTCTCATAAGTTATTAATTGTTAGATGTTGATCTTAAAATATTATTCTTCACGTTAAAGACCAGTAGCTCGGCGCAAGTGGTATAACGGAGGTTCCAGAGGTTAGGGATTCGAACTCCCAAAACATTAAAATGAGTATTCCGTTTGAACAAAGTACATATCTTATTTTATGTGTGTGTGTGTGCGCGCGTGCGTGTGCGTAGACACACACACTAGTATAAACCCCACGCGCATACATCTAATAGGTAGAGATATTTATAATTTATTTAATAAAAAAAATGAGTGGACGGGTGTGTGTTGTAAAAGTAAATGTTTTGGTAGTCACTAACACTTTTATTTCAAGTTGTTTTGTTAGTAGTGACGGTGACAAATTGGTAGTAAAATTCCGTTGATGGGAGGTTGGAAAGAAGAGACGGTGAATGTTGCAAACCGGTGGTGAGATTCCGTTGACGGATAGGGATATTTTCGGAATTTCAAAAAGACACCGTTAGAATCTTATTCATTGAATTCTCTTTATTAATAGTAGATACACACACATATATCAAAGATACGTTTTATAAATATGCATTTGACATCTCATTTAACTTTTTATCTTCGTGAACAGTAATTTTCTTGTTGAAACTATTTTCAAAGCTTGTGCCGTCAGTACTGGTAATTGCGTGCATGGAACACATGCCGCTTAAACTAATTATATTATCTTGCACACATGGAGTGCATGCCGTTTATACTTCAGTAAATACTAACAAGCTAGTATTTAAGTGTTCAAAATTGAAGATATCCCTTGATTCCATTCAAATAGTCAATAATAATGATGTGATTGTTCAGATTGCTGCCATTGACTGCTGATTCTGATCAATATATTGTAATGAGGGAACACAGGTTGATGAAATAAGATTTGGATAGAAAAACCAAAAATGAAAGGTGCATAAAAACAGATATTTGTTTAAGCACATTTTTCAAATGGTACTCAAAGTTTCCTAAGGTCGTGATTCATGCTAAGATACTAAATAAGAAAGTTAATCAACAAATGGAAAGACGTACAAGTATACAAGGCACTTAAAGGACATACTGCATCTTGATGTATAGTGAAAAGGTAGGACAGAAAAATAGCTTTCGAACAAATACTGAATTGTTGACACAAAATATAAAAGAAAACCCAGCCACTGAAAATTAATTCGCTATACTTGCATAGCAAAAAAGGACAGAAACTTATCATATCAATGCAAAACTACAAATAATCATTGATAGAGATACAAAATCTAATAATTGGCTGAAATAATGAAATTGAAATGATTAAGAAAAGATATATGAAGCATAAATTGCCATGACCCAACAGCAAAGGAAATACTGAAGCATCAAAATGTAAAGTTCCAGGTGGAATCATGCCATTTAAATGTAAAACTGACCTAACCGAGGCTGTACATAATAGCCACACATCTCAGATGAAGTCAAATCCAGGCCCATAATGAGAGCCTTTAGTATCCTGCTTCCAGATAACATGAGTTCTCATAAGTTCTTTATTGCTTAGACGAATTAACAGTGAACCAACTAAGAAAAAGGAAGTACTAAGACGTAGGCTAAAGGCTACCCAGCGATGCTACTTTTGCTTACATAGAAGCAACAAAAGTAAATAAACCAACTGCAGATTTTGCTCCAATAAAAAGAAAAGAAAAGGAATCAATCATTGAGTAGCACTAAGCTGGAAGAAAGAAGCGACAAATAAATCAAGCATAGTGCATATTTCAGCATTGATAGCTAGAATGATAAATTTGCTAATATATCCAGCAAAATTCTGAACAATTAACAGTAAAAAATAGATACTATGGATATATAACAATTTGATCCCACATGTTCATTCTATATACATTAATCTTTGTTGACAATAATCAGTCAAAGTCGATTGATGAACTTTGGTCAAAGGCTAAAAAAAGGATTATGTAGTTTTAGAACTTACAGTTACATTGGACTTGCAATAGCATAATGGCATTTGAAAGACCCAATGGCAAATATTATGATTCAAGACACAAAAAAGTAGGTAAAAATTGAAAATGAGACCGCATAACAATTACATAAAATGAGTTAGCAATACCTGTAGAGTACTGCTGGCCACCAGCATCTACTTTATTTTTGTTGGCAGCAACACCAATACGCATAGGTCTTGAAGAGCAATACATCCCTTGCATTTCAGTCAGGGCACGTGTTTGCTCATTAGCATCTCCGAACTTGACAAAGCCATAACCTTTTGGACGTCCAGTGAGTTTGTCCGTGACAACATTAGCAGCCTTAACTGAGGGGTAATGACTCTTGAATGTCTCTTGTAATATGTAATCAGTAACATCAGGAGCTAAATCACCAACAAAGAGAGTATACTCGGCACCATCCTCTCTGCGTCTCTCACCCGTTCCAAAAGATGCCCAATTCAGTCTAAAATTTTGGCTGGTATTGGGCATTATAGCACCGTTGTACATCTGAAGAGCTTGCTCAGCGGCAGCACGAGTTGTGAATTCAATGAAGCCATAGCCTTCTAGCTGCCCAGATTGCTTGTTACGAATTAGTTTTACAGACACAACCTGTTAAACATTATTGCAACATGTTAAAATAAAGTTAAATCGCCATTAATAGCACCGTATCAAATGTTCAATTATATATTGGGTTAACTGATGAATAGAGTCAGTATCTGTGATCAAGTGGATATCCCAGTTTTGATTCCATAAAACCCGTATTTCACCATTAATATTGGAAATTCTATTGGACAATTTAAGTATATTATGAGAATGTAAATTAGACGAGCCAGTTATAGGTTATTGAATAGTTAAGGCGCTTAAACAAATTGATATAATACAGAGATCAAAGGGAGTAATGTACTGGCGGTAAGTGGACTTAATGTAATATCACTGTCATTTTAAAGTAACCAAAATATACATGCTTTTTAAGGGAAAAAACTTTGCAGTATAATATGTGTATCAGAATGTTTTACTTTAATATGTGCTTTAATATATAATGAGATGTTCTAAACCAGTAGACGTGCATCAACCAACAAAGGCTTAGCTCGCCGTGATCACATAAGATAGTTCCTAAAATGTTGCCTTTATTTGTCATCAAGCATTCTTACTTTACAACTTTGCAGTAAACAAAGGTGGAATCACATCCAATGTATTATTATTTCAAAATAAAATAAGTTGTCCAACAAGATAAATAAGCATATTAACATGTCCAAAAAATACATGGTCAATTAAAAGAAGTATTGAGTGGAAAATTCAAGAGACGTGGTGGTAGCATCCAAGCAGTGCTCATGTTAGCAAAATTATAAACCCGCTGCAACAATGATGATGTCTAAAGACTCCAATCATCTCAAGCACAACATTAAATACAAGCTAGTGGAATATTGACTTAAGTACCGAGTTAAATTTGTGTATATCACTAAAAGCTGAATCGTTTTGCAGAGCATATTCTTAGTTTCAACTGCGTACCTGACCTAATTGGCAAAAATTTCAGTTGGGTACGTAACATGATTTTGTTTACACTTTTCATTTTATCGTGAAGACACGATCTTGTAAATCTATACCCCTTTCTTGTAATTTTTAAGTTCAAAGCGGAAAAATGATTGAGAGGGAAAATTCAAGATGATAACATTGACATTTCGATGTACAAACATTAGAAAAACAGGATTTTACTGTTATACTACAACCAATCGCACTTGTATACAAGCTTGTATTGAAGCTATAGAAGTAAAGACCTGAAAATGACCTATTTTGGTACTTGTGTGCATGCTTTATGCACAACAGTGGCAAAACCGATCCGATGTGTGCAAGTGTACATACACATCATTTCAAGTACAGTGTATATATAACATGCACGCACCAACGGTGTGCGAATGATGTGTGCATTTTATCAGTGTGTTATGTGTCCGATATGTTCTAGGTTCATTTTGTTGTATGTAGTTAAAGCCCCGCTAAAGCAGTATTAAAGAGCATAACCTCCTTTGAGCGCTATGCTTTTTCTACTTAGCACTCTTAAATAACAGATCCATTTAAAGTATTGTTATTTACCGCTAACCCAGCAGGTAGGTCTTTTGGCACCCACTGTTTACAGCAGTTTTAATCAGAAAAATATGTTTGCCTGTTTCTCTTTTAAACCCAAGTAACAAAGCCTGTTTACAGACCCAATTTCAAGACCTACACACCCAACATAAATTAGAGGACCACTTCCAATCTTGAATTCTGAAATTACATGGAATAAGGCATTTTTTGAGTTTGTTATATATCAGTAAACAATGTTTTTCCAACACCAACATTGTAGGACTGATAACAATTTGATTTTTGCTATTGGATTTCTCCTCGAATATTGATTTTTTCCAACTCCACTATTTTCCGCTTTTTCTTAAGATCGTAATATAGCTTTTTGCGCATCCACCGTTGTGAAACCATTGAGCGTCCTAACTGCGCTGCTTTTGCTATGGGTTGCTTTTGTTACATGTTGATAATTGGATTAATGTCTGGGGTGACAAAGCATATTGGTCGGTGAGCACCATATCACTCATTAGCCAAGCTTTATAGTAGAATTTTGATATGTTTTATTTGCTCCATAATATTTTGATATGTCATTCTTCCAAACTGTAGTATTTTGTTTTGATACATCAATTACATAACATAAACGGCTAAAGGATAGAAAAAAGTATCTGGAGACTCGTCTGGCAGCTCACGAATTCATAAAGCTGGATTGTTTATTGTATTTCAAAGCACAAAGCCACAAACCATGGACCAAATCCTACAAAAAAAAAAGAATTAGAATACTACCTGTCCAGTCTGAGCGAAGCAGCTGGAAACATAATTCTCATCCATCCAGTACTGCAAATCCCCTATCCAGATACTTTTTATCTCATCACTGGAACCGCCGCTTCCACCCGTCGCCTGATATTGCTGTGGCTGCGCTTGATACATCGTCGGCATCGGCGGCTGAGAAAGTGGAGGAGGAACCTGAGATGGTTGCTGACCCCACATCGCCGCTGGAGGAGGCCCCATCTGATATTGCGGTTGGGGCGGCTGGTTGTATTGCGGCTGCGGCGGCTGATTGTATTGCGACTGCGGCGGCTGGCTGTACTGCGGCTGCGGTGGCTGCATCATATTTGGTTGTTGCATCTTGACCAAATGTTTGAGACAAATATTGGGGGAGGAAAGAAAACCCCTAACCCTAGTTTTTAGATAAAGGAAGGGTAGTCTTCCGAATGGAGAGGCTAAAAGAAAGAGCACGGAGGTTGATATAAGCGGCTCGTCCGTGGTATTTATATATGCTAGCTTGAAACCCGTGCCGCTGTCACGGATTTTTTTTTTTTTTTTTTTTTTATATGTACAGTTTGTGAAACTATATGTTGCAAGGATGTTATTTTTTTGTTAGATTGTATTGTATACAAGTAAAACGGTAGAACTTGTGTAAGAAAATTATATTGCAATTTTTCTTTAGTTTCAACTAACCATAGCGTGTAGAATAAAAGATTATTTAGACAAAAAATATGCTAAAAAAACAATGTATGAACAGTTAACAAAGGCTGAAAATAATGCGCTCGCACGTCTGTAAACGATAAGCGGAAAAAGGAGATTAGGTAGAATGTATTTACAAAAAATGAAAGGAATCAAAGGAAACATAACCAATTTTTTTGGACGGAACTCAAATATCTTTAGTTTTTATTAAAAATGTTTGCATAAAAATTGCAAATATTTGAACTAAAATGAAAACTACAAACATTTACAATGTAAACTTCAACTATTTGCCCTTTTGGATACTGCAGATATTCATAATTTGGTTGATGTAAAAAAACAAGGTTGTTGAATATAAAGGAATTTTCGAAAGGGTGGCTTTGTTGAAACTTAAAAGAGGGTATTTTACATAATTTCCTAAAGAAAAATATGTTTATTATTTTAACTTCACACTATTTTATTCTAAAAACTTAGGGTAAGACAAACCTTCTTAATTGATGGTTTGATTAATCTTTTTCTTTTTTATATGATTATTTTAAGATGATAAAATGAAGGAATTTTGTAAGGACTGAGGTCTATAAGCAGGTTTTTAGAAATTAGTAAAATATCTAATATGGATACAAACAGTCTATTTCTTATGTATTGTCATCTAAAATATACGTAGCAAAGGCAATACACATTGTTAAAAGAATGTGCAAGCACTTAACATTTATGAGTTATTTATCCAATGCAAAAATGTAGATGCACGAAAAAATGCTTGGTTGTAATTTTCTCATAATTGGAAGAAAATATATGTTAGTTAAAACCCATCAGTGCAAAGAGAAAAGGTGACATGTTATGTGGAGTTGAATGTCTAGAACTAGATATTGAAAAGGACAATGTCAAACAGTTTTTTAGTTACATCAACAAAAAATATTAGCATCGAAGACAGCATTTTAATATAAAGTGTTAAATAATGATGTGACATCCAAATCACAATGAATTGACACTTGGGTTGAAGATATTTTACCAATGGATGAATTAACAGACTGTACAAGCTAATTAAACTACAAATGATAAGATAATATACATGTTAGAAGAACTGAGTTGGAACAAGATCGTCTTAATGCATCAAAACACATAAACTTACATTATGATGACATGAAGAAATATGTGATGAATAACTCTCATCTTGATCATGCCTAACACAACAAAATCAACCTCACTCATGTGCTTAATTCATAAAATTTGGATGTGTGACCGATAGTTGTACTCAAGAATGATAAAACCTAATCATTCGCTTTTAAACGGATTAACCAGTAATGAATTATTATGACATCCTACTCTAGTTTTATATTTATATTTGTTGTAGTACTGAACAAAGCTTAACACACCATCATCGGTTCCATCCCATTCCAATTACACCCCAGTTGACGCCCAAGAAAACTACAAAATCAAAAATGTGAGCATAACATTCGCACGGATATTGCAGTTAAAAACATGAAAAAACTACACTTATATACATACATATATATAGCAAACATCGTAAGGGTGCAATGAGAAAATAATGCTTCCATGAATTCACATGTTTTCATTATGATAATAGTATTATTATGCACAAATTGAATCAAAGAATAAAAATAACGTTCAAAACACAAGGTTACTGTTGCATCACTAAATTGAGTTAAAGGCATGACATAAAAAATTCTAATTAAGAAAGGTAATTAACATTTAAAATAGTTGATAGTGCTCTATCGTTCACTAATTAAATTTGCTTTGGACATCCACATTAAAAAATGTCAATCTAATATATTGGTGAGTATAGTCATGATGTAGAAAAAATCGTGCATCATATCATTCTGCTTGAGCTTGTGCAACATTCTTATTTCTCAGCCCACAATCCTCATACACATACAAATAGACAATACAAAATATTGATTTATGAAGTACCTTAGAATTAAAAAATATGATGGTCCACATTTGCAAAATGCAATGCTATAGCCATATAAATGATTAGGACATGTATTCAAGTATTGATTTAGTTTTCAAAGGCTAGAGTTGAGCCTTTATTTTCATGAGGTTGCAATATTATGAAAAAGGCTAGGCTATGGTTGGGATGCTATATAAAAGAACAAAATTATATGATTACGATTAAATGAAATTTACTGATAAGAATGCCCATTTAATTAAAATGCAAATAATATAATGGTGCATGACATTAGTTCTATTCAATTCTTAAGTTAAATTGACACAATAAAATCATAACTCAACTTGAGACACGAGTAAAATCTACAAAATGAGAAAATAAACTCAATTAACAAGTGTCAAATATAAATATTGTAGACTTCATTATAAGAGACTGTTAGTGTTATCTCAGGAAGAAAAGTATAATTTTTTAGCCTAAAAAAAATGCATTTGTTGAGCCGTTGGTATGTTGTCCTGTAGCTTAATATGCATATGCTTGTGTACATTGGGACCTAAAGCTATTGCTCTTGCATTATACTAATATACTTAACTACCGTGCTAGCAATATACTCAATGATATAGGTAAAGAGCATAACTACTACAGTAACAAAGCCTTTGATATGAAGTTAAGTGCACGTGTAAGGAGTGAAACTATGTAAAAACCCAAACAATATTCAATTAAATTGAAGCTGGCATGTTAATTCATGTTAATGCACGGTATTCATGTCTGATTATAAACCTATTTAATTGAACATATAAGATTAATTCTAAATCAATTTACTACAATATATTTTAGGAATACACATTTTCCCTCATTAAAAAGAATAGTTATACATCAAGGACGCTTTGTTGGAAAATTTCAATGTGTGGGTCACATACGTAAAATGAATATGTCGTGCTATTTTGGTGTAAAACATAATTAAAGTGATCATGGGATTAATGTGTAGATACTGGGACAAGTTTATTTTGTTGAAGGGCCAAATTAAAAAATGTCAACATTATAAATAGGGGGTTATGGCCCTCAAATTACATAAGCTATAGTTATTCTCCTAATCTCTTCCATGGAAATAATTCAGATCTAGGGTTATGTTAGTGTGTAAGATCAGATCTAACTCTTACCTTTTTAGATCTATCTCTTTCCCTTAATCAGTTTATAAAAGTAGCAACTATGGATTCAGATCTATTATAAGTTCTAGGGTTTGTGTTAATATGAAAAACCAAATTAAGTTTAATTTTCCAGCAATTATGAATTCAGGTATGTCTTCCACTAATTTGTTTACTTTCCTTTGATTTCTTCTCAATCAAATCAATATGGGTCACATGTTCAGATATAGGGTTTCATGCTTAATCTATCCTAAAGTATATTGAAATCCTAACTAGTGGTATCAGAGCCACCCATCATTAATTTCATTGGATTTTTTTAATTACGAGTAAGTTTTGAATTAAACCTTTTTTAGAACTCTTGTAATTTCCTAGTTAAGTTTCAGATTTGTTTGATCTATGTATCAAGGACTTTTTGATGATGATTTTGGATTTGGTTTAGTATCAATTTTTAATTGTAAATTGAAAAATTATTTTATGAAATTGTTTTGGTATAAAAAGATGGATAGATCTAAATGATCTATATGTTATTATGAAACAGTTAGAATTTTGAAATCATTAAATTATGATAAATAATCTAACTTCCTCTAAATTTTTAAAACAACTTATATTGGTTAGAGCATTCACATATTTATCATTGTATATTTTATAAATAAGTTGTGAATTTTATTGTGAGGACTATTTTGGATCTGATATGTACATTCATTTTTGTTACTGCTTATAAATGTATAAACAGATATGTATAATTTAGAACCATTTATGTAAGAAATATAAATCCATTTCTATGATTATATTGCATTACTTAACTTTTAATTAAGTGATTTGGATATTTATATAAGATATTTAAGTTATTTTAGAAATTTGATTTATTATAAATAAAGTACGCTCCTTTAGTGTGTTTATGTTTATTTTATTTTTGAAATAAATTTTAACATGACACTAATTTAAATTTTGGACCACATAATGGTCAATTGCATTTATCTTTATCATAATTGCATTAAATGTGGCTGTTATGGTAATAAATAAATAAATTTATTATCATAAATGCAGTAAATGCGTCGGTTGTAATAAATTTAATAATGCAGCATGTTTGTATTTAGAACAAGAAAAGACATATGGTTTATTATTTGATGCATTTATCTTTAATAGTTATATATATTTTATATGTCTAACTCATGCTTATTGAAAATATATTTCACTTTCATACTTTGGTTGGCATAAAATAAAAGGAGCAGCAGTTTTCGTATTTTGCCAAGATGCATGGCTATTGACCTTAACTAAGTATTCAAATAATAAAATAAAGATAAAGTGACACGGTGACAAACTATATAGCTATATTATTATTCAGATGTATATTATAGCTACTGCATGTTATTTAGTATGACAGTTACTATGTCATTCATGCATAATTTTATATGGCATTTATTCTGGCGTTCGTTTATGACATTTGTTATGTGATTTATTTATGATATCTTGTATCATACTTATTTGGAAAATGTCATGAATGTAACCACATACTTAAAGTAAAAGACTATAACAGCTACATTAAAACATGTTGTGCCACAATTATAATTTTGAGATTTTCAAGTGTAATATTGACTTATAATGCTTTTGGAAGTATTTTATAGCATTTGAAATATGTACATACACTAAGAAATAAATTCAAATATATTTTTGATGTCTCTTTGTGAACTAAAATATCCTACATTTCAAGTGAGCTAATTGAAATAACATGTCACCAAAGTGACCTCTCTTATTTTAGTTGTTCATGAAAATATTTGATGTTTGTGTGCATTTATTCATGCAGATGTTAGCCAGCCCAAAGAAAGATTAATATTTGGCCGATGTGATAATTATAAATTTTTACAAGTGAATAACTAATCGGCCTAAAGGAAGATTGTTATTTGACATGAATTTATTGTCAATATTTGATCATTACAACAAGAGTACCACTTGCAGTTAATATTACTGTCCAAAGACTTAATATTAATATTATGTTAGGTATCTTGAGAAGATACTTACCAATTATTTGAACTTAGTATGGCTGATACTGGATATGAAAATATACAGTCAATCCTTAATTTTTTTTCATTTTTCAACAAATTTGACTGAAGTGTTTGCTGATTTTAATGTTCTTATTTTGTTTGAGACTAAATCCAAGGACTATTAAAAGAACATGTTGTTTGTTCTTAACTTTATGGATCTAGCTCTTGCAATTAAGAGGGTCACGTCAACTCATATTATGGTTGAATGCTCTTATAATATCATAAGGAACGTTCAAAGGTAAGACAATTCAAAAAGAAAGAGTCAAAAGATCATAAAGTAAAATATTTCAGAAGCTTTTAAGGATGTGGTATCCGTAGGGATAACCAATTTTAAGGAGTTATTAATTGAGAAAGAAAATTGTTTCCTTAAAATGGTAAGGAGAAACAAGCACGCTTTATTATATTGCTTGATTCCATAAAGTCAAAATAAAGGAAACATAAATAACTACTATATGGAAAGTATTGCTTCAAAATTTAAAGGCACTCAAGTTATTATTATTTTTTCTTATACTCTCTTCATTCACAGTATAACCATTTTAAGATTATCATCAATTTTCTTAAGAATAAAAAGACTTTTATTGAGCTCATTTCACATTGTGGTAAGAAGAAGAGAGATTGAAGTATGGTAAGATAGAAAGTGCCTATTTATCGTACATTGTAAATAAATGTATAAATAAGGATAAAAAAGTTGCTAAGGATCTAGAAGAAAAGAAATAACATATAAATATATTTATAGTTGTTTCTTTAATAAGATATACAGATATATAAAGTAAATTTACTGGATATTTTTAAGATATTATTGAGATTTCAGTAATATTGTTTGGATTTATTTGATATTTTTTTGTTAGCTGTCATTTAGATAGATTTTGGTTTTTTGTTTCTAATATGAACAAATTGGGTTTTTATTGTTTATTTAGAAATAATAAGGTTGATTTATGAATAAATCCAAACATTGTTGGAATTAAAGCTCTAATGTTTAAAATATAGCTTACATATATCTACTTATGCTAAATACCTTTTATAATGAAGTCTCAAATTTTGATTCAGTGATTAATATGATTGTTTATTTCAACTTACTAAATAATTGTAGATTGAGGCACTAAAGATAATAAATACATTATTAGTATTCTAAGCGACTTAAAAAAAAGCTGCAAGTTTTATAAACCCACACTAGGAAAAAAAATATAAGATGAGAAATGCTACAATTTTTGAGGATGTTGAGTTTGGTGGGAGGAATAAAATACGAATCATTGCCTTTAAGGAGAATCATTATCTTCGATTCAACTATAGTTACTTCTTCGGACAAAGTATAGGATTTGTTTCCTTTCATTAACAAGAAGTAAATTAAGAACCATAATATGACAATGTTAAACAAAAATTTAAGATATGTATCATTGTCTTTAAGGAGAATCATTATCTTTGATTCAACTACAGTTACTTTTTCGGATAATATATAGGATTTTTTTTCCTTTCATTTACAAGAAGTGGATTAAGAACCATAATACGACAATGTCAAACTAATTTTTCTTCAAATTAAGGTTATTGTTTCAAGAAAACAAACTCAACAACCTAAAATGTAAGGTCGCTAAGGAAATCCACTTGAAAGAAGAAATACTATTCAAATGACTATATAGTATTTTTCATAAAGATAAATATTATATTGGTGAAGATGATTCTTTGGGCTTGCATTAATCCATATAAGGTACTAATTTGAAATGTATATTTAAAGTATGAATATATAGTCTAAATCCATATAATGTCGCTAAGGAAATCCACTTGAAGAGAAGAAATACTATTCAAATAACTATATAGTATTTTCATAATGTTAAATATTAGATTGGTGAAGATGATTCTTTGGGCTTGCATCAATCCATATAAGGTACTAATTTGAAATGTAGATTTAAAGTATGAATATATAGCCTAAATCTATAAGGATAATAAAGTTTGAGATCTTTCCCACCACCTTAAGGTAACAAGATCATTGGTTATGAAAAACTATTCAAAATAAAAGGGATCAAGTGGCTAATGTGAAAAGGTAAAAGACTCATTACAGAAAAGCCTATACTCAAAAGGAAAATAATGTTTTATTTTTAAAGAGACTTTCTCTTTGGTTTTACTGAAAGAATCTTTAGAATTATTTTAAAAATTGTTGTAGATTATGATTTAAAGCAATATTGGAGGGATATTAAAGCCGTGTTACTCAATGGAGACATTGACGAAACTACTAAGATAACCACTATGGATTACCTTTTGTATTAGGGATTCAAATACGCCATTATCATTCATGGAGTGCTATTTGGATTATCACAAAAGGGATAGGCAGATAAGGCTTTAAAAAAATCAGGGGAAGGGGTGGGGGGTTTGGTATGCAATTTGAAAATCAATTCTCTTTTGCCAAAATAGACAAATGCTGTCTTATATAGCAATATAAGAACATCCGTGGAGGTAAAGAAATGCAAAAGATTCCTCATGCATTTGCGGTGTGAAGTCTAATACATGCTAAAACATATGTGTATTGCGTGTATTATTTGGCAGATATCTTACCGACATTAAAAGTAAATCAATTGTTAGTAACCAAAATGGTTATGAGATATCTTTAAGAAACAAAGGATTATATGCTCGAGATGGATTGGTTGAAGATCATAAGGCATTACAGTCCGAATATTTTATATGCCAAGAGTACAAAAGATCCACTTCAGATAACATTAGTATTATTATTATTGTTCTTATTTTTTTTGGATGAAGCTATATTAGAAAGTTGTCGTGCATATACTTATAACCTTCTTTGCTATTTTCCATTATGAGGCATCCAACGATGGAAAATAATTGTATAATTTTGTCATAAAGTAACGGACTATTGAATAAAGAAATTGAAGGGTCATTAAAGTAATTAATATTGTAACAATCAACAACATATGATTTTCTAGTAAGGGGAGAGTGCAAAATAGATTGTAACTCATAGAGTATAATGTGACAAACTCCACTATGGCGAATCCGCTTACAAAAGGACTATCACCATGAGCATCTTGCTCAATTGGTGTAACTTTTATGTAAGAATATTTAGGTTCAAGGGGAGTTTGCATTTGGTACTGTCATATGACACATTGCTCTATACTTTGGTTACAGATATATATCATGTTCTTTTTTTGATCAGATAAGGCAATAAAGTTTTATTTGCACTCTAGGTTGTTCAAATGTTGAACGTTTTAATCTCACTAAAGTAGGACCAGTTGGAAATAGACATGTACAAATCACATTTCATGTAATTTCCATGCTACGCATCCATGATTGATATATGTCGTTTGATTGTGCTAGTATATGTAACCATTGATTGGTTTAGTTACACTGAAAGTAATGAATGTCACTTTGATCCTTTGTCAGCATAGTTAATGGATGAGATTGTTTCATAAATACCTTATGTTATAAATAGCAAATTTTGGAGCTCATAAAGTTAAACACATTTATAAGGTTATTGCATATATAGCCCAAGGGGAGATAATTGGAAAATTTCAACATGTGGGCCATATATGTAAAATAAATGTTTCGTGTTATTTTGTTGTAAAACCTAATTAAGTGATCAAATTATGAATTAAAGTTAAAAGGCTTACATGTATAATTGTCATGGTATTAATGTATAGATACTGGGGCAATTCTATTTTGTTGAGGTTATGGCCTCCAAATTACATAAGCTCCAGTTATTCTCCTAATCTCTTCCATGGAAATAATTCAGATTTATTGTTTATGTCAATTTGGAAGATAAGATCTAACTCTTGCCTTTTTAGATCTATCTCTTTCTCTTAATCAGTATGAAAGCAGCAACTATGGATTCAGATTTAATATAATCTTTAGGGCTTGTGTTAATATGGAAAATCAAATCAAATTTACTTTTCCAATCAGCAACTATGAATTCAGGTATGTCTTCCGCTAATTTGTTTACTTTCCTTTGATATCTTCTTAATCAAATCAATACGGGTCACCTATTCAGATCTAGGGTTTCATGCTTAATCTATCATAAAGTATATTGAAATCCTAACACACTTTAGACCGAGATTTTAGAGGTCATGTGGTCGAACCTCTTAGATGTCAAAATGAATGCTCTACTTGAATAAAATATCTCTTGCATTCTAGAAAAAGACACCTACACATCAAAAAAACCCACAACAAAGAACCACAAAATTTTAGTACAAGTAATTCATCATGGTTAGGGATTATTGGAAAAGTTCTTGATATTTCAAAAGATTTTTCTAAGCATGAGAGTATGTGTCGAGCGTGGAGACGCATTTACTCATCTTCCTTAAGTATTCAACAATAAATCCAACAAGGACAAACATGTGTGTAGCACATAAATGGACATCATTTGTATATCTTTAAGAGTTTCATAATTATGATGAAATTTGAAAATAAGAAGAATTTACAGTTTAATTTGAAATTTCTAACTCATTAAAGTCAAACAAATTTATTAATAAATTTGTTTTCTATTTACTTAATATAATTTGTGTCAATTTTCTTAAAATCTCGTATTAATAGTGAACTTGTTTCCACCGGTATGGAAAATATCCCAAGGTTATATATTAATTCAAATTTGTAGCCAACCAAACCATAAAGAATAAAAAGTTGTTTATCCATTCATTCATTGTACAAATACACATATGTACAATTTAATCCTTCGACGGATGATCGCTTGGTTGACGGGTCGAGCATCAAAGAAATACATAATTTATCATTAATAAAACATAAGAAAATACGTATTTATCATTAAAATATTGATAGATCAAAGCAATTACTAATCTTTACCAGCTTTCTTGCAGCCGAGGTAAAATGGAACATTAGTACTTCACCCACTTTATAAAGTATATGCAGAAAAAATATGAAAATATTTTGGTGAATAATTCAGCATTATAGGGCCACATATTTTAATATTTGAATAATTCAGCATTATAGGGCCCCATATTTTAATATTTGAATGTATGGGCTATCTTGGGATTAAGTTTAATTATGTGATCTATTTAGAATAAATACAACAAGACTTAAGGGGTATATTTGTCATGTAAATTTATAATGTGTGGATACCAGAGTGACAATTTTAGTTTGTTGAAGGGCCGAACTGAAAAATGTCACACACTATGTATATGGGGTTATGGTTCCCAAATTACACAAGTCTTATCATATTCTCTCCACCCTCTTCTAAAGAGAATTTTCAGATCTAAGCTTGTGTCAATTTGGAAGATCTAAAACCTAGTTGATCTTCTTTTTGCAAACATCAATGGATTCAGGTACGACTTCTGCTGAACTTTTTAGTTTCATTTATTTGTTTCTCGATAGAATCAATATGGATTGTATGTATTCAGATCTAGAATTTATTTATTTATTACAACAAGTGGTATCAGAGCCACCCATCATTGATTTTATTGAGAAATTCTTTGGTTTTAAGAACATATGAAATTAGGGTTCTTGGATTTACAATTTTCGGTTGATTCACCTGATCCACTTATTTCGTTCTGATTTGTGAATGCTTCAATTATGGTGATTCAAAACATGTTAATAAACAGTATTATACATGGGTCCATAGATTTAATGAAATATTGGATTCTGTTGATTTGACCAAAAGTTTCCTGAAATGATAACAATTTGGATTTAATTGAACCGCATCATTGGATTTATGATCTAAGAATTCATCTACATCTTTTATAATAATTGTACCATGACATGTTTGTGGTTTTCTGTTTTCTCCTGCAAAAGCATAAATTATTATTTTATTTGGTTGGTTTTTTTTTCTTAGCATAAAATAGCAACAGGCATTGTTGAAATATTGGCCAAGCTTTTACTATTCATTACTTTTGTACACTATGAATCAGCACATTAATTGATGCTGTCAGATTTGACTTTTTTTTTGTAATTTATTTTTACTACTTAATATGTTTCACCTTCTATTTTGAATGGTAACAGTTAAATAAAGTACGCAATAATCTGATACTAATTATTATTGCAAGTATTGTTCATTTATGTATTATTACAGTTTCCTTGATGTCAAATTTGACATTGATATTTATGGCAAATTTATAAATGAAGGAGTTAAAATAAATTCATATACTATTTGGCATCTTTTGCAAATTGATTGTGAATATCCTACATTACAAGTGAACTAACTGAAATAATATGTCACCAAAGCGAGCTCTCTTATTTTAGTTGCTCATGGAAAATGTTTGATATTTGTGTGTATTTATTTATGCGAATATTAGTCGGCCCAAAGGAAGGTTAATATCTGGCCAAATTAGATACACATGTGTGATGATAAATATGTAACAATTATAAAGTTTTACAAGAAAATAACTGATCGGCTCAAAGGAAGATTATTATTTGACTTGAATTTATTGTTAATATTTGATGATTACAACAAGAATACCACTTACAGTTAATATTACTGTCCAAAGACTTGATATTAATGTTGTGCTAGGTATCTTGAGTAAAGACTTACCAATTATTTTAAATTTACTACAGTTGTTTTATAATGTAAGCATATTTGATTAATTTACAATTACAGCTAATTTGACTACGGTATCTGCCAATCTGAACAACATTCTTATTCTGACTGGAACAAACTTTAAGGATTGAAAAGAGAACATATTGCTTGTTCTTGGCTGCATGGATCTTGACCTTGCACTTAGGATAGATGAACCCTCCCCTCTTATGGATGAAAGTTCTTCTGATATTATAAAGAACTTTGAGAGGTGGGATCGTTCAAACCACCTGAGTCTAATGATCATAAAGCGTGGCATTCCGGAGGCATTTAGGGGTGCGGTATCTGAAAAGATAACCAATGCTAAAGGTTTCCTTGCTGAGATTGAAAAAAACGTTTTGCTAAAAACAATAAGGCGGAAACAAGCACTCTTTTGCAACGCTTGATTTCCATGAAGTATCAGAGCAAAGGAAACATACGGGATTGGTGCAAGAGGTCACAAGTTCGAAACTTGCTTTCGAACGTTTATTGACATGGGATATGTTGTCCCAATGATTTGTTGTATATAAAGTACCATTTCAAAAAAAAAGCAAAGGAAACATACGGGAGTACATTATGGAAATGTCTAACACTGCTTCAAAACTTAAGGCACTTAAGCTTGAGCTTTCGGATGATTTGCTCGTGCATTTGGTATTAATCTCTCTTCCTTCATAATACAACCAGTTCAAGATCAGTTATAACTATCAAAAGGAGAAATGGACTCTTAATGAGCTCATTTCGTATTGTGTACAAGAAGAAGAGAGATTGAAGCATGATAAGGCTGAAAGTGCTCATTTAGCATACACCTCTAAGGGAAAAGACAAAAAGAGAAAGAAGGATAAAGAAACTGCTAAGGGTCGGACTGAAAAGAAACAACAAAAGGAGACTGATGGTTGTTACTTTTGCAAAAAGGCTGGACATTTGAAGAAAGATTGTGCCAAATACCACGCATGGCGTGTTAAGAAAGGTACATCTTTTGCTTTGGTCTGTTCTGAAGTAAATTTAGCTACAGTACCTGGAAACACTTGGTGGTTAGATTCTGGTGCTTCTACTCACATAAGTGTTTCTATGCAGGGTTGCCTGAGCTACCGAAATCCAACTGATGCTGAAAGATACATCTACGTGGGTGATGGAAAATCGGTAGAAGTGGAGGCTATTGGGCATTTTAAGTTGTTATTAAGAACTCAGTTTTATTTGGATTTATTTGATACTTTTGTTATACTGTCATTTAGATGGAATTTGGTTTCTGTTTCTAAGTTGGACAAATTTGCTTATTCTTGTTCATTTGGGAATGGTACTTTTAGTTTATCAACGAATTCAACTCTTATTGGAATTGGTTCTCTTAATGTTTATGATAACTTATATATGCTTGATGTTAATACCTCTTATAATGAAGCCTTGCATGTACAGTCACGTGGTACTAAAAGAAAAGCTAATAAGGAAACTTCAGCCACATTATGGCACAAGCGCTTGGGTCATATATCTAAAAATATAATTCAAAGGCTCGTGTCAGATGGCATTTTGGAATCCGTTGATTTTTCAGACCTTGATGTCTGTGTAGAGTGTATCAAGGGAAAACAGACCAAACATAAGAAAATAGGTGCCGATAGAGCAACTGACGTCTTAGAATTAATACATACAGACATTTGTGGGCTATTCCCCGAGGCATCATGGAATAGTCAACAATATTTTATAACATTCGTAGACGACTACTCAAGATATGGCTACCTATATCTTATTCATGATAAATCAGAATCCTTAGACATGTTCAAGAAATTTAAGGTAGAAGTTGAGAACCAACTCAACAAAAGGATTAAAACTGTCAGATCTGACCGTGGCGGTGAATATTATGGTAAATCTGACGGATCAGGTGAACAATGTCTAGGACCATTTGCCAAATTCCTAGAGGAATGTGGAATAGTCCCACAATACACTATGCCAGGTTCACCTAACATGAATGATGTTGCTGAGAGACGAAACCGGACTCTTAAAAACATGGTAAGGAGTATGATCAGTCATTCTACCTTATCAAAATCACTCTGGGGAGAGGCATTAAAGACATCGGTTTATATCCTTAATAGAATACCCATTAAAGAAGCTACTAAAACACCTTATGAGCTCTGGACAGGCAAACGGCCTACTCTAAAGCATTTTCACATTTGGGGATGTCCAGCTGAGGCAAGGCCATATAGGCCAAATGAAAGAAAATTGGACTCCAAAACAGTAAGTAGCTACTTTATTGGTTATTCTGAGTGATCTAGGGGCTATAAATTTCTTGATCCCATACCGAGGAAAATATTTAAGATGGGAAATGCAACATTTTTTGAGGATGTTGAGTTGAGAGGGCGAAATGAAGTAAGGAACATTGTTTTTGAGGAGGAATCATCGTCTATGATTCCTACTACAGTTACTTCTTTGGACAATGTGCAAATTATTGTTCCTGTCATTGATCAAGAAGTGAATCCAGAACCCCAACAAAACAATGTTGAAGAAAATCCTCTTCAGGTTGAAGTTAATGTCCCACAAGAACAAATTCAACAAACTCAAAATGAATTGCCATTAAGAAGATCTACTAGGGAAAGAAGAAATGCTATTCTTCTTGATTATGTTGTATTTCTTCAAGAGTTAGAGGATAATAATGGATTGATGGAAGATGATCCTATCAACTTTCACCAAGCCATGCAAGATATTAATTCTCAAAAGTGGATTGAAGCTATGAATGAAGAGTATAAATCAATGCAAGACAATAAAGTTTGGGATCTTGTCCCTTTATCTGAAGGTAAGATGCCCATTGGTTGTAAATGGATATTTAAAACCAAGAGGGATGCAAAAGTTAAAGTGGAAAGATATAAGGCTCATCTTGTAGCAAAAGGTTTTACTCAAAAGGAAGTCATTGATTACAAAGAGACTTTCTCTCCGGTTTCATCGAAAGACTCTTTTAGAATAATTGTCACTTGTTGCACATTTTGACCTTGAGTTGCATCAAATGGATGTTAAGACTTCATTTCTCAATGAAGACATTGAGGAAACAATTTATATGGTGCAACCGAAAAACTTTGTGGTCGAAGATCCAAAGAATATGGTTTGCAAACTAAAGAAATCCATTTATGGACTCAAACAAGCTTCTCGTCAATGGTACCACAAATTTCATAATGTAATTACCTCTTTTGGTTTTGAGGCAAACATCATTGATAACTGTGTGTATCACAAGTTTAATGGGAGTAAATTTATATTTCTAATTTTATATGTTGATGATATATTGCTTGCCAGCAATGATTTAAATATGTTGCACGAAACTAAGAGATTTATTTCAAGTAATTTTGAAATGAAAGATCTTGGTGATGCCTCTTTTGTATTAGGGATCCAAATACATCATGATCGTTCACGAGGCATTCTTGGATTGTCACAAAAGAACAATATAGAAAAGGTGCTTAAGAGATTTGGCATGCAAGATTGTAAACCAGGTGATACCCCTGTCGCTAAAGGAGATAAGTTTTGTCTCAAACAATTCCCTAATAACATCCTTGAATTTAATGAAATACAGAAGACCCCTTATGCATCTGCTACTGGGAGTCTAAGGTATGCTCAAGTATGTACGCGTCTGGATATTGCGTACATTGTAGGAGTGTTAGGCAGGTATCTTAGTAACCCTGGAATGGATTATCGGAAAGCAGCAAAAGGGTTATGAGGTATCTTCAAAGAACAAAGGACTATATGCTTACATATAGAAGATCAGATCAGTTGGAGATCATTGGGTATTCTGATTCTGACTTTGCTGGATGTCCAGATAGCAGAAAATCCACTTCAGGATGCATATTTATGTTGAGTGGAGGGGATATATCATGGAAGAGCATTAAGCAAACGCTTATAGCTTCTTCCACTATGGAAGCAGAGTTTGTGGCTTACTATGAGGCATCTAATCATGGAAAATGGCTGCGAAATTTTGTCACTGGGCTGCGCATTATAGATAATATTGAAAGACCACTAAAGTTGTTTTGTGACAATAGATCAGCAGTATTATATTCTAATAACAATAGAAGCTCAAGTAAGTCAAATTACATTGACATCAAGTTTCTAGTTGTGAAGGAAAGAGTGCAAAATGGGTTAATATCCATAGAGCATATTGGGACAAATTCCATGTTAGCAGATCCACTTACAAAAGCATTACCACCCAAGGTCTTTCATAAGCATGTTGCTAAAGTGGGTGTATCTTTTATGTAAGAATATTTTGGTTTAGGGGGAGTTTGTACTAAGTCATTTCTTTTGTGACATTGCTCTATATTTTGATTGTGGATATGCTTCAGTTTTTCTGATCAGAAATAAAGTTTTCTTAATTGCACTCAAATTATTTATATATGTTTAGATTTTGATCTCATTAAAGTAAAGTAGGACCAGTTGGAAATAGACATGTAAAGATCACATTTCATGTAATTTCCATGCTACACATACATGATTGATCTATGTCATTTGATTATATTGATATACGTGACCATTGATGGGTTTAGTTACACTAACGATAATGAAAACCGCTTTGATCCTATGTTAACACAATCAATGGACGAGATTGTTTTGGATATACCATATTGTCAAGATAGCTATTTGAGAGCTCATAAAGTTAAATACATTCTATAAGGTTACATATGTGGCCCGGGGGGAGATTGTTGGAATTGTTAGGGATGCGGATTAAGGATCTTAATGCAGAAATAACACTAGAGGGGGGAGTGAATAGTGTTTTAAAGAATATATGAACTATATGACTAAATTAAAACTTTCAACACAAATCTAAACAGAATTCTAACACAGAATGATCACAGAACATATAACAAATGCAAATAGTAAAGTAAAGCAAGTAAAAGGAAAGAACACACCAGATTTTATACTGGTTCGGAATCCTCCTACATCCAGTCCTGCACCAAGGCAATATCCTTGTACAGATTTTTATAAGACAATATCCAAATTACAACCCTCAATTTCTAAGGCCTTGAGGAACCCTCCTATCTCCGAGTCTGGGGTAAACTCTCTTGATTTACGGGACACAAGGTCACCCTAATACTTCTTAATAACAATCCTTTTGAATGGATAGACTCTATGGACTTTTTGAATACAAATTAATCTTATAACTCTGAATAGCACTTTGATCTTTAGTAGAATGATGGAGAATCAAATAGAGAGAGTATCTAAATGATTTCCTATTGAGAATTTGGCAGAATGATGGCACGATCTTGAAAATATGAAGTTTTATGGATATGGAATGGTGGAGAAGAAAGAGTGAAGAAAATAAGAAAGTAGTTGTTAAAAAAATTCGTTTTGGAAGCCTTTATATAGATGCACAACAGTCATAACCATTGGCGAAAGGTTTTCGAACGAATGGACACTTCTTTTGAAAATTGAATTTTGAATCCAACCGTCACCATGTCGACATGGGGTATCCCCTTATGTCGACATCCCTTAGTTTAAAATTATAGAGATGTTGTTTTGTAAAGACAATTGAATTTAAAACAAGTTGAAACTTCTCTGAAGCAAAGTAAAATGTTTAAACAATATGTTGAGATAGAGAATGAATATAAAACATTATTTTAAATATATATATATATATATATATATATATATATAATTGATATAGACTGTCAATTATATAAGTAATATTTAAAATCAGAATAAGTTTTGATGTTTTAAAAATAGAAGTTTTTAAAATCAGAATAGAGGAATATTTCAAGGCTAAAACAAAGTTTGAAATTTTGAAAACATGATTTTGAAAGCTAAAACATTTTGAAAACAGATTTAAAAACATTTTGAAAAATCTATTCAAACTGAAATTGCAAGAACCTTCCTACAGAGCTCCTCCATCGGTCTCGAGAACTTGTACAAAGTAGTTTAAATTATTTTGATTTTCGTGGGTTTGTAAGCCACTTGTCGTAGGTTTGTAAGCTACTTGTCGTGGGTTTGTAAGCCACCGGTTTTGATAGAAATTGGGTTCCATCCCAAAGAAAATTGGAAGAAAGATGAGAGTGCTATTATGAAGTTTTAACAAAATACTAGACACTTATCTTGAGATCTTGAAATCTTGATTCTCTAGAGTCTTGAATCTTGAATCTCTAATCTTCATCTTGATGCTTGAGTCTTTATACTGATCAGTCTTCGATGATACCTGCATATACTTCCTCTATATATATATATATATATATATATATATATGGAAATGTTAGTATATATTTTATAAAGTAAAGTATAATAACTATATAAGGTTGTTGTCATCAAAACATCATCAACTCAGTTCCTAACGGGAATAATTCAGCATTATGGGGTCACATATTTTAATATTTGAATGTATGGGCTATCTTGGGATTAAGTTTAATTATGTGATCTATTTGGAATAAATACAACAAGACTTAAGGGGTATATTCGTCATGTAAATTTATAATGTATGGATACCAGAGTGACAATTTTAGTTTGTTGAAGGGCCGAACTGAAAAATGTCACACACTATGTATATGGGGTTATGGTCCCTAAATTACACAAGTCTTATCATATTCTCTCCACCCTCTTCTAAAGAGAATTTCAAATCTAAGCTTGTGTCAATTTGGAAGATCTAAAACCTAGTTGATCTTCTTTTTGCAAACATCAATGGATTTAGGTACGACTTCTGCTGAACTATTTAATTTCATTTATTTGTTTCTCGATAGAATCAATATGGGCTGTATGTATTCAGATCTAGAATTTATTTATTTATTACAACATATTTCTGCCATAACTATTATCATTCTGAGTTCCTACAACAAAGTAAGCATCATTACCAAATTAATAAAGACAAAATTATAATCATAAGAATATATTGCAGTAATTTCCATGTTTGCATCCAAGTATGCACGTATACATTATATCATAAGCAAACTATTTAGTTAAACTACATTTTGTTGATAAAAGAATCCAATACAAAATGCAATACCTAGACTACAAATGATGTGACGGTAAGCAGTCATTCCATATATGTGTAGCTCCTCAATAATTTCCTTAACAACCAAACAAACAATACACGAATTAATCTAAAGAACGTTGCTTGATGCACTTTGCCACTTTACACGTCTCATACGTAGCAGTAGCGATGATTTGTTTAGTTGAAGGATCATTATAACAACATCATTTGATATTTGTGAAATTAATGATATAAATGAGTAAGCTAAGACGAGTTCATAGAAGAAGTAATTTCCATGTTAACTTTCAATTAGCGAGTTAATGATAATCATACGAAGTTTCGCATTTATTTATAATGGAACAAACTGGATGTTGTATATTAAAATAAGCAATTATTATCTCATTATTACTCTATTAGTATAAGCAAAAAGGTCAAACCTATTGGGTAGGGAAAGTTCCATGCTTTAAAGAAAATTATCTCATTTTCTATTATATATAATACTTTTAGACCAAACTGTTGGGGTGTCTCGCATTGTGTGTGGGTAATGCGCATACATTAAAAAGAAAAATAGTCTCACATTGTGAAAAATAATGAAGGTGGTATGGTATATATATGAGTTTGGTCACATATAATAACAAGGGATTTCTTTTGTTAAAAGGTGTTGACTAAACTCATATATTACCCCACGTAGGGATGTGCAGACGTGATTTCAATATGATATTTGTGTCAATGGTAATGACTGGGACAATAGATAATGTGCAAGAGATCTATAAATCATGGTGGCTAGCAGTGTAGGCTTAAGTAGTCAGACTTAAGGTGGAGCTAGATCATGGTATGTTGAATCTGGTAAATGACACGGGAGCAGAGTCTTAATATTGTGTAGGCATCGTGTTGGCGTAGTGAAAGACGCATGGATGGACGCGAGCCAAGGTGGACATCTGTTAGGGTGTCTCGCATTGTGTGTGGGTAATAGGTGCACATTAAAAAAGAATAGTCTCACACCGTAAAAAATAATAAAGGTGGAGTGATATGTATATGAGATTGGCCGCATGTAAAAACAAGGGGTTGTTTTGTTAAAAGGTGTCGACCAAATTCACATGTTGATCCCACGAAGGGATTGTAGATAGGATTTCAACATTCATGCTTTTAAATGGATACTACTGTTTTTTCTTTCTTACATTAATGCTAAAAGACAACAATTTATCATTTATTACATCTGTAGAAGGCTAACTAAAACCGATTTTTGAGTACCAGTGATACATGTAGAAAATTAAACATGCAAACCATAATACGAGGAGACTCAAAAGAGGGTTTAATAGATGATTCACATGCTTATCTTTGATCAATATGGCCAATTACACATGTCATGATATTTAGCATCATAACCTCCATTGTGACAAGGAAATCGAGGAGCAAATTAGATATATAAAAAGCGAACCACTAGAATGCCACTGAATTTGAGGTAACGGAAGTCAAAGTAAAATAAAAAATTTAGAGGAAAAATAGTAATTCCAAGGTCCCCGCAGGTTTTCCTGATTTGATTTGAACATTCTAGCTTTTCTATATCAAAAGTACACACTTAAAAGACCTATGAAAACATTATTGATGACAAATTATGTATTGGTTTGAGTTTCTAGTGAAGTGGCACAATAATGATAAAATCAAACCTATAAAGATCGCTCAAAAGCACATTGATGACGCTTTCCTCAAAACATTATTTGTCCTCGCCACTCGTTTGAACAAACAAATAGGTGTTGTGAGTTAAGACAAATCATTTTTGAAGATATAATGGAGCCGAGATGATCAATCTCTTCAGTCGATTGCGATAGCACTGCCAAAATCGATTCAAACTATCTTTTGAATTGTCTGTAGTGACAAAAGTATCGAGTTTGTGATCCGCAGTATCACAAACCCGAAATAGTATTAAAAGAAATAATAGAGGAGAAGAGAAGTAGATTTGAAACAAAAGAAAATTGAATTCTGAAACGCTTTTTTGGCCTTTTTGTTTTCAGAAAGAAGAAGATTAAAACTGAAATAGTTTGTAGGCGTTCCTATTTATAGTTGCAAATAGGTGTCTATTCTTTGTAAGAAGACATGTCAATTCATTTCAAAATGTCATGTTGTTTGCAACAGTCACATTGCCTACCGTTTGCAACAGTCAAATCTCCTACCATTTCTGTATATTTAATTTTGAGTTATGGACTTGTTAACAGGTTAGGATTTGACCGTGTCCAAAATTATAATTTGGAACCAAACCCAACCCGATCGGTTGGACGGACGCCGGCAGTAGCGCGCGTGCGGTAGTTGTGCATGACTTCCCTCCTTATAAATGAGCAAACATTGAGTTCCAAATGGAATCAACATTCTCTTGAAGAATTTATTTGTAAACAAATATAGTTCATTCTTTTCTATGATGTAAAACTATTTTAAATCCCACGTTTTACCTTTTCTCTTTCTCTTCTTCTCATTTTAAAATAAGTAAATATTTTTATAAAATTCACACTAACATTATTGTTATTAATACTGTCGTGCTTACATATTAAACCATTTCAGTAAGTAATACAAACAATATGTTCAAACTGTAATCTGTGCGACCGTAGTATATGAGTATGTTCATAGTTCATTGATCAAGCAGAACTATACATTTAATAAAGGTCAAATTTCAACAACATACCAACTCAATATTATATTATAAAGTCTGCTTTCAATAACTATATAATTACTACATCAGAAATTATATATAAAATTTAACGAAGATTAGACAAATTATAAATAAATAAATTGAAAGTTGGTTCAATATGCAAAAAAACAAATATTTTACATAACAAACCAATACATGCAACAATAATTTGTATATCACTTGATTACTGTACTTTATCAAACAATTTATACATATAAAACTACATTTCTTCATTTTTATCAGACCGACCGTTAAGGAGGTTTGCTTATTGTCACTGTGCAAAATCAAATACTCTGAAGCCCAAATAACATGCAACGTTGTCTTTCTACGGTTTACTCAAATACAGCCCTGCATTTTAGTTTGCGTGGAAAGATATCTTCTTCTCCAACACCTTGTTCAAATTTTATTTCCCGATTAACCCTCCTTATATATCAATAATATCAAACATATTTCAACCCAAATCAGTGCATTGGAACTCCACTTAAACCGATTGAAATCCCAAATCAATGCATCTAAAACCCTACCTAAACAGATGAACTTGCTTAGCCTTAGATTTTTTGCTTTCTTTGTCAGATTCATTCAAGAAATATCAATTTATCGTCCACCTTTTGTTCTTTTCATTTTCAAATTTAAAATATTAATAAATGAGGAATTCAAGGAAGCCTAAGATCGGGTCAAGAGTATAGTCACTATGAAGACTTTCCTCAACCATAGAACTTCCAATATGCTCGCTACTACCTGCATCATCCAGCCAATCGATACGCTCAAGGTATTTTTCTTCTTCTTATTTTGCTGATGTTTTCTTCTAGACTTTATTAATGGATCTGAGGTGAGATTTGATTGAAATTGGTAGAAACATATGCTTACAAGTAGGTAAAGAATTAAATAGTTTTAATTTATCGCTAAATCAGTTTACAAAGGAATAAAAGGAGAAAAAAGCTATTGTTGAACTAAACCCTTTTTTGAGTTTGTTATGACTATGTATTATATTATAATAATAAGAAAAATGATTTTTTTTGTGAATTTTCGTGAAGGAAATAGATATCCGTTGAATATCTCTGAAATAGTTTTATTTATCACATTCAAAAAAAAAATGTAAAAAAGAAAGAATTTGTTATAATTGGTAAACATAAGTACTATTTACATAGTTTAGTAGATTTTTAATTTTCTGTTTTGTTTAAACACGTCCTACGTCAACGCGATGCTTGCACTATACATCCCTCCATCGGAGGAACGTGTAAGTTTGGTCAACACCTTTTAACAAAAGGAATCCCTTGTTGTTACATGCGATCAAACTCATATATATACCACTTTACCTCCATTATTTTTCACGATGTGAGACTATTCTTTTTCAACATTGCACCCATTACCCATACACAATGTGAGACATTCCAATAATGAATCCATCCCACTTCTCCTAAAATATACAAATTAAATAAATTCACAACAAATTAACCCTATCTGGAATCCATTTAAAAGCATGAATTCATACCATCCCTTATAAGTATACAAAATAAATAAATTCACAACAAATTAATACCATCCTAAGTCCTCAAGTTCAAACTTAAAGCAAATGCATACAAAAAGTTACAACATACTGTGGAAGAACTTTTGTAAATGATCACGTAAATGCAATTATTCCCATTATATACTTTTGCAACATGCATGTAAATTAAAAAATAGCACTTGCAGTAAGTTAAAACCTAAAGTGTATTTTTTAAATGACAATAACCACTGAAGATAGTACATTTCTTCAATTAAAATAACTCATGATACATGTAGCTTCAACCTAAGCACGAACCGACACTCAATTAACTTTATTCCATGAACGAAAAGTGCAAGAATTAGAATCTTTGACCATTTACGCTAAACAACAAAGTAAGTCCGTTTGTGAAAAACAAAAACTAAAAAAATATATGAAAGCCTAAATTTTATAAAGGACAATTAAATGTTCTCAGACAATAAGATATATGCATTACAGCAAACCCAAATTCAGTGGTTGTGAATTTATGATAACATTCCATTAAGATGAGAAATAAGAAGACTAATTTTTTTAGTAATGGAGTCAACAAAAACATATTTGTTTGATCTAGATGGAGATTCAATAAGAGAGAAGATTGGGAAGGGAACAAAAGGAAAAAGAGAAGACAAGGCAAAGCTAAAAGTCGGGTAACAAATGATTTAACCCAATAATTTGCTAGTACAAATATCAGAGACATTTGTCCTTTGTTTAGTACATTATTTATACTTGATATGAAATCAATCATGGAACAATGTGTCAAGCTTCAAATGCTAGTTTCTATTACTACTTTATTAGATATGTTGGGAAATTTGTGGTTCGAGTGGAATTCGATGAATATAATGACATACTTCTGACTTCAAGGATCTATGGAATAGATACCTTTATATAATAGTTCAACCCAGCATGTACAAATGTGTTACTAAACTATTGACTTTCAGGAATCAATGAAGCCTTGGAACAACGTAACCGGATTCAAAATTTGTGCAGTTTTGGTCTGGTTAAGAACACTTTATTCTAAACTGAAATAATGCATAATACGGAGGCAGAATAGAGTGAAGAAATGGAATACAATCTGCAACGCCGCACATGAGTGAATTTCTTTACTGGATTTGCAACACCATGTAGGCGTTACAAATCTATTGATATGAGAGTGTTCTGTAACACTTTAGTGACGTTGCATATTTACATGGGAAGAAGAAGGAGAATTTTCTATATTGAACAACAGTTCTGGACGACGTGTGTATATATATATATATATATAGATGAGGAGGTGTCTGTTCATCAAGGGTTGCATCCGTTCGTTTTATAACCGTATATCGTCATTTGACCCGTACCCGGCCTGATTTGGTTCGGTTGGATGGCAGCAGCGATGCGCACGTGTGTGGTGGTTATGCATGACTTCCCTCCTCTCAACAAAGCATACATTTAGGAGCCCCAAGGCCCTAACTACTTTATGAGAAACCCATACTTAAACAAGTATGGTTCTCAATATTCCAAGATGTGGGACTTTTTCTTTTTTCTTTCTTCCCTCTTCCTTTCTTCTCTCTTTATGAAAACAGAAAACAAGGAAAAGCTTGAAAAATATCCAACATTCTCCCCTTATTATTTAAGTTTGGATAATTTAAAACATTTTAAGGTTTAAAATCGAAATAGCTGCATCTCTTGAGTGATTGCCTACATATCCAAGTGGGATTAAGCCAAATGTAGTTCAAAGATCAAGAATTGCATCATCGTGGGAACAACACATAAATAAAAGATATCTTTTGGATTTGAACCTTTACTTAATGTAAAGCACTCAAAGCTTTATCGGGATTCTATGGTGAATGAATCTTGAACCAAGTATCTCTTATGACAAAACCGGAACAATCACACATGTTGATTTTCTTAGGTAAAGTGTTCTGTATTGCCAGCACGTTAACGACCATGTGCTTTAATCTTGGTTTCATGAGTCTACCTCGAAAAGCTGTCTTACTTTCTTAGGAAACGGCCTGATTTCCATACTCATATATGTAAGTCTCTTAAGGTGTTTCTGCAATATACCTTTTTAAGGTAACTAAACTTATTAAGGATATATTATCCATCCTTTATTCTTGTAGAATCCAACACTAAATATTATAGGATTATTAATTTAGTGTTCCATAATCATTCTCTTAACTTGTTGGAACCCATTAAACTTTATCTACCTTTTTCAAAACATAAGTTGAGTTTCTGTTAAGGATGATCAACCTTCATTCACAGATTTCCTTTGATTTTATGGAAACCATTGCCTTTGGAAGACTCTTTGTGAGTGGGTCAGCAAATTTTTTCTTTGTTTCTATGTAATCAATAGTTATCACTCCACTTTTGAGTAACTGTCTTATCATTTGATGTCTTAGATTCACATGTCTAGACTTTCCATTAATTGTCTTATTAGAGATATTGTATATTGTAGCCTGATTATCACAGTTAATCAAGATTGTTGAAGATGGCTTCTTCCATAATGGGATTTCTATTAATAAATTCCTAAGCCATTCTGCTTCCTTACATGCATCTGCTAATGCAATCAACTCTGACAACATTGTTGAGTCAGATATACAGGTTTGTTTCTTGGAAACCCAAGACACTGCAACACCTCCTAATGTAAAGATCCATCCAATCATAGACTTGGATTTGGATTCTACATTGTTCCAGGTTGCATCACTATATTCTTCTATTATAGTAGGATATCCTTTATAAGATAAACCATAGGTAATCGTTCCTTTCAAATAAGCTAAAACTCTAGAAATAGCTTTCCAATGTTCGAAATCTGGATTACTCGTAAATCGACATAATATGCTTATAGCATGTGCTATGTCTGGTTTAGTGTAACGCATAGCATATATAAGACTCAAAATAATACTGGAATACTCAAGTTGAGAAATGGTATGTCCAGTGTTCTTTTCTAATTTAATGTTAGGATCTAAAGGAGTTGGTGCTGGTTTGTCATTAAAATGACCATACTTTCGAAGGAACTTCTCAATGTAATGAGACTGAGTTAGTAACAACTCCCGTTCTTTCCTAATGATTTTTCCCAAAATTACGTAGCCTCTCCTAAATATTTCATATCAAACTTAGAAGATAAAAACTTTTTAGTTTCATTCACACAGGATATATTGGAACCAAATATTAGCATGTCATCAATGTATAAACATTATAACATAAGTGTTGTTGTCTGATTTGCTATAAATACATTTATCAGCATCATTAATAATAAATCCATATTGACAATGCTATTTTATCAAACTTCTCATGCCATTGCATGGGAGCTTACTTCCGGCCATAAAGAGACTTTACTAATTTGCAAACTTTCTTTTCTTGGACTGGGGTTTTGAAACCTTTAGGTTGTTCCATATATATCTATTCTTCTAAATCTCCATTTAGAAAAGCAGTCTTTACATCCATTGTATAACCAATTTATGAATTGATGCAAGTGCTATTAAACAGTGTATAGAAGATATGCGAGTAACTGGAGCATATGTATCAAAATAATCTACTCCATGTCTTTGCTTATATATCTTAGCAACTAATCTGGCTTTAAACTTTTCAATGGATCCATTTGTATTCAACTTTTTCTTAAATATCCATTTACATCATATAGGTTTAGCACTAGGAGATAAATCAGTTAAAACCCAAGTTTGGTTTAACGGTATGGAATTCATTTCATTATTGATAACTTCTTTCTAGAATATTGAATCTCCAGAACTCATAGCCTCGGAATAAATTTTGAGTTCACCATCGACATATCACATTGAGGACTTCGTCCTTACTTCCTTCTATAAGATATGTAATGAAGTCATGACCATAGTTCTTCTCTATTCTTGCTCTTTTACTTCTCCTTTTTTCGGTATTATTATCTATTACTGATAATTCCTTGCTGTTTTGAGCAGCAACATAGTCATTATCATTGATATCATCAATTGTATTAGGTTCTGGACTAGATGATCTCAATGGAACTCAACAATTTGATTTTCAAAGAATTCTACATTTACAGATTCTATAACTGCTAAGATGTCAAGAATTAGGAACCTATAAGTTATACTATTAAGTGAATATCCTATGAAAACTCATTTAAATGCCCTATTTCCTAACTTTGGTCGTTTAGGATCTGGTTTTCTAACATATGCTAAACAACATCAAACTTTAAGTCTTGTAAGATTAGGTTTCCTATTAAACCATAATTCATAATGGGAAACATTATTCTTTTTAAGTGGTACTCTATTTAAGATATAACATGCAGATAACATAGCATCACCCCATAGATTATAAGATAAGTTTGAACTTATGAGTATGGCATTAACCATTTCTACTAAAGTTCTATTTTTACTTTCAGCAACACCATTTTTTTGTGGTTTATATGGGGCAGCACTGGTGAACTAAACCATGTTGTTTACAAAATAAGGTGAATTCGTTTGAGAAAAATTCACCACCTCGATCTGAATGTATTACTTTTATTTTAACTCCTAATTATGTTTCGACCTTTGCTTTGTAAATTTTAAATTTATTAAAGGCCTCATCTTCAGTTTTCATTAGATACACATATGCATATCTAGTATAACCATCAACAAATGTTATATAGTATTGGTTACCACCACAGGTGATATGACTTTAAGTCACCCACATCACTATATACTACAAGCAAGCCAGTTTTCCTTTCTACAGATTTAAATGATTTTCGATGTATTTTGCTTGAACACATATTTCAAATTTAGAGATAGTATCGAAATCACAATTAGAAAATAATCCTAATTTATGCATATTTTTCAAGGGAATTATAATTAACACGTCCTAGTCTATCATGCCATAAACTAACAGAATCAACAATATAAATGAAGATTTCTTTATTAGATTCAACTTAACCATGCTGTTACAAGAGTATCCCTGTCAAATGATTTTGTCGTTCTTGGACAACACTAACTTATCAGACTCGTACACCATCTTGAATCCTCCTTTGTTAAGAAGGTATCTAGAGATCAAATTTTTACACATATCAGATACATAAAATACATTAACTAATGTAAGAACTTTTCCAGAAGCAAATGTAAGTTTTATAGTGCCCTTTTCTAAAACTTTGCTTGTAATCTTATTTGCTCCAGTAACTTTATCGGCTTCTCCATTATTTACATCGTAAGTCTTAAACAGATTACGGCCTTTGCAAAAGTGAATGATTGCTCCAGTATCAAACCACCTATCATTATCAGTTTCACTAATGGAGTTTGCCTCTTGCACTACAGCTACAAGCAAGTCTTCGACCACATTCACCTTTTGTTGTTTCTTCCACTGACGACAGTCTCAGGCATAGTGGTCGGGATTGTTACTGTAGTAACGAGCATCTTTCTTTTTGTTATTGGAATTTTTCTTCTTAAACTGTGTCTCATTCTTAGGCTTTAGCTTATCAGTAATTTGAACATTATTTGCTTTAGAATGGGACTCAATTTGCGGATTATCATCTAGTTCGCATTTACGAGAGTCCTCTTCAATACGAAGATGATGCTGTAAACCGTCTAAATCATAATCCTTTTCAGCATTCTTTAATTTTTTCTTATAATTATTCCAAGAATTAGGAAGTCATGAAATTATAACTCCAACAACAAAAGATTCAGGGAGATTTATTCCAGTATCTTTAGGTTGATTCACTAGTAGTAGAATTCGCTTACTTGTCCAACTATGGACTTACTGGCGACCATTTTGAAATCCATAAAATTGCAAATAAGGAATTTTTTGTTACTTGCCTCCGATATGCGGTATTTGCTTTCCAGTGCTGCCCAAAGTGCCTTTGCAATTTCCAAGGTCCTATGTGCGTCGTAGACAGGAGTAGACAATGCATTCAGAATATGCCCTATACATAGAAAATCATCCTCTTTGCGCTTTACACGTTTCGCCTTTCATCTTTGTTAGTTTCGTCAGGTATTAATTCCAAGTCATCTTCCAAAATATAGATCAATTTGATGGTGATCAAGAAGAATTTAGTTGTCTCATGCCAACGAGTAAAATTGTCTCCATCAAACCGCTCCAGTCGAGTTAAATGCTAATCATGACTTGCAAGGCGCTCGAACCTTCCATGGTTGAAGATTATTGTATGAAAATTGTTAGGAAATTTGTGGTTCGAGTCGAATTCGACGAATATAATGTCGTATTTCTGACTTCAAGGATCTATGGAATAGATTCTTTCAGAAAACAGTTCAACCCAACAAGTACAAACTGGTTATTGAACTATCGACTTTTAGGATTCAATGAAGCCTTGGAATAGCATAACTAGATTCAAAATTTGTACAGTTTTGATCTGGTCAAGTACACTTTATTCTGATCTGAAATGATGCAAAATACGGAGGCAGAATAGAGTGAAGAAATGGAATGTGGTCTGCAATGTCGTACAGGCATGACAAATTTTACTCGATTTGCAACACCTTGTATGAAAGTGTTCTGTAACACTCTAATGGTTTTGCAGATTTGCATGGGAAGAAGAAGGACGGTCGCGCCCTTTCCAACGTACCACCTTATTTAAATATAATTCTGGCTTATTGTTGTTTTCAAATTTGCTCCAAAAATATCGCCATTTGACCCGTACCCAGCTGGCTCGATGGCGCGCGCGTGTGTGGTTGTTATGCATGACTTCCCTCCTCTTAACAAAACAAACATTTGAAAGCCCCAAGGCTCCAACTCCTTCATGAGAAACTCATATGTAAACAAGTATGGTTCCCAATATCCCAAGATGTGGGACTTTTTCTTTTCTTCTTTCTTCCTTCTTCCTTTCTTCTCTCTTTATGAAAACAAAGAATAATGGAAAACTTGAAAAATATACAACAATATAAGTTGCAAGCATAATAAATTACATACAAATTTTGTAAAAAAAATAAATTAGTAGTAAAAGATACCAATGAACCCAAACGAATTGTATATAGGCCAGTACTTCTATAGTAGCAATGCTTCTACTTGAGGATTAAAGCCAGTAAAAAATATATATCCATAAAAGGAAACAACCTGGATGGTGAACTATAACATAGACTGAAAATATAGAAAGAGAAGTGAAAATATAGCTTAGGTAATAGAGAAAATGGATCATACATTACTCTATAATCCACATACTAAAAGAAAATTCAACCGTGTAATTTTGATTTATGGAAATTACGTTATTTGATCGGTAAATAACATACATTAATTAATTAATATATATATATATATATATATATATATAAAATGATGGCACTAAATTATTTAGCAGAACATGTCACATGCACGGTTGGTATGAATTAGTAAAATGGTAAAGCTAAAGTTTTAAGATAAGATAGTGAACTTCTAAACAAAAAGGACACAAATTTATCTAAAAATAAATTCAAGTAAATGAATTATTCGTAGAGCATGACTTCAGATTAAAATTAAGTATAGGTCATAAAAGATAAAAAGATTCATGAAAGAATAATGTAACTATCCTAATGACATGGTTGAATGATCCATAGTATTTCCAGATTAAAATAACAGCCACTTGCATATTAAGTGGAAAATTAGATGGAAACCAATTAACAATTAGAAGAAATTAAAAGGAAACATTCCAAGCGAGCTACTTAATACATGCTAGACTTTATTACATATTATGATACTAAATATAATAAACGGTTGTATATTAAAGTAGGGTTAAATTTCGTCAAAGATTTCTAAGTCACATGAAAATATTAGCACATAGATAAATTAAAATGACATTTATTAAATTAGCCAAGAAAAAAGGTCTCATTCCATAGCCTGTAGGGAGAAAATTGCAAGCAACCAATGAAGAATGAAGCCAGATAACATTAAATAAGGTAAAGAAAAGATAGTGAAATTTGTGCAAACTTGCAACCATAATAAAACTTATGAAAATTTCTAATCGTGCATTATAGTTTGTACAATGTCATCCAATGATGTAAATAAATTTATACAGTTATACAGTTGACTTATCTTGCAAAACTCGATGTTGTAAATTCATATAACTTAACGTGGTAGGAAATTCAGCTGCATCAATTAATTGGAAAATGACGTGTTAATTCATAACAAGAATTTGCAGCTTTGGTCCTTTTGATCTTGAATAGACTCTAAAACAACAACTATAGTGAAATGTAAAGATTGTAATGCATATTAAAATATAATTTAATGATATTTATTTGAATATAATTAATAACTGTTTGAATGTAAATTTCATCGATTGTAAATAACAAATATTAATGTTATAAAGAATGAAATGAATAATTATTTCTAATTGGAATGTAATTGTAAGTTTAACTTGGATATAATTGTAAGTTTAGTAAGAAAAAAATTAAATAATATAATAAAAGAGAAATCATAAGTTATTAAATTAAATCTGGTTTTAGCATTGAATAAGCAATCAAATATTTGGTAAGTAGATTTATACTCTTGTTTGTAAATAATAAATTAGTAGATTTGAATTACTAAGTTGTAATAATTGTTTATTTCTCATCTCATGAATTATCCGTTTGAAATTTAATTGGTAATCAATGCAATTAAATATAACTGAAAATTTTCAAATAAAAGGTAAGAGAACATTAATTATAATTAGTGGATGTAATAATAGAAACATATATTTGAATTAAAATAAAAGAGGAAGCTAAGGAAACAAAAAAGAAACGTATGTTTTAATTGAAAAGAAAATTTTATGTAATAAAAAACATTCAAATCAAAATAAAAGAATTTGTTGGAATTTAAATTATAATGAAAGGACTTCACTACTATTAAGATTGATTTTTTATTATTAATTTAATATTTAAATCTTGGATTTAATATGGAAAATATAATTTTAAAAGATTATTAATTCTGTTTAATCCAAAATGATGGTAAAAGGAAACTTTTAATTTAGAATTAAAAGTGATAAAATCGATTTATGCTCAAGTGTAAAATGTTATTTTTGAGATGTAATTATTCAAATTGATGTTGTAATAATAAAATTAAATTATTAATGAACGTCGTGGGTTGTAATAACGTATTTGTAAAGTAAAAATACTGTATTTGTCCATAATTGTAAATTGGTAAATTATTTGAATATAATTTAATTTAAATTTCATTGAACGAACAAAATGTTAAATTTTGTATACGATGAAATTAGGTCTCAAAACTAGTTCCACTGTGTTCAAAAGGTCGTTTTATATATAGATTGCCTGTCAACACATGTTGATTGGAGTTCGGTCGATTTTGGACCTTACGTTAAAAATTAGGCACACAAATCAAGACTAAAATATTATTAAAATACACAAAACCGTAATTTTTCCATGGCCGTCGCCTTTCTCTATTTCAATGGTTGAAATTTCTCAATCTTCTTCCTCTTTGATCTCTCTTATCTCTCATCTATTCGGGACGACTCCTAATGAAAGTTGTAGTGCTCGATGAGATCTACAATCTGTACGGTTGGATCGAACTAATGACAACTGAATTCGCCAAAGTCAGCGGCGAAAGGATGCACGGTTCATGGCCGTTTCTGGCCAAGATAGGGCATGGAGGCGGCGATGTTTCTGGCGAAGGTGGAGGGTGGTGGTGTGAACTCGATGGTGATGTCTGATCGGGGTAGATGGTGTGTAGGCCGCGTGGCGGCGAAGAAGAGGTGGCGGCCTGATGGGTTATGGGTTTGAGCAGTTAGGTTGGAGAGGTGAAGATAATTATTATTTTTCCCTTTTATTTATTTAATTTAAAATTTTCATTTCAAGCTTCTAACCTTCATAACTTTTGCATACGAACTCGGATCCACGCGCGGTTTCTTCCATTGGACTCGTATCAAAATTCTGACAATATGAAACTGGTTTGGGTGAATTTGGAGACCGTTGAAAATTTAAGCTTTTATTGGATTTTTAATGGGCGGTAAATCAAAGGTGAATGATTTAAACCCACTCATGCAATAATTAATCTTCTTACGTTAGTTGAATTAAATTTATGAACTGATAAGAATTTTATTGGTTGCTGTTTGGTGGTTCAAATTGATGTTTAAATTAATTTGAACTTTATATTGAATTAAATTGATATTTAAATTAATATTGAATTTTATTGCTAGTTAAACACCGAAAACTGATAATTGACAACTGTTATGATATATTGGTTGTTTTGGATGTTGATTGTTATTGGATGTCTACTGATCGATATTGGATATATGGTTGTTGATTTATTTTGATATATTCTTGTTATTACCCCATTTATTATTTAACATCCTATAAATTATCATGCATTTGAGTTATTTCTAATAAGCTAAGAAATATATTGAAATGATATACCTATGTCATTTAATTTTGGATTGAAATGATATATATATCCATCCATGTAATTAAAATTGAAATAACTGATCCCTTAGCCATATGGTAGAAATTTATATACGGACACCGAATTTGGTTAAATTAAATGGTTTCAAAATCTTGAATTTAAATTGGTTTAAAGGATATTGTTTTAAAGAAAATAAAAATTGAATTTATGTAATTAAATTATTTTCTAATTCGAGTTTTGAAATGTTGAAATTGAAACTGTTTAAGGATTATTTTGAAACCTTAAGTTGAAATTGAGATACGAGTTGAATTTATCGAAAGTGAATTATTTGAACGGTTTAATTTTTAACTTAAACTTTGAATTTACATTTTTTAAAATGGTTTAAATCGGTATTTCCAAGTTTAGACGTGAAATGGGTTTAAACTAAATGGTTTCAAAATGAGAATGTGAATCGAAACTTTCAACCTTTGAATAGAATTATTTGAATTAAATTGAAAGTAAAGTTTAAAATCATTAAATTGAGGTCGATATAAATGGAATTTAGAATATGAAGTTGATTTGAATTGGAAGGCGAAAAATTGATTTCGTTATGATTTGGAATATGAGGTCAAATTGTTGTGAAAGAAAGAAACAGTTTGAAACAGTTTTTAATATAAACTATTTTAATATATAATTATTTTAATAACCAAATTATTTTTATAAATAAACTATTTTGATTATCTAACTATTTTTAATATTAAAACTATTTTATATTCAAAACTATTTTCAATTTTTAAATTATTTTAATTATTCCAAACTATTTCTAATATAAAAACTATTGTCCAAATTATTTTCAATATTCAAACTATTTTCATTATTTAAAACCATTTTTAATATTCAAAATATTTTTAAAATGGGAATTATTTAGACGTAAGTCATTGATTTAAATACGAATGTTTTGAAAGTATAACCTATTTGAATTCGAAATGATTTTTGAAGCAAATATGATATTTTGATATGAAGTATGACTTGTTCTTGAAATTTAAAAGAATCGACCAGTGTGTAAAATGGATGATTGGTTGTTAAAGAGACGGAGGCCGGATGAATGACATTCTCTCTGTCATTCTACTGAAACCACTTTAACAATCGTATATGCAGTGGATGTTATCCAGATTGTAGAGGTTGAATTGGCAACGTTACTAGAATGAAGAAAGAGAACGATGATGGATGATCTTGACATTTGCGTTAACTTGAAATGACTAAAACACAAGTCTATGTCTGGCCAAGGGGTTCGCTATCTTTAGAGGCCATCACCCCTTCGTATTATTATATTGATTTTGACTCGATCGGTGCACTTGATTTGATTTTGGGGGTGGTGGGCTCGGTCGGCCGTTAGGGGTTACGACCAACCAGAAAGGGTAAAATGGTAGAATCCTACCTTAGGCATTGCCTCACATGCCTTGTTAGACTTTTTCCTTATACACGACCACCACTATTTTGTTTTAGTATGGTACCTATAGGGGACTCACAGGCTACCGGTGTTACTAGTGGTGTTACCGGACCTACATAGACTACCTGCTTAGAAATATGTTAAGGGTTCAATGTAAAGCCTTAATGCTATTTTAATACTTTACTGATAGACACTATATATATAGTGTATCTTATTACATATAATTAGTCTGATAGATCCTTAGGAGATGGAAAATCCCATAACATCTCTTAAGTTATTACACTCACGTTGTACATTTGATAGGAGATGTAAAATCTTGCAAACATCTCTAAAGCTATTACACTCATATTTACTTGTTGTTGATTTAACTTACATAAGAAATTTTAGTTCTGACTCGAGTGTTTTGTCTTTCATTACGCTCGGATCAGCCTGAGTATTTCAGTGTTGAAGACATTATTTCTTGAAGATGAAGATGAAGTTTGCTAGACAGCATTTACTATTATTATTCCCCCGCATTATTTTGGTATGATTGTTGATTGTACTCAGATTATGTTGTAAAATTGAAATCAAATGTATATTGTAAAACTGCTTCATGAACTGTTTACTTGATTATTATATTATGTCATTCCGTTGTAAGATTCTGTGTTTTGTTTTCCTTCTTTTCTCTTATTTTCTTATTAAACCCCATTGATAATCTACCCTTTTGAATGATTTGAGTTTGACATGTGTGGTTATTGTTGACTTAAATCGTCCAAAAAGGTGGGTCATCACACCTTTTGAGCGCTGTATATCTCTAGACAGAATATACCATGTAAATAAAATTGGCCCAACATCTGTATATATAGAACTATTTGAATCAAGTATCAACAACTTCCCGTGTGCAACATATCGATAATACTCTAGATATGGAGTTGATATTCCCTCATGGGTTAGCTCAACATGAGATTGTGCAACCTATTTTGTCATTAGTCATATACCGATTGTGAAGCCACATTCATCATCTCAACATACGAGCCACAACTCCTACAGATCACGAATCCCCAAATGGATTCCTGCATCCTAAACAGATTATAAATCTCCAATTGGATTCCAACATTCTAAATAGATCATGAACCTCTACATGGATTCGAGCATCCTTGAACAAGTCGCGAATCTCTATATGGATTCTAGCATCTCAAACAGATCACAAACCTCTTTCAAAACATAGATCATGTACATGGTTTTAAAGTGGTTACAGTTTCGAATCATCGCATATAAGTACTTTCACATTCCCCTGCTCACTGGGCGCTCCAAAATCAATCGATATATTTTCAGTTAACTCTGGTTCTTTCATAAATAAACAAACAATACATAACGGTGGAGACCATTTCTTATCCACACAAATCCTTATCATTTTTCCTAGAAAAGTAAGACGAGTTTATACTAAGTCATATCATCACCAAGTGAATAACTGAAACATATAATTCTCATGTTTCTTCTAGATACTTCCCAAGTTAATTTGGTCTAATTCAAGAACAATGAGAATGATCGCATATGAAAACTAAGTCTCGTATATTTACCACGTTTCCAACTTATCAACTTCCACTATCCCTTAGTTAAGAGCAATGCCCGATAGGTTGGAGCACTATTGCTTATACACCTTACTCAAATCATCTTCTTAACTCTCACAGATAAAAACAAGTCCACTTTGTCGATGTTTGTGCTAAGTACATGACTAATACTCCCCACAAATAAGTAACACACAAAGCATAATTAACACACACAAAGCACAATCAAATCACATGATCGGCTTGAATCCCCTTTGTATTTAAATAATCCTTTATTAATTAAAACCTCTTGTATTAGTAAAACTCGTTTTTATCTAATAAAACTTCTCTCATTAATTAAATCTTCCTAATTTAAACATCCTTATTAATTAACACTTCCTTTATTAATTAATATTCCTTTATTAATTAAAACTTCCTTTACCAGTTAATATTCCTTTATTAATTAAAACTTAACTTATTTAATTAAACTTCTTGTTTAATTGAACTTTATATTAATTAAACTTCACTTATTTAAACTTGTATATAGATTTAATTTCCCTTTATAAAAGATGTGCATGTGCATTTTACTATTTACGTATTTACTATTCTATACTTTAAAAGTATTCATATACTTATCTCAACGGTATAAGTATATTCACAAATCACTTAACAAACTTTACTTACTTTAAACTATAATAAAAGAGGTTAAAAACAAATGTTACTCATGATAGAGTTTAGGGTATATCTTAGGGCAATTATGTAATTTATTACATATATCTAACTCATTGAACAATCTTGTTTATAATAAAAGTGTTTCTTTCTATTATGTATTTGATATAATGTGTTACATTAATTAATTAATTTAATTAAAAGTATATTTAATAAAAAAATCCACAAATGACATATTTTGTGACAGCAGTTACAAAGTGTTTTAACTGTGAGTAATATATCAAAATAAAAATATATATACCATTTTAGATGTTTCTAGTCAAGATGCATCAAGACTGGATATCGTGTATCCGTTGTGTAACGTCCCAGATTTCAGTCTTTCAAAATTTAGATATTTAATTGATTTTTGAATGTTCAAAAGTAAATTTAATAAGTTGAATAACTTATATTTCAAATATAAGGATTTATTTAGATAATTAAATTATTAATTTAATACTTGAAATTGAAGGAATAATTGGAATTTGAATTATATGTAAATAAAAAATGAATTTATAGAAATTGGAAATTTTAATATTTAATTAACGTGTAAAAATAGTAATTTTTCACACTGTCTCAGATTTTGACGAAACCAATTTCATTGGATCTGTAATGTTATATTATTGTAGGATTTCAAATTTCGTGTCAATCGCTTACGGTTTAGTCATGACAAGCTAAAACGCGTAGAAATTTGTTTAAGTAAATTTTAATTAAAATAATCGATTCAAAAACCTATCTTCCAAATATGATGGAATTGGCCTCTGATATATATTCCATTGTATTTAGATTAGAGGTAAAACATTATAAATGCCTGACTGCACGCTTCGATTGGAGTTCGAAAAAATTTCGAAGGAATAGTGCCACGAAATTTTATATAAAAGGACCCCATTTCTTTCTTTTTTCACAAGCCTAGGGAAAACTAACCCTAGCCGCCATTCAAAATTTAATGGCCAGAAATTCATCCCCTTCCTCCTCCTATCTCTCTCAATCCGTAAGCTATTGTGAAAAAAATTTCAACTATAACATTGTAGAGTATAACGAGATCTCTCTATCCAACGGTTGTGATCGAATATAGCTGAGTATATCAACGATAATTCTTGCTCAAAGGTCGCATGTTTCGGTTCAAATATCGAGGTCATATCGAGGCCAAGCTTCATGAGATCGTGGTCGATGGTAGAGCTCGCGAAAGGCTACAAGGTGGTAGTCTCTGATCATCGTCACGATCAAAGTTCGTTGCGCGGCAAATAGATGGTCGAGGTGGCCGATGGGTTTGCTCGCGCGAAAGAAACGAAGAAGAAGAAGAAAAAATCAATGGCCTGGATCAGTTCTTTGAAAATGAAAAACCGTGATTATTTTCAAGATTAAAAAAATAAAAATAAAAAGATTTTTAAATTAATATGTATATAAAATTATGTAATGTTTAAAAATGTATAACTTTGTCATACGAGGTCGGAATCAGACGAAACAATTTGCGTTGGGTTCGTAATCATGAACACTACACGATGGAGCTGGTTTGGAGTTGAATGGAGCTAATGAAAATTTTAGGTAAAATTAAATGCTCGTTTAATTTTATTCGGAATAAAACGCTGCAACGACTATTGGAATCAAAGTGAGTACCACTCACTCTTTCTGTCTCGCTTATATTTTTATATAATGAGAATAAATTTATTTATGATGAGTGATGACTGTTTGGATGATATATTATATATATTGATTGGTATTTGGATATATTTCTGCTTATTAGTGCAGATGAGACCCTATACATTTCAGTGTATGAGCGGATGACCCCTTTGTACGCGTGTGTGCCTCGAAGCAGACATTGTACATATTTTCTCATATGTATATCTGTTGTAGGTGTTAGGTTGGAGGGATCCAATTAGATTCCTCACCAGTGTTGATTTTTATTTACATATTTTGTTATATATGCTGTTATCATGTGATATATGATGTTTGGATGTCGTGATTGATGTGAATCACCTTATTTAGTGCTGTTGTAACATTGGGCCAAAATTTTGGAATTTTAAAAAGATTAAAGTGATGGTTTCAATTAAAAGGATATCAAAGTGATTTTGAAATAGATGTTTTATTAATTTTTGAATTGTTAAAGAAATGAATTTATTTTAAATAAATAAAAAGTTATAATTTTTATGCTATAAAAATTATGGTCTTTGTGAAATACGCGTAAATATGATTTGTGAAATATACGTAAGTATGATTTTTGAAGCTATATAAGTTTTAAGAACGATTTGTAAATTATTATAAGAAGAAGTTTATATAAATGGAACCAAATACGATTTATAAATTTCTCTTCATTCGTGGACAAATGTTTATCATTTCGAAATGGAACCCTACCTTTGCTTCTGCTCAAGCAGTGGTTAGAACTGTTCCTGTTTGGGTTCATCTACATAGAATCCCGATATTAACGTGGACTCTTCTTGGCATCAATTGGTTGGCGTGTCATATAGGAAGATTAATATGCTTTGATGAAAATACGGAGAAACTGAAAAGATTTGAGTATGCGAAATGCCTAATTGAGATTTCTCCTGAGAGAGAGCTTCCTGATAGTTTATCTGTCGGTGATGGTTCTTGCCCTGATGTTCTTCTTGATTATGCCTGGAAGCCTCTTATTTGTTCTCATTGTAAAATATTTGGACATGCTACAGTTGACTGTGAAAAACTTATTGCCTTTGGTAAATCTGATGAAATGGCCAGTAAGAGATCGTTTGATCAAGTTGAGAATGGTGTCAAGAATTTAGACAAGACTGGACCAGCAATTTTACATAAAAGAAGCGTGCATGTCAAGGGTAAAAGGAAATTAAAACCTCTTCAGAAATTATAGAAAAGGGTGAATAAGAATGATAGTGAGAATACTACAATTCATTCTGTTGATTTGGTGCAACAGGTTGTTGTGGATCTAGTTGTGACATCCCCCAAGGTGAAGTCAGTGGAAATGAATCTCTCTGCAGTTCTTGTTGATGATAATTCTCAACCTGAATTGATTGTGATGGTTCCCCCTTCTCACCTGAGCGATCCTGGTGTAGTTGCTTGTAATGTTGGATCAAATGCGGTAGTCAATGATACTCCTCCTTTATCTAATCCTATTTCTTCTTTTCAATCTGTTTCAAGGCCTGCAGTGGATAACCTTCAAACTTCTGATGGTGTATCTACTCATAATAACTTTTCTATACTTTAGACCTTATCCGAAGAGTTTGATGAGGATATTGAGGTCATCATAACTCATATTGATCATAGTATCATCTCAAAAAGCAATCAAATTCCTACATCCCCTGTTACTATCAATACTAGCAACTTGAACGTGCACAATGATATGCACAGTGCTGTGCACAATACTGCTCATCTTCCTGTCCAACCTCCTATCATTCTTCCTCAAGCTCCTTCCAATTCTCCTTATTCATCATTATCTCTTCCAAATCAAGTCTTTTTTGACATTATCTCTATCCAAACAAGCAATTCACCTCAATCTCCTTCTTCCTTGCAATCATTACCGGAATGCTCAGTCTCTTCCATTCAAAATAAAAGGGGAAGGCCTAGAAAGTCTTTCAAAAATAATACTACTGACCTTGATAAGGGAATTCAGTACTCCATTGACCAAATTTCACCTTCAATGCCAATCTTATCAGATCTTAACATTTCTTCATCTGGTGTTAGAACCAGAGCCAAATCTCAATCTGTTTTATGATTGATAGAATAGCATTCTGGAACATAAGGGGTGCTCACTCCTTGTCAAAACAACTGGAAATTAAAAACTTCATATCTTCGTTCAAAATTCAAATAATGGCAATTGCTGAAACAAAATTAAATCATATCAAAAGCCTCAAAGCCTCTCAAATCATTAATAGTGACTGGAATTCTATTCACAATCTTTCTCAAGCTCCTTATGGCAGATTGTTAGTTCTTTGGAATCCTGCCATTTTCTCTATTACTCCCCTCTGTGTTCACAGACAATATATTCACTCTATGATCTCCCACATTCCTTCTTCCACCAGTTTCCACATGACATTTATATATGCGGAAAACAATTGTATGCAAAGACAATCCTTTCTTGACTTTCTTCCCTCTATTCAAACTTCTACTATTCCTTGGTTATGTATTGGAGATTGGAACTGTATGCAGTATTCTATTGACAAGTTTGGTGGTTCTCCACTTACATATCAACAGACTAGACCCCTTAACAAGGCTATATTTGATTCAAATCTCCTTCCTATTGCTGCCAGTGGTTGTCCCTATACTTGGAATAACTCCAGCAAAACTGGCAAGCTCACTTTTTGTAAACTTGATAGATCTTATCAAAACTTTTCTTCTGTTCTTGTCTGGCCTAAACTTAACTGCATCATTTCTCCTCCTTCTCTTTCTGACCACTCTCCTCTTATCTTAGACTGGGGAAAAGCTTATGAGAGAAGACATCCCTCATTTTCATTTTTTTAATAATTGGACAATGCATCAGGACTTTATGAAAATTGTTACTAACAGTTGGTCTACTTAAGTCTATGGTAATCCTATGTACATTTTGCAGGCTAAGCTCAGGCATTTGAAAGATATTCTCAAACCTTGGGCTAAAGACAAATTTGGAAATGGTAACAATCAATCTCATTCTGTTCGCTCTAATTTACTTAAAGTTCAAAAGGATATTCTGGTATGTTTGGACCAGTCTTTGCTTGCTAACCTTGTATCTCAGGATTAGTCTTTAAACATTCTCCTTGCGAATACCCTTGTGGAAGAAAATAAGATGGCTTACCAAAAAGCAAAAATCAAGTGGAGCATCCATGGTGACAAAAAAACTGCAGTTTTTCATGAATCTTTAAGAACCAACCGTACTGCAGCAAATTTTTCCAACCTCCTTGATAAGAATGATGTGCTGTGTTCTTCTCCTGATGATATGCAAAATGGTTTTTTGGATTATTTTCAAGATATTCTTGCTTCCCCCATCAACCGTCATATTAACAGTCATTTATTTGATAACATCTCCATTCCTGCCTTATCTCATCAGGCTTCCAATTTTCTTATACATGAAATTAGTGATGAAGAAATAAAAGAGAATATATTTGCTATGAATGATACTAGTTCTCCTGGACCAGATGGCTTTAATGCCCATTTTTACAAAGTTGCTTGGTCTATTATTGGCTCTGATGTAATTAAGGCAATTAAGAACTTCTTCATGCACAGTAAAATGATTTCTGGAATTAATTCCACCAATATTACTCTTATTCCAAAATCTGACCAGCCTTCTTCTGTTTCTCAATTCAGACCCATTGCCTGCTGCAACGTTATTTATAAGTGCATCTCTAAGATTATGGCCACTAGGATGAAGTCTGTTCTCCCAGAAATTATATCTTCCAATCGGAGTGCTTTTCTTCCATCCAGAGACATTACCGATAACATTCTTCTCGCTACTGAATTGTTGAAAGGTTATGATAGGCTAAATATTTCAAAAAGATGTGTGCTCAAACTTGACATTCAAAAAGCTTATGATACACTCCAATGGAAGTCTATTATTTACATCCTTCACAAGATGAACTTCCCAATCTCATTCCTTTCATGGATATACACATGTGTTTCCACTGTTAAATACTCTTTAAGTCTTAATGGCAATTTATTTGGCTACTTCCCAGGTACTAGGGGAATTAGACAAGGTGACCCCTTGTCTCCTTACATATTTGTTTGTATCATGGAATTATTCACATCCCTCACGAAGAAGTACTTGGCTATGAAGATTATTGAATATCACCCCTTATGCAAAAATACGGGAATCTCCTCATTGCTGTTTGCTGATGACCTACTTCTTTTCACCAAACCTACCTACAAATCAATTCATGGAGTTCTTATTTTGGATGATTTCAAGTCTCTTACTGGTCTTAGTATTAACAGCAACAAATCCAAAATTAGGATTGCTGGAATCACTAATTCTGAAAAATGGCATATTTACAGTTTGTCTGGGCTCAATCCAATACATCACAATGATGACTACTTAGGTGCTCCTATGTTTTCATCTAAAATCAAGACCAGCCAATGTCTCAAACTTTATGAAAAAATAACTGCTAAAATTTCTTCATGGCCTATCTCTAAGTGCTCTATGGCTGGTAGGCTAGTTATTGTCAAATCTATAACCACTTCCATGTGCCTTTACTATGCTAGAATCTTCATTTTGCCTGCCAAATTAATCTCCATGATTAACTCTGCCCTTAACCACTTTCTTTGGCATGGTAATCCTTTTTCCAAAATGGCTATTCCTATTGCATTCAATAAGATTTGCACTCCTCTTATATATGGTGGTCTTGGTATCATGAACATTAAGCAATGGAATAGAGCTGCTATCTCGAGGCGTATAGATAGGATTTATACTTTTGATAATAATTTATGGGCTTCTTGGGTGAGGATGAATTTAATCAAAAACAATCATTTTTGGACTATGCCTATTCCTGTGGATTGTAGTTGGTCTTGGAGGAACATTCTTAGGCTAACAAGGGTTTTTATTCATATTTTTCAAGCTGGTCTTCTTCATATGAATAAAATATCTTTCTGGTTTGATCCTTGGTCTGATCAGGGTCTCATTCTTGCTGATTTGATTTGCTACAACATCAGAACCATGACTGGTATTTCTGAGCAAGCTAGTGTTTCTTCTATTTGGTCTGAAGGTGCGTTGCTTCTGCCTTCATCTAGTTTTACCTCTGTCAGGGCCTGCTGGGAAAATATACAAGCTAAATCCTATTCATGTAATGATTTTCATGCTAAGTGGTGTCATAAGCCTCATCAAATTAGTTTAGTCTACTTCAATATGCAACCTCCCTCTCAATATGCTATCGTTCCTTGGCACTCTAGAGTGTGGGATCATGGTTCTATTCCTAAAGAGAATTTACCGCTTTGGAAGATTATTAATAATGGGTTACACACGCTTGATAAAGTTAAGGTGATGGGTACTATTCTGGTTGATACTTGCCTCCTCTTCCATAATTTCAAGGAGACTGTCCACCACCTATTTTTTGCATGTGAATTTACCTTCTTCATTTGGGATTCTTGTATGCAGATGATAAATTTTCCTAACCCGATCAGAGACTCTAAAATGGAATGGTTTAGCATCTTCAAGGCTACTAGATGGAAATCGCATAAAAGTTCAATGCTGCTGCGTGTTTTGAAAAAGTGTCTGACTGTTTTTTGGATGGAGAGGAATAGTAGGGTGTTTTCAAGTGTGTCTACTTCGAAGCATTTACTTGTCAACTCCATCTTGTGTAATTTTAGTCAGTAGTATTTTTGTTGCTGTATTTTCTTTCTTCTGATCTTATGGTATGCCATGGATCGATGTAATTCTTATTTCTAATATATGGTAGGGACCATTTAACCCCGCTGGCTTTGCCAAAAAATAATAATATGATTTTTGAAATATGGAGTTAACTATTTTATAAATTAATTTAAAATGAGAATATTGATTTATTATAAATGGTTTATATATAATATTTATAAAAATTGAATTTTTTATAAATAAAAATAATGGAATTATAAAGGAGTTTTATAAGTGTTAAAATGAAGTTTTAAATGGATCTTATAAGTGAGTAAGATTCATGAATTTACGAAGTTATAAAAAGAATGAATTTGTAAATAAGAGATTTATAAGTAAATTAACTTATGATCAGATTTGGCATATAATTGAGATATAAGTGGAATTGATTAATAAAGGATTTTATAAGTGGAAGCTTTTATAATATATAAATGGAATGTATAAACATTGTTTTGTAAATCCGAAATAAACTTATTTTGATAAGTTAATTATGAAATCTTATTAAAGGGATTTTTATTCATGATTTTGGACAGTGGATAATCCTTTAAATTTAATATGTAGAAGTATTGAATTTGGTAAACGAATTATATTCATGATTTTGGATAGTGAATAATCCTTTGATAAAATAAATGTTTTGAAAAGTGATCTTTCAAATGGAGTTAAATGGTTTGAAGATATTTTAAAAGGTGTGAGCATCGAATACATAGATTTCAACATTCATTATTGAAATAGACGTTTTCGAGAAGCAAGGAAAGCATGGACTATAACACCGTTGTTATAGTAAATGATTTTCGAAAGGAGATGTTTTATATACTATATGGGATTTACATATCTATCTAATTATTGAATCCCTATACTATTGATTTTGGGTTGTCGTAACGATGTTTTACGCAACATTCGTTTTGACCCAAATAGGTATGTTCAAGAGAATGTTTTCTTTAAAAAATAAAATATATACTTAATCATGATTTAAGTATATGTAATATTTTCTAAGTGTTGAAAATAAAGAGAATTTTGAATTACATATTATTAAACAAGCATATGGAAATGTTTTCCAATATTGAAATATTGAAATGGTTGTGGAATTATATCTTTTTTAAAGATGATTTGGAATGAATATTTGGAAAGTGATTTAATTAATAAAAGATTAATTAAAAGGGCCTAGTGATTATTTATGGCGCTAGATACTTGTTTGTTTGCTTTGATAGTTAAATAACCGACTATCAAATTTGGCCTTTTTAGTTCCTCGACTTGACGTAGGAACTATTTAGTCGTACACTTATTACGTAGTGTAACAACCCATATATTTAACGATTTTATATTTAAATTTTATATTTAAATATAGCATCGTTAAATCGGATTTGGGTCCGAAATGTTACTTTTTGCAAACGGCCGAATTGGGACTCGAAACCATTTCCATTGGTTCTAAAATGGCGTTTGCGATCTTTTTGAGTGTAAGCTTTGATATGTTTGGAGTAAGTCGAAATTTTCTATTTGCTAAGTGGGCTTTGGGTTTGGGTTTCACCCAAACTGTTCTATTAACCTCAACTCATCCCTTCTCTCCTTCCATTCACTTATTCATTTCATAAAAGCTTAAGCAAAAACTGAAATGGGGGAAGAGAAAGGAAATTAGAAACTCCTAGCCCTAAATCCATTTGCAAACTACAAATTCTTGCTCCAAAATCAAAGAGAAGCCATTGGTAAGTTCTTCTTCATCTTCTCCAACTCTTCTCTTCTTCAATTTCAGAAAATTTCCTAAACCTAAATTGGGAAATATGTGATTTATTCTTAGATTGAAGCTTGTTGAGTTGAAGTAGTGTTTGGTTGGTCTTTTCCTTGCAAATTGAACTCCTTCTTCTTTGTTTTGGGTTAAAGGTGAGTTTTGAACTCACATCTACTTCTTTTGATATCATTGATGTTAGGAATGAATTCCTAACACTTGTTCATATGCTTTTGCTTTCGATTTGGATTGTTTTGGTGAAATTGCCAAATTATGATTTTTGAAGCCAAATCTATGTAAAACCCTATATGGTTGATGTTTATGTTGTTCGGAGTGTTTGGGTGTGTCGTTAAGGTTAGGTAGTCGTTTGATGTAAGCCCATAATCAACACGCATCCGATCGCTTTCGATTTGTTTGGCCATAATTGGCCCAGGTTCAGGAAATGCCTGAACATTGAGTTTCAGACGTCTGAAATGCCTATTTCAGACGTCTTAATATTGTTCAAGGGGAATTTTTATCCCCAGATTCAGACGTCTGAAATTATATTTCCAGACGTCTGAATTGCCAAAATTTCAACCAGAAAGGAAATAGGAAAAATATTGCCTATTTCAGACGTCTGAAAATTTGGGTTCAGACGTCTGAATCCTCTTTTGAAAAAGAAATTGGTCTCCAGATTCAGACGTCTGAATCCCTTCTTTCAGACGTCTGAACCTGCTGTTTTTGCCAACTTGCCTTGTTCGTTTAGTTTTCCAAATTTAATCAACGCTTGTTAATTCCAACTAGTTGCTTATGCGTATTTGACCTTGATAATTCCTTTTTGAATTCATTCACGGGTTTTTATAAATTATTTCTTCAAATCGTATTAAAAGTTCGCTTCTCCGATTTATAAATTCTATTTAAACCACACGTACAATTTCGCACTTCAAGCGAAGTGGAAGGGTGATTAAATGGTTGGGCAAAACACGGACCATGAATCTGTGCGTTTATCCTTCCGATTAATTCCCGACCTATTCAATTGATCGTTTTAACCTTCGGGTTTGGTTTACCGATGATATGAGGTGAACTTTGTACTGCTTTGAGTGTGAAAGTGGCTGACGGATAGTAAACCGTTTAGTGCGAACGAGTGGTTATGGGACATACGTTAACACTTTTCGGATTCCTTTTCGAGAGTTGTGACACATTCCGCCAGTTAGTGGTGTCCAGTACTGGGTCTATGACCTTCACCACTATGGTTTGTTGCCTTCGGGTATGTGCCTTCGGGTTTGTTGCCCTTTAGTATCGCTTCCGATGTTGGTCGTTATGAGCCGCATGGGTGATATTGGGTTGCCCTTTCGTATCGCTTCCGATGTTGGTCGTTATGAGCCGCATGGGTGATATTGGGTTTGGAGTCTTCGGGCTCATGGATCCTTGTTTATACAGTACTGAGCTCGAGCAATTTTATGATGTTTCATTCATATGTATATTCCCTTGGTATCGCCCTTCGGTGTTGATCATTATGAGCCGCATGATGCGTAGCGTTTACCTTGTGGAACTTGTATACCTTATTGGTATTTGTTATTGCCTTTTGGCTTGTTTTGGGATATTCGTATCCTTTGTTTCTATATGTTGCCGATGATATGAGGCTTGTTATCATATGATTCATCTTTTGTTAAGATGATTGTGTTACCTCTTTTAGAGATATTTGCTATACCTTGTAACCTTGCAGGTTTATTGTTGTTCAGTTTATCTAACTGATTTGTTTAGCTAGACTGACCTGCGTATTTCATACTCGGGTCAGACCGAGATGTTTCAGGTTAGGTGCATTTGGACTTAGCCTATTTTGCTTCCGCATGGACTACCCTGCTAGCTTCTTTTTGTTACAGCTTTTTGTGTAGTCCCATTTTGTAGTAACTCTGATAGTTATTCTATTGACTCGTCTGTATATTGTGGTCTGCTATACCACTTGACTTGTATTGTTTTGTAAACTCTGTTGTGTATCGATATATGTGTATATGATGATTTACTGTTCTGTGATGTATATTACATTTGAGTTATTATATTCTGTTCTGATAGTTCCAACCACCTATGGTTTTGTTTTAATTATTCATTGGGTATGTCGACCTGGTTGGTATGTTTATTGTCGATGTATTCAATAGATAATTAGAGCAAGGCTATAGATGGTCGCTCCCAACCAACCTTATTCTCCGTGTTAGTTGACGGCATTACCTTGTAGTGTCCTTGGCTAGCGTGGGTATAGAGGTAGGGCGTCACAGCGTGGTATCAGAGCTGAGTTTAGAACAAAATATGATAAAAACCGAATAGATGCACATATTATGGTACATCAAAGTGTACAAGTGATACAAATCTTTGAATCATTGTGTCTCTTTATTCCATCAAGGTTAGATAGAGTTTTGGAATACGTCTAGGAATGCATTTTATTCCATAGTATTCCATATTGCAATATCTACCTTGTGAATAATCTTGTTCTTATCTTACCTTCAGCGTATGGTTGGAAGAGGCAGGGGACGACGTTCGGGTGCTGGGCAATCCAGTGGCTCACATCCGGATAGCGTATATATGTCTGCTGATCAGTTTTGGAATTGTTTAGGAGCACTCAGCCTCCCGTTCCTCCTCGAGTGTCTCCACCTCGCAAGTCTGCCTTTGCACGTCAGTGTAGTGATTTTTCTCATCTTGGAGGAAAGCCGTTTAAGGGCTCCGAGTCTGTTCTTGAAGTCCAAGCTTGGCTTCGCACGTGCGAGCGTATCTTCTCTCGCATGGATCTTTCTGACCATGATAGAGTTCTTGTGACTTCTAGTTTATTACAAGAGCGTGCTCTTGATTGGTATGAGCTTCTTGTAGCCGAGATTGATGAGTCTACTCTTTCTTAGACTCAGTTTCGGGAGAGATTTGAACTCAAGTTCGTTCCTTAATCTGAAAAAGTTTTATTGACCCGTCGCTTCCTTGAGTTGAAGCAAGGAAAATCTTCTGTTTCTGAGTATGTCGCATCGTTCGAGGCTTTATCTCAATATGGTCTTGAATTTATCAGTACTTCTTATAAGAAGAATTTGAAGTTTGTTTCTGGTCTTAAGAAATATCTTAAGAAGTCTTTGTTGCTCCAGCTTAAACTTTCTTTTGAGGAGTTGGTTGATTCGGCACTTCATCTCGAGACCGTCGAGAAGGAGTGTGATAGCGATGTTGATGTTGAGGTTTCCAAAAACCCCAACAAGAGGCCATTTCCAATTCAGAAGAAGCCATTTCCTTCTAAGAAAAAGAAGACCGATGGTCCTAGCTCTCAGCCTCAGTCTTCCGGAACACCTTTCGTTCGAAAGTGTTTTAATTGTGGTTCTCCGGATCATATTATTCGAGCTTGTCCTAAGCCTCTCTTCTGCCGTTATTGCAAGAAGGAAGGTCATCATGTTTTAGCTTGCCCTACTGTTCCGGCTAGTGCCAAGTCTAGCAGGCTTTATGCTGCCAAGGCTTCTGAAGGTCCTTCTCAGTCCAAAGGTATATCTTCATCTATTTTGGAAGGTTCTATTTTATTTCATGACCATAGTATTCGAGTTCTTTTCGATACGGGTGCATCACATTCTTTCGTATCGAAAAAGCTCGTTGATGATTTATCTTTGGATGTTTCTTGTTTGATTACTTCTTTCAGGATTGCGAATCCAATTGGGGGATCCGCGACCCTTAGTTTGCTTTGTGATGATGTTGAGATTGTTTTATGTGACTTTTCTTTCCGTGCGAATCTGCACGTTATTTCTTGTCTGGGATTCGATATGATTTTGGGTATGGACTGGCTAGTGAGATATGATGCCAGGATTATTTGTTCGGAGAGAACTATATATCTTCGACATCCGGATTCGCCTACTCAGCTATCACTTGTTCTTCGGGATGTGGATAATTCCGAGATGGCTTTATATTCTCTTGACTCACGAGATAATGATGATATATCTCGTATTCCGGTTGCTTGTGACTTTTCTGATGTTTTTGAGCCTGTATCGGGTTTGCCACCCAAACGGGCAATTGAGTTCCGCATTGATCTCATTCCAGACGCGCAGCCAGTTAGTCGTCCTCCCACGAGGATGTCTACAAAGGAAAATGAGGAACTCAAGAAGCAGCTTTTGGAGCTTGAGTCCAAGCAGTTGATTCAGTCCAGTTTTTCTCCGTGGGGATCCGCGGTCGTCTTCGTGAAGAAGTCTGATGGAACTCTTAGGCTTTGCATTGATTATCGCAAGCTTAACGAGTTAACCATCAGAAATAGGTATCCATTGCCTAGGATCGATGACATGTTCGATCTATTGAGTGGTGCTAAGGTCTTTTCTCAGCTCGACCTTGCCACGGGTTTTCATCAATTACGAGTCGCGGAGGATAGCATACCTCTTACAGCTTTCCGCACTCGATATGGTTCTTTCGAGTGGCTCGTTATGCCGTTCGGTTTGATGAACGCTCCTGCTTTCTTTGTCGATCTCATGAATCGAGTATTCCGGGAATATCTCGATAAGTTCGTCCTTGTGTTCATTGATGATATCCTTATTTATTCTAAGTCCGAAGCTGAGCATGCTAATCACTTGAGAATTGTCTTGAGTACCCTCCGTCAGCATCAGCTTAGAGCCAAATTATCCAAGTGCACTTTTGGGAGAATAAGGTTAAGTTTTTAGGCCATGTTGTATCTTCCGATGGCATTTCTGTCGATCCCTCAAAGATCGAAGCCATCCAAAATTGGAAGAGGCCTGAAAATGTTCATGAGATTCGTAGTTTCCTTGGATTGGCGGGTTATTACCGTCGGTTCATTAAGAAATTTTCCCGTGTTGTGCTTCCTCTCACTTGCCTTACTCGTAAAGGCATTCATTTTATTTGGTCCGACAAGTGTGAAGCTTCCTTTTTGACATTGAAGGAACTTCTCACTAATGCTCCTATTCTTGTGGTTCCCGAAGGGAATCATGATCTCGTTGTCTACACCGATGCTTGTGGTAGTGGTCTCGGTGCTGTTCTTATGCAGAAGGATCGGGTAGTTGCTTATGCTTCTAGGCAACTGCGTCCGAATGAAGTTCGCTATGCCACTCATGATCTTGAGCTTGCCGCCATTATCTTTGCCTTGAAGATTTGGCGACATTATCTGTTGGGCGAGCGCTTCATTCTCTATACCGATCATAAATCTTTGAAGTATTTGTTCACTCAGAAGGAACTCAATATGAGACAACAGTGTTGGCTCGAGTTTCTTGCTTCTTATGACTTTGATATCCAGTTTACCCCTGGTAAGGGTAATCGTGTTGCAGATGCGCTTAGTCGCAAACATTCGGCTGTTATTTCTATGATGTTTGCCGAATGGGATGTTCTTGAGACTCTATCTTTTTGTGAAATTCGTGATCGAGGTTCATCTTCTGATTCTCCTATTCTATTATTTAGTTTGGGAGCTCGACCTATTTTATTGGATCGTATTGCCGATGGTCAGCGGCATGATCCTGAGTTGTTGCATCTTATTCAGCTTTGTGAGTCTGGATCTTGCGATGAGGCGTTGCAAGATTTCAGCATTGATTCTCATGGGTGTCTTCGTAAGAAGAACCGTCTTTTTGTGCCTTCTGATCTTGCACTTAGGCATGACAGTCACCGTTCTAAGTATACCATTCATCCCGGTAGTAGCAAGATGTATGCCGATATGCGTCGTCTTTATTATTGGGAAGGCATGAAGCGCGATGTGGCGAGTTATGTGAGCAATTGCATAACTTGTCAGCGTTTTAAAGCCGAGCATCAGCGTCCTTCGGGTCTTCTTCAGCCCCTTGAAATTCCATTGTGGAAATGGGATCAGATTTCTATGGATTTCATAGACGGCCTACCTCATTCGAGATCTGGCCATTCTAGCATTTGGGTTATTGTTGATCGCCTCACCAAGTCTGCTCATTTTGTCCCTATTAAGTCTTATAGGACTGCTTCACTTTTGGCTAAGTTATATGTCAAGGAAATCGTGAGACTTCACGGTGTTCCTAGTTCTATTGTGAGTGACCGTGATCCTTTATTCACGAGTCATTTTTGGAAGAGTCTTCAGCAAGCTTTGGGAACAAAGCTTAATTTTTCTACAGCTTATCATCTGCAGTCTGACGGACAGACTGAACGGGTGAATCGTATCTTGGAAGATCTTCTCCGTATTTGTATTTTTGATTTCGGTGGTAGTTGGGAGGATCATCTACCTCTTGTAGAGTTCTCCTACAACAATAATTTTCAGTCTAGTATCGGTATGGCTCCTTTCGAAGCCTTATACGGAAGGCCATGTCGATCACCTTCTTGTTGGTTGGAATCTGGGGAGAAGCTTATTCTTGGCCCGGACTTTATTCGTCATTCTTCTGAAAAGATTGATCTTATTCGATTGAGAATGAAAGAGGCACAGAGTCGTCAGAAATCCTACGCGGACAACCGTAGGAAGCCTCTCGAGTTCTCGATCGGCGATCTTATTTTTATTCGTGTTTCTCCTTTGAAGGGGGTTATGCGTTTCAGTACGACTGGGAAATTGGCTCCTCGCTTTATAGGACCATTTTCTATTACTAAACGTATTGGCCCTTTGGCTTATAGAGTTTCACTTCCAGCTCATTTATCTGGCATTCATGACGTGTTTCACGTCTCGCAACTTCGGAAGTGTCTTCAGGAGTCGGATTCTGTTATTACTTCTTCTGATTTGCAAGAGTTTGAGATCTCACCGGACTTATCTATTGTACAACAACCTATTCGCGTGCTTGACACGGAGGTGCGACACCTTCGGATCAAGGACGTGCCGCTCGTTAAAGTTCAATGGTCCGCTAATCCCAATGACTGTACTTGGGAAACCAGAGAGTATATCGAGCGATCTTATCCGGGTTTTCTATCTTTGCTTGTTAATGGTGAGATTATCTTTTCGTTTCTAACTTGTTTCCTTCTCTTTGGAATGTTTTATGTATGTAGTTGTTACAAATATCATCTCTAGGAATTGCGGGGACGCAATTTTTTAAGGAGGGGAGATCTGTAACAACCCGCATATTTAACGATTTTATATTTAAATGTTTTATTTAAATATAGCGTCGTTAAATCGGATTTGGGTCCGAAATGTTACTTTTTGCAAACGGCCGAATTGGGACTCGAAACCATTTCCATTGGTTCCAAAATGGCGTTTGCGATCTTTTTGAGTGTAAGCTTTGATATGTTTGGAGTAAGTCGAATTTTTCTATTTGCTAAGTGGGCTTTGGATTTGGGTTTCACCCAAACTGTTCTATTAACCTCAACTCAGCCCTTCTCTCCTTCCATTCACTTATTCATTTCATAAAAGCTTATGCAAAAACTGAAATGGGGGAAGAGAAAGGAAATTAGAAACTCCTAGCCCTAAATCCATTTGCAAACTACAAATTCTTGCTCCAAAATCAAAGAGAAGCCATTGGTAAGTTCTTCTTCATCTTCTCCAACTCTTTTCTTCTTCAATTTCAGAAAATTTCCTAAACCTAAATTGGGAAATATGTGATTTATTCTTAGATTGAAGCTTGTTGAGTTGAAGTAGTGTTTGGTTGGTCTTCTCCTTGCAAATTGAACTCCTTCTTCTTTGTTTTGGGTTAAAGGTGAGTTTTGAACTCACATCTACTTCTTTTGATATCATTGATGTTAGGAATGAATTTCTAACACTTGTTCATATGCTTTTGATTTCGATTTGGATTGTTTTGGTGAAATTGCCAAATTATGATTTTTGAAGCCAAATCTATGTAAAATCCTATATGGTTGATGTTTATGTTGTTCAGAGTGTTTGGGTGTGTCGTTAAGGTTGGGTAGTCGTTTGACATAAGCCCATAATCAACACGCATCCGATCGCTTTCGATTTGTTTGACCATAGTTGGCCCAGGTTCAGGAAATGCCTGAACATTGAGTTTCAGACGTCTGAAATGCCTATTTCAGACGTCTGAATATTGTTCAAGGGGAATTTTCATCCCCAGATTCAGACGTCTGAAATTATATTTCCAGACGTTTGAATTGCCAAAATTTCAACCAGAAAGGAAATAGGAAAAATATTGCCTATTTCAGACGTCTGAAAATTTGGGTTCAGACGTCTGAATCCTCTTTTGAAAAAGAAATTGGTCTCCAGATTCAGACGTCTGAATCCCTTCTTTCAGACGTCTGAACCTGCTGTTTTTGCCAACTTGCCTTGTTCGTTTAGTTTTCCAAATTTAATCAACGCTTGTTAATTCCAACTAGTTTCTTATGCGTATTTGACCTTGATAATTCCTTTCTGAATTCATTCACGGGTTTTTATAAATTATTTCTTCAAATCGTATTAAAAGTTCGCTTCTCCGATTTATAAATTCTATTTAAACCACACGTACAATTTCGCACTTCGAGCAAAGTGGAAGGGTGATTAAATGGTTGGGAAAAACACGGACCATGAATCTATGCGTTTATCCTTCCGATTAATTCCCGACCTATTCAATTGATCGTTTTAACCTTCGGGTTTGGTTTACCGATGATACGAGGTGAACTTTGTACTGCTTTGAGTGTGAAAGTGGCTGACGGATAGTAAACCGTTTAGTGCGAACGAGTGGTTATGGGACATTCGTTAACACTTTTCGGATTCCCTTTCGAGAGTTGTGACACATTCCGCCAGTTAGTGGTGTCCAGTAATGGGTCTCTGACCTTCACCACTACGGTTTGTTGCCTTCGGGTATGTGCCTTTGGGTTTGTTGCCCTTTAGTATCGCTTCCGATGTTGGTCGTTATGAGCTGCATGGGTGATATTAGGTTGCCCTTTAGTATCACTTCCGATGTTGGTCGTTATGAGCCGCATGGGTGATATTGGGTTTGGAGTCTTCGGCCTCATGGATCCTTGTTTATACAGTACTGAGCTCGAGCAATTTTATGATGTTTCATTCATATGTATATTCCCTTGGTATCGCCCTTCGGTGTTGGTCATTATGAGCCGCATGATGCGTAGCGTTTACCTTGTGGAATTTGTATACCTTATTGGTATTTGTTATTGCCTTTTGGCTTGTTTTGGGATATTCGTATCCTTTGTTTCTATATGTTGCCGATGATATGAGGCTTGTTATCATATGATTCATCTTTTGTTAAGATGATTGTGTTATCTCTTTTAGAGATATTTGCTATACCTTGTAACCTTGCAGGTTTATTGTTGTTCAGTTTATCTAACTGATTTGTTTAGCTAGACTGACCTGCGTATTTCATACTCGGGTCAGACCGAGATGTTTCAGGTTAGGTGCATTTGGACTTAGCCTATTTTGCTTCCGCATGGACTACTCCGCTAGCTTCTTTTTTTGTAGTCCCATTTTGTAGTAACTCTGATAGTTATTCTATTGACTCGTCTGTATATTGTGGTCTGCTATACCACTTGATTTGTATTGTTTTGTAAACTCTGTTGTGTATCGATATATGTGTATATGATGATTTACTGTTCTGTGATGTATATTACATTTGAGTTATTATATTCTGTTCTGATAGATCCAACCACCTATGGTTTTGTTTTAATTATTCATTGGGTATGTCGACCTGGTTGGTATGTTTATTGTCGATGTATTCAATAGATAATTAGAGCAAGGCTATAGATGGTCGCTCCCAACCAGCCTTATTCTCCATGTTAGTTGACGGCATTACCTTGTAGTGTCCTTGGCTAGCGTGGGTATAGAGGTGGGGCGTCACACGTAGCCATTTGTGTAGGCTTGACTATTGTTTGTGTTGAGGATGTTGATTCATGTAGTATGGAGTGATTACTCCAATCTATCGAGCTTCCTTCTTTGCCGAAGGATGACAGACTGAAATTCGGAGACGTGATAAGTCTACGAGACTTAGTTTCTGTGTAAGGTTGAGAAATACTTTTGCATTGTTGTTGCGAAGGGACTGGGATCGGTTTATTCGAAAACCACTTCAGACCAACATTTATGTGTTCGATTGTGCAGGTTATCGATGATATTGATATTTAGGATTTTCATAGTGAAGGACTACTTGTTGATCGTTTGGGGTTAAAATATCAATATACATCCAGTAGCAGTAATCTCTTCGTTATGAAATATCCAATGCAAGGACTATTCGCTACTAATCTTACGGATTTCCCAATAGGATGTGCTAGGAAAGTACCTTCGGTTTTTCCTATTCCTGGACAACTTATATGGACTAGTGTCTGACATAGCATTTTTAAGATTACGTACATTGGTTTTTACAAACGTACATCAGTGGTGGCAGAGAAGGCAATTTCTCTTAGCTTAACACCCTCCTTGAGACGTACGAGCTCAAGGGTGGTATTTTTGTGGAAGACAATTAGTAGTTAACGAAAATGGCAACGTGGCATTCAAAGTGATGTGATATGAGATATGATATATGCGAAAGGTAATCGTTACCTCAGGCCTCATCAACCGAAAATGACCGAAATAGGGTAAGATGCAGCAAGGCTAAGTGGGTCATTCCCAATTAGGATATGATCATCCCCTTCTATATAGACGTTCATGATGTAAATTAATGTGGTTCGTATGCTATGAGGGCACTCGGAAAGTTTGGTAATGACCGAGGGATGATATATTCGGTACTATCTAATTATAGAGATAGGCCAGTCTTGTGTTGGTAGAGGTTCCTTTATGACGTTCCTTGGTACATTCCTTTAGAGATGTAGTGCCGGAAGGTAGTCCCTTCACCTGGTCATTTGTATGGAAATCCAAACTCCACTACGAGCTTGCAGTTTTATTTGTATTAGAATAATGAATAGCCCCAAAATGCTATATGGGTAACTATTTTGGCTATGATTAATATTATTTATATACTAGACACTAGTATAATATAAAAGAATTTAATATGAAATGTTTTAGTTATCGTAAGGTAAAAACATGTCCGTGTTTATGTGTGGGCGTATCTTAGGAGATACTTTTGTTTTGAAAGGAAAAGTTTGGTAATTTTATTAATTTCAGTTGAGTGTGTTTTAGCTGGTTTACCAGACTGATCCGAGCGTTTGCCCCTTTCGATGCTCGGGTCCCGAGTATATTTATAGGTTCAGATTTGGTGCTTTTGGAGCTTCAGCAGGAGAGCTGAAGATCTTCATTTTCGTATACACATATCTATTTATTATCCATTGCATTGTTGTTGTTTATATTATCAGCAATTGTTAGGATAGGTTATTATAACCATCCAGGCTGATGATTAGTGATTGATTGCTGAACTTTGATTGATGTACGTATATACAGTTTCTGTTTTATGAAGATTATTGATATGATATTATATGTTATTCCACTACGATGTGAGATTTGGTATTATTCTGTTTGGTTCTCTCTTCTTTCTTTCTTCTTTTCTCTTCTTCTGTCTTCTTCTCTCTTCTTTTCTTTCTCATGAGTTTCCATCAGTCTGTACTTTCTGGGTCGGACATGTATGGCTTATTGTCGATTCAAAGGGTATGGATTTGCGGGTCGTCACACGTTGAGATTAGAGTATGTATCGCTCTTCAAATATTGGATAGTGTATTACTCATGACTACCGGGGGAACCTAAAGGATAGGTACTGATAGTTATTGGATAACTATGGAACGACTCACTAGATAGTTTTCTGTTGGTTAATATAACTAAAGTCAAATAGAAAATATCAATGTGACTGATTTACATAATTGTCTCGACTTGAGAATACCGTGGATCTTCAATATGGAAGCTTCGCTTTGATTATAGTCAAATCATGGCATGGTGTTCCATCGAGTGACTATAGTTGGGTCGAGTGGAAGGATTGGAAGTGAAGCACTATTCAAGAGAGGATTCGTCTCCTAAGTTATATGAGGTTAACATCACGGTCAACTCAAGTCAACTCAAAGTATCTGGCCAAAGCATTTTGGTTAATAATAATTGTTATTATTGAACTAAGGACTTTGTGTTTGTACTATAAAGTTGAATGTGGATGATATTGAAATTTTGACCATTACCAAATTTCATAAATTCAAAGTGATATAGTTTTGACGAAGAGAATTGGTGTAAAATAATTGTCACTATTAGGTACTGCTTATAATAAGTAGAATTTAATTTTACTAAAGGATGTGTAAGCGATGAATTTAGCCAAAATGCCACACCATCTGCTAAGTGACGTGTGAACATTAATATTTGAATTATTCAATATTAATCGTTGTCTAAATTTGTGATGACCAGGAATTTGAAAGCAATACCAATTTAATAATCTGAACTAAAAATTAAATTGATTTGATAATCTTTGTAATAAGATTTGAATTAATTTAATAATCTAATAAAATAAATAGTTAATTGATAGATTTTATCTTTTTAAATCTAATAAATTATTTTATATTTATAATATATATATATATATATATATTGTAAATAGATCTTGTTTTAATCGGATAAATAAATAAATCCTGTTTTCTATAAAATATAATAATACATTGTTTTAACAAATAAATTTTTAATAAAAATAATTGTTTTCCAAAATTTAATTGTGTAGTTATAATTGTGAATAAACTTGATTTCAAAATTTAATTTGAACTTGAATTCAAAGCTTGAAAACTAAAGTGTATATGTTTTTAATTTGTTTTGATTTTGAAATATTTGTATAAGTTTATAAATAAAATTTGATTTATTCATTTTAAAATTTATTTACATGTAAATAAATACATGATTAACTAATTTATTAAACATAGGTTTACATTCATCTTATAATAACATACTAAATAAATACTAATTAACTTTTAACTATAAATACTAATTACTCTTAAAGGACAAGTGTAAGAATATTAAGACACAAATAACACATGTTAGTAAATAAACTAAGGAAATTGACAAATGTACAATTTTAAACAAGTGTCATTTAATTTGGTTTTCTTTTATTTATTTATTTTAATAAAGTTTAATTTCAGCTTATATAAACAAGTCTCCTTCTTCATTTCTTTCTTTTTTCTAAATCAAAAGCCAAACATAAATCTTCAAACCAAAATGCAAAACAAATCTGAAAAGAAAAATAAACACTTCCCTTGAAACCTGAAATTTCCTCAAATCCAATCTGAAACAAATGCTCAGTTCAAACCTGAAATTCAATCCTCAAACCAAAGTTTAAAACATGTAATGCATTTCAACAGATCATTTCCCTGTAACATTTTCAAAATGTATGCAAACCTATACTTTTTTTAATGCAATCTGGACATTGTTCTCTGCATACAATCTGAGCACTAAAGCATTTTCAAACAAGAGCAACTGCATTTTCAGTCAAAAGCATACCTGTAATTTTCAAATCAAGAAGCAAGTGCAGATTTTAAATCAAGCTTTAAGCTTCAGTAACTCAAGTCTTCTAAGCAATCCAAGTTTTGAAAAGGGCTACTGCATATCCAGTTCTAAAAATCAAAACAACTTTCAAACAAAATGAAGGCTCTGCTCATCAAATTTGCAAGGTGAGTAACTTTATTTTTAAAAATAAAAATTTAGTATAAAGTTTCTGGTTGCATGTTTGTGATGATTAGATGAATGTGTTGTGTGAACCTGCTATGTGTATATATATGTGAGATATATGTTTCTGTTCAACAGAAATTACTCTGTTCAATATTCCCTGATTCATGTTTTTTTTTTAAATTGAGTTCAATTCTCTCTGTAAACAATTATTACTGGACCTATTTTACAAACTAGATGTTGAATTAACATAGACTAAGGTTTAAAACTTAATTTAATTAAATTAGAAACTTGAGTATCTCTGTATATCTTTAAATATCAGTGCATTGTTCTAAAAACATAAATTTTCAAACTATGAAATTTAAAGATTCAGTATTAGGGAATGAATTCATAAATCAAACCATGATTTTTAGGAAAAAAATTAGGGTTTTTAGTAAAAGGGGTATGGTGCAGTTCTGTGAAGAACAGAAAAGGGGAATTTTGGGTTAATGGGTGATCTAAGCATTTTGAGGTGTTGGGATTCTTCTGGTAGGTGGAGGAGCAGTCATTGATGATTGGTAAAATGTGTGAAGTTGATGCAAATCAACATGGGACCGTGGTGGTGATTTTCTTGTCTGTAGCCCTAGTTTAACTAGGTTGGGTTGATCGATCATTCTCGTCTTCTACTGTGGACCGAGTGCATTGGAATTTTGGGAGGTGGTAGTATGGTAGTAGACGTGACTGTGGCCGGTGTTTCAGGATTTATGGTGATCGGGGATGCTTGGATGAGGCGATGACAGGTTTTGGTGGAGTTTTGACTGTCTGGTTCCAGGTTTTGAAAATTAAACTCGAATTTAATTTTAGGTTGTGGAGGGAAGATTTGATGATCGTGTTGGGTCATGGGGTTTGTCGCCGTCGTGGGGAGACCACCGGAGGTGGTTGGAGATTGCCGGTGGTACGGTGCATGTGCACCGTGCACCTTTATTTCAGGTGGCCTGGGTGCAAGCATTGGGGCAACTCGAGAATTACTCGGGAAATTGTGGGGTATGGCTCGAAGCAGTGGGTTTGCTGACTCGAAGCAAATTTTGTTCTTGCTCGGGTTTAAGCATATTAACAGGTTGTAGTTTTAATAACCTGTAGTTCAGTTTTTATTTTAAACTCAAATTTTTAAAAACTAAGTTTAAATGAAGTAAAGTTTTAAATGAGATTTAAATCTAGTTTTTTAAATCCGAGTTAAGTTTAAATCTGTAGTATTTATTATAGTTTCAAATAGTTTTTGAAATCTTATAAGTTTTAAATTTGAAGTGGTTTTCAGTTTTAAAAAAGAAGAAGAAAACCTGGCAGTTTTTTGAAAATTAAATTTTATTTTGAAATATGAAACTTAATTTTAAACAAGCAGTTTGAATTTAAATTTGAGTTCATTTTTCTTAAGATCTTTGAATCTTCAGGTTTTTAAAAATGAATTTGTATTTTTAAATAAGAGTTTTTAAATGAAGGTTTAAATCAAAAGTTTGATGTAAGTTTAAATCAAATGATTTAAAATGGATTCTAGTATCTTAAATTTAAAATCTAGATATTTGAATAAGTTTAAAATTTGAATGTTTTCGAACAAGTTGAAATTCAAATTGTTTTGTTAGAGGTAAATTTGTTTTCAAACAAATATTTAAATTTGATTTTCTTTTTGAATAAATTCTTTATAAAGGTTTATAAAAGGAAGTTAAATGATTTGTTAACTTGAATTTGTAATTTAAATAATAGTGTACTTAAAACTTAATTTTTAATTAAATTAAGTAAATTAAGACTTATCTTATATAAGTTTTAATTATAAGTAATAAATGTTATTTACATTTATTTTAAAAAGAATATAAATGGAATTTAAATTGGTTAATGCTTAAATAAATATCATTTTGATTTTAGATTCAAAATGGAGTTTGAATTTAATTTTGAAAATGCAATGTTCTAAGTACACTTTAATATTAATGAAATTATTAATAAGAAATGGGTTATCTTAGAAATTATTAAGGTGTTAAAATAATTAAATAAATAAGATAATTAAGGAGTGACTTATTTATTTAATTTATAATTTATAATTTGGATTAAATTAGAGATAAATTAAGAAGTAATTAAAGAAAAGTAATTAAAGAAAAGTAATTAAAGAATTAATAATAGTTAATGATGGTCATTAACTAAGGTTTATATTAATATGATTAATTTTTAATAATTAATTAGATTAATGATAATAAATTGTGAAATTTGTTTAAGTTTAATTACTTAAATAAAAGTAATTAATACATTAATTACTTAATGTAATTAATGGGGTTTATTGAGGTTGGTTTAAATTAATTAATTAAGTTTAATTAATTTTAATTTAGAATTTGATAATAATTACTTGACGTAATTAATGAAGTAAAATTACTTAGTGAAGTAATTAAAGATAATTACTGGATGTGATTAGTTAATGATGTTGGGATTGTGAAAGTAATTTGGGTTAAATTATTTTGTATAATTACTCAAGGGATTAATTAAAGAAATTAATTAAGGGGGTAATTAATTTGATAAGTAATTAAGGGTAGTAATTACAGAATGTGGTTAATCAAAGGTGATTAATAATTTTGGTTTAAGTGAGATTAATTACTGAAAGAAATTAATTTAATTGAGTAATTATTCAAATATAATTAATGAAGCAATTAAGATTGATTAATCAAGATTAATTAATCAATAATAAGTGATTAAGTGTAATTAATTAATTATAATTAATTAAGGTTTAATGTAATTAATTATAGTTAATTAATTAATAAAGTAATTAAAGGTTAATTACTATATTAGGTTTAGAGTAATTAATTTTGTGAAATTAATTAAAGTATAATTAATCAAGGTTGATTAATTAAGATGATAAATTAGAGGTTAGTTAATTAGTTTGTAATTAATTAATGGTGATGTAAGCAAGATTTATATTATGTAAGTAATTAATTTAATTCACTTTAAATTAATTAAAGATGGTGTAATTAATTTAATTCATTTTAAATTAATTATAGATGGTATGATTATAGGTCATTGCTTATAAATGGATGATATTGGTAGCCATGAATGGTTTGGAATCTCAACTATGAGATTAGTAATGTTGTGTGATATGGACGCATTGGTTGCATTATGATATGGATTATCTTTGGTAATGATATTAATTATCTGTGGTGATGATTATCTGTTGTGAATCTTTGAATTATCTATCTTTGTGTATATAGATAATTGTATTGAATTGTTTTAAACTCTAAAACAACTTGGACCTAAAAGACACGCTTTGGATTTCGATGAGACCGGGATCGGGTTTTCATATTTGGATATCCGAAAACCACATCGATCCAAATTAATGATAGGTCGTGAATCTTATGTGAAGAGTGAAGACTCGAGGTGTAAGGACTATTAGTCAGTATAACTCCGGGGGTGATTCCGTGATGAGTTTGACGGCTAGTACTTTCAGGCTCGAGATGGAGATTCAGAGTGCAAGGGTTATCGTCGTTAACTCTGAGGGTGATTCCAAAATGAGTGTAACGAGATAATGCCTTCGGATTCGTTCGAACCCGAAACGAACTTGTATGGATTGAATGCTTTCAGAACATCATCATATGGACGATGAGCATTCTAAGAGATGTGTTCTCTAAAGGTAATCGTAGCCTAAAGTTTCATCAACCGGGAATGGCTAAAACAGGGGAGGTGCAGCAAGGCTTCGTGGGTAGCTCCCACTGGAGAGCAAGATTTTCCCCTGTCTAGAAGTCCCTTTTTATTCGGCTGTGTGGGCGGTTGGAATTGCGCACCAACTGCGGGGTTATCTTGTTCGGAACTGTTCAGTAAGGAATGGTTCCGGCCTTGTGTTGTAGAGAGCAGGCGTACTCCTCGGTACGTTGATCTAGGCCACGTACTGTGACGGGCGGTACCCCAGTAGCCCTGCCATTGTTTGGAATCCAAAATCCAATAAGTGCCAACGGTTTTGATTGTATTACCCACTTTTGTGGCTAGTAGCTGGAATTTAATAAATGTAATAATTTCGGCTATTTCATATTTACTTGGAAACCCTAGACCTATTATAATATCACCGAATTTCCTATCAAATGTTTTGGTTAGCGTAAGGTAAAAACTTTTCCAAGTTTATGCGTGGGAAGTCTTACGTGATACCTTTCTTTTCAAAAGGTTTTTGAAGGTTAAGCAACTTTAACCTGTTACTCACACCAGACCCATGTCTGACTCAGAGTTTATTCTTTGTTTCCTTAAACTCTTGGGTACTCAAATTTTTACGAGTAGCCAAGGGATTCAGGTTAGCTTTGACGAATTATGGAGGAGCAATGGAGCAGGAGGCTTCTGCGTTAGATATATAGTATTCCGCTGTGTGTTCTCTGTTGTCTCTGAGTTGTATTATGTTGTAAATACTAGACAGGTGTTTATAACTGTCTAGTATTGCTGTATTATCTGTGTACTCTGATAGTTGTTGTAAACTATGTAATATTTTATGTTATTAATATAACTTATACGTTCCGCTGTTTAGATTCTGATGTGTTGTTTCTTCTTTCTTTCTCTTTTCTATCCCTTTCTTTCTTATTAGCGATGCGACTTTCTGGTGTTTTGGAAGTCGGGTCGTTATAGAATTTACACCTTTGAGTCGCACAATCGTAATGATGAATTCTTCGAAAAAACACATGATTTAATTAATTTATAAAAAGCTATAAATTAATTAAATTAATTAGCACTTGAGAAATATTAATTATTATTTATCTTATTTGATGAATGCATTCATATAAGTTATATTTGTGCGCATTGATATATGATATCATTGTATTAAATAAAAGATAATTACATGCGTTAACTTATGGAATCTTATGTCGTTCGATGGCATGTAATTTTCAGCCATACCTGTAAAGAAATAGGAGTGAAAAGAGAAAGTTAATCAAGAGAATTAATTAGAGAAGTTTTAATTAAAGAATGAGAAAGGTTTCCTTCTTTTAAATAAAACATATTCTATAATTCACTCTATAGGTAAAATTCATTCTTTCTCATTCAGTATGTTTCTTTCTCTCCTCCTAACTTTTCATGCAGAAAACAAAAAAAATATTCCCAAAATTCTTTCAACTCCATGTAAAACATCAAACAAAATAAATCAAAAGTGGTCCATCCATCTTTTGCAAGGATGGTATGAGGATCTTGAAAAGCTGAGGAGACATCATCATTCAAGGTGTGATTTCTAGGCAACATCCTAAGGTGATTCAAATCTGATCTAGAAACGTTCTTCATTCAAGGTGCAAATCGAAGACAACATGGATAATGTGCGTTTTAAGGATCGAGTAATAAGGTATGTCATTTTTTATATATAGACAGTGAATTTGCAATGTTTGGTGGAGATTTAATTTGACTTTCATAATTTGTATGATGTATTACTGTCTTGCTTAACTAAAAAAATAGTTATGAAAGGTTGAATTATTTATTGAATGGCATGATTGAGTTTTCATTTAATAGATTAGAATTAAATTTGTTTATGTTTTAAAACAATATTTAAGTGCATATCTACGTTTTTTAAAATTCTAATATTCTAATTAAAGTGTAGTTCTTTAGATCTGAATGCTTACATGTTAAAATTGATTAGCTGCTTTTCTTCACTTTATGTTAAAACACAATGTTTTATTTTAGTTCCATGTTATAACTTATAATCTAAATTCCATTTCCTTAAATTTGGAAATTTACATCTTTATATTGATCGACTGAATTATATTTAATGTTAAAGATGAAATTTATATGGAATTAATACAATGTTTCAAGGGAAATTCTATTTAAACACGTTATTTTACTTAGTAGCCCTCCATTTTTTTTATAAAAATTATACCTAAATTTATATTGAGTAGCCCCCCTCTTTATTTGAGTTTTTCCGTTTCTATCCCTCTTCACTTCATAACAAAACCCTAACGCATGTTTTTTCTTCTATTTTCAAAAATTAAAATGTTTTATATAAAAAGAATTAATTACCTCTTGCTATTGCTTTAACATTTCATTCTCCCCATCAAAATCAAACAAATTGGACAAAATATTTCAACTTTAGCTTAAATTTTTTAAATTTTAGGATTAAAGGAAAAGGCTGATTAAAAACAATGTAAGAAAATGCTACTTTAAATAAGGACGGTAAGCGTGTTTTGGTCTTTAAAATTAAAGTATTTTAAGGGAGGCTACTAAGTGAATTGATGTGTTTGAATAGAACTTTCCATGTTTCAATTGTAGATCTATATTCTAACCTTCATAACAAACTATAATTTTAGTTTTGAATTTTAATGTATGTATGTATATATGTTTGCATGTATTATGTGCACTTTTTATTGCATTAGATATTTACATATGAATAAAAGTAATTTTAACAACAAAACAAAATTTTAAAATTGACTGTAATAACTATCTAATTTATATTATAAGAAAGCTTTGATTGAATTCCATATATACATATTTGGATCTACTTGTATGTGTTCATATAAACTTTACGTTTCTTTACACATGTTATCATAGTATGAAATCATTTCTCTTTTTAATTAAAACAATAATGGCTGCATACAATTCATTGTTTACCTTCTATATTCTTTCATTATAGTACCTATTAACTATCATTAGTATGTTGCATTAATTAAGTTTACTAAATGGGAAACTATATCAATAACTCATGTCATTCCTTACTTATTTCCATTTCAATTCTTGTGCAATAAGCATTCAAATTATTCTTATTATTTTATGTATACATATCGATTACCACTAACTATGCACACTCACTATATGTTGCACTTGCACAATATTTACCGTGAATATATTTACAATTCATGTCATATTTGGATTAGTCATTAATGTTATTTTATTAATCAATTATTTAATTTAATTAAGGGAAGAAATGAAAATTTTCCTTCTCTACCTAAATTTATGATCCCTCGTTAATTGAATAATATAAGTAGAGGGAAATGAAAAGTTTCCATCTCTAAATGAATATATGCTTCCTCATTAATTGAACAACTAAGAGAATGAAAATGATATATTTCCATCTCTAGATAAATTTGAAAAGTAAATGTTATATACAAATTTTGTATATAAGAGTATATTTGATATACTCTAACTTCCATGCACATTAAATTAAAGTAAAACTTTATTTATAAAATTAAATAAAACATTGAATTTATTTAAAAGAAACTTAGAAATTTTTTTAGTATATTTAGACTTCATAGGCCCATTAAAGATCCAAAATGGCAAAAAAATTAAAATCCACCCATTTTCCACTGCGGGCTAGCCTAGTTCCTTCAATGGTATCGGAGCCCAATAGCCTACGCAGTCTTAATTAGTCATGTTAGGGCTAACTAGTTAAGCTTATGCACTTAGTATGGTGTCTAGAAAGGTGATGTCTAGGATTGGAATTGAATAATCAAGTACCCGTCCTACCTGGTTAGCTGCCTGGCCTGAAAGGCGATGTGAGCCCAAATGTTGCCCTTAATAGAAAATGCCCAATTTGAATTGGGCCTTGGGCTAATTTTCAAAATAATTTTATAAATTAAGACATGATTGTAAATTTAAAAGTAATATTTAAAATTAAAAAATGTTTATAAAGGTTATAATATAACATAAATATTCAAAATGTTTGAAAATGTAATGAAAATTTCGAAATGTTTGAAACTGTTAATTTCAAAATTTCAAATTTATTAATAAGATTAATAAAATAGATTAATCAAATGAGTTAATTAATTAATACTTATATGCATGTATTGTGTATGTTGGTACATGTTATGTTATTTTGAAGTGTTAAGATAAAATAAGTATACATGTATGTAAGATAAATTTTGAAATAGATATAATTTAATTAAAATTGTTTAATTAAATAAATTAATTAAAGGTTAATTAATTAAATAAAAAATACATGTATATAAGATATATGTGTTATACTATAAAGGTTATAGTAAACACTATAAAGGTTATAATAAATATACCCAATATAAAAGTTGTATTGGAATACTAATTTAAAATTAATTAAAGAGTTAATTAATTAAAATTAATTAAATAAGATTTAATTAATAAAATGTTATACATAAGATTATCGTATAAGTTAATTAAAATATAAAAGTTATATAATAACGAAACTTATATAATATGAGTGCATAAACTAAATGTGGAACATTAAAGAAACCCAAATAGACTTAAGGAATAAATACATATGTAAATGTACGTATGCTGTGATTTCCGATGTGTTTGATACTTGAATCACGAGGGTATTTCATAAGAAATACATTATTCAATAAGTCGATATCACTTTATATAATATGTTGAGTATTATGAATCTTTAATATAATGTCGTCCTCTGCCATATATATATATATATATTAATAAATTACTTGCATACTTCTTAGTTGTCGAGCAAACTCAAGCCGGGGATGTTATGTGTAGTATTATTCATATATTGAACAGATGAGGTAGTTGAGCAAACTCAAGGTACATATACTATACTTAGGCCATCACAATATGGTAGGTACGAGTAAATAATCCCTTTCGATTTTTTGAGCAAACTCAAGGTCAAAATGAGATTAGGACAAGGAAAAATGGGTTAGGAATTGTTTATGATACAACCGATAAGGAGTTATCCATCATTTGCGGAACTATGATTTTTTGAGCAAACTTAAGGTTAGAATACCAAGACAGACGAGTACTAACACCCACTAGTGAAGTTGAAAGACTTCTATGTTTTATCTTAGGGTTTGGATAAACATAAAAGACTAGTGGGAGCCTTATTAGAAAAATGAAATGGTAACATTTAACCTTTCTAATATCGTAAGAACATATGCTAAATAAGGTTATAATTATCTACAATGATAAATTTGTGCATTTAATATGATTGATAAAGTGTTTATCAATTGACATATGCAAAAAAACTGAATTGAAAGTTGACAAATAAAAATATAATACCCACTATCAAATTCCTATTGCATGTTAACGTTTCAACACCGATGTAAGTGCCTGACTTTACAACTATTGAGTACATTCGTGGTTTGGTCACTTATGCAATTATTTGGTCAAGACCATGTAATGCATTCTATGAGTTTCGAACTCTAAAAGCAATACAAGATTATGGATATTTGATCCATATACAATTGCATATAAATGTTATATGATAAATGGTCAAAGTTTGTAATGTACAATATTTCGATGAAATTAGTTCATTTGAAAAACCAAATAAACCTTAGTGTGAGATCTAGTATTCAATCTGATTTATTACAAAAGGGATCGTATTGTGTTAATGTAACATAAGTCCAAAAACTACAGGATAGATATAAGAACTCGATCGTTGAAATGTTGTTTGTTCGGTTTGTGTAAAGTGCAACATATTTGATGTCCTTAATTGTTAAGGATAAACAAATGCGCTTTTGTAAATAGTTTGTTATAATATTGTAGTAAGGTTTTCTTTTTAATAGTTAGACCATTTAAAAGGAAAATGAATGTATAAGAATATATGTAATTTAAGGTACAGTTGGGATGAAGAGAATAAATAGTCACATCTGCTTCATAGAGAAACATTATAAACGAGAATTATAATAATGATTGATACTTAATATTGGAATAAAAAATATGATTTCTATTCTGAAATGTATTTTCATATAGAAATTTTTTTCTATGAGATTTATTTCTTTGAGCTCAATATATTTGATCAACGAACTCTCCATTGTAAATATCTGCAGTGTACGAAATAAACAAATTGTATTAAGTGAATGAAGGACCTCCACATTTAGTACGATATTATAGTTGTAACGTCCCGCCTTTTCGCATGATTTAAACCGACACACGTGCCAATTTAAACCATACAGAAGGGCGGATTGTTATGGGGTAAATAAGAAAACAGAGAAGAAAATAAAACAAAACAGAATCTCACAGCGGAAGGATAAAATACAATAATAAATATATAGTTCGTAAACGGTTTACAAAACACTTGATTCTTCTTTATACAATAAGTATCAGAGTTACACATACCAATACAATCAATGCAGCGGAACAGTATGAGTGTGGTGCAAAACTATAAATAATAATAATACGGGTTCTTCGTCTTCGTCCTCCAAAGCTAAAGTCTTCGATCCTGAAACGCCCGGACTGACCCGAGCGAATTGAAAAGACAAAACACTCGAGTCAGAACTAAAAGATCTTATGTGAGTTAAATTAACAGAAATAAATATGAGTGTAGTAACTCAAGAGATGCTCGGGATTTACATCTCCTAAGGATCCGTTAAACTATTTACTATGTAGTATATTGCGCTATTATAATAGTGTCTATTTGTAAAATAAACTTACTTTTTAATAGCGTTAAGGGGTTACCCATATAGCCCTTAACACAGAATATATTCCCATAGTCTATACAGTACCGTAATCTCCCCCGTACTGGGCGTCGTCAGAGGGCACTCCATAGGTATGGTACAAAGCCAAAATCGTATAAGGCGCGCTAGGGTAGGTGACACGGCACAACTAGGCAATGCCAGGGTAGATATACCAATTACGCTTCCGGGCCGATGGTAACGCGTAGTCGCAGCTACCGCCCACCTCGAACAAACTCCCCCAAAATCAAAGTAAAAGTGGCCACTGAATCAATCCAAAGTCAAAGTATAATATCGAAGAGGAGTGTCCGATCAGAGGAATGACCTCATTAACCCGTCGATCGCTCCTGTTTTAGCCACCTTATGCCAACTCACGGGAGTCGGGTCCACGTATTTACCTTACAGGAAACGTCGCCACCAACCTACTTCATTCTGGAATCTCCACCGCGTACACGGTTAGTCAAAGTGGTTTTCGGTATCGACAGAGAGTATGTCCATATCCGATCCCGGTCTCTTTGCCAACCCATCGTTATTATAACACCGCGGTCATTTAAAAATAGTTTATACTTTAAAACCAGAATAAAATTTGCCATTTCAAAACTATGAATACGATATCATTTTAAAACCTAAAACAATATGATATCATTTTATCCAAATATAATTCTTTCCCAAAAATCATACTGCTTTAAAATCTATAATATCTGGAAACCAACATTTGAATTATATTTTCAAAGCATAATATTTCGAAAATTCATAGTTTTAAAACCATAACTTCTAGAACTTGAATGGTTTGGATATTCAACGGTATATAAAATAAATGGTTTGACTTTAAGGTTACTTTTTAAAGAAAAAATATTTTCCATGGCTTTACAAATATATTTCCTTATTTAAAGTCTAAACCATAATTTAAATATCACTTTCAAGTTCCAAAACCATTTCAATTTCTATATATATATATATATCCATTTGGAGTATTAATATTTCAAAACTAAAGTTGGAATTTTATTCTTTCAACAAATCAATTGTTCTATTATTTAGTCTTGAATATTCACATAAAATCCATAAATACAACTCCAATTTCTAGAAATTTAATATTTCCTTAAATTTAATTATACTAGAATATTCATTTAAATTTATCTTGGAAAAACTCCAGTTATAAATATCATACCTTAAAATTTCCAAACTTAAACATATAATATAAATTATCAAATTCCATTTTCTAATTTTTTTTTCATTTTTATTTAACAGATTTATACACAGCCTAAATTCAAAAATTTTAACTTCATATGTATATATGTAGAAGAATAATATTTATAAAATATCAAAACTTAAAATTTTATAAACCGTATCCCATCCAAACCATAGAAATCATTTTAAAATATTTTATATATAGACCGCGGTGCCTGTATATAATTTTCTATCCTATGGTCAAGTGATACGAATATTTATCATTTCAATCCGCAATTTAAAAAAATTAAAATTTTACGGTTGTATATCATTTCAAACCACAATCCCGAATGAAACGAAAAATGCATGATAACTTGCAGTTAAATGATATAAAATAAAACATCCATTCATCCATCATCATCCAAATCAAAATCATCATCCAATACTAAATCAATATCAATATATATTCGATAATATTTGACAGGTAATATCTGGCAGTTATATTCAAAAATAAATTTAACAACTATTAAACTAATAGTTTATATGCAAATAAATAACTATAACTGTAAATCTATATGCAGTAATAAAATTAAATGAACAGTTATATTAAATAAATGCGATTTAACAGATATGATGAATAAAACATGCCAAACAGTCATAACTAAATTTCTACTCATATCTAAAATGAATTTAACAAACATAAAAACTTTTAGAAGTTGTGAGTGGGTTAAAACACTCACCTTTTGAATTTAAATCGAATTTAAACCCGATTTAAACTCAAAAAATCCGACGGTCCCCAAATCTGTCCAAACCAGCGTCATCAGATCCGGAACTAAATTACGATCCTAACAAAAGAAATTTCGCATGAATCGAAGAACGTATGAAAAAGATATTCATTTTAAACGATTTGAAAACAAAAATAAAAATAAAATAAAACAAAACAAAACAAAACCCACTTAACTTCAATGGCCACGCCAACTAAAAGCTACAACACATCGTCGAATTTTTTTTCTGGTCAAACGAATATCCAAAACAGAAAACGAATTGTACCAGCAGATTACGTGTCTCGAGAACTTTATCATAAAATTTTCTAGAATTTTTGTGGAGAGTTTGAATTTTATTAGAAAATTTGAATTGTAGATAGATTAGGTTTTGTAACCATTGAGGAAGAGAAAGAGATGAAGAAAAATGAACGTACAGCCAATTGACAATCGAAAGGAGGCTAGGGTTTATCACAGCATATTTATAGATAGATCACAAAAGGATAGGTGTGCACGAATTTTAACGTGCAAACAGAAGTGGTCCCAAAAGGATATTAATTATACACGTTACGGATTAAATTATTTCTTTCTCAACATTTACATTGCATTTTAAGCGTATTCACACATGTATAATTAGATGCTTCATTTAAATTTCCATATATATATTCACAATTCCATAAATTTCCAAATACATAGATAAATTTCCAATTTCAACTAAATTTCTAAATTACTGTAATAATTACAGATTGAATTTCTAAATTACTGTAATAATTACAGATTAAATTTCTATCCATTCTCAATAGATTTACGTTTACATGCTAAAATCCACATTTCTATGTACATTTGAATTCCATATTATACATATTTTATTTATCTTAATTACTTCCAACCTAAATTTCAATCAACATAAAACGTTTTATTCAGTTTCCAATAATTTCAATCATGCTTTAAATCCAAATGAATAAATAACTTAATTCCCATTTAAGCATTTTTCATTTGATTTACAATCAACCTTTTATGATCAATTAAATCCCGATATATTAAATAAACGTTATTTCCATCATTCTTTATCCTATGAAGAAATTTAAGTTATTCACACCTATTACTAAATTTCATATTAATGCACACTAATTTACATTTATTGCAATGGTTACCAAATATTTCCCTGCAATAATTCATTCCCCTATACATACTTACAATTCCACTTAAACTTTACTATACCCATTTATTTTCTCAACATTAAAACCAACGTTACCTCAATTCCACTAATGTACACTTATTCTATTATCACTTACTAACCATTCAAATTTTTATTAACAAATAGGCAGGTAATTCCTATGTTACAAATTTTTAATTCATCCTAATCCCTTACTATTGACATACATTTGCATTACTTACATATCATTTACAATGTTACCCAAAATCTCTATCCATTGTAATTAATACCTTAAATAAGTTTCAATTTATATTCAAGTGAATACATTACCCTTTTTCGTTATGTCATCCATTTTTCACAAGAAACATTTTATCGTTTCGTCAACATTTTATTTCTAATTACCTACATTGATTTGTGTACGTCTCTACTATTTAAAGCATTACCATTCTCACCTTCATCTAAATCTTCATTTATGAATATTTAAAAATAAATTTCACTTATTTCCTATTTATACACTTATAAATTCCAATTCCAAATAAATAGATAAATCTCCGTTTGCACTACTTAAATAAAAAATCAGCGATTATCCTATCTATACATTTTAAGTGGATGGATAAAATGTTGTATTCAAAAATCTACTTCTTAATATTCTTAGATTTAAACTCAACTCTCTATTAACAGAATATTTAGATGTTTAAACTTCTTTTATTACCATTAACTTATTATTATACATTAAACTTTAAATATACCGACAAAGCTTGTTTTTGGTACTCTTTTCATTTCCATAAATAAAATTAGCAGTGGATTCATACCTTATTATGTAATTAACTTTAATTCCACCTAACTAAATATTTACATAATCTTTTATTTGCAATAAATCAACTATTTTATATTAATTAAATTTAATCTTCCTGGTTTACTTATTCATAGTATGTAATTCAGTTACTCACCCTAACCTATTTATTTGAAATCCAATCCAGATTATTTTTACTAAGTTCCAATTTCCAAAGGTTACTGCAATTAATCCAATTAATTGCAATAAATTCTAATAAATTTGATTTTATTGGATTACAACTCAAAATAAATCAATTATTACTCAACCACACATTTAACATTTTTATGATTCATTACAGTATTATTTCCCAATTCTCATCTTTATTTTCATAAATTACTGGATTTCAATTTAATTGAAATTTTGTTAACTTTACACATAAATAAAAGTTTAAACCTCAATTAATTCATTCCTAAGATCACACTAATTATTATATTATAAAATGGACATTTCCCTTGGTTACATCTTATTTATTCTCTTACCAATATTCCACACTAACTGCAATAATTTAGTGCATTAATTGAAATTGATCAAAATAAAACTTAACCAACAAATAGAATAAATACGTACAATAATTATTGTCATTAAATCTATTTCATAAGTCTACACTCAATTAATTCCTTAAAATAAGTTTTACGTTTATAAATTTAAATCTCCTTTATTTATTCAACTTACACACAGGTATACATCTTACACTATCTCAATCATTGGATTTTCATTTAGCATTCATTCCAGCATAAATTCTATCTCTTTTATATATATCTTTATTTTTCTTTACAAATTTTTTTTTATTACATAATCCCTTTTTAACTAAAATTTAATCGTCGAAATTTACGGGTCGTTACACTCTCCCCCACTCAAAACTTTTCGTCCCCGAAAAGGAAAAGAAGGGAAAAGAAGAATTTCGAAATCAATATTTTAAATTTACAAAATTAGTTAATTTAGCTAAAATATACAAATTTAGATACAGTGAAATATTTAAGTGATTTCACCATTAATCAACCAAATCAAATAACAACCATCAACCTTACAAACAGCATACGTACACAAGACAAAGCAACCATTTATCCAACAAACAAGAAGTTGTTCGGGTTCAGAACTTGAAATTTGTATGGAATGAAATAACTATCAAGTGCATCCTTTACTCAACAGTCTTAGATGGAACAAAGATAGATTATTTATTCATCCAACAACTTCACATTTCTTTACCCAACCAAACATAAATCAACCAATAATAATTTCAAAACAACGACCAAATTCACTTATTATACATTGATTTCATGCTTAGTTGTTTGATTTCCTTTTATGATTCACGTAACCTTTAAATTTCATTTACTCATTAATGTTTGTTTCATTAATTTACTTATTACTTATAGTTATTCCTTTATACTTATTTGTTAACAAATAGCTTCAATCTTTTTCCAATGTTTATTTCTTCTTCATGAACTATTTACTAAAATTTCATGATCTTATTTATTCACACTTTAATCACTTGAGTTTAAAATCATCTATCTGTCATACTTACCTTTTTATTATATTTACTCGATAGAATTTCAATTATAACTTAAATTAATAACATTAAATTCTCCTTAATTATAGCAAATTCATTGAATTATTCATTTCCTCAATCTTCACTTGTAAGTTTTCTCTTACATTTCCTTACTAACATTGCAACTTTTATTATATGGTAAGTTATATATGTTTTAAGAATGTGAGTGAAATTTATACAAGTTTCTTCTCGATTTCTTTAATTAATTAATGGTTAAATAAATATATTCATTTTATAAATTTCAATTTCAACTTACCTTTAATTTCATTTATTTATTTAAAGGTTTACGTTACTATTATATTTAATAATAGTAAAAATTTAATTACACTAAATTTGCTACCCTATAACATTTATTCTTATCAATAAAGAAGTTTACTAATTCATTTACTAATGTTTACAATTGTTTATTTACATTTCTTATCTTCCTATGGTATTAAATTTTCTTTAATTAAAGGTTCACATTTTCTATACTAAATTGAACTATTAATTAACTGGAATATTAGGAACCAAATACCGGGTTTAATTCCAAATTGTTTAAAATAGTAGATACACATATTCTTTTTACTTATATAACTTTAATTGTAATCAAACGATAAAGTTCTCTTAAACAAATTTGCAGTAAATTTCTACAGTGGCCTTTCCTCTTCGAAACTCGAAAATGAATGTCGATGATGCGTGCACTCATCACCGAAATTTATTTTCCTGCGACAGAGAGGAAAGTACAAACTTATTTTCCAAAATCTTCCTTTAAAACAATTCTTCCGAAATATATTGAAATACTTATATTAGAAAATACTTATAATAATATTATTATATTCCAAAATTTATTCGAAAGAATTTTCAAAACCCCCGGAACTTCAGTTCTAAATTTCCAAATTCATTTATCTATTTTCTTCAATTTTATTTCTATTATTATTTACTCTATTTCCTAACAACCAATCTATAACAACCAATTATAGATATAATTTGAAAAATTTATTTTATATATATAGAAAATAGATTAGGCAAAATTATTTCATTCGCCTATATTAAAACAAATATTATGTCGGTCTGTCCTATTAAGTGTTTAGAAACCCCTATTGATGTCACAGCGTCCCATGCATCAACCGGAATTTATAAATACAAAACGAAACAAATTAACACAATATAAAACCTTTTATAAAACTAACAAGTACGCTCTCTCATATATATATATACACTCAACGACTCTCATAGGGTATTACTACCCTATTGACAAAGAGTCAAACCCCACAAAGCTAAGGTTTATCGCTAAACCAAAGCTCTGATACCAACTGTAATGTCCCGCCTTTTCGCACGATTTAAACCGACACACGTGCCAATTTAAACCATACAGAACGGCGGATTGTTATGGGGTAAATAAGAAAACAGAGAAGAAAATAAAACAAAACAGAATCTCACAGCGGAAGGATAAAATACAATAATAAATATATAGTTCGTAAACGGTTTACAAAACACTTGATTCTTCTTTATACAATAAGTATCAGAGTTACACATACGAATACAATCAATGCAGCGGAACAGTATGAGTGTGGTGCAAAACTATAAATAATAATAATACGGGTTCTTCGTCTTCGTCCTCCAAAGCTAAAGTCTTCGATCCTGAAACGCCCGGTCTGACCCGAGCGAATTGAAAAGACAAAACACTCGAGTCAGAACTAAAAGATCTTATGTGAGTTAAATTAACAGAAATAAATATGAGTGCAGTAACTCAAGAGATGCTCGGGATTTACATCTCCTAAGGATCCGTTAAACTATTTACTATGTAGTATATTGCGCTATTATAATAGTGTCTATTTGTAAAATAAACTTACTTTTTAATAGCGTTAAGGGGTTACCCATATAGCCCTTAACACAGAATATATTCCCATAGTCTATACAGTACCGTAATCTCCCCCGTACTGGGCGTCGTCAGAGGGCACTCCATAGGTATGGTACAAAGCCAAAATCGTATAAGGCGCGCTAGGGTAGGTGACACGGCACAACTAGGCAAGACAGGGTAGATATACCAATTACGTTTCCGGGCCGATGGTAACGCGTAGCCGCAGCTACCGCCCACCTCGAACAAACTCCCCCAAAATCAAAGTAAAAGTGGCCACTGAATCAATCCAAAGTCAAAGTATAATATCGAAGAGGAGTGTCCGATCAGAGGAATGACCTCATTAACCCGTCGATCGCTCCTGTTTTAGCCACCTTATGCCAACTCACGGGAGTCGGGTCCACGTATTTACCTTACAGGAAACGTCGCCACCAACCTACTTCATTCTGGAATCTCCACCGCGTACACGGTTAGTCAAAGTGGTTTTCGGTATCGACAGAGAGTATGTCCATATCCGATCCCGGTCTCTTTGCCAACCCATCGTTATTATAACACCGCGGTCATTTAAAAATAGTTTATACTTTAAAACCAGAATAAAATTTTCCATTTCAAAACTATGAATACGATATCATTTTAAAACCTAAAACAATATGATATCATTTTATCCAAATATAATTCTTTCCCAAAAATCATACTGCTTTAAAATCTATAATATCTGGAAACCAACATTTGAATTATATTTTCAAAGCATAATATTTCGAAAATTCATAGTTTTAAAACCATAACTTCTAGAACTTGAATGGTTTGGATATTCAACGGTATATAAAATAAATGGTTTGACTTTAAGGTTACTTTTTAAAGAAAAAATATTTTCCATGGCTTTACAAATATATTTCCTTATTTAAAGTCTAAACCATAATTTAAATATCACTTTCAAGTTCCAAAACCATTTCAATTTCTATATATATATATATATCCATTTGGAGTATTAATATTTCAAAACTAAAGTTGGAATTTTATTCTTTCAACAAATCAATTGTTCTATTATTTAGTCTTGAATATTCACATAAAATCCATAAATACAACTCCAATTTCTAGAAATTTAATATTTCCTTAAATTTAATTATACTAGAATATTCATTTAAATTTATCTTGGAAAAACTCCAGTTATAAATATCATACCTTAAAATTTCCAAACTTAAACATATAATATAAATTATCAAATTCCATTTTCTAATTTTTTTTTCATTTTTATTTAACAGATTTATACACAGCCTAAATTCAAAAATTTTAACTTCATATGTATATATGTAGAAGAATAATATTTATAAAATATCAAAACTTAAAATTTTATAAACCGTATCCCATCCAAACCAAAGAAATCACTTTAAAATATTTTATATATAGACCGCGGTGCCTGTATATAATTTTCTATCCTATGGTCAAGTGATACGGATATGTATCATTTCAATCTGCAATTTAAAAAAAATAAAATTTTGCGGTTGTATATCATTTCAAACCACAATCCCGAATGAAACGAAAAATGCATGATAACTTGCAGTTAAATGATATAAAATAAAACATCCATTCATCCATCATCATCCAAATCAAAATCATCATCCAATACTAAATCAATATCAATATATATTCGATAATATATGACAGGTAATATCTGGCAGTTATATTCAAAAATAAATTTAACAACTATTAAACTAACAGTTTATATGCAAATAAATAACTATAACTATAAATCTATATGCAGTAATAAAATTAAATGAACAGTTATATTAAATAAATGCGATTTAACAGATATGATGAATAAAACATGCCAAACAGTCATAACTAAATTTCTACTCATATCTAAAATGAATTTAACAAACATAAAAACTTTTAGAAGTTGTGAGTGGGTTAAAACACTCACCTTTTGAATTTAAATCGAATTTAAACCCAATTTAAACTCAAAAAATCCGACGGTCCCCAAATCTGTCCAAACCAGCGTCATCAGATCCGGAACTAAATTACGATCCTAACAAAAGAAATTTCGCATGAATCGAAGAACGTATGAAAAAGATATTCATTTTAAACGATTTGAAAACAAAAATAAAAATAAAACAAAACAAAACAAAACAAAACCCACTTAACTTCAATGGCCACGCCAACTAAAAGCTACAACACATCGTCGAATTTTTTTTCTGGTCAAACGAATATCCAAAACAGAAAACGAATTGTACCAGCAGATTACGTGTCTCGAGAACTTTATCATAAAATTTTCTAGAATTTTTGTGGAGAGTTTGAATTTTATTAGAAAATTTGAATTGTAGATAGATTAGGTTTTGTAACCATTGAGGAAGAGAAAGAGATGAAGAAAAATGAACGTACAGCCAATTGACAATCGAAAGGAGGCTAGGGTTTATCACAGCATATTTATAGATAGATCGCAAAAGGATAGGTGTGCACGAATTTTAACGTGCAAACAGAAGTGGTCCCAAAAGGATATTAATTATACACGTTACGGATTAAATTATTTCTTTCTCAACATTTACATTGCATTTTAAGCGTATTCACACATGTATAATTAGATGCTTCATTTAAATTTCCATATATATATTCACAATTCCATAAATTTCCAAATACATAGATAAATTTCCAATTTCAACTAAATTTCTAAATTACTGTAATAATTACAGATTAAATTTCTAAATTACTGTAATAATTACAGATTAAATTTCTATCCATTCTCAATAGATTTACGTTTACATGCTAAAATCCACATTTCTATGTACATTTGAATTCCATATTATACATATTTTATTTATCTTAATTACTTCCAACCTAAATTTCAATCAACATAAAACGTTTTATTCAGTTTCCAATAATTTCAATCATGCTTTAAATCCAAATGAATAAATAACTTAATTCCCATTTAAGCATTTTTCATTTGATTTACAATCAACCTTTTATGATCAATTAAATCCCGATATATTAAATAAACGTTATTTCCATCATTCTTTATCCTATGAAGAAATTTAAGTTATTCACACCTATTACTAAATTTCATATTAATGCACACTAATTTACATTTATTGCAATGGTTACCAAATATTTCCCTGCAATAATTCATTCCCCTATACATACTTACAATTCCACTTAAACTTTACTATACCCATTTATTTTCTCAACATTAAAACCAATGTTACCTCAATTCCACTAATGTACACTTATTCTATTATCACTTACTAACCATTCAAATTTTTATTAACAAATAGGCAGGTAATTCCTATGTTACAAATTTTTAATTCATCCTAATCCCTTACTATTGACATACATTTGCATTACTTACATATCATTTACAATCTTACCCAAAATCTCTATCCATTGTAATTAATACCTTAAATAAGTTTCAATTTATATTCAAGTGAATACATTACCCTTTTTCGTTATGTCATCCATTTTTCACAAGAAACGTTTTATCGTTTCGTCAACATTTTATTTCTAATTACCTACATTGATTTGTGTACGTCTCTACTATTTAAAGCATTACCATTCTCACCTTCATCTAAATCTTCATTTATGAATATTTAAAAATAAATTTCACTTATTTCCTATTTATGCACTTATAAATTCCAATTCCAAATAAATAGATAAATCTCCGTTTGCACTACTTAAATCAAAAATCAGCGATTATCCTATCTATACATTTTAAGTGGATGGATCAAATGTTGTATTCAAAAATCTACTTCTTAATATTCTTAGATTTAAACTCAACTCTCTATTAACAGAATATTTAGATGTTTAAACTTCTTTTATTACCATTAACTTATTATTATACATTAAACTTTAAATATACTGACAAAGCTTGTTTTTGGTACTCTTTTCATTTCCATAAATAAAATTAGCAGTGGATTCATACCTTATTATGTAATTAACTTTAATTCCATCTAACTAAATATTTACATAATCTTTTATTTGCAATAAATCAACTATTTTATATTAATTAAATTTAATCTTCCTGGTTTACTTATTCATAGTATGTAATTCAGTTACTCACCCTAACCTATTTATTTGAAATCCAATCAAGATTATTTTTACTAAGTTCCAATTTCCAAAGGTTACTGCAATTAATCCAATTAATTGCAATAAATTCTAATAAATTTGATTTTATTGGATTACAACTCAAAATAAATCAATTATTACTCAACCACACAGTTAACATTTTTATGATTCATTACAGTAATATTTCCCAATTCTCATCTTTATTTTCATAAATTACTGGATTTCAATTTAATTGAAATTTTATTAACTTTACACATAAATAAAAGTTTAAACCTCAATTAATTCATTCCTAAGATCACACTAATTATTATATCATAAAATGGACCTTTCCCTTGGTTACATCTTATTTATTCTCTTACCAATATTCCACACTAACTGCAATAATTTAGTGCATTAATTGAAATTGATCAAAATAAAACTTAACCAACAAATAAAATAAATACGTACAATAATTATTGTCATTAAATCTATTTCATAAGTCTACACTCAATTAATTCCTTAAAATAAGTTTTACGTTTATAAATTTAAATCTCCTTTATTTATTCAACTTACACACAGGTATACATCTTACACTATCTCAATCATTGGATTTTCATTTAGCGTTTATTCCAGCATAAATTCTATCTCTTTTATATATATCTTTATTTTTCTTTACAAATTTTTTTTTTTACATAATCCCTTTTTAACTAAAATTTAATCGTCGAAATTTATGGGTCGTTACAATAGTAATAGTGGAAATAGTGGAAGCATGTCATATAACACTTATTAATTGCATCATAGCATGAACATTGTTCCTGTAAAACTTACCATACATTATTAATGAAATAACGATCATTTTTCGATATCGACTGAAAAAATAAACATAGCTATATTTCAATATGAATATTATGAATATTCTTTGTGAAATAAAACTATAACATATTAACTTTTTATAACAAAAGTGATGCATTGGAAGTTATAAAATTATCTAATATTACTTATGGTTGTTTTGGAATTATAGACTAAGCCGTAGTTTTGAGAAATAATTTTATTGTACGATTTTGAATCACATGATGCTTGTTAATTATACCTCAAACAATAAAGTGTTATGCACCCATTTAGTGAGAGTATCATAAGAGTTGATGAACTCTTCGGACTGATACATATAGACATATGCAATCGTAATTCTACAAATACCAAAATAGTTCTATGTATTTCGTCATATTCATCGATGAGTTACCGTCGGCATGACATGCGTATTTGATACGCATGTAGTATGTCTATGGTAAACTTATAGAATTTAAAACAGAAGTAAATAAAATAACATGCAATAGACATGATTCGATTTGATCGAATAAGTGAGTATATTGGAAAAGGTTCCAAACGTACCTAAAATGAATAAAGTGTCAATCTCAAAAGTCACTCTTCCATGTGATACATAATGATGCATCGATAAAGAGTAATCAAACTTTGTTGGACGATATGTGATTAATTGTGAGTGAAGTTGGGTTAGTTTATTTTTTATTTTTTATTTTTTTTTATTTTTTGAAAAGCAAAGAGCTATAAGCTCATTTTATTGACTTAAACAAAATTACAACTCACACTTACAAGACCAAGGTGCAAATAACACCAATACAACACAACCTGCAGCCACCTCAACAAAACAAGAAAAACACACACATTACAACACTCACTATGCCAAAACTCACTTTACAACTGACTACCAATATCACAATCACACATACTCAATCAACATGAAACTTAAAGTGTACAGGAAAACCTATCTGAACCAACAAAACAGTTACAACCTCAAACTGAAGACAAACTTCAATTTAATCTCATGCAAGGAAAAGAGCAATCCATCAAACTTCAACATCAAACTGAGTACTTGAATCAGGCATCCAGGGAGGAGACATAGAGATAAACATCAAATACAACCTGATTTCATTTCAGAAAGAATACTGCCATGTATCATGTTATAGAGTTGAGAAGTATTTTTAACATCAATGCCAAAAACTCTATTGTTTCTCTCAGTCCAAACTGCATAAATCAACTTCTTGAGCAACTTTAGGAGCACAAAAGTCCTTCTAGTTTTCCATCTAGTAGCTTTAAACACATTAAACCACTCAATAGCACTGACAGTTGATGGTTTGTAGTATCCACCATTAGACAAAAGTTTATACCATATTTGATATACAAAAGTACATTCAAAAAACAGATGAGTATTTGTTTCCTGGTCAGCTCTGCATAATACACATGCTTCCTCTGATATTAAACCCAATCTACATAGCTTATCTTTAGTATTCAATGCATTTGCCATCACCTTCCATAAAAGTAAATTTTCTTTTGCACTTCCACCAAATTTCCAAATTCTAGAATACCAAGGAAAATAAGAACCAACTCCACAGAGAGATTTATATACGAGTTTAATAGAATGTGGCTTTCCTTTATCAGACCAAATAAGAAAATTATCATTATTGGTAATTTGATTGTTAGTAATAACATTCCAGAGTTTCCTGAGCAGACAAGAACTAGAGTATGGTAAAACAATATTATCATCATGGATAAACTCATCAACTATAGCTGAATCAGAGATGCCAGAGTTTCTTCTGATATTATAATCCACAACATTACTTAAGAGTATGTACTTAAGAGTAGTACACAAGATTAATATTATTTCATCTAAATAACAATTTACAAAATCACACAAGATAAAGGTTATAAGAAACTCCAACATATCCTAGGCCAGGAAGTTGGCAGGTTGCTCGAGTCGAAAGATTGCACGTAATAATTGTTCATGAAGGATCTTGTATGAATCTACCGAAAAGGATTTTGGGAAAGACTGTCATTGGATGACATATTTATGTTTTGAACATAAGTTTTGTAAACTAAAACCAAATCAGTTTTATAAATAAAGGAGTTCATAAAACGTTTATGAATACCTATTCTGTTGCACTAAGAAATAATTGTTGTTTCAATAAATACCAACTTCACTGTGAAGTTATTTCTTTAAAGAATTATTGGCAGTTAAAAGGATTTGAATACGATCCAAAGATAGAACTGGTTAAATGAGATGAAATAAAATTGACTAACTTAAATGAACACATTGCATTAGAATGTCTAATAAGTATTCACGCTCATTGAAGAGAAACTATGAGTTTCTTGTCAATGTCGAAAATATATAATCCTAGATTGTTTAACTAAACCACTAAGAGTGTTGACTCTATCATATGGTATGATGCGTAAATCTGAAAGAATTCCAAGTACGCTATCAAAATATGATTCTGGTAGTCGTAACATAAGGGATGTGATCCTTTGGCCCTGATTGTATCTTTATGAGCAAGACTAATGAATTTGGAATTAAATGAGCAACGTTGATGAGAATAATATTGCAAATTTCAATTGTTGAAATCATCATAATAGATTCGGTATTTAACATGCTCAAGTTAATTCGAATTTACTCACAAAATTACCACTTGATATGACTTTATGTTTGGTACGTATGTATTGAAATGGAAAATTCTAAATAATGATTTATAATAAACTGTTTACACATAATAACCAAAATGTCTCAAAGTCAGTGGAAGCGATATTGAGTTTGTGAGTCTTTGGATATGATCCAAAAAATAATACGAAAGTATCATTTTATAAGCATCGAGATTGAATAAATTATTTTGATAGAAATATCAAATAGTTTGATTATCAATCAAAGTGCAGAAGAATCGTGTGTTCATAAGAAAGAACGTTAAAATGTACATTGATATTTCTAAACTACAAATGAACAACATATTGTTGATTTTAACGATGTACTTATGTCAAAATCAGCCTTAGTTGTTTTGATACTCAACATTGGATTAATAAATGATGTCTTTTATAATAAGTATAAAAGATGTCGGAAATGTCCCAAATGATATGCATGGACACCTTATTAAAATGTTTAACATGGAATATGTAAGATTGATTCCTTTGCATGTTATGTTGTCTACGATATCATGATTTGTTTATGTATTTGATACATGAAGCAAATATCAAATCTAAATTAATATCACTAAATGGTTGTTTGAAGTGTTCTCGTGTATGTATGAAATACTAGAGAATTGTTTACAGAAACAAAAACACCTTACGAAGGAGTGCTCGGACTCGAACTTCATAAGTGATATTGAGTATAATATGTCAATAATAAATTTAAGTTAAGAATCTTTAATTTGGAAATGTTCCAAATGAATGAATGTGGCTGATTCAATGAAAAAGCTAAGTACATGTCTTGAATATTGTCGAAATAAAAATAAGATATACAAAAATATAAGCGCACAAATTTATAACTAAGCCGATTCCAAATGTTGAAAATCTTAAAACATTGTTATATGATAGCAATGTCGCAATATGGTTCATAATTGAACTAAGATCTCATTAGAGGTCGAGAGACAAACTCTGAATTGTTCCACGTGATAAAGTAGTTTATAACCGTCAGAGAGAGTTGATTGACAGAGTAGATAATTGAAACATAATAGCATACCCGTTCACAAGGGACCGTCCCAACTGGGTTTGAGAAACCGATTGAAAAAGTAGGAATAAGATTCCATAATTGACCCCAACTGCAGTTGGGAGATTGATAGAGTTAGGGGTACGCCCTAGGGGCAATTATGTAATTTGTTACATATATCTAACTCGTTGGACAATCTTGTTCATAATAAAGGCGTTTCTTTCCATTATATACTTGATATAATGTGGTTATATTAATTGATTTAATTAAAAGTATATTTAATAGAAAATTCATAAATGACATATTTTCTGATAGTAGTTACAAAGTGTTGTAACCATGAGCAATTTATCATAATAAAACAAATATACCATTTTAAATGTTCCCGATCAAGATGCATTGAGACTAGATATCGGTGTATCCGTTGTGATAAGAGTATGTTACGCTCTCCAAATGTTCGACAGTGTATTACTCATGACTACTGAGGGCACCTAGAGGTTACGTATTGATAGTTATTGGATAACTATAGAATGACTCACTCGATAGTTTTTTGTTGGTTAATATAACTAAGGTCAAACAGAAAATATCGGTGTGACTGATTTACATAGTTCTCTCGACTTGAGAACACTGTGGATCTTCAATAAGGAAGCTTCTCTTTGATTATAGTTAAAACGTGGCGTGACGTTCCATCGAGTGACCATAGTTGGGTTTGAGTGAAAATATTGGAAGTGAAGCAATATTTAAGAGAGGATTCATCTCCTCAGCTATATAAGATTAGTATCATGGTCAACTCAAGTCAACTCAAATACAAAGTCTTTTGCCAGAGCATTTTGGTTAATAATAATTGTTATTATTGAACCAAGGACTTTGTGTTTGGATTATAAAGTTGAATGTGGATGATATTGGAATTTTGACCATTACCAAATTCCATCAATCCAAAGCGATATAGTTTTGACGAAGAGAATTGGAGTAAATAATTATCACTATTATGTACCGCTTATAATAAGTAAAATTGGATTTTACCAAAGGATACGTAAGCGATGAATTCAGCCAAAATGTTGTAGCACCTGCTAAGTGACATGTGAACGTTAATATTTGAATTGTTCAATATTAATCGTTGACTGAATGTACACCTTTGATTTGCACAACCATAACGATGAATTCTCCAAAAAACCACATGATTCTGTTAATTTATAAAAAGTTGTAAATTAATTAAACTAAATAATACTTGAGAAATATTAATTATTATTTATCTTATTTGATGTTTGGGAGTTATTTGAAATTATATGAATGCATTTATAAAAGTTATATGCGCGCGCATTGATATATGATATCATTGTACTTGAATAAAAGATAATTACATGCGTTAGTTTATGGAATCTTATGTCATTTGATGACATGTAATTATCAGCCATACTTGTAAAGAAATAGGAGTGAAAGGAGAAGGTTAATCAAAAGAATTAATTAGAGAAGTTTTAATTAAATAATGGGAAAGGTTTTCTTCTTTCAAATAAAACATATTCTATTATTCACTCTGTACGTACAATTCATTCTTTCTCATTCGGTCTGTTTCTTTCTCTCCTTCTAACTTTTCATGGCAAAAAACAATAAGAAATATTCCCAAAATTCTTTTAACTCCATATAAAACATCAAATAAAACAAATCAAAAGTGGTTCATCCATCTCTTGTAAGGATAGGATGAGGATCATGGAGATCCGAGGAGACATCATCATTCAAGGTGTGATTTCTAAGCAACATCCTAAGGTGATTCAATTGGATCTAGAAACATTCTTCATTTAAGGTGCAAATCAAAGGTAACATGTGCAAATCAAAGGCAACATCAACAACGTGCGTTTTAAGGATCGGGTAGCAAGGTATATCATTTTGTATATATAGATAGTGAATTTGCAATGTTTGATGGATATTTAATTTGACTTTCATAATTTGTATGATGTATTATTATCTTGATTAATTAAAAAATAAATATTTATGAAAGGTTGAATTATTTGTTGAATGGCATGATTGATTTTTCATTTGATAGATCACAATTAAATTTGTTTATGTTTTAAAACAATATTTAAGTGTAGATCTATGTTTTTAAAAATTCTAATTAAAGTGCAATTCTTCAGATCCGAATGTTTCCATGTTCAAATTGATTAGCTACTTTTATTACTTTATTAAATTGAACCTAAATTTATATATGTTAAAACACAATATTTTATTTTAGTTCTATGTTTTAACATTTAATTTAAATTCCATTTCCTTAAATCTTGAAATTTACATCTTCATGTTGATTGATTGAATTATATTTAAGGTTAAATATAAAATTTATATGGAATCAATGCAGTGTTTCAATTGTAGATCTTCTAACCTTTCATAACAAATTGTAATTTTAGTCCTGAATTTTAATGTATGTATGTATATATTATTTGCACTTTTTATTGTATTAGATATTTACATATGGATAAAAGGAATTTTAACAACAAATCAAAGTTTTAAAATTGACTATAATAACTATCTAATTTATATTATTAGAAAGCTTTGATTGAATTCCATGTATACATATTTGGATCTACTTGTATGTGTTCATATGAAATTTATGTTTCTTTACACATGTTGTCATAGTATGAAATCATTTCTCTTTTTAATTAAGATAATGCTGTCTTCATACGATTCATTGTTTACCTTATGTATTCTTTCATTAGGTACTTAATGATTGTTATTAGTATGTTGCTTTAATTAAGTTTACTAAATGGGAAACTATATCAATCACTCTTCTCATCCCTTACTTATTTCCATTTCAATTCTTATGCAATAACCATTCAAATTGTTCTTGTTATTTTATGTATATATATATATATCAATTATCACTAACTTTGCACACTCCCTATATGTTGCACTTGCACAATATTTACTGTGAATATATTTACAATTCATGTCATACTTCGATTAGTCATTAATGTTATTTTATTAATCAATTATTTAATTTAATTAAGAGAAGGAAATGAAAAGTTTCATTCTCTAACTAAATTTATGATCCCTCAAGTAATATAAGTAGAAGGAAATGAAAAGTTTCCTTCTCCAAATAAATATATGCTTCCTCATTAATTGAATAACTAAGATAAAGGAATGATATATTTCCTTCTCTGGATAAATTTGAGAAGTAAATGTTACATACAGATTTGTATATAAGAGTATATTTGATACACTCTAACTTACATATACATTAAAGTAAAGTAAAACTTTATTTATAAAATTAAATAAAATATTGATTTTATTTAAAAGAAACATAGAAAAGTTCTAAGTATATTTAGACTCCATAGGTCCATTAAAGATCCAAAATGGCAAAAAATTTAAAATCAATCATTTAATCCGCTGCGGGCTCACCCAGATCCTTCAACTCAGACATTGTTACTATAAACCCATTCTTTTATAAATTAAACTACTATTTCTATCTTTATTACAAAATATTCCATACTTGTTATTATTAATTTTGAAGTTCCGTTATTAAAGATCTAAGTATATTCATAATATTTTTACACTTCAAAATATAATTCAAAAGCTTAAAAACAAATATACTAAATCATTGTCTACTGCAAACCTAAAACATTTCATACTTTTAACATTTATCTTTAAAAATCTCTTTTAAAAACCTAAGTACATTTATACAGGCAAATGTTACTCAAACAACGTCACAACAACCTAAAACTATTCACTTATAATCATCTTTAAAATGTTCATTATTAAATATCCAATCATAGTCCTAAATATAATTAATAAAGGTTAAAAACAAATGTTACTAAAAAATTATTTACTACAATCCAAAACCATTTATATACTTATCATTAGCTTTAAAACGTTCAATTTAAAGTCCAAAGCATATCCACAGTTATTAATTAAGGTAATACACTTTTATTTAACTTTTAAAAACAATTTATTTTAACTTAATTATTAAAATCCAAACTTCCTTTTCTACATTTATAAATACTTAACTTACTTTTCAAAATTTATATATATTTAATAAAAACTCTTTTAAAACGATGTATGTATTTATATGTATACTAATTTATTTACAAGCTAATATAATTAATAAAATTCTAAAATAATTTAAAGGATATTATATTACATAAGCATTTTAACACTTTTCTAAAATATTTAACTAATTTTCTGAAAACTATATATATTTAAAAAATATTTATACTACGTTTTAAAACATTTATTTTAAATATTACTTAAATATACTTTGACTCGGCTATATCCAAACTAAATGAACAAGTTAGACCCGACTGTTATCAAGGCCAGTAGCCTAGAGCAATGATTGTGAGGTCTAGAAATCAAATGCAGTCAATGATATGAAGCAACGATCAACCGAGACCAAAAGATAGACTCTTCAGAATATCCTAAGTACAGATTAGTACCTCCCCTAGGCTGGGGATTGATGCCTATCTCTTCCTTAAAGGGATCGATACATATCCCCAATTTTTTTTCCAAACTTGGTGTGATTGATATAGGGTGACAAGGAAGGCCCCACGATGGTACATTTCAAATCTCAAGTCGTTTGAAGTTTGTATGCTCAAATTATGGGCAAATTACTTCTCTTAAGAAAGAGATCGTATAAAAGGGATCGTATCCAGCCTAACAATGCAACTCAATGGAAAATGATTGATATCTCAACACCCAAAAGTCCAATACTCTTGATACATGGAAACAAGAAGAGGGACTATAGAGATTCCTCCCTAGGATCGCACCCCAAGATGAAGAAGTAAGAGGGATCGGCTTAAATCAAACAACATAATACCTCACAACGATCAATAACTCAACATCTGCAGATCCAATTGGCATAAAACTTAGAGGACAAGTGTATTTCGACACGAAGAACCCCTCATAGGGATCATAGCCCTAAATCCACCAAAACAAGGATCGACCCTGGACATTATTACCTGGGATTTGGGTCATGCAATCACTCCTGTAGGCCCCCATGTATTGGGAGAGCCTTCTGCCAAATTTTTAGGGAGATATTTTGTCGTCTTCCCCTATAAATACAGAGTTGATTGTTCATTTTCGAAACTTTTACGCTGCTTGTTGCTTTTTATTATTTTCTAACTAAGGATTTTCATCCGATCTCTCTTGTACTAAGTTTATAGAGTGATTAATAAAGCATCTCTTCAAATTGGACATATGCAAACAACGCTAAACCACTATAAACTAATGTGTCTCTATTATTTATTTGTTTCTTATTACTTTATTGCTATATTATCTCTGTTTACATTTATTATTCTTTATTTATTCTATAAAATCTCTCTTGGGTGTTTATGCCAATATTTGGTGCAAACAAATAATATGAGAACTCCAATGTGAAGTTCCTTTCTCCACGTATTATGCCCCATCAACTACTTACCTATTATTCTGTGATGGGGAAAATGGTGGGTCATGTAATGACCCGGAATTTTGGATATTTGAAATTGGAATATTTAATTGATTCTAAATGTTCAGGTGTAGGTTTTTGAATTGGATTTCCAATATGACTATTTATTTGGTAATTAAACTATTGAATTAAATGATTGGAAATTGGGTAAAATATGAAATATGGAGTTTCAAGCCTGTTAAAAATATTTTGAAGGCTTATAAAATTTATATTAATAAGATTGAAGATAATAAAAGTTTTAAAATTGGATTTGAAAGTGATTTGTTCCGTTTTAAAAATATATCGTTTAAATTGACATTTAAAAATAGCCTTCAAGGGCATAGTTTAAAATTTTCAAGAAAATCAGTTCCATTGAATCCGTAATAGTGTATCATTATCGGATTTCAAATTTCATAGTGTTTGGATTTATCGTGTGATCATACGGGATGTAAATGCGCTGAAATTTATATCGAAGATTCAATATAATAACTGGGTCCAAAATGCTATCTTCCCCATACGATCGAATTACGACTCGAAACCTTTTTCATTATGTTCGAAATAAGGGTATAACATTATGAATGCTTAGTAGCATGCCTTGATAGGAGTTCGAGATTTTTATCCATGGAAATCGAGACGATTTGAGATCTCAATATATATATATATATATGTTAGATGTTGACCAGTCAAGATATATTCACATCAGCTTTATTCGTATCAGCTTTTCCTTCTTCTCAAAGCACTGTAGCTATCTTCAAACACGCCTCCTATCCTATCCATCATTTCCCTCCCTTTCTTTTTGTAATAGCCGAAAAAATGTGGAAAAATGCAGCATTCTCCTTAGTTTTAAATAGCACATATTCCTCTGATTCTTCCAAATAAAATTCAAAATAAAATGGGGAGCCATTCCCTTTCTTTATGGCTGCGTATTCCTCCTTAGACAAAATCGATTTGATTGAATAAAAAAAGAGAGGGAAGTTACATGATTGGAAATCGAGATCACGTTCGATTAGGTGAGAGTTTCTACGACGCGATGTGAGAAGGGTTTGTCAACATCAGTGCAGATTTACGCGAGCGAGTGGTCAAGGCCGCTTGGGTAGGACAAGGCATCAGGGAACTCGATGACATGAAGGTATATTTGGTTGTTATGATGGAAGCTAGTGGTTGCGATCATGTGGCGGGACAACTCACATCGAAGGCTAGACCTGATGTGCCGAAGTTGAGATGAAGCTTGCCATCATTCTGGGAGCTTGTTGGGGATGAGTTCGTAAGTCGGAAGCCAACGACGTTGTGGGTTGAGGCACGGCTGTCGCCATGTGATGGCCAGAGCAAGTTAGGGCATGCGATCTAGAGGGTGTGACGTCGAAGGCTCATTGGAGGAGCAGTTCGTCTTTGAGGGAGGATGGTTTCATAGGCGAATGGTGCTTCAGGGTTCTGTAGGTGTTAAGTGAGGGATTTGTTTAGATTCTTTTTCCTTGGGTTGTGTTGAGTAGGAATTAATCATTCAAAGATTTATTAATCTCATTTATAAGTAATTTAAAAATAAAATAAGATAATTCACCGGTTAAGGTCATTAGTAAATTTAACTGTAATTGAAAACTGAAAACGATAACTTATATATATACTGCAAATTTGCTTATACAAAGTTAAATCCGAGCAAATTGTGTGCAATGAAGTCAAATGTGGAGCGATCAGCAAATTCGAAAATAAAGGTGAGTTAATCTCACCTAAATTGGATTACTGGTGAATTTAAATAGTTAAATTGATTGATTGAACTGTTAAGTTATTATCAGTTTGGATGTGATATTATATGTAATAGTGTGTGTGTATATATATATTGGAGTGATTGATATTCCCGCATTAAATAGCGGATGAGACCGTATGCGCCCCGCATAAAAGCGGATGACCCTATATACCACGATATCCCTCTCAAAGTGAGATTGGTATTTTTATATTGTGCTAACATCCGTGGATGCAGAGAAATAGGTTGGAGGGATCCAACTGGATTCCTTAAAAATATTGAAAATTTATTCATATTCACTGATATGATTTATTTGATAATCTATGATAAATTATATAGAAAATTAAAATTATTGAATGCTATGGTCTGGCTGAATATATTTCGGTATTTAAGATATCAAAAATATTAAAGTGGGATTTTTAAAGGAAAATAAAATGGAAGTTTTAAGTAAAATAATTGCGGTGAAATTGGATAAATTAATAGAATGAATTTGAAAAGAAATAAAAGTTTGATTTGGAAGTCCTATTAAATAGATTTTTAGTATTGAAAAATAGAGGTTTTGAATAAATGGAAATAAAAGAGTCTTGAGGACTTAAGAGATATTGTTTAAGAATTAAAGGATTTATTTTTAAATTCAAGATTTAAGTGAGTTGGGAAAAATAAAAGGAGAATTTTGGAATAAAGTATGAAATTGATATTCCAGATTTAAATAAGGTTTTAAAATCATAATAAAGAAGTGAAGCTGGAATTAATGTATTTTGGAATAAAATTGGGTAAATCAAGAAACAAACTTCAAATGGAAATTAATTTAGGAAATCGATTTGAAAATCGATTAAGTGTTTCGAAAATAGTGATTAAAAGGAGATTGAGACTATAGGATTTATAAACTGGGTTTATAAATAAAGTGAAATATTTATTAGAGGATAATTTGAAATTATAAATTCATGATGAGAATGTATAAGGGGATGAGTAAATCGTTTTAAAAATAAAAGGGTAGTTTTATTTTTAAAAGCGTGGAAAAGAAAATTTACGGGATTTGGACATAAACCCAAGTGGGATAAATCGAGAAGGATTTATAAATGATCAGACGGGCTATATTGGAGTGGAAAGAGTATTTTCCTGGAAAGATAAGTATAATTTTAAAGGAAGATTTCAAGTATAAATTAGATGTTTTAAAGGTGTTTTTAAAAGAATGCTTTTAGGAAAATTTATCATTTAATAGTTTTAAATTGTTAAAGTAAATATTAATGGAGCTAATTATAGTAGTAATTATTTTTAAAGGTTAAGTTAGTATTATGATTTAAAGGATAACTATTAAATATTTATACCTTATATAACAGTTTTATTTTTAAAGTAGTTTTTGGCTAAAGTTTACTTAGGAAATTATTATAGAATTTCATAACGGATTTAAGTAGTTTTATTTTAAATGTTTTAAATACATATTTTTGGATAAAGTGATTTAATTTATTTAGAAGCTAAATTTGATGAGACTTTGTGTTTTTTAGTGGAAATAGAATAATTGGTTAAATGATTGTTTGAATTTGATAGTTAAATAACCGATTATCAATATTGGCCAATGCACTGATCATCTCGAAGAGGCCGGGATCAGATTTAATTAACCAAAAAACCACTTCGATCCGATTTGAACGTAGAGAATGAATACCGTGAAGATGATGAAGACGGTGATTCGGTTTGTCCAGACCTAGGGCAACTTGTATGGACGAAGGCTATCAGACCATCGTCATTGGAGGACGATGAGTATTCTTAGTGAATATGTTCTAAAATGGTAACACTTAGCCTCAAGCCTCATCAACTGAGAATGGCTAAAACAGGAGAGGTACAACAAGGCTAAGTGGGTATCATCCAATTAGGGTATGGTCATCCCTGTCTAGAGTCACTTTGATCTCGGCTGTGTGGCGATTGCTGATCCCAACCACGAGGTGATCTTATTCGATCTGTCTAGGTTAGGGTTAGGCCGGTCATGTGTTGCAGGGGATCAGGAGTGGTCCTCGGTATTCTGATCTAGACCAGGTATTGTGACGGGCGGTACCCTAGTAGCCCTTCCATTGTATAGAATCCAATTTCCAATAAGTGCTCTCGGACTTGATTGTATACCTATTACACTAGAATTTAACGAATGTAACAATTTTGGCTATTTGAATAAGTATTTGTACATAGACACTATTATAATATCAAACGGATTTGATAAAAATGTTTTGGTTATCGTAAGGTAAAAAACCGACATGTTTATTTGTGGTGTGGTCTTACGAGATACCTTTGTTTCAAAGGATTTCTGAAAATACAAATAATCCAATTAAGTGTATTTTCTCACGCTGGTTTTCCAAACTGACTCGAGTGTTTTTTTATTATGATACTCAAGTCAGATCGAGTTGAACAGATTCAGGATAAGATGCTATGAAGCTTAGGAGACGAGCTAGAGGACAGAGACGTATTTTCGTAGATCTGTATTTTCCGCTGTGAAAGGACAAGTTACTGAACTGTCCAGATTTGATGTAGTGATTGTGTACTCTGATAATGGTATGTATATATAACAGTATAGGTTTCTTTGTATTTAAAGCTGTTGTTATATATTATATTTTATTCCGCTGTGATTGTGAGATTCCGTGTTGTTGTTTTCTCTTCTTCTTCTACCTTTTTCTTCTTTTACCCTAATGGTTCATATTTCCGTCCAATTTGAGTTGAACTGATGTAGAATATTTTCGACTCAAATGGGTACGGATTTTCATTTCATTACAGAGTGTTATCAGAGCTAAAGGTTAAGCGAGAACCTTGGCTCTGGTGGGGATTACTCATTGGAGATAGGGTCAGCAGTGCCCTAGAATTAGTTTGAGTGTATTAATAGATATGGGCGCGTATTTGTTAGTGAACATAAAATTGTTTTATATTATGTTGATTGGTTTGTTGAGTGGTTTATGGATTCTGGTCAATACGTGTAATTAACATTATTGTAGGGATCTTAAACAATTAAATAGAACAATTCGACATAGTGTTGTTTAAATGGGATGAATGAAATAATTTTACCCAAATTATTTTTATATAGAAGGAATAATTTTCCTAAACTATTATAGTTATATATGGTTGCTCGGTTGTTAGGGAATGATAATATAAAATTATTATCATTGTTGTGTGGGGAAATTGAAATAAGAAAATAATGTTATAACCAAAAAGATAAGAAAATAATTCATATAACCGAATGGAATTTGTAAATGTGATTTATAATTGAAATGGGATAAAATTCCAGAGTAATATTTGAATATAAATTGAGAGGATTTTTAGATTCAAAAATTTGCGGAATTTAATTCCCTTTGAGTTTGAAAGTGATTTTCAAGGGCTTTGGAGGAATTATAGTGATATTATTCGGAAATATTTTTGAATTGGATATGAAATCTGGTGAGATTTGGAATTAAAAATATCTGAAAATGTTTTTAAAGAGTAAAAGCACTGAATTCACTTTGGTCGTTGGAAAATAATTCCGATGATGATCGCGACATCATCAGTGTTCATCTCCGAGTTTCTAAGAGAGGAATTGCTACCTGAATGTTTTGAGTTGGTGTTTGTGACGCCCCACCTCTATACCCACACTAGCTAAGGACACCACGGGGTAATGCCGTCAACTAGCACGGAGAATAAGGCTGTTGAGGAGCGACCATCCGTGTAAATGTCTTGTGCGAGTACCGATGTGCCAAATAAAATAAAACTTTTTTCAAGAGGGAATCCGACATACCGATGCAAACTCAAAGCTACTACACAGTGGCTATAATATCTTCGGAAACAAAAATAGAAATAAGCGTAACATAAATCAGTCACAGAAGTTCATATCTCATAGGCGGAAACAGATATGAATACTACACAAAGAAGTGTACATCAGAGTAGTGGTCAAACAAGATCCACAATATCACAAAAGGATAGTTACAAGTGCTAGACAAAAGAATATGTATACATCAATAAGTCTATATCTCCAATGTATACAACCAAAAACTACTAATCTAAGTAGTTAGCCAAAATTCAGGATAATAATAAGCCCAGACGAGGAGTCAAGCAGAAGCACCTGTAACATCTCGGTCTGACCCGAGTATTATTTAATAAGAAAATAGTAAACAGATCAGTCTTGCTACAAATATCAGATGAAATGATATAGAATAAGAGATATGACAAAATCGTATAATAACCAAAATGCCATACTATGATAAGTATGTAATTGAAAATCAACTAGAGATTAATCAATATCACAAGAATCTTTTCAAAGATCAAAAAGGATGTCATACTCTTTATATTTATTCACCAAACCATAAATATTGACAATTATATCAATGCCAATCACAAAAGTTAATGACACACAAATTCATCAATGCACAAATAGTGATAAAACTTATCAATATAAATCATGAAAATTGGTGAAAACACAAATTATAGAAATCATCAATGGAAATCCATAAATCACAAAAAGGGGGAGGCCTATCACAAAACAGGAGTATAAAAACTCAGCAACACGTGTATCACAAAACGGAACGCTATTCCATGGTTGTTAACCATTAATTTTTGAGCCGAAGCTCCACTAAAACGGCCCGAAGACCATGAGCCGAAGCTCCACTAAAACTGCCCGAAGACCATGGGTCGCTAACCCACCAAATTGAGCCGAAGCTCCACAGAAACGGGGTTTAGTCTCCCTCGCAGACAACGAGACATCGCACATTGCTAGTCTAAATCACAAAAATGATCATCATCGATCATCAAGAAGTGTCAATTACACTAAGCTAGTAAATATATGAGCTTAGCTTCATGTCCCATAACCACTAGCTTAACTTAAATATTTACGAACAAATTGTAGATCTCTACCCGAAAATTGTCACAAGAGATTCAATGGAACAAGTCCAAGAATTAACTGACGAATAAACACAAGCGTTTCATACCACTTGTTTTACTAAGCCGTTTAATTAAATTTCTCATACGAGTGAGATAAAGGTTTGTATATGCTAGTAGATTGGAAAACGGCTTAAGAAACGAGCTTTGTTGTAACGACCCGGAATTTTGGGCAATAACAATTTAATAATCTGTGTAAATAATTTAACTGGTTTGATAATTTTCTTTATAATTTTAATTTAAAATTTGTGAATTTGATCTTTTAAAGGTTAATAAATATTCAATCTGTTAATAGTAATCGATATCTTTCTGACAATTTAAATTTGATAAGAATTGTTTTTCAAAGTTAATCAGATTTTATTCTGTTTATAATATATACAATTGATATATATTGTGAATAGAAGAGCTTTTGTTTTAAATTAAAGTTGAGTTTTGCAAATTGTAATATATATGTTTGCATATGTTATAATTTGAAATTGTTTTGAAATTTAATTAAATCATTAATAATTTATAATGTATGAATATTTTAGATTAAAGCTTTGTTTTAAAAACTTGATATTTTATGAAGTTAATTTAAAAAGTTTAATTCAATTTGTTTTCAAAATATAAGATAATTGTTGTTTTAAAAAAAATGATAGTTTAAATAAGTTTTAAAAGCTTTGTTTTGTTTCTTTAAAATTTCTTAGATTTAAATGGTTATAAATGCATATGTATAATTGTTTTAGATTTTTAGAATACAAAGAAATTATTTATATTAGTTTTGAGACATTTTCTTTTAAAGGTAAACTTATATATATATACATATGTAAGTATTTGCTAAATTAAATATATAATATATTTATCTTTGCAATAAGGTTTTTAAAACAATTATACAAGAGTTTAACACATGTATAGCTATTAGACAAATTAAATGACATTTGTTCAATTTTATAACAAGTGGCATTCATCTTTCATATATTTGAAATTTACAACATAAAAGAAAATAGTTTCTTCTTTTTCATTTTTTTTTTCAAAACTTTCTTTCCTCCTCTCAAAATTTATGGCAATTCAGTAAACTAAAAACCTGGAAATCCAAATCTGAGATTAGAAAATCAAAAGCAAAATCTGCAAATTTAAACCTGCATATGAAAATCAAGTTCAACCTACAATTCAGAATTAAACTGCAATTTTCAACATGCAAGGGAAATCAACAGCAAAACAAAAGTGATCTGCAGTAATTCAAGCCTGGGAAATGAAGTTCTCTGCTCTCCTTATAATACATGTGAGTAAATATGTTTTAAAATTAGTTTAACCTAATGCATGTGTTAATCTTTGAATTAATATTAGTATTTCATGAAAATCACTCAGTATTTTGTTATTGAATAAATAGAAAAGTTTATATATATGAGTAAAAACCTGTGTAAACACCCTGTTTCTATTTCAGACCAGGATCTGATTCAAAAATTTAAAACTCCTAATAACATCATCAATTGTCTTTGATGATTATATGAATGGTGTATGTTAATGTTTGATAGAAATTTTAAAATAGTTTCTGTAATTCTAAATTTACAAATAATCTTCAAAATGGAAAATACAGTGAAATTAAGTTGCATGTTAAAAATCAACTATCTTGTTTTCTGTTTTGGATTACGTGAATATGTTAAGAACCAAAAATCTTGATTTTTAAAGTTCACATCATAATTTTTAGTTGTGAAATTTAGGTGAATTTCAGGTTTGAGCTTTTTTGCAGTTTTTGGTGATTTCTGTGAATCTATACAATAATTTGATTTGTAATCTTGGGAGAAGCTTTTTTTCATGTTAGGGATTTAAGGAAAAATACAATTAAAATTTTTAAATGGCAGATTTTTTCGAATTGAATCAAAGTAGGGTTTCGAGTTTTGTTTTTGGTTGAGTTGAAGTCGATATGATTTCGGCAAAAATGGAGCTTCGATCTCGATCGCGAGGGTCGCGATTGCATCGTGGTGGCGCGAGGTTGCTCTGGTAGGAGAGCCATAGGTTCTGGCGTCGGGATGGTCGGCGATGGGGTGGTTTTGGGTCGGAGCTTCTGCAGTATTTCAAGCAAATAAGTCAAATTTCGATTCGCGTTTCGAATTTTGGATCTGGGTCGAAGTTAGGGTTGATGAGATCGTGTGTGGTTGATTGTCGATCTGCTTTATGGTCAGAGTTGCTTCGTTGGTGGTGCAACGTGCACCGTGCACGTTAAAGTGCACTGGAATGAGAAGCTGGGGAAGTTTGAAATTGGGAAAGAAGGTTTCACGGGTTTGCTCTCAAGTTTTCATCTGGGACGACTCGAAGTTGCTCTCGTGATTTATAGCGTTCGACTCGAAGTTGATGGATCTGAGTTTACTTCGGGGCACGCTCGTGTTTTTGAGGGTTCGAACTCGAGTTTTAGGTAGTGCTTTCTGTTAGTACTGTAATGATTAGGTTGCTGAATTTAAACCTGTAATTTGAATAAAGGGAAGATAAGTTTGCAAGTTTAACTTGTTATTTTTAATAAAATTCAAGTTTTTATAAAGAAAAAAAATTTAAGTTAAAGTTGTTGTTTTTGAAATAAAGCTAAACTCGTTCTTTGATGCAAATGTAAATCAAATTTTTAAAGTATCGATTGAATTTATTTTAAGTTTTAAAATTTGTTTAAAATGATTTCTTTTTGAAGTAATTAACTTCATTAAATTTTGAATGTTAATTTAAAAAGGAGATGTTTGAATTTAATCAAAGTTTTAGGTAAATTGTAAGCAATGTTTTCAAATTTATTTTGAAAATTAATAAGTTTAAATTAGATGTTTGAGGTGTTTTAAATTTGAATTCGTTTTTTATTTCCAATAAGGTTACTATTATGAATTTGTAATCCAAATAGAATAAATTGTTGTTAGGTTATTAAAATTTAATTTATTCAAATAATTAAATTATGTAAATAAATATGGTTAATTTATTTGATATGAACTCAAGAATACTTGATTTCATGATTTGTCAATAAGTAAAAGATTAATTTAGATTAAAATTTCCTTAAGTAATTAAGGATTGTCAAATAATAGTAGTTAATTAATTAATTGTTTAATTAATTTTAAATAATTAGTTAATTATTTATTAAATTTTAAATAATCACTTAATTATGATTAATTAAGTATAATTACTTAATGAAACAATTAATGGTTAATTATTCATGGTAATTACTTATGAAAGTAATTAATGGTAATTACTCATGGAGTAATTAGTTGAAGTGATTATTAGTTAATCACTTAATGATATCAATTAAAAAATTAATTAATATAATTGTTTTAAAGATAATTAATTATGAAGTAATTAATTAAAGAATTATTTAATGATGAAGTTGATTGTTTGTTAAGTGATTAATTTAGGATTAATTAAAGTTTATTAATGGAAGTAATTAGAGATAATTACTTATGTAAGTAATTAAGAGTTAATTATTTAATTTTTTTGGTTAATTAATTAATGTGATTAATTAATTAATGAATAATTTAAGTTAAGATTAATTACTAAATGTAATTAATTTAAATTGTAATCAATTATTAAAGTAATTAATTAAGGGGTAATTAATTGGATTAATTAATCAAGATATATTAATTAAGAAGTTAATTAATTTAATTGAGTAATTACAATTTGTTAATTACTAATTATGATTAATGAGTCGATTAATTATAAGTTAATTATTTAATAAATTAAAGTAATTATTAATTAATAAGGATCATTAATTAAGGTAATTAATGATATTAATCAAGGTTGATTAATATAAGTGATTAATTTAAATAGGATTAATTAATTGTAATTAATTAAGATTTAATGTAATTAATTATAGTTAATTAATTAATGAATGATCATTAATTATTATAATTAGTGATAGTAATTAAAAGGTTAATTACTGAATATGGATAGGGTAATTACTTGAATGTAATTAAATATAATTAATCAAGGAAGATTAATTGGGAAAGATCATTAGAGATGATTAATTTAATTTATTTGGAGTAATAATTAATGAAGAAGGATTTTAGTAATCCAATTGATTAAGAGATAATCAGTTCTGTTTTGGATGTTTGATTAATATGGATTGATTGATTAATATTAGCAAATTAATTGATATCGAATGATCAATATTTGGAGATTGATATTGGATGATTGGTTGATATTGGATGTTTGATATTGGATGTTTGATATTGGTTTGATACTGGATGATTGGATATATCTGTTACGTGATATGCTGCTTTATGTAGATGGATATTGATATGAATTATCTCTTATGATAATATGATTCATCTATCTGTTTATATATATCATCCTGAATACGAGTTAATCTGTTTAAACACTTAAGTATAACTTGGACATTTAAAATGGCGTTTGGTTTTGGTGAGACCGGGATCAGATTTTCGTATTTGGAATCCGAAAACCACACCGATTCCAATTAAACGTTAGGTCGCGTATCCAAGTGGAGCAAGTGAAGACTCGAGGTGTAAGGGCTATACGTCAGTATAACTCTGTGGATGGTTCCATAATGAGTTTGACGGAATAGTGCTTATAGGTTCGAGATGATGAATCAGAGTGCAAGGGCTATGGTCGTTGACTCTGAGGGTGATTCCAATAATGAGTGCAACGAGATAGTGCCTTCGGTTTCGTTCGAACCTGGAACGAACTTGTATGGATTGAATGCTTTCAACACATCGTCAAGTGGACGATGAGCATTCTAAGATTTGATGTCCTATAAAGGTAATCGTAACCTCAAGCCTCATCAACCAGGAATGGTTAAAACAGGGGAGGTGCAGCAAGGCTTCGTGGGTAGCTCCCACGGGAGAGCAAGATACATCCCTGTCTAGAAATCCCTTTTTATTCGGCTGTGTGGGCAGTTGGGTCGCGGCCAACTGCGGGGTTGTCTTGTTCGGGACTGTCCAGTAAGGGATGGTTCCGGCCTTGTGTTGCAGGGGAGTGGAGTACTCCTCGGTACGTTGATCTAGGCCACGTACTGTGACGGGAGGTACCCCAGTAGCCCTGCCATTGATGGAAACCTATTTTCCCTGCGAGACCCTACAGTTTTGATTGTATTACCCACTTTTGTGGCTAGTAGCTGGAATTTAATGAATGTAACAATTTCGGCTATTTCTTATTTACTTGAAAACCCTAGACACTATTATAATATCACTGGATTTCCTATCAAATTTTTTGGTTAGCGTAAGGTAAAAACTTTTTCATGTTTATGTGTGGGAAGTCTTACGTGATACCTTTTCTTTCAAAAGGTTTTTCCAAAGTTAAGCAATTTTAACCCGTTTACTCACACCAGACCCCTGTCTTACCCGAGTGTTTATTTTTTGTTTTATTAAACTCTTGGGTACTCATATTACGTATGAGTAGTCAAGTGGATCAGGTTAGCTTGACGAATTCTGGAGGAGATATGGAGCAGGAGGCTTCGACGTGTAGATATATATTGGTTTCGCTGTGTTTGTTTAGTATCTGTTTCTTGTATACTTGAATTGTATAGTTAGACAGCAGTTTATAACTGTCTATTATCTGTTGTTTAAGTTATGTACTCTGATGTAATGAGATACTATGTAATATTTTATGAGATATATTATATTATATTCGTTCCGCTGTGAGTTCTCTGATGTTGTTTGTGTTCTTCTTTCTCTTTCTTTTCTTCTTCTATCCCTTTCTTTCTTCAAGATGACGCGATTTTCTGGGAGTAGAAAGTCGGGTCGTCTCAGTTGGTATCAGAGCAGTAGACTGAGTGAAAACCTAGGCTCTGAAGTGTGTCTTTCTTTAGGGAGCGTTAGGTTGAGTAAATACCTAGGCTCTGTAGTGATGTCTTTCTTGAGAGAGCGTACTTGTAATTTTTATGTATAACTATATATATATGTATATCTGTATCTACCTGATCTGTTGGGTTATCTGTACGGATTTTCCAACATAAGTTTCTAAAGGTAGATGGAGTAGTAGCGTGTGTGGGTAACACGACTACCACTGATGGAAGAGGTCCATATGTTTGAGGTTGGAAGTATTTGTTGAGACTGTAGACCTAATACCGTCTCAAGTAAGTTTTGTAGTTTGGAGTAAGGATTTCTTTGATATCCGAAGGAGATCTTTTTAAAGATTCGGAGTTTATCTTTGAAGTGTAAGTTTGGATTTCGCTCGGGTAAGCTAATTTTTCTTGAGTTTGGATTTGATGGAAGTGCAGAAATAAGTAATGATATCTCGGTAACTGCGTGATGAGATGCAGTATCCTTGGATATTTTCTGAAGATGTTTTCTCTTGAAGCAGTTTTAGTAGTGGTTGAGAAGCAGCCTTTACCTACCTCAGGGAAGATTCATCTGTGTAGAAGTTGTTTGGATCTTCAGCAAGGAGTTTGGCTGTTTTGGAATATGAGACTAAGGTCTATAAGTTATTTATTTTGACATGGTCTCATTTGTTATTCCTTAAGGTAAGCAAGTTGTTGATGCTTGGTTTGGAGTCCAAGTTTCTTGGGAGGTTGTCTGCCATCTCGGAGGTCCGTTGTGTGGTTTGTTGATGGTTTTGGGTTTTGAGAAGCCTTTGGATTTGAAGTCTTTGGTTGGCTGTGGTAGCAGTGCAACTCGAAGTGTTCGATGTGCTGACAAGGAGATCTTTTAGCTTTGCAGTATCATCGAGGTGGAGTTTAGAAGCAGATGTGTTGCTTGTTTCTCTGATGATTCAGAAATCTTTGTGGTTCTCTTTCAGCAGTCCGGGCTGAAGGTGGTGATGTTTTCTTGAAGGGTTAACCTGGTTTGGAAAAGCTTAAAGCTGTTCTAATTGGTAAAGAGAGGACAGTTCCTTTGGAATCCGAATTAGGTATAATCGCAAAAGTGACTTGCGATTAATTTGGGAATTTATCTTGGGTGATCTGTGTTGAGACTGAGAATTCTCATATGGAAGTAGGAGCTGCTGATGTAATCTGAAGTTTGTCTACATTTGGAGTTGAGTTCCATATTGTTTTGGTTCCAGAAGCGATGTTGGTAGTTAGCCTGGAAGTTGGATGGTTCTTGAAGTAAGAAGAGCTGGTATAGTAGCTCAAAATTTGCGTCGGCCATTGGAATTGGACTGATCTAGCTTTTGAATAGGATTCTGTTATAAGGTTGTGTGACTGAGTCAGATGAGTAACTCAGATTTTTATGGATTTGATGAAAAAAGTTTCTGGTATATATTGGATAAGTTTGTATCTGTGTTCATCAGCAGTATTCTCATCTATTTCGGAATCAGAGTTGTGCAGCGGAAGCGAGGTAGCTGCTGTGCAAGGGAAGAAGCAAGTTCTGTTTGCTTTTGCTTGAAATGTAGAGTTTGTGTTCTGGATTTTGACGGATTTTGGAAGACTTTTCTGTTGAATAGGATCCATAGACTGCTTTGCTTTGGTCTAGTTGTTTCTGGAAGTATCAACATAGGTTGAGCTGATCAGGAAGAAGTTTGGCAGCCTTGGATTGTCTGTTGAGTTTTGCAGATATGAGATAAGGAGTTTGGTATTTGAAGTTGGAGACTTCAGTGTTGTTAGAATTCTCTGGTTAAGAGAACAGATATTACATAAGATTGGTTGATTAGTGCTGTGACATTTGAGGATTTCTTATCTGTGTCTGATAGGATAAGATTGAATTGCCAATTTGGATAGCTGTAATTCATTTTGTAACACGTGTCTCTGAGGGAGTACGTGTATGATTCATCAATTGGTTGTTGAATCTGTAGTTCAGTTGGAGTAGAATGTTGAGCTGGATTTGAGAATAGTCTGATGTTCTGTTCAGATTGAAGGATCTAGAGATGAGTGGTGTTCTGGATTTTGGTTGTGTAGTTAGTTTGTTGGCTTTTGTTGAGTGAGTCTCCCGGTGATTTATACTTGGGAAACTCGAGATAGTATTAGAGATTTATTCTGATTTGTATCAGAATAATTAGTTAGGTTTGTTTGTTTATTTGATTGCTATGGATGTTAGTAACTGGGTGTTAAGAATGCTTTGCTGTTTGAAATTAAAATCTGTACTGGATTATTAAATTACCTTTGCTTTTAAATTTCGGGGACGAAATTCTTTTAAGGGGGGAGGATTGTAACGACCCAGAATTTTGGGCAATAACAATTTAATAATCTATGTAAATAATTTAACTTGTTTGATAATTTTCTTTAAAACTTTAATTTAAAATTTATGAATTTGATCTTTTAAAGGTTAATAAATATTCAATCTGTTAATAGTAATCAATATCTTTCTGACAATTTAAATTTGATAAGAATTGTTTTTCAAAGTTAATCAGATTTTATTCTGTTTATAATATATACAATTGATATATATTGTGAATAGAAGAGCTTTTGTTTTAAATTAAATTTGAGTTTTGCAAATTGTAATATATATGTTTGTATATGTTATAATTTGAAATTGTTTTGAAATTTAATTAAATCAATTAATAATTTATAATGTATGAATATTTTAGATTAAAGCTTTGTTTTAAAAACTTAATATTTTCAGAAGTTAATTTAAAAAGTTTAATTCAATTTGTTTTCAAAATGTAAGATAATTGTTGTTTTAAAAAAAATGATAGTTTAAATAAGTTTTAAAAGCTTTGTTTTGTTTCTTTAAAATTTCTTAGATTTAAATGGTTATAAATGCATATGTATAATTGTTTTAGATTTTTAGAATACAAAGAAATTATTTATATTAGTTTTGAGACATTTTCTTTTAAAGCTAAACTTATATATATACATATGTAAGTATTTGCTAAATTAAATATAAAATATAATTATCTTTGTAATAAGGTTTTTAAAACAATTATGCAAGAGTTTAACACATGTATAGCGATTAGACATATTAAATGACATTTGTTCAATTTTATAACAAGTGGCATTCATCTTTCATATATTTGAAATTTACAACATAAAAGAAAATAGTTTCTTCTTTTTCATTTTTTTTTCAAAACTTTCTTTCCTCCTCTCAAAATTTATGGCAATTCAGTAAACTAAAAACCTGGAAATCCAAATCTGAGATTAGAAAATCAAAAGCAAAATCTGCAAATTTAAACCTGCATATGAAAATCAAGTTCAACCTACAATTCAGAATTAAACTGCAATTTTCAACATGCAAGGGAAATCAACAGCAAAACAAAAGTGATCTGCAGTAATTCAAGCCTGGGAAATGAAGTTCTCTGCTCTCCTTATAATACATGTGAGTAAATATGTTTTAAAATTAGTTTAACCTGATGCATGTGTTAATCTTTGAATTAATATTAGTATTTCATGAAAATCACTCAGTATTTTGTTATTGAATAAATAGAAAAGTTTATATATATGAGTAAAAACCTGTGTAAACACCCTGTTTCTATTTCAGACCAGGATCTGATTCAAAAATTTAAAACTCCTAATAACATCATCAATTGTCTTTGATGATTATATGAATGGTGTATGTTAATGCTTGATAGAAATTTTAAAATAGTTTCTGTAATTCTAAATTTACAAATAATCTTCAAAATGGGAAATACAGTGAAATTAAGTTGCATGTTAAAAATCAACTATCTTGTTTTCTGTTTTGGATTACGTGAATATGTTAAGAACCAAAAATCTTGATTTTTAAAGTTCACATCATAATTTTTAGTTGTGAAATTTAGGTGAATTTCGGGTTTGAGCATTTTTGCAGTTTTTGGTGATTTCTGTGAATCTATACAATAATTTGATTTGTAATCTTGGGAGAAGCTTTTTTTCATGTTAGGGATTTAAGGAAAAATACAATTAAAATTTTTAAATGGCAGAATTTTTCGAATTGAATCAAAGTAGGGTTTCGAGTTTTGTTTTTGGTTGAGTTGAAGTCGATATGATTTCGGCAAAAATGGAGCTTCGATCTCGATCGCGAGGGTTGCGATTGCATCGTGGTGGCGCGAGGTTGCTCTGGTAGGAGAGCCATAGGTTCCGGCGTCGGGATGGTCGACGATGGGGTGGTTTTGGGTCGGAGCTTCTGCAGTATTTCAAGCAAATGAGTCAAATTTCGATTCGCATTTTGATTTTTGGATCTGGGTCGAAGTTAGGGTTGATGAGATCGCGTGTGGTTGATTGTCGATCGGCTTTATGGTCGGAGTTGCTTGGTTGGTGGTGCAACGTGCACCGTGCACGTTAAAGTGCACTGGAATGAGAAGCTGGGGAAGTTTGAAATTGGGGAAAAAGGTTTCACGGGTTTTCTCTCAAGTTTTCATCTGGGACGACTCGAAGTTGCTCTCGCGATTTATAGCGTTCGACTCGAAGTTGATGGATCTGAGTTTACTTCGGGGCACACTCGTGTTTTTGAGGGTTCGAACTCGAGTTTTAGGTAGTGCTTTCTGTTAGTACTGTAATGATTAGGTTGCTGAATTTAAACCTGTAATTTGAATAAAGGGAAGATAAGTTTGCAAGTTTAACTTGTTATTTTTAATAAAATTCAAGTTTTTATAAAGAAAAAAAATTTAAGTTAAAGTTTTTGTTTTTGAAATAAAGCTAAACTCGTTCTTTGATGCAAATGTAAATCAAATTTTTAAAGTATTGATTGAATTTATTTTAAGTTTTAAAATTTGTTTAAAATGATTTCTTTTTGAAGTAATTAACTTCATTAATTTTGAATGTTAATTTAAAAAGGAGATGTTTGAATTTAATCAAAATTTTAGGTAAATTGTAAGCAATGTTTTCAAATTTATTTTGAAAATTAATAAGTTTAAATTAGATTTTTGAGGTGTTTTAAATTTGAATTCATTTTTTATTTCCAATAAGGTTACTATTATGAATTTGTAGTCCAAATAGAATAAATTATTGTTAGGTTATTAAAATTTAATTTATTCAAATAATTAAATTATGTAAATAAATATGGTTAACTTATTTGATATGAACTCAAGAATACTTGATTTCATGATTTGTCAATAAGTAAAAGATTAATTTAGATTAAAGTTTCCTTAAGTAATTAAGGATTGTCAAATAATAGTAGTTAATTAATTAATTATTTAATTAATTTTAAATAATTAGTTAATTATTTATTAAATTTTAAATAATCACTTAATTATGATTAATTAAGTATAATTACTTAATGAAACAATTAATGGTTAATTATTAATGGTAATTACTTATGAAAGTAATTAATGGTAATTACTCATGGAGTAATTAGTTGAAGTGATTATTAGTTAATCACTTAATGATATCAATTAAAGAATTAATTAATATAATTGTTTTAAAGATAATTAATTATGAAGTAATTAATTAAAGAATTATTTAATGATGAAGTTAATTGTTTGTTAAGTGATTAATTTAGGATTAATTAAAGTTTATTAATGGAAGTAATTAAAGATAATTACTTATGTAAGTAATTAAGAGTTAATTATTTAATTTTTTTGGTTAATTAATTAATGTGATTAATTAATTAATGAATAATTTAAGTTAAGATTAATTACTAAATGTAATTAATTTAAATTGTAATCAATTATTAAAGTTATTAATTAAGGAGTAATTAATTGGATTAATTAATCAAGATTAATTAATTAATTAATTATGAACTTAATTAATTTAATCGAGTAATTACAATTTGTTAATTACTAATTATGATTAATGAGTTGATTAATTATAAGTTAATTAATTTATAAATAAAGTAATTATTAATTAGTAAGGATCATTAATTAAGGTAATTAATGATATTAATCAAGGTTGATTAATATAAGTGATTAATTTAAATATGATTAATTAATTATAATTAGTTAAGATTTAATGTAATTAATTATAGTTAATTAATTAATGAATGATCATTAATTATTGTAATTAATGATAGTAATTAAAAGGTTAATTATTGAATATGGATAGGGTAATTACTTGAATGTAATTAAATATAATTAATCAAGGAAGATTAATTGGGAAAGATCATTAGAGATGATTAATTTAATTTATTTGGAGTAATAATTAATGAAGTAGATTTTAGTAATCCAATTGATTAAGAGATAGTCAATTTTGTTTTGGATGTTTGATTAATATGGATTGATTGATTAATATTAGTAAATTGATTGATATTGAATGATCAATATTTGGAGATTAATATTGAATGATTGGTTGATATTGGATGTTTGATATTGGTTTGATACTGGATGATTGGATATATCTGTTATGTGATATGCTGCTTTGTGTAGATGGATATTGATATGAATTATCTCTTGTGATAATATGATTCATCTATCTGTTTATATATCATCCTGAATATGAGTTAATCTGTTTAAACCGTTAAGTATAACTTGGACGTTTAAAATGGCGTTTGGTTTCGGTGAGACCGGGATCGGATTTCCATATTTGGAATCCGAAAACCACACCGATTCCAATTAAACGTTAGGTCGTGTATCCAAGTGGAGCAAGTGAAGACTCGAGGTGTAAGGGCTATACGTCAGTATAACTCTGTGGGTGATTCCGTAACGAGTTTGACGGAATAGTGCTTATAGGTTCGAGATGATGAATCAGAGTGCAAGGGCTATGGTCGTTGACTCTGAGGGTGATTCCAGTAATGAGTGCAACGAGATAGTGCCTTCGGTTTCGTTCGAACCCGAAACGAACTTGTATGGATTGAATGCTTTCAACACATCGTCAGGTGGATGATGAGCATTCTAAGATTTGATGTCCTATAAAGGTAATCGTAACCTCAAGCCTCATCAACCAGGAATGGCTAAAACAGGGGAGGTGCAGCAAGGCTTCGTGGGTAGCTCCCACTGGAGAGAAAGATACATCCCTGTCTAGAAGTCCCTTTTTATTCGGCTGTGTGGGCAGTTGGGTCGCGGCCAACTGCGGGGTTGTCTTGTTCGGGACTGTCCAATAAGGGATGGTTCCGGCCTTGTGTTGCAGGGGAGTGGGAGTACGCCTCGGTACGTTGATCTAGGCCACATACTGTGACGGGCGGTACCCCAGTAGCCCTGCCATTGATGGAAACCCATTTTCCCTACGAGACCCTACGGTTTTGATTGTATTACCCACTTTTGTGGCTAGTAGCTGGAATTTAATGAATGCAACAATTTCGGCTATTTCTTATTTACATGAAAACCCTAGACACTATTATAATATCACTGGATTTCCTATCAAATGTTTTGGTTAGCGTAAGGTAAAAACTTTTCCATGTTTATGTGTGGGAAGTCTTACGTGATACCTTTTCTTTCAAAAGGTTTTTCCAAAGTTAAGCAATTTTAACCCGTTTACTCACACCAGACCCTTGTCTGACCCGAGTGTTTATTTTCTGTTTTATTAAACTCTTGGGTACTCATATTACGTATGAGTAGTCAAGTGGATCAGGTTAGCTTGACGAATTCTGGAGGAGATATAGAGCAGGAGGCTTCGACGTGTAGATATATATTGGTTCCGCTGTGTTTGTTTAGCATCTGTTTCTTGTATACTTGAATTTTATAGTTAGACAGAAGTTTATAACTGTCTATTATCTGTTGTTTAAGTTATGTACTCTGATGTAATGAGATACTATGTAATATTTTATGACATATATTATATTATATTCGTTCCGCTGTGAGTTCTCTGATGTTGTTTGTGTTCTTCTTTCTCTTTCTTTTCTTCTTCTATCCCTTTCTTTCTTCAAGATGACGCGATTTTCTGGGAGTAGAAAGTCGGGTCGTCTCATTTGTAATAAAATAGTGTTGAAATCATTTTAATAGAAGAGTTTTGATATTTACTACTATTATTGAAACCTTTATATTTTTGAAGTGACAAAGCACAAAAACGATTGTAGAAACAATCAATCATCGAAATTCCCATACGAAGACGTGAATTAATTCCAAAGAAATCGATATCAAATCCATCAAAAATGGATATTTCCAAAAATTCCATATTAGAAGTCATCAAAGTCGAATAATTGATAGCATCAACTAGGAATCAAAACGAATCGGTAAAAATTGGAATCACAACCCAAATAGGAAAAAAAATACGCATAATAGGCATTTGAGAGCAGGTCAGTCGACTGGCTCACTGAGTTCAGTCGACTGAACTCAGTCTCGGAATATTCACGGGATGTTGGTCAGTTGACTGGACTCAGTACGCCAGTCGACTGGACCAGAACCTGAGATGTGCTCAGGTAGCAGGTCAGTCGACTGGACCAAAAATCCAGTCGACTGGAACCTATTTACTTCGCTTCCAAGCCTATCTAAATGAAGGCAAATTCCTTCCAAAATGCATTCGGTCGAGCAACGGCCCTAGGGATTTACGCGAATCAGCTACCTAGCCCAATAGGCTCTTCGATGCATCACCAAAAGCATGTTCAAACAACAAAGCTATGATTTATGAAGATTTGAACCCAAAACACTAAAAATTGAAATATTCACAAAACCAATCCAAATCAAAATCAAATGCACATGAATAAGTGTTAGGAATTCATACCTAACAATCAAAGATAATTGTAGACTTAGATGTGAGATAAAAATCTCACCTTTTCACAAAAATAAGGAAGGAGAAGCTTGAAAGAAAAGGAAGAATCAACCACACTTCAACACAACCCAAATGAGCTTGAATCTAAGCTCAAAAGAAGAACATTCCCAAAGTTAGGTTTAGGAATTTTTGAAATTGAAAAGAGAATGAGTTGGAGAAGAAGAAGATGATGCTTACCAAAAGCTTCTCTTTAGATTTGGAGCTAGAACTTGATTTGCAAATGAAAACTAGGGCTTGGAGTTTTAATTTCCCATTCCTCTCTCCATTGTTGCTAAAGCTTGAGTATTAGGAAATAGAAATGAAGTAACGAAGATAAGAGGGGTGAAGCTTGGGTCTAATGGGCTGAAACAAAACCAAAGCCCTAAGTGAAAAAGTAGATAAATTCCACTAACTCTAAACATATCAAAGTATATTCTCAAAAAGGTAACAAACGTCATTTTGAACTCAATGGGGGTGGTCTCGAGTCCTAATTCGACAGTTTGCAAAAAGTAGCTTTTCGGACTAAAATCCGACTAACGATGACATATTTAAATAAAATATTTAAATACTCAATCGTAAAATATGCGGGTTGTTACAGACTCCCCTCCTTAAAGAAATTGCATCTTCGCAATATTTAAGAAGAAAATATAAAGTAACAACCATAAAAGCATATTCAACACAAAAGAAATTTGAAATAAAAAGTTCACCTCAAAGAGCACGAGAAAGTAAGTCCGGATATGTTCGCTCGATGAATTCTCTAGATTCCCAAGAGCAATCCTTAGGATTTGAGGACCATTGAACTTTCACAAGAGGAACATCTTTATTTTGAAGGCATTTGACCTCCGAAGCAATAATACGAATACGACGTTGCTCATAAGTTAAATTAGGCAAAACTTCAATTTCTTCCACAACACCAGGCTCAAGAATAGAATCGGAATCTCAAAGGCATTTCCATAATTGAGAAACGTGAAACACGTCATGAATAGCAAAAAACTGAGCCGGTAATAAGAGGCGATAAGCCACGAAACCAATACGTTCGGTGATAGGAAATGGACCAGTGTTACAAGGTACTAACTTTCCTGATCGACTGAAACGTACAACACCCTTCATAGGTGAAACACGAATAAACACGGAATCTCGCACAGAAAATTATAATTTCCTTCTTCGGTTATCGGCATAGGATTTTTGCCTACTCTGGTCTTCTTTCATCATACGACGAATAAGGTCGATCTTTTCTATGGAATCACGAATAAAATCTGGACCTAAAACCAGCTTCTCACCGGCCTCAACCCAACAAGAAGGAGATCAGCACGGCCTTCCATAAAGTGCCTCAAAAGGTGCCATTCCAATACTAGATTGGAAGCTATTATTATAGGAAAACTCAACGAGAGCAATATGATCTTCCCAACTTCCACCAAAATCAAGAACACATGCACGAAGAAGATCTTCAAGAGTTTGATTCACACGCTCGGTTTGTCCATCGGACTGAGAATGATAAGCGGTGCTAAAATTAAGCTTCGTTCCCAAAGCTTTTTGAAGACTCTTCCAAAATCCACTAGTAAACAATGGATCACGATCACTAACAATAGAAGTAGGAACTCCATGCAATTTTACAATTACTTTAATAAAGAGTTTGGCTAAGAGAGGAACGGTTCGATTGGACCGAACGGGAATAAAATGGCGGATTTAGTAAGTCTATCAACTATCACCCATAAGTTATCATGACCCGAACGAGAACGGGGTAGGCCGTCAATAAAATCCATGGAAATTTGATCCCACTTCCAAATTGGAATTTCTAAAGGTTGCAATAACCCACCGGGCCTTTGATGTTTGGCCTTGACAAGTTGGCAAGTCATGCAACACTTAACAAAGTTAATAATATCAGATTTCATTCCCTTCCAATAATAAAGTCGCTTCATATCTGCATACATTTTACTACTACCGGGATGAATGGTAAATTTAGAACGATGAGAATCTTCTAAAATGTCTTTACGAAGATCGCTAATATTTGGCACGATAAGTCTACCAAATTTTCGAATACCGCCACGAGAATCAATATCAAAGTCTTTCAAACCTTTAATATCAATTTTATCCCTAAAATTTTGGCCAAGAAGATCCAATTCAGGATCTAGCTTTTGAGCTTCAAGAATGCGGTCTAAAAGAGAAGGTTGAGCCTCAAGGCTATATAAAACAAGAGATGAACATAAATCGAAAACACGATCTCGAATCTCACAAGTGGACAAAACCTCGAGATCATTCCATTCGGATATCATCATGGAAACAACCGCTTGTTGCTTGCGACTAAGTGCATCAGCAACATGATTTCCCTTTCCGGGAGTATAAAGAATGTCAAGATCATAAGATGTAAGGAATTCGAGCCAACGTTGTTGACGCAAATTAAGTTCCTTTTGAAAAAATAGATACTTCAAAGATTTATGATCGGTGTAAAGAATAAATTTTTCTCCCAAAAGATAACGACGCCAAATTCGAAGGGCAAAAACAATAGCCGCGAGTTCTAAATCATGAGTGGCATATCTAGTCTCGGCTGGCTTCAATTTCCTAGAAGCATAAGCAATAACACGTTCTCTTTGCATAAGAACGGCACCCAAACCAACGCGACTAGCATCGGTATAAACAATAAAATCTTGGTTTCCCTCGGGAATCACAGGAACAGGAGCATCGGAAAGGAGTTCTTTTAATTTCTGAAAAGAAGCTTCACATTTGTCCGACCAAATGTATTTAACTCCCTTCTTTTCAAACTAGTAAGAGGCACAAAATTTTTTGAAAAGTCTTTTATAAAATGACGGTAATAACCCGCCAATCCAAGAAAACTACGGATTTCCGTCACACTCTCCGGTCTCTTCCAATTTTGAATCGCTTTAATCTTTGAAGGATCCACGGAAATTCCAGATTCGGAAATAATATGACCAAGAAACTTCACATGAGATTGCCAAAAGTGGCACTTAGAAAATTTTGCTTTCAATTGATTGCTCCTAAGAGTTTCCAACACAATCTGAAGTTGCTTTTCATGCTCCTCCTCGGTTTTAGAATACACAAGAATATCATCAATAAAGATGAGAACAAATCGATCAAGGAAGTCTTTGAAAACTCTATTCATAAGGTCAACGAAATAAGCCGGAGCATTCGTTAAACCAAATGGCATAACAAGCCATTCGTAAGATCCATAACGAGTATGGAATGATGTCAAAGGAATGCAATCCTCTGCAATACGAAGCTAGTGAAAACCAGTTGCTAAGTCTAATTGCGAAAAGACTCTAGCACCACTAAGTTGATCGAATAGATCATCAATCCAAGGTAAATGATATTTATTCTTGATAGTAAGATCATTAAGCTTGCGGTAGTCAACGGAAAGCCTAAGTGTATCGTCGGATTTCTTTACAAAAATAGCAGAAGCTCCCCAAGGAGAGGAACTAGAATGAATGAATTGCTTCATCTCTAATTCAGATAATTGTTTGCGCATCTCCTCATTTTCTTTATTGGCCATACGATAAGGAGGACGAGTAATAGATTGAGCTCCGGGAATGAGATTAATTCTAAACTCAATTGCTCGCTTAGGTGGCAATCCTAAAACGGGCTCAAATATGTCAGAAAATTCATGAACAACGTGAATAAGAGAAGTGAAATCTTCCTCATCATCATCATCATCATCATGAGGATTTAAAGAATATAAAGATGCTACCAAGCTGGAATCCGGATCTTTAAGATTAATAGAAATCTGCTTAACAGATTGAGGATGTCGAAGATGAATAGTCCGCTTAGGACAAAGGATTTGAGCTTCATAGCGGTTAAGCCAATCCATTCCCAAAATCATTTCAAAGCCTAAGTAGCACATAACATGCAAATCGGTTCGGAAAGAAAAATCACACAAAATAATCTCGACATCTTTACAAAGCAAACTAATTGTTGCGGATCCACCAACCGAATTCGCAATTCTCATAGAAGTCATTAAAGCAATAATACTTAAAGAAAAAGTATCAACAAGTTCTTTTAATATAAAAGAATGAGATGCACTCGTATCAAAAAGAACTCGAATAGGTTGATCACGAAATAAATTAATGCCAATCAAGGATAGGATGAGAAATACCTAGACCACGAGAAGTGTTACTAGGAGTTTGCACCACATTAAGCTTTCCCTCCTTCCTGCCTTGAAGTTTAGGACACGAAGATATATAATGGTCCGAGCTTTTGCAATAGCGACAAGCACGGGGCTTTGAACACTTATTCGTATAATGGTCCTTAGAACCATAGTTGTAGCATTGCCCACCACTTGAGGTAGAAGTCTTAGTTTCCGGAAAGGCTTGCTTCCCTTTCTTATTGTTGGGATAAGGACCTTTGAACTTACTAGGCCTTTTCTTGTTGGTGAAGTTCGGTTTAGCACTCCCGACCTCAACATCACTTACTCTATCTGCCTCTTCAAGTCGAAGAGCGATATTAATGAGTTGATCAAAAGAAACTTCTAATTTTAGAAGTAATGGCTTCTTGAGATTTTTGTTCAAGCCATAGACAAATCTTTGGTTCTTCTTCAATGGGGTGTTTTTGTATTAGACCCCGTATTTAGAAAGTGACTCGAAGGATGCGACATAATCTGCCACGGAGGATTCACCATGAACAAGGTCAATAAAACGACGAGCCAATGTCACCTTCTCAGCTTCTAGCACAAACTTTAATTCGAATCATTCCCAGAATTTCTCCCAAGTAAGATCCGCTTCATTTATTTCGGAAATCAGAAGCTCGTACCAGTCTAATGCTCTTTCTTGGAGCATACTAGAGGCTACCTGAACTCGATGAAGATCAATAAGATTCATGCGTGAAAAGATTCGATCGCATGATCTTAGCCAAGCCTGGACTTCAATAATGGTTTCAGAACCTTTGAATGGCTTCCCACCCAAATGGGTATAATCGTTGCACAAACGTGCAAATCCAGACTTAGGGTGAGTAGATTTCGGATTAGAATCGACCGCTTGAGCATTCTTTACTAGATCAAGAAGCTGCTGGGCAGACATAAATACTCCATCTAGGGGAATAGCCTAGATTGAACGGCGCTGGGACGACCAGGTCTAACCATTTCTCTTCTTTAAGAAAGAAATAAGAAGAAGAAAAAGGTTATTCACAAAATGAATATCAAACAATAATGATTGATAAAACAAGGAATCACAAAAGAAAATAGGATAGGACGGTACGAAGACCCGAATAAAATCCTAAGGCACGACTCTTAAGATGGACTTAGGACGATGATCCTTGTTAAATTATTCTACATTGTTTCGAAGTTTGGCTCTGATACCAAGCTATGACGCCCCACCTCTATACCCACGCTAGCCAAGGACACTACGGGGTAATGCCATCAACTAGCACGGAGAATAAGGCTGTTGAGGAGCGATCATCCGTGTAATTGCCTTGTGCGAGTACCGATATGCCAGATAAAATATAACTCTTTTCAAGAGGGAATCCGACATACCGATGCAAACTCAAAGCTACTGCACAGTGGCTATAATATCTTCGGAAACAAATATAGAATTAAGCATAGCATAAATCAGTCAAAGAAGTTCATATCTCATAGACGGAAACAGATATGAATACTACACAAAGAAGTGTACATCAGAGTAGTGGTCAAACAAGATCCACAATATCACAAAAGGATAGTTACAAGTGCTAGACAAAAGAATATGTATACATCAATAAGTCTATATCTCAAATGTATACAACCAAAAATTACTAATCTAAGTAGTTAGCCAAAAGTTAGGATAATAATAAGCCCAGACGAGGAGTCAAGCATAAGCACCTGTAACATCACGGTCTGACCCGAGTATTATTTAACAAGAAAATAATAAACGGATAAGTCTAGCTATAAATATAAGATGAAATGATATAGAATAAGAGATATGAAAAAATCGTATAATAACCAAAATGCCATACTATGATAAGTATGTAACTGAAAATCAACTAGAGATTAATCAATATCATAAGAATCTTCTCAAAGATCAAAAAGGATGTCATGCTCTTTATTTTTATTCACCAAACCATAAATATTGACAATTATATCAATGCCAATCACAAAAGTTAATGACACACAAATTCACCGATGCACAAATATTGATAAAACTTATCAATGTAAATCATGAAAATTGGTGAAAACAAAAATTCTAGAAATCATCAATGGAAATCCAGAAATCACAAAAAAGGGGAGGCCTACCACAAAACGGGAGTATGAAAACTCACCAACACGTGTATCACAAAACGGAACGCTATCCCATGGTTGCTAACCATTAATTTTTGAGCCGAAACTCCACTAAAACGGCCCAAAGACCATGAGCCGAAGCTTCACTAAAGCGGCCTGAAGACCATGGGTCGCTACCCCACCAAATTGAGCCGAAGCTCCACAGAAACGGGGTTTAGTCTCCCTCGCAGACAAAGAGACATCGCACATTGCTAGTCTAAATCACAAAAATAACATCATTGATCCTCAAGAAGTGTCAATTACACTAAGCTAGTAAATATATGAGCTTAGCTTCATGTCCCATAACCACTAACTTAACTTAAATATTTACGAACAAATTGTAGATCTCCACTCGAAAATTGTCACAAGAGATTCAATCGAACAAGTCCAAGAATTAACCGACGAAGTAAACACAAGCGTTTCATACCACTTGTTTTACTAAGCCGTTTAATTAAATTTCTCATACGAATGAGGTAAAGGTTTGTATATGCTAGTAGATTGAAAAACGGTTTAAGAAACGAGCTTTGTATAAAATAGTATTGAAATCGTTTAAATGGAAGAGTTTTGATATTTACTACTAGTATTGAAACCTTTATATTTTTAAAGTGACAAAGCACAAAAATGATTGTAGAAACAATCAATCACCAAAATTCACATACGAAGACGTGAATTAATTCCAAAGAAATCGATATCAAATCCATCAATGGATATTTCCAAAAATTCCATATTAGAAGTCATGAAAGTCGAATAATTGATAGCATCAACTAGGAATCAAAACGAATCAATAAAAATTGGAATCACAACCCAAATAGGCAAAAAAATAGGCATAACAGGCATTTAAGAGCAGGTCAGTCGACTGGCTCACTGAGTTCTGTTGACTGAATTCAGTCCCGGAATATTCGTGGATGTTGGCCAGTCGACTGGACTCAGTACGCCAGTCGACTGGACTCAGTACGCCAGTCGACTGGACCAGAACCTGAGATGTGCTCAGGTAGCAGGTCAGTCGGCTGGACCAAAAATCCAGTCGATTGGAAACTGTTTACTTCACTTCCAAGCCTATCTAAATGAAGGAAAATTCCTTCCAAAATGCATTCGGTCGAGCAACGACCCTAGGGATTTACGCGAATCAGCTACCTAGCTCAATAGGCTCTTCGATGCATCACCAAAAGCATGTTCAAACAACAAAGCTATGATTTTTGAAGATTTGAACCCAAAACACTAAAAATTGGAATATTCACAAAACCAATCCAAATCAAAATCAAATGCACATGAATAAACGTTAGGAATTCATCCTAACAATCAAAGATAATCATAGACTTAGACGTGAGATAAAAATCTTACCTTTTCACAAAAATAAAGAAGGAGAAGCTTGAAAGCAAAGGAAGAATCAACCACACTTCAACACAACCCAAATGAGCTTGAATCTAAGCTCAAAAGAAGAACATTCCCAAAGTTAGGTTTAGGAATTTCTAAAATTGAAAAGAGAATGAGTTGGAGAAGAAGAAGATGATGCTTACCAACAGCTTCTCTTTGGATTTGGAGCTATAACTTGATTTGCAAATTTAAACTAGGGCTTGGAGTTTTAATTTCCCATTCCTCTCTCCATTTTTGCTAAAGCTTGAGTATTAGGAAATAGAAATGAAGTAATGAAGAGAAGAGGGGTGAAGCTTGGGTCTAATGGGCTGAAACAAAACCAAAGCCCTAAGTGAAAAAGTAGCAAAATTCCACTAACTCCAAACATATCAAAGTATATACTAAAAAAGGTCGTAAACGTCATTTTGAACTCAATGGGGGTGGTCTCGAGTCCTAATTCAACAGTTTGCAAAAAGTAGATTTTTGGACTAAAATCCGACTAACGATGAAATATTTAAATAAAATATTTAAATACTCAATCCTAAAATATGCGGGTTGTTACAGTGCTTGAAAAAGTTGGGTTTGGTTTTGAAATGTAAATAAATAATTTGGTATACCAAAGGATTTTGGGTATAATTGATTTCAAAATTGATTTTGAAATACTTAAGTGATTGCTTAAAGACTCTGGAGTTGGTTTACAAAAATGTTTGTGGAATAATAAATGGGTTTGAAAACTTATAAAAATTTGAAATTTGTTAGCTTAGAATTTAACTTGAAGAAGAGTAAAATTAAAATAAGCGTGAAAACGAAATAAGTTAGAAAAGTAAGCTAATTAGATGAAGTGAATTGGAAGAGAGCAGTGAATGGAATTTAAATAAATTGGAAAACTTATAGAAGTTTAAAATTTGAATTAAATTGGAATATTACTAGATTAAGTTAAATAAAAGTGAATTTGAGAGAGTAAGCCTGAATAGGCCAACTGGAAATAATCATTGAAATAAAATTTATTAAGTTGGAAATAATCTGTGAATGAACAAATTTATTTAGTGTAACTAAATGGAAATTGGAACCGAACATTTGAATAATGTCTAAATTTGAATTATGTTAAAATAAATGAGTAAAATAAATCAATTAAGTGAAATAAAATTGAAACGAATGGGTAAATATAACATTGGTAAGTTTGAACTTATAAAATTTAAATATTTAACTGAAAAGGGAATTAACTTGAACTAAGAGGGATCTGGAAATTTAGGCCAAGTTGGACTAAACAAAAAAAAGGATTGAAAACAAAAGTAGTAAGTAAACTAATTTATTTAAATTAGTAAGCAAATGAATTGAAATTGAATAGTGGAATGGGATCTGACTTGAATCAAGTTGAATAATATAAAGGTTTGGAAATAAATTTGATTGAGATATGGATAAATTGGTGAGTGGAACTAATAAAATAAATGGTTAATTAAATATGGTTTGAGATAAGGTGAATAGAATTCAATATACAAAATTTGTAGGCGAACTGAAATTCAAATGAAATTGAGAATGCAAGGTGAATGAAATGGATATAAAACCAAAGTGATAAAGAGGAGATCAATATAAGGAGTTGTATAAAATATCTATAATAGGCTTAAGAAAGTAAATAGTGAAATTCTTAAGTAAAATGGGTATTGGGAAGGCATATCAAGTTAATGTTTGAATAGAGGTTTCATAAAAAGTGGTGAAAAAGGAAACTGTGGATAGTGAAGGGAAATCAAAATAAATGTGAATAAAAAGAGAATTGATATAGCTAACAATCAATTGAGATAAATACGTAGGAGGTACGTGTATTATTTTATTCGCATATCTATTTGATCCAGATTCGAGCACAAAATTTCGAGATAGTTATATTGATCCGAGTTGGGATTTTTCACTCGATTTGCGACGGCGAACCCTGGATACAGATTTTTGATTGATTCAGGAAATTCTCTATCATAGTATATGGCCATGCAAGGAGAATGACGGTTTCTGATCAAGAAACCAGATCTGAGTCCGCACTAGGGAGTCGAGTTAATGATACTAGGTCGGAAGTGAAATTGTGTGATCGAGTGAGCAATCGGATTTGATATTGCGAATGGATGATATATATGCATCGTACGAGCTTAAGTAAAGTAAATATTGGAAACCTTTTTAAAGAAGCGAATAAAATAATTTTGAATTTCGTGATTGGGTATTATTTCTAAGTAGGATACAGGTGTTTAAAAGCAAAAGGAAATTGTGTTTTTGATTTCAGAAGATAAATTTGAATTGCCCGACAAAAAGGTATGTATTTAAATTGTCGTATGAAATTTTATGATTTTCTTATTGATCCATTTGGATTTTGTTTTCTTTTGAAAATTTGGGGCCATTGAGGCATTTTGTAGTTGTTTCAATCTAGCCGCGCAAAGGAGACGCTGGTGAAAATTTTCGGAAATCTAGAGAGTTAGAAAATTTTTGGGAAAATTTTGATAATTTAAAATTTGGTTTTAAATTATAGTTTGAATTATTGAGGGGATAATATTACTTGGAAACTACAGATGAGTTTGGAAAGATAGAAAGAGTGATAGGGTGTTCTAAATAAAAAAATTGTTCGAAAAATTGTTTAAACTGTGTGGTTTTGGGAAAATAGTAAACGGGTTTTGGACCATTCTTCTTACCTGGCAATTTCGGGGACGAAATTCTTTTATGGGGAGGGCAATGTAGCGAACCAGAATTTTGGATATTTGAAATTGAAATATTTAATTGATTTTAAATATTCAGGTGTCGATTTTAAATTGGATTTCATATATAACTATTTATTTGGTAATTAAACTATTGAATTAAATAATTGGAAATTCGATAAAATATGGAATATGGAGTTTCAAGCCTGTTAAAAATAATTTAAAGGCTTATAAAATTATATTAATAATATTGTAGATAATAAAAGTTTTAAAATTGAATTTGAAAGTGATTTGTTCAGCTTTAAAAATATATCGTTTAAATTGACATTTAAAAATAGCATTCCGGGGCACAGTCTCGGAATTCGACGAAACTAGTTCCATTGAATCCGTAATAGAGCATTATTATCGAATTTCAAATTTCATAGTGTTTGGAGTTATCGTGTGATCGCACGGGATGTAAACGCGTTGAAATTCATATCGAAGATTCAATTTAATAACTGGATCCAAAAAGCTATCTTCTCCATACGATCGAATTAGGACTCGTAACCTTTTCTATTATGTTTAGAATATGGATATAACATTGTGGACGCTTAGCGACGCTCCTCGATAGGAGTTCAATATTTTTAAGTGTGGAAATCGAGATGATTTGAAATCTTAAAATATATATTTTTATATATATATATATATTAGTTGTTGATCAGTCAAGATATATACACATCAGCTTTATTCGTATCAGCTTTTCCTTCTTCTCAAAGCACTGTAGCTATCTTCAAACATGCCTCCTATCCCATCCATCATTTCCCTTCCTTTCATTTTATAATAGACGAAAAAGGTGGAAAAATGCGGCATTCCCCTCAGTTTTAAATATCACATATTCCTCCGATACTTCCAAATAAAATTCAAAATAAAATGGGGAGAAATTCCCTTTCTTTTTGGCCGCGTATTCCTCCTCAGACAAAATCTATTCGCTCGAATAAAAAAGGGGGGAAGTTACGTGATTGGAAATCGAGATCGCGTTCGATTAGGTGAGAGTTTCGGCAATGCGATGTGAGAAGGGTTTGTGAGCATCAGTGCAGATTCACGCGAGCGAGTGGTCAAGGCCGCTGGGTTAGGACGAGGCATCAGGGAACTCGATGACACGAAGGTAGACTTGGTTGTTATGGTGGAAGCTAGGGGTTGTGATCGTGTGGCGGGACAACTTGCGTCGAAGGCGAGACCTGATGTGCCGAAGTCGAGACAAAGCTTGCCGTCATTCTGGGAGCTTGTCGGGGATGAATTTGTAGGTCGCAGGCCAGCGGCGTTGTGGGGTGAGCCACGACTATCGTCATGTGATGGACAAAGCGAGGTAAGGCGCACGATCTAGAGTGTATGACGTCGGAGGCTCGTTGGAGGAGCAGTTCGTCTTTGAGGAAGGATGGTTTCATAGGCGAATGGTGCTTCGGGGTTCTGTAGGTGTCAGGTGAGGGATTTGTTTAGATTCTTTTCCCTTGAGTTGTGTTGAGTAGAAATTAATCATTCAGAGATTTATTAATCTCATTTATAAGTAATTTAAAAATAAAATAAGATAATTCACCGGTTAAGGTCATTAGTAAATTTAACTGTAATTGAAAACTAAAAACGATAACTTATATATATACTGCAAATTTGCATATACAAGGTTAAATCCGAGCAAATTGTGTGCAATGAAGTTAAATGTGGAGCCATCAGCAAATTCGAAAATAAAGGTGAGTTAATCTCACTTAAATTGGATTACTGGTGAATTTAAATAGTTAAATTGATTGATTGAACTGATAAATTATTATCAGTCTGGATGTGATATTATATATAATAGTGTATATATATATTGGAGTGATTGATATTCCCGCATTAAATAGCGGATGAGACCGTATGCGCCCCGCATAAAAGCGGATGACCTTATATACCGCGATATCCCCCTCAAAGTGGGATTGGTATTTTTATATTGTGCTAACATCCGTGGATGCAGCGAAATAGGTTGGAGGGATCCAACTGGATTCCTCAAAAATATTGAAAATTTATTTCATATTCACCGATATGATTTATTTGATAATCTGTGATAAATTATATAGAAAATTAAAATAATTGAATGCTATGGTCTGGCTGAATATATTTCGGTATTTAAGATATCAAAAACATTAAAGTGGGATTTTTAAAGGAAAATAAAATGGAAGTTTTAAGTAAAATAATTGCGGTGAAATTGGATAAATTAATAGAATGAATTTGAAAAAGAAATAAAAGTTTGATTTGGAAGTCCTATTAAATTGATTCTTAGTATTGAAAAATAGAGGTTTTGAATAAATGGAAATAAAAGAGTTTTGAGGACTTAAGCGATATTGTTTAAGAATTAAAGGATTTATTTTTAAATTCAAGATTTAAGTGAGTTGGGAAAAATAAAAGGAGAATTTTGGAATAAAGTATGAAACTGATATTCCAGATTTAAATAAGGTTTTAAAATCACAATAAAGAAGTGAAGCTGGAATTAATGTATTTTGGAATAAAATTGGGTAAATCAAGAAATAAACTTCAAATGGAAATTAATTTAGGAAATCGATTTGAAAATCGATTAAGTGTTTTGCAAATAGTGATTAAAAGGAGAATGAGACTATAGGATTTATAAACTGGGTTTATAAATAAAGTGAAATATTTATCAGAGGATAATTTGAAATTATAAATTCATGATGAGAATGTATAAGGGGATGAGTAAATCGTTTTAAAAATAAAAGGGTAGTTTTATTTTTAAAAGCGTGGAAAAGAAAATTTACGGGATTTGGACATAAACCCAAGTGGGATAAATCGAGAAGGATTTATAAATGATCAGACGAGCTATATTGGAGTGGAAAGAGTATTTTCCTGGAAAGCTAAGTATATTTTTAAAGGAAGATTTTTCAAGTATAAATATTTGAGTGATTGATATTCCCGCATTATATAGCGGATGAGACCCTATGCACCCCGCATAATAGCGGATGACCTTATATACCACGATATCCCCCTCGAAGTGCGATTGGTATTTTTATATTGTGCTAACATCTGTGGATGCAGAGAAACAGGTTAGAGGGATCCAACCGGATTCCTCAAAAATATTGAAAATTTATTTCATATTCAGCGATATGATTTATATTATAATCTGTGATAGATTGTATTGAAAATTGAAATTATTAAATGTTATGGTTTAGCTGAATATATTTCGGTATTTAAGATATCAAAAATATTAAAGTGGGATTTTTAAAGGAAAATAAAATGGAATTTTTAAGTAAAATAATTGCGGTGAAATTGGATAAATTAATAGAATGAATTTGAAAATAAATAAAAGTATGATTTGGAAGTCCTATTGAATAGATTCTTAGTATTGAAAAATAGAGGTTTTGAATAAATGGAAATAAAAGAGTTTTGAGGACTTAAGCGATATTGTTTAAGAATAAAAGGATTTATTTTTAAATATAAGATTTAAGTGAGTTGGGAAAAATAAAAGGACAACTTTGGAATAAAGTATGAAATTGATATTCCAGATTTAAATAAGCTTTTAAAACCATAATAAAGAAGTGAAGCTGAAATTAATGGATTTTGGAATGAAATTGGGTAAATCAGGAAATAAACTTCAAATGGAAATTAATTCAGGAAATCGATTTGAAAATTGATTAAGTGTTTTGAAAATAGTGATTAAAAGGAGAATGAGACTATGGGTTTATAAACTGGGTTTATAAATAAAGTGAAATATTTATCTGAGGACAATTTGAAATTGTAAATTCACGATGGGAATGTAAAAGGGGATGAGTAAATAGTTTTAAAAATAAAATGGTAGTTTTATTTTTAAAGCGTGGAAAAGAAAATTTACGGGATTTGGACGTAAATTAAAGTGGGATAAATCGAGAAGGATTTATAAATGATCAGACGGGCTATATTGGAGTGGAAAGTGTATTTTCCTGGAATGCTAAGTGTATTTTCAAAGGAAGATTTTTTAAGTACAAATTAGAAGTTTTAAAGGTGTTTTTTAAAGAATGTTTTTAGGAAAATTTATTATTTAATAGTTTTAAAATTGTTAAAGTAAATATTAATGGAGTTAACTGTAGTAGTGGTTATTTTTCAAGGTTACATTAGTTTTAAGATTTAAAGAATAATTATTAAATATTTATACCTTATATAACAGTTTTATTTTAGAAGTAGTTTTTGGCTAAAGTTTACTTGGGAAATTATTATAGAATTTCATAACTATTATTTCGAATAAAGTGATTTAAGTAGTTTTATTTTAAATGTTTTAAGTATGTATTTTTTGATAAAGTGATTTAATTTATTTAAAAGCTAAATTTAATAAGACCTGGTGTTTTTCAGTGGAAATAAAATAATTGGTTGAATGTTGGTTTAAATTTGATAGTTAAATAACCGACTATCAATATTGACCAATGCGCTGATCGTTTCGAAGAGGCCGCGATCCGATTTAATTATCCGAAAATCACTTCGATTCGGTTTGAACGTAACGAATGAATGCCGCGAGGATGATGAAGACGGTGATTCGGTTTGTCCAAACCCAGGGCAAATTGTATGGACGAATGCTATCAGACCATCGTCATTAGAGGACGATGAGCATTCTATGTCTAAAAAGGTAACACTTAGCCTCAGGCCTTATCAACTGGGATTGGCTAAAACAGGGGAGGTGCAGCAAGGCTAAGTGGGTAGCACCCAATTAGGGTAAGGTCATCCCTGTCTAGAGTCCTTTTGATCTCGGCTGTGTGGCGGTTGCTGATTCCAACCGCGGGGTGATCTTATTCGGTCTATCCAGGTTAGGATTAGACAGTTCTTGTGTTGCTAGGATCGGGAGTGGTCCTCGGTACTCCGATCTGGACCAGGTACTGTGACGGGGGGTACCCCAGTAGCCCTGCCATTGTGTGGAATCCATTCTCCAATAAGTGCCATCGAACTTGATTGTATACCTATTATGCTGGAATTTAATGAATGTAACCATTTCGGTTTTTGAATAAGTATTTATACTTAGACACTATTATAATATCAAACGGATTTGATAAAAGTGTTTTGGTTATCGTAAGGTAAAACCCCGACATGTTTATTTGTGGTGTGGTCTTACGAGATACCTTTGTTTCAAAGGATTTTTGAAAATATTAATAATCCAATTGAGTGTGTTTTCTCACGCTGGTTTTTCAGACTGACTCCGGTGTTGTTTTATTATGATACTCGGGCTAGACCGAGTTGAAAAGATTCAGGATAGGATGCTATGGAGCTCAGGAGATAAGCTGGAGGACAGAGACGTATTTCTATAGATTTGTATTTTCCGCCGTGAAAGGGCAAGTTACTGAACTGTCCATATTTGATGTAGTGATTGTGTACTCTGATAATGGTATGTATATATAACAGTACAGGTTTCTTTCTATTTAAAGCTGTTGTTATATATTATGTTTTATTCCGCTGCGATTGTGAGATTCTGTGTTGTTGTTTTCTCTTCTTCTTCTACCTTTTTCTTCTTTTATCCTAATGGTTCGTATTTGCGTCCAATTTGAGTTGAACTAATGGAGAATATTGTTGACTCAAAGGGGTACGGATTTACTGGTCATTACAGGTCAGAATTTTTTTTGGTGAATGAGCATAAGTTTAATAAATGATGATCCTGTGCAGTCAACTTTAATTCTGTCTTAATACATAGGGTGTACTGAAAATGCCCGTGAATTCCTAAAGTCCATTACCAAAGGGTTCTTATCTAATGCATACATACACTACAACTTGTGTAGGCTACTACAAGGATCAAACTATGGATCGAATCTCACAACTAAAGATCGGTCACCGCTCGTAGAGCTACTTAATATGTAAAAACCACCTTCTTGGCTACTAACTATGAAAACATCGCTACTAGGTATTGTGGGAATACGTTCCCACTACCACCACCACCACTAGGCTACCGTGGAAATAAATTGCCGCTGATATCACTACATAATGCTACCATGGAAACTACTTGCTGCTAATATCACTGCCACTAGGCTACTAGGGAACCGGTTTTTTACCTAACTATTACTACATGTAACCCAACTACTCATCGACGAGGAAACCACAATACCGACTCGTTAAAGCATCTCATCATCCGCATCCATATCCACCTCTCGGTGGTAGTATATGCCTCTTATTGTACATGCTGGGATCCTCCATTTGAACTATATCGTGTCGCATCAAAAATCATGCATATTTGGCTTCCTGTTATGCCAGGACACTTCATTAGGAATCCTCGTCAGTGTTGCGTATCCACCATGAAACCTCCTGTGAGTGCCATTTGTGATAAAAATCACCCTCAATCGATTTATTAGCCTCCAATTGGGTAAACATCGTTTACCCAACACTACAATGACTAGCATCCTCTTATAGGGAACTAGCTTCCCTACTCTGATCACTTAGCCCAAAATAGGCCCATACAACAAATAACAATCATGTAAAATTTAGTAGAAGTTATATAATTTTTATTATTAAACCTGAGCCTCAGGACGAGGTTTAGATTCTGTATTTTCATGTTAACCGGTCGAATGCTAGCTCTAATTGGTTGGCCACTTATGGTTGACCGCTCAGGAAGAGTGATCGACTGGTCGTAGGCTAAATTTAGGGTTCGTTAATTTCTGACGTTGATTCCACTTTGGTTAATTTCATTTCAATCACAATGAACCCTAAGCACCAATTCAGCCAATCTAAATTTATCAATTTTAAATTCAATTATTAAATTTAGGATTTATAGATTATGGGTTAGTAGATTTTAGGGTTTTTATTTAAATAATTAAAAGGGTCTAGCATCTTATATGACAATTCATGGTATTTCAGTTAAATAATTAAAGGTTACGATAGCATCAATGTCGGATATATTATTAACCATTATAGGGATTCTTGAGCATATATACACACACACATACAAGTATATATCGTCACAATGATTAAGAACTTTACCTTTTTTCAATACTTAACTAGTATTTATCTTTCCAAATCTAGGTTATTAGATTTTTCCCTATTCCTTACAAAGAGAGAAATAACACACCTATTTAACAATAAATTTCTTTACTACTTAATTGACATTTCTTTATAAAGAAAGAACAATGTGTGTACACGTATGTATAATTATTTATAATAATTAAAAACCTTATTCTCTACTGCTTAATGGCATCATCAATTTTTAATTGACTAATATTTATGCTTCTAAGTTCAAATTAGATTCGCGCTTTTTATTTTATTTTTCTAATTAGGAGATAGCATATTCCACATTCCTTCTTAAAATAATGATTTATTTCGATATTTTTTTACCTCTATCATTACAACTTTACATGCATCCTTCTTTTCCTTAAATATATTATTGTCTCTCTCTTCTAATATAAGCAACATGCATTTAGTAATAAAATGCTTCATTAATCCGGTTAATATCCTTACCTTTGTGCATGTAAATAAATTTCTTTTAGAATAACCTTTTACTTCCTTGTATCTTCACTTTTTAAAAATATAACATTACGTATATTACTGCTTTTAAAGTATTTTGTTATATTCTCTTTCTAATACGTTAGAATACGTGTAATGTATATTAATTATAGTAATAAATTCTATAAAAGGGCAATTAATGCTCTCTCCTTTTGAATTAAATATCTTCTTCTTATTCTTTAATGTTCATTGACAAAATTGTACTCTTTTTAAATATATTGATATATTCTTTCTTTTTCTCTTTTTTTCTAATATATTCAACTTATGAAGTATAGTAATAATTTCATCATTAATGCTTTCCTATTGAAGCCTTTTCACATTTGTGTGCATAAATACTTTTCCTTCTCCTTTAAATGCACATACATCATTGTACCCTCTTTATTTTCTTTTTCTTTCTTAGAGTAATTCGTAAATACTCAACTTATTTCTTAACAAATTAGTTTTTCATTGTTCTTACATTAATTCTTAAACTTAGTCTTTCAAAATAGATGCAAAACATGAAATGCATGCTATGTTAAACATTCTATATCTTCTTCATACAATATTTATTTTTAAGCACTTATATATGAACATGGGCTAGACAAATCTATTTGACACAATGAAAAAAATCAAATTCCCTAAATTCCTTCATTTATAGAAATTTACTATTTCATGCTTTTATCTGAAATTTCATTTTTACCTTTATTAACATTTTAATTTATTTTTTAAATTCCTTGGGTGTTACACTTTAATTGCCCATTCTTTTGGACTTTTCTTCTTTTCTACTCCTTTTCTCTTCTTCATCAAAAACCCACCTCATCTTCTTGTGGTGATTAGTGCATACCTTCTTATAGGAATTTGCTCAATCCTTTTTTTCATCTTAGTTCTAGATGCTTGCAACATATAAGTTCTTATTCCTATCCATCTTGATGAAATATACGTCTTCAATCGACAATCAAGCAAAATCCATAATCATAAGGCAGACTAGGTCGACAAAAGAGTCAAGTATCATCAATCTTTAATGATCCTTCCACATGTCATGCTTATGCTCTTTTTAGTCAACACCGTATGGTATAGCCAATGCTTCGTGGGGTAATCGAGGTACATGTAACGACCTAAAATTTCGACCTCGAAAATTCGACACTAATACGTTCACTGTAGAAGTGTCGAGAAATCGAACGCCGGAAATTTCAGCTTGTTAAAGAAAGAAAAGGAAGGAAGAAGAAGAACAGAAAACAACAGCATCTCACATTCGTAGCAGATTAAATATAATAACAAATAATAGCATTTACACGAAGAAAAGCTGTTGTTGTTAGATTACATACAATTCATCGAGTTACAACCATATACAAATAGACTAGACAGTTATCAACCTGTCCCAGACTACTATCAGAACAACTCTAATATACAGCGGTCTACTCCATACGTTCCTTCCATCCAGATCGCCTCCTGAGCTCCAGAACGTCCTAACCTGAAAATCTGTAATACTCGGTCTGACCCGAGCATTACATCAAAGTAACACCCGGGTCAGGTTGGAAACAGTGTGAGTAAACCTATCTAACATGAAATACTAATACATAAAACTTATTTAAACCCCGGGTAACTCGTGCCTTACTACGAGTTCTTAACTTACCATAGTCAAATACACATCTTACAATCATATTTAAGTATTATTACTTAGATTAAATATCCAAGTTTACATCATTTATTCCATTCCAACCTATTTATTCCAAAGTCAAATCCATAAAGAATTATTGTAGATTACAAATCAAAGTGGTTTCGGGTATGTATCGATACCCGACCCCGGTCTCTTCGAATCCAGTATCATCTTAAAAACAATGCTGTTTAAGTTTTAAATAATTCCATTTATATTCAGAATTAACTATCTACATAGCCATTCATCACAGATAGACAAACCATATTATCATAGTTCAACCCAAACATATCATATCACATAGCATCACAAATCACATATTAGAGATATAAACTAATCTAAGGCATACAATATCATTCAATCATTCATAAGCAAGATTAATTAGTCGCACCATTTCTAATTAATTTAAATAAATTAAATTAATTACTTCGATCACCTTTTAAATCCTGATTACTTAATCATTAATTAATTACAAACCATTAATTAATCATCCTTTGATTACCCATTAATTATCCATAATTACTTCCATTAAGTAATTATCTCATTGGTTAATTATCCTCAATTTATTAACCTTTAACCTTAACAAATTTATCCTTTAATTACTTACATTAAGAATTATCATTTAATAAATCACCATTAGTAATTAACCATTAATTATCCACCTTAATTAATGACATTAAGAAGTTATTCTTTAATTATTTTCATTAAATAATTATCATTGATTAACTACAGTAATTAATCTTTAATAAATTAATCATTTTTAATTAATTACCTAGATTAATTAATCACATTAACAAATCAATCCTTAAAATTGATTACACAAATTAATTAACCTTTAATTAACTATCCTAATAAATAAATTGATTAATTACTCCCTTAACTAATCTCATTAGCTAATTAACCATCCTTAAATTAATCCTTGATTTAATTACATTATTAAAATCACCTTTGAAAACATTTAGGAATTTAACTTATTATACAGTTACCTCTAAACAAACAAATTTTACAACAATTTAAAACTTTGAAAATTTGTTTAAACTCACTAATACTTGTTTAGAACTTGGCTTATATTTTCTTTGTAACTTATTCATTTGATAAACTTTCAAAATTTGGTTCAAAACTTACTTCATTTGCCTTTGAAACTTAGTTAACACGTGGCTTGAAACTTGATTTCACTTACTTAAATCGTTTACTTAAAATCTGGCACAAAATAACTTCAGACTTTTAAAAAAAACCTGGTGTCTTAAAAAAAAACCCGAGCCAACAGAGAAAATTTCCCGATCTATTCTCGGGCTAAAACTCATGTCTCCATCTTCGAGACAACACGCGAATGACTCGACTAGTACCCAAGCAACAACCCACCTCCTTCCTGATGTTAAACATTATAGTGTCGCACAGATATGCCTGGAACTCATGCACGTGCACGATTGATCGCCGATGATCCTACCCCCTATACCATCATCGACAAGTTGTCATCGGTCTACTCTTCCGATCCCGACCATCCAACCTCCAAATCGATCGCGAAATCAAAAATCAACCTGATTGAATCCACAGGAACAAAATCCATCGACCCATAAACGCCACGTTCTGACGCCACCGGCCACCAGGAGTCATAAAACTCTGCCCATAGCTTCTTCATGAACCCACACTCCGTTCCTCCACGACTGGTCTCCTCCAATGCCCTGTCGTCGACGCAGTAGTCTATCACCTAACCTCGATCAAAACTGTGCTATAACCCTACTTTGACTTCGTCCGGCCACCACGGTGGACGAAAATTTCTTTGACCATTTTTGCCGTGCCCCACGACCCTCCAGCTTGCTTCAGCCAAAAACTCGATCCTCCTCCCATTGCCGATCGACATAATTTGCCAAGAAACCAAAAAAACGTTCATCTCGTGAAATCTCCCAAATTTCTCATCTAAAAATTCCAATTTCATTTTTAAAATTCATGGTTTCCAATTGCAAATCAAGTTATATTCATGAAACATTTAATTACTGAAGTCATATTTTTTGATAAAATCAAGTTTTACTGTAATTTTCCTTCTACTGGAAAACTACCCATAAATCTTACTTAAAACTATTTTTAAATCAAACATCTTATTATTTCTATCATATATTGTTTATACATCTTAACTTATAACAGATCAATGAAAGAGAAATTAGTTTTTGAATATTTCTAAAGCCTGTAGAATTAAGAACAGAGCTAATATATGTTGTTAACAGACATGCATACAATATCAACATACATATATACATGCTTTCATCTTCTGCAGGCAAATTTTGCTTCATAATTTCAAGGATCAATGCACGCATCAGATCATCAAATAAATTTAAACTTTAGAGATTTTGCTTACTCACATTGATTATGAACAGAGAAGCCTTCTTTCTGAAACCTGGAAGTTATTTGAAATTGCAAATTTGTTTTGATCTAGATCCACTTGATTTTAGTTGACTTTGAGTTGCCACTTGATCTTGAGATTGCTACAAATCCTTTCGTTACTGGGTTTAGGTTGAGCTGTAAATCTGAATTGAACCTTAGCTCTAGTTGAAGTTTGAAAGAAGTTGGATTTTTCTGTTTTTTCTTCTGATTTTTGTTACAGGCTTTTTGCTTTTGATTCTTAAGTTAGATTTTCTTTTCCTGATTTATAGTTTTTCTCAGTTTTACCTTGCTTTTTCCCAATAAGGAAGAAAAGAAAAACTACTTGATATATATATGTAAAAGTCATTTTTTTCATTTTTTTTAAAAAGAAGACACTTGTTCATTTGCATGCTAATCAACTTACAAATGTTAAATTTTATGATAAAATTAACTTACACATGTTTAAGTATAATACGTGATTTACACTTGTCTTTTATTTATGCGTTAATACTTAAATATATTAATAAAACTATTATATCATATTTACCTTATGTTTAAAATATTACACATGTTTAAATGTTGCTAAAATCTTTTACATTTGTAAATATGCATGATTTTAATATGTTTTTGATATAATTCAAATATTATATTCATTATTTAGTTTTGTATATAAATTATATGGTTTCTTTATGTTTTATCTTTAAGTTTATTAATATATGTATTAAAGCTTTTATTTATCCTTGTCTTTTATTTTACATTTCAATTTTTATACAGATACATTTCCTTTTTGTCAATTTATGTTTTATATTTATATTTATACCTTTTCTAGTATTTATACCTATATAACTCTTAAAAGAGAAGATTTTAAAATCTTGATTATACATTAATAAATAATCATACATATTTATTCTTTGAATTTCAAACCACAAATTCAAATTCAATTTAAAATCAACTCATATATAAATATATTTTAAACAAACACATATTTAATTTGTTTGAAAATGATAAGTTCTTCCCATTTAAATAATTATATTAGGAGATTATCAAAAATATATTTTCCCAGATATAAATATAATCATCAGATTTATTTGTTCAACTTTAAAAATCAGTATTTTAAATTGTTAAAATCAGATAATTACTAGTTACCCGATGCCCAAAAATCCCGGTTATCACAGTAGGTGTATAAATTTAACTCTATTTATTGGCCCAACTCATAGTTTCCTCACCCATTTTTTCATAATATGGTCACAACTATTTCTTCTATCGAAAGTTATAGGATATGGCGTATACTATATACATATATATAATAATATGTAAAAATACAAATACGATCTGTCAGCATATCCTAATTCCTACGATCGACTAACCTAAGCTCTTATATCAAATGTAAAAACCCGCACCTTAATGGGCCTGAATTTTGACTAAATTGAAAGCCAAGTCCATTCGGGCAAGGATCCTTGGTTTTGTAACCTATAATAAACATAAGTATAACAGAAAGCTATCTGCATAAATTCATAGCGGAACAGAAAATAATATATAATTTATATGCTAACTAAGGCTGCTACCTTGGAATCAATATTATTCCTTTAGTATTTGATTGCTCTGTCATCGTGAGAATGAATGAGAAGACTTCATCACCTATAGTTCTCATCTTGCAATAGTAGCTTGTTCCTCTAGTTCTGTCTTATGGGTTGTAATGAGGAGGGGGCCAAAACAACATTATAGTGACTAAAAAAATTACATACTTTATCGACAACACTAATTTATGTCGATTGATTCCTATTTATATGTTATGTCTATTAGTTATGACTAATCCGTTCAATCTTATATGCATGTACAATATGCCTATCCTCCTCCGAGGTATAACTATATATATATATATATATATGCCTATATACATACATATCTAAACATTGTACTACCTAATAGCCTCGGCCACTTAATACTTTTCAATATGGAGACGCAGATCTAGCGACCGTTTAATACCTCAACCCCGAAGTAGGCCCTCAGCAACGTAAACGCTAATTAATCAGTTCTAGCCATAGAGACCAATGACCCCTATAAATAGCTTTATAATTTAATTTTCATATTACTAATGCATCTTAAGGACTAATCTAAGGGTTAAGTATCCCACCTTCGACAAAAAACTAGCTAAACAAACTTCGAGGTTTGTGCGTATCTCATGTTGATTCTACATTGCAAGGAAGCGAAATCCACCATGGCATAACCTTAGCCATTACTACCGACCGCTCAGGACCACTAATGGTCATAGCCTATATGCTAGCCCTACTACTAAATAACGGTTCAAAAAAATAGTAACATATCCCCCCAACCTTCCACAGCAAAATCACGTTTAGACTAACCTAATGTAAGTCAAGAAAAATTTCCCTCTTAGTTACTTATTACCTCTTATTAGAGATGAAACAAACCTCATTCCATGAAAGTAGTGAGCCATTTAATACTTCAAATAACCCTTTGGTATATTTTCCTCAACTTATATACAACCGTATATCCCTTTCCCACGGGTCCTATGGTTAGAGATGTCCTACATCAGTAGTGAGTACATATAACAGCGAGTAGCCTCTAAGTGAAAGGTAGACTTCTATTGTGCAACTCTACTGACCTCACATCCAACCCACTAAACTAAATCAATCATCCTAAGCCTAAATGTTAGGCTAGGCCCACTAATTTAAACTTGTTCTAAACGTATAATGAAGGCTGCAATTTCTTGATATGAAAATTATACCACCTTCCAACATTTAATTCCTATCTTATGCGCATACTTACTATATTCCATAAATGACATTTGTCGGTAATAAATGGATATCATTATTCTAATTAGGCAATCTCTAATAACATTTACTTATTCATTCTAATTCAACTAATTATGCTTATCTCATTTCCCCATAAATGCCATATTAATTCATGTAACTCCCTAGTAACTACATATTTATTGCCCTATTAATTTCAGAATTACCATCTCTTTTCCATATATACCTCCTAATCCTATAATTTACTATGATATTTACAACTAGACATCCTAATTATATCTAATGCGAATATCAACATATGTTACACTATATAAATATTTATTTATTTTTATCGGTATGCGTGGTTATATATGTGTGTATTCAAAACACATTCGTTCCTACGCTTAGGAATTTAAAAATATTAAGTTCCACATTTTAGTTTACTAGAGTTTTCCCAAAAAGGATTACCATTATAATTTTCCATAAATTATCTAAAAAATTAGACTTTTTCTTCGTTCGAAATAACAAGAAATTACCTTTTTAAATTGAAACAGACAATGAAAACTATGGAGAAGAATATCCATAATTTACGTATCTCTTTCCTTTTAGTTATATTCCTTATTATTTCAACTGATTCAGTTTTTACACATTTATGGAATTAGATAATTTATAGAGATTATATGGAAATAGTTACAATTAAACTGTACCCTGCTGCTAGTAAATTAAAACATAGAAATTCACATTCAAGCGATATTAGGGTAGTCTAAACTAATACTAACATTTTACAACTTAAATATGAATCCTGAATAAACCTTACAACTTTATTAATATTCAACTTTAACAAAATTTAGAGGTTGATTACCTAATTTCCAGATTTGGGTGTGTACTGTATTCCATTTACCTAACTAATGAAATATGTAGGCAAGGTTTCAATGAAATACACTCATTTTAAATCTACAACTCATCAGATCTTATATAGGCGTAATAAGTAAATAAAATTCAATGATAAAAATTTCAATGTTATAAATGAATCATATGATTTCTCACTCGCGTTTCTAGCTTTCAAGTTCTTCCAAATCTAAATTCATCCTTTTACTTGACTCCTTTTCCTTTTCAATTCAAAATAATATGTATAACAAAGTATATACATACTGTTAGAATTACAGATCTGAGAAGAGATTTGAGGTTAAGGGAAATATAGATTAATAATTATGAAATTTACCTTCTTCCTTAGTATCGATTCACTCCTTTTCTTCTCATTTATTTTCTGCTCTTCTCCGATATATATATATATATATATATATATATATGTATGTATATTATATTATATTTTATATTAATAAAAATAGTGGAGAAGGGAAAATGATAGAGTTTTGCTGCTTTGATTATAAAATATCAAAAGAGAAGTGTGGGGTTAGGCCAGTATTTATAGATGCTCAAATTAATTATATCCATTAGATTAAAATAATTAAATCTGGACCGTTCCACTAAGGTTCAACCCTAGCCGCTTCAGAACCGGTCGACCATTTCCCTCTAGACGGTCGACCTTCGGTAGTCGACCGACCCAAGGAGTGGTTCTACCGGTAGGGTCCTGAATTGATTATTATATATTTTCTATTTTTGTTTTTAATTATTTTCGTTTTGAAAACTTTAAATGCCGATAACTTATTCGTTTGAACTCCAATTGCAGAACTCTAGGTATGAAAGTTACTGATAAAATCTCCACAAATACAATTGTTCAAGTTTTGTGGCAAAATTCTAACATTTACTCAAATTCCATTTTGTACCTTATTAATTATTTATTAATTACCGTTAATTTTATGGGGTGTTACACGAATCATATCTAAAATTATTTAAGTTATGATCTATGTAGCCTATGTTAAAGAATGTTAGCCCCAGCGAACTCGAAGCTAATTGCTTTTGAATAAATTATAGGTTATACTAGGATACCTATGTTATCATATTAAGAAATAGAAGTCGGTTTCCTAAGACAACCCTCCTTTAAAAAGAAGGATTTTTTTAGAGAAATTAGTGGTAGTATGATAACTTGGATGAGATATAAGATTCTAACATTCAAACTAATCAAGTATATAATACAGTTCCATTATACTATAAAAGACACACCCTATTATAAAGGTCTAATAGAAAATCTTGCGTATTGGTGAGAAACCACAATTTTCATGTTAATGGAAAGAAATAGGATTGTATCATTCATATAACAATGCCTTCAATTTTCGACAAGCTATGAAGAGTATAGACTCTACCCCATGGCTTAACTCTGTAAATCAAAAATTGATTTCACGTACAACTGTTAGGAACTGAGTTGTTAGTTTTGATGACAACAATCTTTTCAACTTATCTTATTATAAAATATATAATAACACTTTTGTCTAGATAGATATGTATATGTAGGATATATATATATGTAGGATATATATATATATATATATATAGGTATTGATTACTTAAGCCTGATCAGTATAAAGACTCAAGACTCCAGATTGAAGACTCTAGAATATCAAGATTTCAAGATATGTGTATAGTTTTTGTTAAAACTTCATAATAGCACGGAAATCTTCATTCCGAATTTCATTTGGGATGGAACCCATTTTCACCTTCTTAGTGGCTTACAAACCCATGACAAGTAGCTTACAAACCTACGACAAGTGGCTTACAAACCCACGAACATCCTGGTTTTGTACAAGTTTTCGAATCTTGACGTGATGAGATATTCTAAAGAAAGAAGCTTGCAAAACTACTTTAAAATGGTTTTTCAAAATTATTTTCAAAACTGCTTTTCAAAATATTTTACCCTTAAAATTATCTTTCCAAATGATTTTTCAAAAAGATATTTTAGCCTTAAAATATTATTTGTTTTTGTTTTAAAATAACTCTTGTTTTAAACTTCATTTTCAAAATAAATTTTACATTTTTTTAATATAGGGATGTCGACATCATGGGATACCCCGGGCCGACGTGGTGGCCGTTGAATTCAAAAATTTCAATTTTCAAAAGAAGTGTCTATTCATTTAAATCTCTTCACGAATGGTTATGAACGTTGGTGCTTTATAAATAGCCTTCACAAATGAATTTGTTAACTAACTAATTTCTTATTTTCTTCACTTCTTCTTCTCCAAAAATCCATATTCTATAATTTTCATATTTTAAGGTCGTGCCGAAATTCTGTCGAATTCTCAAATGAATCAAATTAGAATCTCATTCTTGTTTGATTCTCTGCCCTCTCTCGAAGATCAAAGTGCTATTTAGAGTTATAAAATCAATTTGTAATCAAAAGTTTATCGAGTCTCTCTATAAGGGTGGCTGTGCTGGAAATCAATTGGGTGATCTTAAGTCCCGTAAATCAAGAGAGTTTGCCCCGGACTCGTGAGACAGGAGGGTACCTCAAGGCCTTTATAAATTGAGGATTGTAATCTCGACATTGGTATAATAAAAATATATATGAGGTGGTTTGCCTCGATACAAAACTGGATATAGTGTAACTCCGAACCAGTATAAAATCCGATGTGTTTTTTCCTTTTACTGCTTTTTATTTACTTTCTGCATCTGTGTTTGATTCTGTAATTGTTCTATGATTAAGTTCTGCATTTGTTTGTGTCACAATTTTAAATTAGTCCATATAAGTCTTAGAATCCATTACACACTATTCACCCCCCTCTAGCATTAAATTAGCCTTAAGATCCTTAATCCGCACTTCCTTTCAATTGGTATTAGAGCATAGGTTTTCATAATTTTCATAATATGAAACTCGAAAATTGTTTTAATGGCTACCAACACTGGTAATGTCAACTCTGACACTAGTTCTGTTATCCCTAACACTAGTTCATTTGTAGAAGGTCCATCTACTATCAGACCACCATTTTTCAATGGTAGTAATTATGCAAATTGGGCCTGTAAAATGAAAATTTATTTACAATATGTAGGATTAGACACTTAGAATATAACACAAACTGAGTATCTTGAACCAACTACTAATTTTTCCCAGTAGACTGCTGAGCAAAAGGGTGTTGCACAAAATAACTCAAGGGCCATGAATATATTATTTTGTTCATTAGATAGGAATGAGTTTAATATAGTGTCTGTTTGTAAGTCTACATTTGAAATCTGAAAAACTTTGCAAGTTACTCAAGAAGGAACAAGCAAAGTTAAACAAACTAAAATTTCCATATTAACTAATCAGTTTTAATTGTTTAAAATGCATGCAAATGAGTCCATTTCCGACATGTGTTGTCGATTTAAAGATATTGTTCATTCACTAATTGCACTGAGAAAAAGCTTTTCGGAGGAAGACCAAGTTAGAAAAATTCTAAATTCACTCACTCCAGAATGAGATCAAAAGACACTTGCAATCGTAGAAGCACATGATATCAGTCTAATGAAAATTGAAGAATTGATTGGGAATCTGATGTCTTATGAAGTTTAACTGTAAGGAAGAAGAGAAAACAAGGCTACAGAAAAGAAGTCATTAGCATTCAATACAACAACTGAAGATTCAAAACCAGACATTGATGAGGAGATTGCCTTCGTGACAAGAAACTTCCAAAAATTCTTAAAATATAGAAAAATGAATAATTACAAAAGAAATGATCAAAGGAATTTCATAAATAATACAAAAATATCAACAATGATAGATGCCACAATTGGAATAAGGTCGGGCATCATAGAAAAGATTGGCCGTATCCAGATAAATAGTTGTTCCCTCCAAACAATAACTCGTCTAGGAAAAGAAAGAAAGCATACACAGCAACTCTTGATGACTCAGACTCATCATCCAGTGATGATGAAAAGAAGATGGATAATTCAAATCTGTGTTTCACTGCTATTCATGAATCATATGACGATGGGAGTATGGATCTAAAAATAGGTACGCATTTACGTTATTTTTAATTTTTTTCTTGTTTGAATAGATGCTTGTTTGTTTGCTTGATTCTTTTCAAATTATTTGAATTTTAAATTCAAAATTTATCCCTTGAAATTTAAATTTAAATTCAAAAATAATATTATTTTAATAATATTTTAAATATTAAATTATTAATATTTAAGTACTATTATATTTAATGTTATTATAGGAATTATATAACTAGAATATATGATTATATATATATATATATTTATTAGAAATTAGGAGTAGATACTTATCCTTTGATTCAATAGGCACATGTCGACATACCCGGATACCCCATATTGACATGCCCCTCATAAGTTGATTTCAAAATTTGAATTCAAACTTTTGAATTTCGCTCCACCTTTTCACCAACTTCAATGCTCTGGAAAGATGCCTCTTGACCAGAAAACATGTCTATAGAATCTCTATTTATCTCACTCTCTTTATCATCACTTTTCACTTTTATTTCAAATTTCAAATTTATCTTCATTATCTTCTACTCCTCTCAAACTTCTTCAATGGCCTCTTCAAGTACTCCTAACACCATTAGGCTTCCAAATTCTGTCAAAAACTATCTTTTTAATGACCCAAAAGCTATCAAAGCTTACATCAACAATGTAAACTTCGGTAAAATTCATACGGGAAAATTTTCTATTTTTGAAGATTTTCCTTCTTATGAAATTGAAAATCTTTTTCAACAATGTTATGTTCTTAGTTTAGTAGATAACAAATAAAATGATTTTGTATGTTATCCAAATCTTGTTAAGATGTTTTATGCGAATTTGAATCATGGTTTTTATGATGGGGAAGAAGGACAAATTTGAAGTAGTGTTAAAGGAACACAAATCGTTTTGGATTGTGAAATTTTGGGAAATATTTTGGGATGCAAGTATACCGGAATGAATCTCTCGGAATTTCAAATCAATGAAAATGATCGAGAGACATTTCATCATATCTTTGAAGGGGATGACAATTTTGAATTCAAAAATCGTTATTTTCGTCCAAAAGCAAGAATTGTTAATCTTCTTATCCAACACACTCTTATACCAAGATCGGGAAACTACAACAACCCGACTTTGAAATTTTGCAAAGCTCTTTTTGCAATTTTTAGAAATTATGATATTAATTAGGCTCAAGTATTTTGGATGAGCTAAATCCCAAGAATTTTACTATGGGTGAAAACACGTTATATCATGGAATTTATCTCACTCGGATTTTTAATTACTTTGGAGTTGATTTCAAAAGGAATGAATTTATAACTAGAAAAGTGTTCAACCATGGAGACATTTCCCTTATGCAAATTCCATTAGTGTTTCAACCATACGAAACACTTAGAGAAAAGGAAGAAAGACTTGCTCATGAAGAGATGGAAGAAATAGAGGAAGAAGAAGAAGAGGAAGAGGAAGGAATGGAAATTGAAGAGGAGGAAGAGGAAGATCAAGAAACTTCCTTAGAGAGTATTGAATATCCTACTAATCCCGCTAATCCATCCAACAAGATCATTCTCAATAATCAAAGAAATATAGTGGAAAACCAAAAGACACTTAAAAGATCAACGAGTAAGAAAATGGATAAGATTTCCACTCAATCAACAAGTTCTTTGAGAAAATTAGTAGAAAGCTTGGACTATCATCTTCTTCATCTTCATCTAACTTGTTTTAGTTCATGTTATCTTAAGTTCTACCTTTGTATTTTCTTTATTTTAGTTAATATTATATTATCTCATGTAATGTTAACAAGAATTATTAATGAAATCTTTCATTTCCTGTTATTCAATTTCACTTGTCTCTGTAATTGCTTGTTTTTATATTATACAAATTTTAGTTTAATAGATTTGTTCATAATATTCAAAACAAAGCAAAATGCCACTTTAGGCAGAGGCATGTCGACATACACCATCCCCCCATGTCGACATACAAAGGGCAAAAAATAGTTACACTTTCAAATTTTACTTTCATGTAACTAACCTGTGTCTATTCATTTCAAACGACTTTCTACCCTTGTTTATATCTGTTTGTTCCAGAATAAATTGTCAAACTTCATCTCTAATCACTCTCTTTCATAGTTCTTCTATTTCTTGAATTATGCCTTCTTCGATTAAGAATCTAAGTGATAATCTTGAAGAAACTCTCACTTCCTTCAAGAATATTCTTATATTCATACTTCGTAATCAGCGTCACCTAGAATTGAGTCAAATACAGATGATCAAGGAGCAAGAGAGACATTTCAACGCCCTTCGTTGGATGATCTCAGCCCTCAACAAGGACGATCTCGAAGGAAATCCACCAGTCACTCTCGATAAAGACAAAAAAAGGGGATGCCATCAAAGCAGACCCTATCTTTGGGAAGATGGATGGGTGGAAGTACCAAGGAATGTCTAGTCATTATGTATGTTATTTGTTTGATTTGATTGGTGTGTTTTAAACTTGACTGATTTAACTTACTTGGTGTGGTTTGTATATATGTTTGGATTGAATAATTACTATAAATATGATTAGCTGATGATCGATTTACTTTTTAGATTACACTTATGATCACAATTCATACTTATGATCACATTTAGAACTTATAACACTTATATATGGATTACTCTATCTTATTATGGTTGATTATCGTATATCAAGTTTAGGGAATTTATTAGTTAGAAATTTTTGTTGGTGACAAAGGTGGAGAAGTTATAAAATAGTAGTTGGCTTGGAGTAAGGGGGAATTATGGAGTAAGGGGGAGTTATGGTATGATAAGTATATTTTATAAATACAGGTCGTCATCATCAAAAAGGGGGAGAATGTTAGGAACTGAGATGCTAGTTTTGATGACAACAACCTTTTCAACTTATCTTATTATAAAATATATACTAACACTGTTGTCTAGATAGACATGTGTATGCAGGATATATATATATATATATATATATATATATACAGGTATTGATTACTGAAGACTAATTAATATAAAGACTCAAGACTCAACATTGAAGACTTTAGAGCATCAAGATTTCAAGATATGTGTCTAGTTTTTGTTAAAACTTCATAATAGCATGGAAATCTTCATTTCGAATTTCATTTGGGATGGAACCCATTTCTACCTTCTTAGTGGCTTACAAACCGACAAGTAGCTTACAAACCTACGACAAGTGGCTTACAAACCCACGAACATCCTGGTTTTGTACAAATTCTCGAGTCCTGATGTGATGAGATATTCTGTAGGAAGAAGCTTGCAAAACTACTTCAAAATGGTTTTTCAAAATGATTTTCAAAACAGCTTTTCAAAATATTTTAGCCTTAAAATTATCTTTTCAAATGATTTTTCAAAAAGATGTTTTAGCCTTAAAATATTATTTGTTTTTGTTTTAAAATAAACTCTTGTTTTAAACTTTATTTTCAAAACAAATTTTACATTGTTTTTTAATATAGGGATGTCGACATCATGGGATACCCCATGTTGACATGGTGGCCGTTGAATTCAAAAGCTTCAATTTTCAAAAGGTGGAAATCCCCCTGAGAAAGATGCAGAAACTAGCAAGGGAAAACGAAAGGCTGAGGATAACGATAACAGATCAATGCGACCGTGGAGGGAGCCAAGGTTCACCACATACTCAGAGTTGAACGAGACTTTGGAACAGATCTACCAGGACACTACGGGACAGGTCCCTTATCGAAAGCCAATGAAGAGAGATCCAAAGCAACGAGAGAAGGTCGGACATGTATTGTTAATTCCATGAGTTGAATGGTCACAGCACAAACGACTGCCGACACTTGAAGGATGAAGTTGAGGGGCACATCCGGAATGGTTTGCTATTACAGTATGTGAGAAGGAGGGCCACAACGGTGGAACAGGAACGGCCACCACCTGCATCAATTGAAGACGGCTCAGGATCGAGACGTCAGCTTATTATCAATTGATTGAGATAACGATGAATGAGTGGAAAACCCTACATCGACACAACTAGGTTGTTCACACATGTAGGGGACCGCGAACGATCCTCAGGCATGCTCTGATACAACTATAAATCATATCGATGTAGGTGTTTGCACTCTGACGTCACAGCTTTGCTTTTGTGTTTTGCTTCTTGTGTTTGGATTTGATTTTGTCGAACATTTTTGCTTTAAAACTCTTCTGTTGAATGAATATTTGATTTTGATAATTCTGAGATGGCTAAGCTTCTTACACATGTACGGGGTCGCGAACGGTCCTTAAGCATGCTCTGAGATGGCAATAAATCGCCTTGACAAAGGATCCAGGAACTCACTCGAACGTGAACCTGGTATCGATAACACTAAGTCCCCCCGAGCACACTCATTCGCCTCGAACGGCACCCGACCTAGAACGGTCACAATTCACCTCGAACGGCACCCGACCGCGAACGTTCCCACTTTACATTTTGCCACGAACGACATTCGACCGCGAACGGTCCCGTTTCACCTCAAATGGCATACGATCCCGAATGATCGTCATTCGAGGTCATATTAAATTATCAAGTTCTTTACAGGTTGTTGATAGGATATGAACATCCAGCTTATGCATTACAAAACACACCTTCCTATCGCAAGGTTTGTTTTGGGGGGCAAATGTTATCTCGCCTTTTGGCAAGGCCGCGATACCAAAAGATTGATCGAAAACCATAGACAGCTCATCTCAAAGATTGGTTATACATTGCTTCGCTATGGATATCGATGAATTTTGTCCGAGTCCGGATCGGGCCATAATCGACCAGACATGACAACCAAAGCCATAAAAGTCGGCATCTCAAATTTCAAGTCAATCCTTGGCCGTATGGTCATGTTATGATCGATGCAAGTTGAGGGAATTAACCTCGTTTTCGTATCCATCAGTGTACCATGCTTCGAATCGATTGTTCTCGTATCCATCGTCGCACCACGGCTCGCATCGATCTGCTTCGTATCCATCCACAAGCTTTCATTCGTATTGATCGGTTTCGTATCCATTAGCAGATAGTACGCTTCGTATCGGTCATTCAATGCCAAATTCGTATCCATCGAGGAGGAATTTGGTCGAATCCATCAGAGAACCTTGGTTCGTATCCATCAGTTGTTCTCACTTCGTATCGATCCCAAATACGCTTGTTCATATCGATCGAATGGAGACAACTTCCATCGATGCGAATAACGCCACCTCCATCGATACGAGGTGGGGACGCTGCAAACCGATGTGAAGTAACGTTATTGATGGATTCGAGCTATGCAACGGTCATCGATACAAACAAAGCGAAACTCATGGAGTCGAAATGGTCAATTCGGAGCGAAAAAAGGATCGATGTGAGGAATGCACGATGCGTCGTCACAGAAGCACGTGAGTCATCGATTCGAAATGGATCGATTCGAATTCTTGGATTCAAATCAAACAGCCAACGAAAAACCCAAGCTTGTATCGATCATAACTCAAGATCCACTGATCCAAATGCACTGAAATTTTCATAGGAGTTTACGTACAAGGTAAAGAATGTTCCTGCCAAGTTTCAGCTTGATTGGATCAATTTTTGATGGATACGAAATCATTTTGTATCAATCACAGATCGAGTCGAAACATGGTGGGGTCGGTCGCGTGGGCCACTCACGTGCCAGAAAATGTCTCCAGAAGTTTGAGCGCGATCTCGGCCTCCTACGCCTATAAATAGCCCCCTGAAGCCTTCAGAAAAGGGACTTTTCGACTTTGGAACGTCCAGACTCCGCCGGATTCAATTCTACGCTTCACTATCACTGTTGTAATCAAACTACAGAGCTATTATCAACTGTAATCCGCTGCAATTGATTGGAATCATCAAGCGAATCAATAAAGCCACCAACTTCAGAGTGGACGTAGGCAAGATCGCCGAACCACTATAAATCCTGTGTCATTTACTGCTTTATTGTGAATTTGCTGAGTGATTTTAGTACTTATTGTTCATATGAGATCTATGACTGTGAAATAATCAACTATTGGGTGTTTGTGACCAATTCTGGTGCAAACAGAGTCCGCACTAGAGATTTGAAGGATCAATACTAGTTTGGAATTAAAGTTGTGAATTCGAATAATAGATATTATGTACGGATGATCTATATACATCGTATGGGTATAAGTTTAAAAATGAATATTTTGGGCAAACCTTTAGGTTTTGTTTTGGGTAATTTCAGGGATGAAATTCTTTTATGGGGGGTAGTCTGTAATGACCTGAAAATTTATCACTTTGATAAATTTTATTCACTTTTAAATTTATTCAAATAAAAAAATGATAATATAAATAATATTGTTTTTAGTTATATTAAGTAATGGTAATCTATTTTGAATAAATGTTTATAGAAGTACTTTCCTCAAAAATCTAAATCGATAAAACGGCTTAAAATTGTTTTATCGGTAACCAGCTCTATAATTGTAAAAGGTCGCGCACAGAGCTGGAAACATACACTTATTTTTATAATCAAACAAGAATACGAAATAAAATCGATTGATTTGTTTTTGAAAAATTAATGTGTTTATAACATTGTTAGTAATGTCCTTAAATATGATAATTGATTTATTAAAATTAAATTAAGATTTAATGATTTAATAACTATTTTAATTATTCAAATAATTATTTTAGATTATGATAATTCATTTTGAATAGTTATAAAGTGATAATAAATCATTTATAATAGTTTATAAATATGTATATTTGATTTGAAAACATAAGGAAAAATCAATATCGCTTTGTCGATACGAGTGTATATGCACGCCCAGATGGGCCTGCTCTAATCATAATGTCATGCATTAATTGTAACGATCCCGTTTTTGAATCGAATTTAAATTGGTAATTTTAAACAAATTGGATTAGATTGTGAATTAAGTAGAATTTTTTTTCAAAATAAAATGAGATATTTGTTTGTTTATATATAAATTGATTATAAATTTAAAAAGTGAATTTGAAATTTAAAACTATGTTTTAAATTGTGAATAAATGTATAGAGATATAAATTGGATTTAAAACTATATTTTAAAAATTAATAAGAATTCATTTTCTAAAAATATATATGTATATACATATTTGGAAATTTTATTTTGAATTCCAAAGACTATTTAAAAGTTAAATCTTATGTTTCAAAATATATATGCCGTGTGATTTGAAAAGTCATATTTTGAAATTTATACAATAATTTTTGAATTTCTATTTGAAAGTAATAAAAGTATAAAATATAGATAAAAGAAATTGCGTAAATATAAAACATATGTTAATATGAAGAAAATGTTTTGTAAATATAAAGCTAAAAGGGTTTAAAAACAAAGTTTATAAAATTTATAAAGATTACTTAAAAGAGGGTTAAACATAAAATTTTCATAAATGACATTTGTTAAGTAAGGAAATACATAAATAAACTAGTGTAAAATTTTTAACTATGAGATTAACAAGTGTCATGTTCTTTAAATTTTATTTTCGTTTTGGAAAAAATAAAATAACAAATAATCAAAAGAGGAAAACTTTTTCTCTTCTCATTTTTGTTTCAGGGATTCAAAACTGAAACCTGCAAATTGAAAATAGGAAAAAAATTCTCAATATCAAAACAAGTTGCAATTCATGGTTTCAAATCAAAACCTGTTCATTTCCTAAAGCCTATTCTTTGCAAGCCTGAGAATTTATAAAGTATGTTCAAGTAAGCATCTCTGTTTTTTTAAAGCAATCTGAAAATCAAGAGCCTGCAACATTTTCAAGTTTTAAATTCAAAACCTGAGATGAATCAAGCCTGTACGTTTTCAAAATAACCTAAGCCTGTAACATCACCTCTGAAATCAAAAATAATAGGCCTGCAAACCACAAGCCTGCATTTCTTCAATTTTGCTTTGAAAAACAAACTCAAATCAAAGCAGATCCATCTTTGTTCAAATGGTTGTCATCACTGCAAGTCTCTGTACAGTTTCAATTGCAAGTTTTCTTCAACATTCAAGTCTAAAGTTTGCAAAAGAAATGGCGATGCAAGTTTCCAGTTTTAAAAACAATTCAAAGTTTTCAAAACACTGGAACAAATCAAACTGAAATGCAAAGCAATCAAAGAAAAAAAAACTCAACCTTGGAAATCTGGGAAATCAAAACAACAATTCAAAGTTAAAAGCATGGAAACCAAGATTCAAAAGCATTTCAAATCTAGAAAAAAACATGCAGTGAATTCAAGAAGCAAATTCAAGTTCCAGGCCTCAAATTTGCCTCTGTTCATCCCAAACTTCAAGGTGAGCAAACCACCCATATTGATTCTTAAAACTCGATATATCTGATTTGCTTGTGATAAGACTTTGATATAAGTTGTGAAATGTGCTTGCATGCTTGTATATATGTATGGATGACTGCGTGCATGATTGTTGTATAGGCATCAAGCCTCTGTTCCAAGCCAACATGGTTTAAACAATTTGGAAAAAAAATCATATCTTCTTATATAAATAAATTCAGGTTATAATTCCTGAAAAGAAAATGCTTATAACAATGTTAAGTTATTTTTAAAAATGATCCCAAGTAAAAACATTTAGTAAATACTTTTAAAAAATAGAAATGACAGTGGAAACTTTTATAATCAGAAAAATCGATGATCATGATTTTGCAATTTGATTTCACAAGATTTTTAGTACCAACAAATGATGATTTTTAAAGGTTAAATTGGGATTTTTAGATGAGTATTTGGGTAATAATTGCAAGATGAATGGAGAAGCTTTTTTCGTCAACTATCGATGATAGTGGCGTCATGGGTCGTCAGGGTTGGAGCTGGAGCGGGCTGGGGCATCAGGGATCATCATAAAATTGATAGATGAATTTATAATTCACCATGGAAGACGAGCGAGATAGATTTAGTATTTATCCCTAAGTTTTAGTTATGGTCAGAAATCGAGTAATTCCGGCGACGTTAGTGCATCGAGTCGTACCGAACCGAGAAGAGTAGGAGCGTGGCAACGTGACGTAGCTCTTGGTCGGTTGGCGTGAGCTCTGATGAACCATATCGGCGGCGCGAGGTGAATCTATGGTCGACGTTCGTTTCCAGTTCGAAGCTGATTGCTCGATTTTGATTACATGATCAATTCGTGGTTCTGAGTGGATGCTCGGGTCGAGTGGTCAATGATGTCTTGTGGGAGGTGGAGGAGATGATCGGAGTACTGGCGACCGTTGGTGCAAGTGGATGTGCATCTGTGTGTATCTGGTTTGAAGAGGAAGGTGTTGTCCCAAAGTCATGTTTGGGATTTTGGGTATTTGGATTGGGTTGTTTCTCGGGTTCGTATGTATGTGGTAACACATTTTAAAAATTAAAACAAAGTTAAATTTTAAAAAGAGAAATGGGTGGCTCGGGTAAACATGCTTTTTGCTCGGGTTTTTTAATGTAATACGGAAAAATAGTTTTAAAATTTTAAAGAAAAATCAAATTTATTGAAAACTAATTTTATTGAAACCAATTTTTCATTTTATTTTAGATGTTATCTAAGTTTTAAATTGTTTAAGAAGGTTTTATTATAGAATCGTTTTAAATTAACCAAGCTTTAAAATGGTTTAAAATATACATAACCTTTATTTTTAAAGTTTATTTTAAATAAACTTAATAATATTAAAGAAGTTAATTGATATAAAGAATGTTTTAATGGTTAATTAACTTTTAAAGTTTAAAGTTGATTTATTTGTTAAAGGAAATTAATTACTTGAAGTGAATTACTTAATAAAAGTAATTAAGGTAAATTTGTTAATAACTTAAGTTTGATTAACCAAGTATTTAATGAATAATTAATTTAAGGATAATCATTTACATAACAATTAAGGGTGAATAATAAATGATTAAAGATTGATTAATCAAGTGTTTAAAGATTAATTAATTTAAAGAATAATTAATTCATGTGATTAATTAATTAAGGTAACTAAGTTAAGAATAATTAATTAGTTTAAAAGGTTAATTAATTAGTGAAAGTGATTAAGGAATGATTATTAATTAAGGATTAATTAAATAAATTATTGTAATTAATTAAGGATAATTAATCAAATGATTAATTATTAATTAAAGGTTAAATAATGTTTTAAGGATAATTAATTAATATGGTTTGTAATTAATCAATATTAATTAACCAGGATTAGTATGAATTGGATGCTTTGAATTGTGTGATATGAATTATTCTGATTAAGCTATGAACTGTGATGCAATTTATTCATCTGTGATGTAATTCATTTATCTGTGATAAATTTATATTGTTTATCTATGATCTGTGAATGAAGACAAGCGTTATAGATTATACCGCTTATCGATATTTATGCGTTTGAATCTGTAATGATTGATGTTATTGTTGCACTATTATTGTGTGTAAACCCCTATACCACACTATACACACACGAATATGGATTTCACAAGCAAATCGGTTAAGTCACAGATATTTTGAAATGGTTTAAAGTTGAATTTTGAATCCAAATAGTTTTTGAAAATGGATCTGGGTTAAATGTGAAAAGCTTTTGAAAGGAGTTTTAAAAACAAAAGTTATTTGAATAACTTGATAAAGTTTGGAATTAAAATAATTTGATTTGAATTTAAATTCAAAATTTGAAATTGAATTTTATGTTTGGAAACTATGGTTTAAAGATGTTATACAAGTTATATATGGGTCAAACCATTTTAAAGGTATTGATTTGGGAATGTGAATTTAACTCATGGGCTTTAACTCGTGCAAATATAATTGGATTTTTCCGAAACGAAAACTATTTGTTTCCAAATAATAATAGCTTTCATAAAAAGAAAAGATTTCCGATTTGTATCGAAAGATTTCAAGTTTGAAGTGAAATTGTAAATAGCTTTGAAAAATTATGAATTAATCTTTGTAAAAGATTATTAAACCTTGTTTTGAAATCAAAGTAGATTTTAAACGGTGTACCTTTTATATAAAAGATTTGAATTGGAAATGGTTTGAAAGCTATGAATTAAATCTTTGATTTAAAGATTGGATGAGTAAATCCAATTCGAAATGGAAATTGTTTTGAAATCTGTGAATAAATCTTTGTGAAAGAATTGTAATCTCTGTTTCCAAATTGAAGAGAATCTTGAGGGTGTATCTTTATATAAAAAGATATGGAATTGTAAATAGTTTTGAAAACTATGAATCAACCTTTGTGGAAGATTGGTGAACTTTATGGAATAAATCTTTTTGTTTAAAGATTTGAAAATGGTTATTTGTTTAAACAATTTTAAAAGAAAGTTTTGGGTTTAAGTTGTGACTTAACTGAAATCCCATATCCATACGTTTTTAAATACTGCGCTCATTATTCGGTCTAGCCAGGAGAGGACCTTGTGTCATATAACCCATTCCGAATAATGATACATCGTTATGGATAGCATTTGAAGACCGGTGGTGAAGATCGAGTATTTTCGAGAACGAAAGGATAAACCGTCGATTGTCTCTGCACTGAGTCGCGTCGGTATAGAGATTCCCTAAGTAATGGGAAGTCCGATCGGGATTGTGAATACCCGGATTGCAAAGGCTTCTTCGGAAGTGCCTGTGGTTCTGTTCGAACATGGAGCAGAGTTGTATGGATGTGTATTTGACATTACACTTTGAGATGTAAAGCTGGTTTCCATCAAATACATTTCTGTTTGATGGCAGAGATTTTTCTCTTAGCTTAACACCCTTCTCTGAGACGTACGAGCTCAGAGATTATGTAGTTGATGGTTACTAGTGATACATTCCTAATTTGGTAATGTGGCATACGAAGTGCTGCTGATCATTTGTTGATCGAAGCATGGCTTTGTGAAAAAGCGTAGCTTTATGGACGAGACCTTATCGAGCATCACAACCCGGTAATGGTCGAAACAGGAAAGATGTGGCAAGGTTTCAGGGGTTGCACCCCTAGGGTATGTCCATTCCTTCTGGAAAAGGGTGGTATCATGGTATGGAGCCCAGATACTTACTCATGTGGACAATGTATATTTATTACTATGTTATGTTGCTTTGTGATTGAGGATCCTCGGATAAAGGTCGCAAACGACCGGGGGTGGCATATCTTAGGTTGTACTCCCGGGAAGGGAGTACCCCGGCCTTGTGTTGGCAGAGAGCTGGGTAAGTTCTCGGGACTTCCCTCCAGAGGCGTATCCATGTGGCGATGGGAAGTTCCTTAGTCTGATCATTTGTTGGAAATCCAATCATCCAATACGTGCCCTTTACGATTGCAGTTGCATTACCTGCCACCTCAGGTGGTAGATATAATAGGCATAGTATAATGGTACCTATGCTGGCTAAGATTAATATTATACTTTCGAAATGTTTTCCACTATGTACTAATAATAATATCAAAATGATTTTCGCGTTTCAAGCATTTCTGACTGCCATAAGGAGAAATCTCCCCCAAGTGTGCGCTTGCATTGTGCGTGTGGCGGGAGGCCTTATGGCAGTTTCATTTTCTAAAAAGCATTGCGGTTTTCAATGTTTTAAATTCCTTTGTTGTTTGTTTTAAAGATAAACTATTTTTGTTTTCTCACACCAGTCCCATGACTGACCTTGCTTAATACAATGTGATAGGGGTTCTCGCTTTGTGTTTGGTGGCGAACGTGAGACTCATACCCCTACATGTCCCTAGGGAGTTCGAGTTATCTTTTCTATTGTTATCATATTCCACGGTGTATATTTGTCTCTGATATTGTTGTATCAGATATTGTATTCTTTGTTGTATCAGTGATATATATTTTCTTTTCTTCTGCTGTGTTGTTATACTTAATGTGTTATAAGCTCCGGCGAACCAGATTCGACGTTTGGATCTACGGCATTTGAATACGAGTGCGTATTCGGTTCCGATTTTCGAAGGTCGAGTCAGAATCGTTACAATGGTATTAAAGCTGAAGGTTGAAACTTTAGCTCAGAAGTACAATACATTAGGTAGCTCATTAGAGATAGGGTGAAGTATACCCTAGAATGAGTATCCCTAAGATATCCATCTGTATGCCTCAGTAAATTCTCTTACTATCCACTGATAGTGAGTATGAGTGCAAGAAGAGAACAAGATAGGGGACAGGGGAATACCACTTCCTATGGTCAATACCATGTAACAACAACGAAAATAATCTTTCTTAATCAATCTTCTTTGATCATCATTTGATTTTCAATTCTTTGATGGTTCCTGGAAGCTCCAGGAAGAAGCTTTGATATATTTTCATGGGACATAAACTCTAGATGGGTCAGAATTGTTTGTTTGGATGAATTGTTTGCTTTGGTTGCTATGATTGATAGGTATACCTTGGTTTCTAAACTGAATTTTTTTTGAATTGTATCCGTCCGTCTATTCTTTGGGGTCCAGATATGTTCTACAAACGGTTAGTTATCCTTTCGAACTAACCAGTGCCCTTGCATATTCGTAGATCTGGTGATCCGAGTGTCTTGTGTAGTATTGAATGAGTTTGTTCTCATAATTATTGATGATATTCTGATTTAGTGAGCCAAATGCAGAATAGATATTCAGCTCGATTGATGAGTCAATTCTCTATCTTTGTGCCTTTATCTATTCTTTGTTGTCTCCCTGGCTAATTTCGGGGACGAAATTTTCTTAAGAGGGAAGTCTGTAACGATCCCATTTTTGAATCGAATTTAAATTGGTAATTTAAAAAAAATTGGATTAGATTGTGAATTAAGTAGAATTTTTTTCAAAATAAAATGAGATTTTTGTTTGTTTATATATAAATTGATTATAAATTTAAAAATTGAATTTGAAATTTAAAACTATGTTCTAAATTGTGAAAAATTGTATTGAGATATAAATTGTATTTAAAACTATATTTTAAAAATTAATAAGAATTCATTTTCTAAATATATACATATACATATATATATATACATATATATGTTTATATACATATTTGGAAATTTTATTTTTAATTCTAAAGACTATTTAAAAGTTAAATCTTATGTTTCAAAATATATATGCCTTGTGATTTGAAAAGTCACATTTTGAAATTTATACAATAATTTTTGAATTGCTATTTGAAAGTTATAAAAGTATAAAATATAGATAATAGAAAATGCATAAATATAAAACATATGTTAATATGAAGAAAGTGTTTTGTAAATATAAAGCTAAAAGGGTTTAAAAACAAAGTTTATAAAATTTATAAAGATTACTTAAAAGAGGGTTAAACATAAAATTTTCATAAATGACATTTGTTAAGTAAGGAAATACATAAATAGACAAGTGTAAAATTTTTAACTATGAGATTAACAAGTGTCATGTTCTTAAAATTTTATTTTCATTTTGGAAAAAATAAAATAATAAATAATGAAAAGAGGAAAACTTTTCTCTTATCATTTTTGTTTCAGGGATTCAAAACTGAAACCTGCAAATTGAAAACAAGAAATTTTTTTTCTCAATATCAAAACAAATTGCAATTCATGGTTTCAGATCAAAACCTATTCATTTCCTAAAGCCTATTCTTTGCAAGCCTGAGAATTTATCAAAGCATGTTCAAGTAATCATCTCTGTTTTTTTAAAAGCAATCTGAAAATCAAGAGCCTGTAACATTTTCAAGTTTCAAATTCAAAACTTGAGATGAATCAAGCTTGTACATTTTCAGAATCAACTAAGCCTGTAACATCACCTCTGAAATCAAAATTAACAGGCCTGCAAACCACAAGCTTACATTTCTTCAATTTTGCTTTGAAAAACAAACTCAAATCAAAGCAGATCCATCTGTGTTCAAATGGTTGTCATCACTGCAAGTCTCTTTAATAAGCATTACAGTTTCAATAGCAAGTTTTCTTCAACATTCAAGTCTAAAGTTTGCAAAAGAAATGGCGATGCAAGTTTCCAGTTTTAAAAACAATTCAAAAGTTTTCAAAACACTGGAACAAATCAAAGTGAAATGCAAAGCAATCAAAGAAAAAAAACTCAACCCTGGAAATCTGGGAAATCAAAACAACAATTCAAAGTTAAAAGCCTGGAAACCAAGATTCAAAAGCATTTCAAATCTAGAAATAAAAGCATGCAGTGAATTCAAGAAGCAAACTCAAGTTCCAGGCCTCAAATCTGCCTCTGTTCTTCCCAAACTTCAAAGTGAGCAAACCACCCTTATTGATTCTTAAAGCTTGATATATTTGATTTTCTTATGATAAGTCTTTGATGTAAGTTGTGAAATGTTCTTGTATGCTTGTATATATGTATGGATGACTGTGTGCATGATTGTTGTACAAGCATCATGCCTCTGTTCCAAGTCCAACAGGGTTTAAACAATTTGGAAAAAATCATATCTTCTTATCTAAATAAATCCAGGTTATAATTCCTGAAAAGAAAATGCTTATAACAATGTTAAGTTATTTTTAAAAATGATCCCAAGTAAAAAAATTTAGTAAATACTTTAAAAAAATAGAAATGACAGTGGAAACTTTTATAATCAGAAAAACTGATGATCATGATTTTGCAATTTGATTTCGTAAGTTGATTAGTGCCAACAAATGATGATTTTTAAAGGTTAAATTGAGATTTTTAGATGAGTATTTGGGTAGTAATTGTAATATGAATGGAGATGCTTTTTTCGTCAATTATCGATGATAGTGGCATCATGAGTCGTCGGGGTTGGAGCTGGAGCGGGCTGGGGTATCAGGGATCATCAGAAAATTGATAGATGAATTTATAATTCACCATGGAAGATGAGAGAGATCGATTTAGTATTTAATCCTAAGTTTTAGTTATGGTCGGAATTCGAGTAATTCCGGCGATGTTAGTGCATCGAGTCGTACCAAACCGAAAAGAATAGGAGCAACGTGACGTAGCTCGTGGTCGGTTGGCGTGAGCTCTGATGAACCATATCGACGGTGCAAGGTGAATCTGTGGTCGAGGTTTGTTTCCAGTTCGAAGCTGATTTCTCGATTTTGATTACATGATAAATTCGTGGTGCTTAGTGGATGCTCGGGTCGAGTGGGTCAATAATGTCTCGTGGGAGGTTGAGGCGATGGTCGGAGTACTGGCGACCATTGGTGCACGTGGATGTTCACCTGTGTGTATCTGGTTTGAAGAGGAAGGTGTTGTCTCAAAGTCATGTTTGGGATTTTGGGTATTTGGCTCGGGATGTTTCTCGGGCTCGTATGTGTGTGGTAACACATTTTAAAAATTTAAAACAAAGTTAAATTTTAAAAAGAGAAATGGGTGACTTGGGTAAACATGCGTTTTGCTCGGGTTTGTTAATGTAATATAGAAAAACATTTTTAAAATTTTAAAGAAAAATCAAATTTATTGAAAACTAATTTTGTTGAAACCAATTTTTCATTTTATATTAGATGTTATCTAAGTTTTAAATTGTTTAAGAAGGTTTTTTTTATAAAATCGTTTTAAATTGACCAAGCTTTAAAATGGTTTAAAATATACATAACCTTTATTTTTATAGTTTATTTTAAACATACTTAATAATATTAAAGAAGTTAACCGATATAAAGGAATGTTTTAATGGTTAATTAACTTTTAAAGTTTAAAGTTAATTTTTTTGTTAAAGGAAATTAATTACTTGAAGTGAATTACTTAATAAAAGTAATTAAGGTAAATTGGTTAATAATTTAAGTTTGATTAATCAAGTAATTAATGAATAATTAATTTAAGGATAATCATTTACTTAAGAATTAAGGGTGAATAATAAATGATCAAAGATTGATTAATCAAGAGTTTAAAGATTAACTAATTTAAAGAATAATTAATTAATGTGATTAATTAATTAAGGTAATTAAGTTAAGTATAATTAATTAATTTAAAAGGTTAATTAGTTAGTGAAAGTGATTAAGGAATGATTATTAATTAAGGATTAATTAAATTAATTATTGTACTTAATTAAGGATAATTAATCGAAGGATTAATTATTAATTAAAGGTTAATTAATGTTTTAAGGATAATTAATAAGTTTGTAATTAATCAATAATAACTAACCAGGATTAGTAAATTATTCATAAGTAATTAATTTGATTAAAATTAATCAGAAAATTAACTGATCTTACTTATGAATGTTTGAATTGAATTGGATGCTTTGAATTGTGTGATATGAATTATTCTGATTACGCTGTGAACTGTGATGTAATTTATTCATTTGTGATGTAATTCATTTATCTGTGATAAATTTATATTGTTTATCCGTGATCTGTGAATGAAGATAAGCGCTACAAATTATACCGCTTATCGATATTTATGTGTTTGAATCTGTAATGATTGATGTTGTTGTTGCACTATTATTGTTGGTAAACCCCTGGACCACACTATACACACACAAATATGGATTTCACAAGCAAATCGGCTAAGTCATAAATATTTTGAAATGGTTTTAAAGTTGAATTTTGAATCCAAATAGTTTTTGGAAATGGAACTAGGTTAAATGTGAAAAGCTTTTGAAAAGGAGTTTTAAAAACAAAAGTTATTTGAATAACTTGATAAAGTTTGGAATTTAAATAATTTGATTTGAATTTAAATTCAAAATTTGAAATTGAATTCATTGTTTGGAAACTATGGTTTAAAGATGTTATACAAGTTATATATAGGTTAAACCATTTTAAAGGTATTGATTTGGGAATGTGAATTTAACTCAAGGGCTTTAACTCGTGCAAATATAATTGGATTTTTTCGAAACGAAAACTATTTGTTTCCAAATAATAATAGTTTTCATAAAAATAAAAGATTTCCAATTTGTATCGAAAGATTTCAAGTTTGAAATGAAATTGTAAATAGTTTTGAAAAACTAACCTTTGTGAAAGATTATTAAAACTTGTTTTGAAATCAAAGAGGATTTTAAATGGTGTATCTTTTATATAAAAGATTTGAATTGAAAATGGTTTGAAAGCTATGAATTAAATCTTTGATTTAAAGATTGGATGAGTAAATCCAATTTGAAATGGAAATTGTTTTGAAATCTATGAATAAATCTTTGTGAAAGAATTGTAAACTTTGTTTCCAAATTGAAGAGAATCTTGAGGGTGTATCTTTATATAAAAAGATATGGAATTATAAATAGTTTTGAAACTATGAATTAACCTTTGTGAAAGATTGGTGAACTTTGTGGAATAAATCTTTTTGTTTAAAGATTTGAAAATGGTAATTTATTTAAACCATTTGAAAAGAAAGTTTTGAATTTTAAGTTGTGACTTAACTGAAATCCCATATCCATATGTTTTTAAATATTACGCTCATTATTCGGTTTAGCCGGGAGAGGACCTTGTGTCATATAACCCACTCTGAATAATGATACGTCGTTATGGATAGCATTTGAAGACCGGGTATTTTCGAGAATGAAAGGATAAACAGTCGATTGTCTCTACACTGAGTCGCGCCGGTATAGAGATTCCCTAAGTGATGGGAAGTCCGATCGGGATTGTGAATACCCGGATTGCAAGGGCTTCTTCGGAAGTGCCTTCGGTTCTGTTCGAACCCGGAACAGACTTGTATGGATGTGTGTCTGACATTACACTTTGAGATGTAAAGCTGGTTTCTATCAAATGCATTTCTGTTTGGTGGCAGAGATTTTTCTCTTAGCTTAACACCCTTCTCTGAGACGTACGAGCTCAGAGGTTATGTAGTTGATGGTTACTAGTGATACATTCCCAATTTGGTAATGTGGCATACGAAGTGCTGCTGATCATCTTTTGATCGAAGCATGACTTTGTGAAAAAGCGTAGCTTTGTGGACGGGACCTCATCGAGCCTCACAACCCGGTAAAGGTCGAAACACGAAAGATATAGAAAGGTTTCAGGGGTCGCAACCCTAGGGTATGTCCATTCCTTCTGGAAAAGGGTGGTATCATGGTATGGAGCCCAGATACTTACTCATGTGGACAATGTATATTTATTACTGTGAGATGTTGCTTTGCGGTTGAGGATTCTCGGATAAAGGTCGCAAACGACCGAGGGTGGCATATCTTAGGTTGTACTCCCTAGAAGGGAGTACACCGGCCTTGTGTTGGCAGAGAGCTGGGTAAGTTCTCGGGCCGTCCCTCTAGAGGCGTACCCATGTGGCAATGAGAAGTTCCTTGGCCTGACCATTTGTTGGAAATCCAATCATCCAATACGAGCCCTTTACGATTGCAGTTGTATTACCTGCCACCTCAGGTGGTAGCTATAGTAGGCATAGTATAATGGTACCTATGCTGGCTAAGATTAATATTATACTTTCGAAATGTTTTCCACTATGCACTAATAATAATATCAAAATGATTTTCACGTATCAAGCATTTTTGACTGCCATAAGGAGAAATCTCCCCAAAGTGTGCGCTTGCATTGTGTGTGTGGCGGGAGGCCTGATGGCAGTTTCATTTTCTAAAAAGAATTGTGGTTTTCAATGTTTTAAATTCCTTGTTTGTTTGTTTTAAAGATAAACTATTTTTATTTTCTCACACCCGTCCCATGACTGACCTGGAGTTTATTGTTTCCCTCCTAAACTCTGGATGCCCACAATTTTCCACACGGACAGTCTAGAGTTGGGTTTCCAGATAGTTGAATAGTAGGTATAGATTCAATAGCATTCAATCGCTGGATATTGGAAATCACATTGGGATGGAGTTTGCTTCAGTACAAGATTGATGGTGGTTCGATCTTATTGGATTGGAGTCCTCGTAGCTTTTGCGATGAGCTTTTGGTTTGGAGTTGCAGATTTTGGATTCACTCTTTCTCGAAGATCATATTCGAGTTATCTTTTCTGTTGTTATCGTATTCCGCTGTGTATATTTGTCTCCAATATTGTTGTATCATATTGTATCAGATTGTATCGATGATATATATATTCTTTTCTTTCGCCGTGTTGTTGTACTTAATGTGTTATAAGCTCCGGCGAACCAGATTCGACGTTTGGATCTACGGCATTTGAATACGAGTGACGTATTCGGTGCCGATTTTCGAAGGTTGAGTCAGGATCGTTACATTAATTCAATAACACAATGTCATGCATTAGTGTGTAGCCCGGTTGGAAGTTGCAAACTTTAAAGGTATAACACTATGTTGTGCTTTATTAATCTTCTCTACTTTTTGTTTTTTCTACTCAAGCTTCGGGTTGCAGGGATTAGATGGAGAAATTGACTAACTAATATATTATTATTAACGTAATATATTTCCCTAGTTTACCTTGCAATTAACTGTGTCATAATATTTTCTGTTCATATAAATTTTTTCTTCTAAACCTGTGAAAATTTAAAATGGCCCTAATGCAACTAATTGTGATATAACTTTATATGACAATCTAATGTTGGCCTTTTAGGAACAAAGTCTACAATTTTATTTATTGCTTTAGTCCTGCAATTTTCTTATTTGTTTTATATTTTCAAAGCTGTTCGGTTTTATTCGTTTAAATATATGTTTTTATTACTATACTTTCATATATTTACGTGTTTCACATTATTGGGTTGGTTCAGTTCAAGAAATATTATTTTTCATGAGCTATACTTTACATTAGGTAAAGCTCGAATCTTAAAACACTAAGAGAATCTCTAGCAAAATGGTTAAAAATGCAAATAGCAAGCCAAGAAAAAGCGAGGAATCTCCACTCATCCAACAGCGAGTGGAAGAATTTTTTTAATTGTTTAGAAATCTATAAACGGTTTCCAATAAAATGTTTATAAGTTTTTTTTTCTTTTTTATCTATAAATAGCAAAATGATTGTTTTTTATACTATAAACAACCATCAATTTGTCATTTATACTACAAACGGGAATCGGTTTCCTGTTTATAAATCATCACTTAAAAAAGGGGCAAAGTCCCATTTCATTTGCTTCCCCATGCTCGAATTGCCTATGTTAGAGCATGTGGGACGAATAAAAATAGCAATTTACCCCATTTTAGTGTATCATCCCACTATTGATGATGTTCTAATTATCTAATTCAAAAGCATAAGTCAATGTGAATGCATCATTAAATTGACTTTGGCGATATATGAATGAAAAGCAAATTTTAATGTGGAAAAATGTATTTTACGGCATTGCTAGGAATTTAAAATAATCATCGGGAGTGCACGCTTAAGTGTTAACTTCTTTGGTAATATATGTATACTAAATTATCAAATTTAATCATTCTACCAAAGAAAGAAAAACATAGATATGGTCTAGTATTATATACAAAAGCAGTGAGTATGTAGAGGAAACTACATTTGATCATTAGAAAGTCAATAGAAATCATCAAAGGAAAATTATTGCAACCAAAGGAACCCTTATTCTTGGACTTTGTCCTCTCTCTTTTCATATGCATCATATCTAATTCTACTTTATTTCAAGGTATACTCAATCCATCCAGTAGACACATGATTTTCCAGCTAATCCCACCCTCTCATCTAAAATGGGACCCAGTCTTCTTTATAGTGTTACCTTGTCTATTTACTTCTTTTCTGAATTCATGGTGCTAAGAATCTCCATACAAAACCTCGCTCGAAACTCTTATAGAACCAACCTATACTCAAATATAAGTTAGAAGTTTACACGGTGATAATAGAAAACCTGGAGGAGACTATCACCCTAGGTATTAACAAACCCATAGAATGGTTTATGCACCAACAATCCAATCTCACAAAAATCGTTGGTAAGTTGCTCTATAGTATTAACCTCTAAATTTCTATAAAATCAAACTCTTTTTTTTGTCTGCTTCCTAAGTACTCCTTGACCCGCCCAAGTTAAAAAATTTATGATATGATTCTAAAGAATAAAATATATCATCTTGGTTTCCTAATATATGAATCAAGCTAACTTAATTCTAGGGTCAAAGACTTAGATATAGTACATGAGATATAACCGTGACTATGATGATAACTATAATAGTTTCTATTTCTATACATAATTTTTTTTTTGAAAAAAATTATGTTTGCCCATCATATTCATCATAAATTAAACAGGATGTAAAAAGTATACGAATGATGAGAAATATATTATGTCAAATTTCACATGAAATCCAAAATTTAGAAATAAAATAGTCAAACACACATAAAAATAGAACTTCCCAACATCTCATTCACATTAATTTTTTTATAACACTAAATTCGAAAATAGTAATCCATTCAAATTTAAATTTATTTGCTGTATGGAGTTAAAACAATAAAAATCCTATTAACTGCACAAATGAACTTTTTTCTTAATGGTAAAAAATATTCACACTTAATGACAGGTTTGCTAGTAATGTTTCTGCTGGCTCAGATAGATGTCCTGCTTGTAGATGAAAATATGGAAATTTGGGTAACAAATATTGTAATAAATCTTAATGATCTTATTCCAAGGTATATTTGATTATAAAAAATGGAAATGATACATTAACCAGTAAGACATCTAGCTAAATAATCTAGGGATAAAGATTTTTTTGCATATAAGAGGGTGTAAACAATATTTTACAACAAAAGTAAACATTAATGTTACGACATGCCTGCTTAGAAGCTTTTGGAAATTTGTTCAATTTGTTCTTTACCAATTCACTCTCTTCGCTTCTTATTAAACATATAGCAATATTAACCAGAAGTCTTACTTATATGCCTTATAATGATCTAGGGTCTCCATCATTTGATATCCTCCTCGATTTTGAATTGTAAGTCAAAAAGTTAAGTAAATGACTCCACCCTATTCATCAAAAATTGTAAAATCAAGAGTGATAAGTTGCATAAATAGACTTACTTTTAAAGTATGCTATAATTAGTATATTTGACCAACCATCTTAGTTTTATTATTTTCTAACTAACGTAACTGACTTGGAATTACAATTGCAACATTTATAACAATACTGGTCATGGTAGAATAGATATACCCTTTTGTACCCTTGGGTATATCTTTTGTAGACATGACAATATATTGAATGTAACGACCCGCCTTTTTGGACAGTTTAAACCGACGATCAGATCCACATGTCGATTCCAAACCATTAAAAGGGCAGATAGTTATTGGGGTAATTAAGAAAAGAAAAGGAAGGGAAATAAAGGAAATGAAACAACACAGAATCTCACAGCGGAAGGCTAAAGTATAATAATAAAATAACAGTTCATGAAGCTGTTAATTAAATGAATACATTTGAAATGAATACATTTGATTATTATTATACAACATTTATCAGAGTTACATACACAACAAATATCATACAACAATGCAGCGGAATGGAATGAATATAATAGTAGTAGATAATATACCAATCTTCGTCTCCGTCCTCCAAGGAAATGGTCTTCAAAAATCTGAAAACTCAGGACTGATCCGAGCGTAATGAAAAGACAAAACACTCGAGTCAGGACTAAAATATCCTTATGAAAGTTAAATCAATCGTCAATAAATATGAGTGTGACGGCGTCAGAGATGTTTACGGGGTTTGACATCTCATATCCAGTGTCAACGTGCGTGCAATAACTTAAGAGATGTTACGGGATTTTCCATCTCTCAAGGATCCGTGAAACTATCTACTATGTAGTAATATACGCTAAGTAGATAATGTCTATCAGTAATATAAAATATCAAAATAGCGTTAAGGCGTTACCATAATCCCCCTTAACACATTTTATATTCCCAAAAGCATATACAAGACCGTAGTTTCCCCAAAACCGGAAGTCACCAGAGGGCAATCCATATACTCAAGGTACAAATCAAAACGTAGTGGTCGCGAATAGGATAATCAGTATGACAAGGTACATGAGGCAATACCAACTAGGATACTAGTAGTTGCGTGATCCGGACTGATGTTGGGCATAGCCAGCAGCTACCCCAACACCGCGAAACAACACTCCCAAATCAAGGGGTGCACCCAAATCGCATCACAAATGTAATAGATATGGTATCGAAGAAGTGTGTCCGCTAGAGGTGGCGAACCTCAATGGCCCGGCGCGGCTCCTGTTTTAGTCATGTCAGGGGTCATCCAATAATCGTTCTCTTTCTTCAGTCAACGCGTTCACCAAACCATCCACTTCATTCTGGATCAACACTCCGCGTATAATAGTTATTAAAGTGGTATTCGGTATCGACAGAGAGTATGCCCATATCCGATCCCGGTCTCTTTAATAACTACGTATTATTACACCGTTGGCTCATTTACATTTCAAATCAATTCATGATTTATATCAAAAATATCAAATTCGCTTCAAAAATCAAATTCATTTCAAATAACATCGTATCTTTTCAAATGTAAGATTCCGTTTCAAAAATCATTTTCGCATCAATATCTCATTTCGTTTCAAAATCATTTCGAATTTCAATTCAGGATGCAACTTCATTTAACTCAATTCGTATTTAAATTCAAGATTTACATATAAACATTTCACCTTATTGACCAGCTTAGGATTTTAGAAAAATAGTTTTAAGTGGTTTAAAAGTAGTTTTAAATAATTAGAATAGTTAAAATACTTTAAAATCTTAAAATGCATTTGAAATAGATAAATTTAGTTTAAAATAATTTAAATTGGGTTAAGTAGATTTAAACAGATTAAAATAGTTTAAGTATCCAAAATGGTTTATATAACCGAGTAATTTGGAAAACAAAATAAAACAGCTTCAAAATCAATCCATTTCAATTATAACTTCCCAATTCAATTCAATTCCAATTTCCATTCTACCGATTCAATTTCGATTTCAATTCAATCAACGTCAACTTTGATTTCAAATTAATTCAATTTTACATTCACCTTCAATTAATTCAATTTCAATTTATATCGATTCGAAGCTTGATTTTCCAAAATATCAATTTGTAACACTTAACAAAATTATCTTTCAATATTCAAATTTAAAACCCAATCACAAATGTGATTCAATTTCAAGTTCAAATTCAAAATATCTTTTATATCGCTTTTACTTAGTAATACTCAAAGCTCGAAATAATGTTCAATCTTTAAAACAAATAAATTTCCGAAATTCAATCATATCCAAATTTTTAAATTTCAAAATCTCAACTTAAATTATTTAACAATTTCTTTTAACCAAACTTTATTTCAACATTCCAAACTCAATTTTTCGACAAATTCAATTTCTATAAATCGATTTCTATTTATAACTTTTAAATCAAAACATTTAAATAAATTTCAAATCGACGATTTTTAAAATTATTATTTTTAGCCAATTCGATGTCCGTATATAATTTTCTATCCTATGGCCAAGTGATTATTTATTTCAATTAAATGTCAGGGATGAACATATATCACTTAAATTAAATCACAGTATCATATGTATGCATAACAGGATATAGATAAGCAAATAAACATCCAAACATTTCAATATCAACCAATAGCATCCATCGAAATACATCATCCAATAGACAATACAATTCATAGCAATTTCATAGTTATCAATGTCAGGAAATTTAATCGCAATTAAATTTTAATTTCAATTTAACTGTCAATCTAATTTTTCAACGGTTAATTCAAACGACGATTTATACGACAATTAAATTCTATCAAACAACGACAAGTAAATTTCATAACACTACATAACGTCAAATTTAACTAGCATAAAGATATTTAGTACGGTGTGAGCGTTATAAAACACTCACTTTGATTTTACGATTTTAAATCAAATCGAACGACGTTCGATTTAATCCAAAATTTTCTCTAGCTCCAAACGATTCCAATCCAGCTTCATTGCGTAGTATTCGTCCATACGATTCCAACGCAACTGGTTTCGTACGTTTTCGACCTCGTATGAAAAAGTTATATGGTTTTAAAGTTACACGAATTATAATATAACTCAATTTACATTTCCCCTTTTTTTTTTTTTAATACCTAGCAATCAGGACCGTAGATTTCAAGGCTACAGATCCAGGCCGCACGAGACTCTCTTCCCCATCACGTTGAAACGCACGCAAGCTCCAGGCTATTCACGTGAAACCAAACCCACCACCAATGAACTAGGGTTCCAAATAGCTCCTCCACCGATCCACTTGAAGGCGATCAGAGACTACCGCGTCGAAGGCCATTGCTCCCTCCACCTTCGCCTGAACCCGTGGCGAACTCGGCCACCCCCTTCGGCCTAGAAACGCGTGCAAACAGCAGCAGGTCGCGGCCTCCCCTACTCCCCCACGCTGCTCGAAACTCGATCATCTCCGTATGCAATCGAAGCTCTTGCTTAGCTCTTCGACTTTCGTGTTGAACACTTCGCGCAATTGTCGATGGATTGAGAGTAATTGAGGAGAGAAAGGTATTAATTTCTGGCCATTCATAAAGGTGATGGCGGCTGGAGGTTTTGAAAACCCTAGGCAGTTTTTCTTTTGCAAAAATGAAGATTAAGGGGTCCCTTTATAGAAGTTTCAACGAACACTATACACTTTAAATTTTCGAACTCCGATGCACGCGCGGTGACCGGCGTTTCTAGGGTTTACCCCACGTTCCGGACACAATGGAACAGGTCTCGGAAGCTAATTCGATCGTATGCGCGAGTTACGGCAATAAACGATCAATTTAAAATTAAATCGATTAAACCGATTTCTATGCGTTTTGGCTCACCCCGGACAAACGGTAAATCCAATTGACACGAAATTTGAAATATTAAAATAATATCACCTTACGGATCCGATGAAACTGGTTTCGTCGAAATCCGAGACTGTTTGAAAAATGACTATTTTAACATGCCAAATTAATATTAAAATAATTTCAACGCGTTTCGAGCTGCCACGGTCAAACGACAACTCCGATTGCTACGAAAATTGAAATCCGATAATAACTAACTATTACGGATCCAATGGAACTAGTTTCGTCCAATTCCGAGACTGTTCAAAATTTGGCTATTTTCCAGTCGATAATTAAATATTAAAATATTCAATTTTCACAAATTTATTTTAAATTCATTTTTAAAAGTTCTATAACATCACTATAACTCCAATATGATAAAATAAAATTTTACAATTCATTTTTAATCATATTAAACCCGTTATTCAATTTATCCAATAAATTCCAATTTAAAAATCTTATTAACTCTATTAAAATCCAAATATAACTTACGTTCACTTTGGAAACCAATTTGAATCATATTAAATCAAATTTCAATTATTCACTCTATTTTCATATATTAAATTCCAATATCAAATTAATCATATCCAATTCGGAATTTAATTATTCAAACATTTGTAATTATTAAATTTAAACAAAATTTGATTATTAAATCCCTATCTTTTGAAATATTGAAATTGAACTTATAGGATTCAACCTTTAAAACCAATTCACAATTTAGAACACTATTTTCATTTTACATTTATTCAATTATTCAATAAGTTTTAAATATTCAATTTAAACCATTTACCTGTTCAATATTCAATATTTGATTTTCAAAAGATTTTACTTATCAATCAATTTCTCTATTATACCTAATGAATTTTAACATTTATTATCCTACTCAACTATTGATTTCAAAGGCATTCACTAAGTAGCTTTTATTTTCATTACTTGGATAATTATTGCCGCAATTCATTCCGGTTATTATTATTCTAAACGAATCACAATTTTTTTCTAACACTAATTCACGAAGTCTTATTAAATTAGCTATTTTAATTATCGAAAATTTACGGGTCGTTACATTCTCCCCCACTCAAAACTTTTCGTCCCCGAAAAGGAAAAAGAAGGGAAAAGAACTAAGTATAGAATTCGCATTAGATATATTTCATTCAAAGTTATTAACTTATAAAACAATGAAATTCCATTTATAAAGTTATAACTACGCTTCCACTAAGTTATTCCAACGGCTTTCTAAATTTAAAGTTAGTTATCAAAACAAGTTATAAAAAATTTTAAAACTTGAAAATTTTTCTAACACCCGGATTTACGAAAAATTTCGGCAGAGTCTCCTTTGCGCGGCTCGATCGGTACAACTACAAAACGCCTCTACGGGCCCCAAACAAACAAAAGAAAATCCAAAAGCCAAGTGGCTCATCAAAAATCACCAAATCCAATGATAAAATAAACATGTACCTTATATTTTTATTAGCGAGCATATACGAATAATATAGCGTGAAAGCGAGCTCCAAATGCGAAGCAAGCGCAATCCGCACCTACTAAACACTCAACAAACCATGAGAAACATGCATATATGAAAATAATATCAATATACACAATATAGCAACATAACAACTACATGTGCCAACATAGCAAATGCAACAAAACAACAAATGCAACCATCAATCAACTATCATCCAACAAATCCATAACCAATCAATATAAATTCACTTCTCATTAATATTTATTGACTTGGTTTCAATTTTAATCATAGTTGATTCATTAACGTTGGATTTTTCTAACATTCATCCTCAATTCAGTTAGCTAACATTCACTAATTTATATTTACATTAGTTAATATTCATTTAACTTCTAATTTGATTTCAATGATTTATAGCTTTCAATTTCAATAACATTTAATGAATTATATATACTATCAACTAACAATCATATAACAACCAAATCATACCCAACATAACCAAATTATTAATTTTTACATTCAATTTGGTTTATCTCTTTTATATATATCCTGTTATATAATTTTAAAAGAATCACTTTATATTCGGCATCTTAAATTTCCAATATTAATCTTTAATTAAGTCCGTAAGCCGTACATATATCATCCGTGAGCAATATCAATCTAATCGCTTATTCGATCACACAATTTCACTTCCAACTAGTATCGTTCACACGACTCTCTAGTGCGGACTCAGATTTGGTTCCTTGATTGGAAACTGTTACTCTCCTTGCATAGCCATATACTATGATAGAGAATTCCAGAATCAAATCAAAATCCATATCCAGGGTTCGCCGTCGAAAATCGAGTGAAAAATCCTAACTTGGATCGATATAAATCATCTCGAAATTTTGTGCTCGAATTTGGATCAAATCATTATGCAAATAAAATAATATACGTACAATCTCACGTATTACCTTCCAATGGATTTCTATCCAATTTATCTATACTAAATTATTTTATTGACTTTTATATTTTTTTTTCCACTTAATTACTCACAATCCATTATTCAGTTAGTATATTCATCTCTTTACATAGCATATTCTTTATCATTATCTTTTCTTAACATCATATCAAAAAAATTCTTACTCAAGTTCATTTTAAACATTCCATGTGAGTTAATTAAATTCAATTTCATTTCCAATTGATTCTTAGCTATAAGAAATTCCTTTGTTTACATTTATTTCATTTTCATAATTTCAGTTAATAACGAATTCATTTGTGGAACATTTTATTAATCAACCCTTTAGTTTATAGTCATTCCATGAAAGTCTAACTTCTCATATATATGACCTTTCTTAGTTTACAGATATCTTAAAGGTTACAAATTCAATTATTTTACAATCCCTTTGCAATTTATGCTTATTTTCTATAACCAATTTACAAAGATATAATACGATTCATTTCTTAAGTTCACTTACTTGTTCCGTTTATCCCTTCATCATTTCATGCTATATTTTAGGTATATAACATTTTTTCACAACCAAAATTTTCATTTATATACATTTTAATTCATTTTGAGTTTTCCTTACTTGTATACTTCAATTTCTTTCAGGTTCTGTTTATTTGTACAACGTCTCATTACATATCCAAAACATCATTTTAACTTTTTAGTATTTGGTAAGTCTTGTTATATGTTATCAGAATGCAAATTTGGTATTATACAAATTTATAGAATTTCATTTTACTTATTTGAATGTTCACAAACTTAATTAGTTTAAATCCTCTTATTTTATAAATTTTGGTTATTCACATTTCATTCAAATGATTTGAAAATTTCTAACTAACATAACTTATAATTTTAAATTCCCGGTTCTTTCAAATCGTTTGAAATAAACATATATACTTTTATTTGGTATTTTTTTTATATATCAAATCATACCTTTGGAGTTTAAACCAAAACCCATTTACCCAAAATAATTTCGAAGAAAAGCAAAGCTTCTTAGAAGTCTCCCCCACTTTGAGACTCGAAAATGAACGTCGATGATGCTGCGCAGTCATCACCGAAATTATTTTCCAGCGACATAAGAGAGGAGTACTGAATTCATTCTTTCCTTTAAAATCCTTTCAAAATATTTCCATAAACAATTTCCAACTAATATTACTATATAATTCTTCAAAACTTTGAGAACCATTTTTCAAAATCCCCGGGTCTTAAATTCAATATTTTCCAATTTAAATCTATTTTAATTTATAAGTCACCTTTATAAAACATTCTTATAGGATTTTCTTTCTTAAAACATTCTACAAGTTGTTGTATCATTGTTCATTTTGTAATTCATCTTATTTATTAAATTACAAAATCCAATTAATGATAATAACCAATATTTTCATTCCTAACAACCAGGTAAGCTAGATAAGTCACAATAAATTTCTGAAAATTTTTCTTTATATACAAAATATAATTAGATAAAAATTATTTCATTTACCCAATTTAAAACAATACTATGTCGAATTGTTCTGTTTAAGTGTTTAGAGATCCCTATCAATGACGTTAATTACTCATATTGACCAGAATCCATAAGCCACTCAACAAATCAACCGACACAATATAAAACATTTTATATCACTGACAAATACGCTCTCTCATATACACTCAACTCATTCATATATGTAACGACCCGCTATTTTGGACCATTCAAATCGACAATAAAACCGTACATGTCCGACTTGAATAATTCAAAATACCGAATTGTTAATAAATTTTTTGGCAAAACGTAACATATACAATAAATAAATCAATCACAGATCACAGACACAGAGTAATAAAATGCAGCGGAATAGAAAAATAGTAGTTCATGAAGCTACTATATACATCAGAGTTTAAAATAAAATACATCAGCATCTCTTGAATACAGAAAAAGTCTTCAGTACGTGCCGATGACTTCTCAGAACCAGTCAACTAGAAAACTGAAAGCTGAAACGATAGTTGGATCTCCAAATGAAGCTCCAATCTCCGAAGGTGAGTCTCTAATGCTGTATTTCTCGGTCTGACCCGAGCGTAAAGCAAAACACAAAACACTCGAGTCAGGATTAACATTCTTATATCAATAAATTCAACTCAAGTGAAATATCAACTGAAATACTGAAAGGATGTTTGGGTGACCATCCACTAAAGGTCTATAGAATTATCTACAATGTAGAAATATATACTATTACACCGTGGTCATTCACTTAATTTACTTCAACCCAAATATCAAGTCACTTCAAATAATAGTATTTATATATTTCAAATGATGTATACAGCAAAGTACTTCAATTTCCCCAACTTAACAAACCGATCACATCAACCCGACCTTCCCATTCCAATTAAATTCAATCTCATTTTATCAATTTAAATTTTCCTAAAATCCACTTAAATTTATAATTCCCATATTTGGATATCCCAATTTCCCCTTTTAGTTCAATATGATTCATGCTTTAAGTATTCAACATTTCAATTAAATTTTCCCAATCTAGTTTTCTAAATAAACTTTCCAATTTAGTTCAAACTCAAATCTCACCTAATTCAATTCGTTATCTACATAACAAGTTCAACTATCTTGGTTCAAAATACATATCCAAATCTCTAAACCATTTGATTTCAATATAGTTCATATCTTAAATATAACAATTTAAATTTAACAGTTTCATATAGAATCTCGATCCTTTTACATCATTATTATCTAGTCTTGAACACCCCTTATTTGATTCAATATCATTTTGGTGACCTTACGCTACATTATACTCAATATTTCTAATATTTTATTTAACGTGAAATATCCCATTCGATAAATTCAAGTTGATTTAAATAAACAAATCCTTATCTAAAATGCCATTTAAAATAATCCACCTTTATCTCCCAATCTTAATTGTTCAATATTATTGCAAAATTTATCCGAGATAAAACTTACGTAAATATTTATCATAATTTATGCATTTAATCAAATCTTGATTAGACTAGATATAATTAACTCCATATTTATCATTTCCCGTTATATATGTATTTAAAAATTTACATTTAATAAGGCCATATCTTTCTTATCATATGGTCAAGTGTTACGGATATTATCATTTCAATCCGTACACTAAATGTATACGGGTGGATAGCATTTCAACCCGTAATCCCAATTTAATTAAATGAAACCGCTTGGGCCTATCATTTCAACCCATTTCAATTCAAAACCAAACATAACAAAGGGAACTTGCAGTGTGATGACAGGGATGGTGTCCAAGTGAATAAACAAGCAATAACAACAATCAATAACCATCCAATAGATAAATCAAATAACCCCGAAATAATCATATTAATTCGCATTGTTATTTGTATAATTATTTCTAAAATCTATACTATCATTTCATGTAGATTATAGATTATTACATTTCAGTCTCACTTGTCGTCCCATTTCAAATTTCAGTTTAATACTACAACAATTAATCCAACTAAGTTCAAAGATTTAAAGTATAATTTATCAATTTCTACGACAATTAATGGGTCAAATTTAACTAATCAAATTAACATATGGCGGGGTCAGGTTTTAATAAATCAAGGTCCGTCATATAAAATCCGTTAAATCTATAAACTATACTAACCCAAATTAAGCTAGCAAACTAGTTATCACTCAACAAAATTAATAACATCCAATTTAAACAACAATCAATCAAACAATCAATTATCAACCAATCTGTATTATTATCACATAAATAACTAACCGATAATGGTGTCAGGTGTCATAGGTGAACATATACAGATAATGGCAGTCATAAAGTAAAACAACTAACAGCAGCATATTTCAATTGACGTTTCAATTGAAATCAAATTTAATAAATAAAGAACGTTAATCGTGAGTGATTGCTCACCTTTCGAGGCTAGAGGGGATAGACAACAGAGCAAGCTACGAATTCCAAAGCAAAGGAAGAAGGTACGATTTCGACAGAAAAGCTGATAAAAGAAATCGATAACGAATCAGAACCGGATTGATGAAGATAGATGGTATAAAAGAACTTATACGTCTAACTATATAACTATTTGAATACAGTCATATTTTTAAATTTTAAACATATATTAGATTAAATATATGTATATATATATATATGTCAAAATACCGGTTTCAATTTGAAACACCCATAGAAGAAATCCAACGTAAAAATGTTATACCTTATATATACCCACGCAGAATAAATATAAAACCTATACCGCAACTTCATATATTCAAGTATAGATACAAACCACATATAGCCCCGAATATAAAATAACCTATATTAACTATGTAAGTTATAGCTAATTTAAATGGTATGTTACACAAATTTGTATGCGATATTATTTAAGAATCTGTATATATGCATACACTACGAACCTAGCATGTCTACAAATTTAACAACAAAACTTTGAAGTAATACAACTGTTTTGAATCAAAAATCTATATATTATTTAAAGTCCAACGGAGTATCGTACATACTAACATATATAAAGCGTTGTATATATTTTATTATTACAACTGTTAAATCATAGCTTCAGTATATAAATACAAGTTACAGGTCTACCTAAACTAGCTTATATCTGCTTGTACTAGATCGAAAATCATCATATTTATCATAGCCGTATGCTATATTTTTAACATAAAATGAACTTATATTATTTAAAGGAAACATATATCTTACAGACCAATGTCTCTTATATGCGTACACACTTAACTATAACTAAAGTAGCATATCATGATACATATACAACTTGACACTATTTTATAACAACAAAATCTGGTATATTTTCTTCCAAAGTATGCAGACACATTTTAACAACTAAAAGGTGTAGATTCAAATACATGCAGGGTAAACATCAAACCATGCACAGCTTAATTATAATATATCATATATCAATGCATATTAAAATCTTATACAACGTGTGTATTTATAAACTTACATAAATAAAAATGTAAATAGAAGTTGACAGCAATTTATAAGAAAAGCCTACTACAAAGAGATTGAAACAAAGCATATTCCTTTCACATATTAACCCAAGCTTCAGCAACATATATATACATAGACTTCATATTATTATATTTATCTATAACCCATAAAATTTTATAAAAGTTTAATTTATAAAATTTGTAAACTTTACAGGTATGTGATACTTAATATACTTTAAACTCATATTAAACTTCATTCCAACTAGTACACTGTAACACATATTTTTAACGTAAAACTTTGATAAAAATTAATATCAATATTCTTAAAATTAACATTCATTATAAGGTTAATATAAAATTTATTATTATAAAGCTTAAACAGTAACAGAATAAATTTTCCTTATATCATACTGTAAGTACAATATATAGCAACCCATCTATATATAATATAAAATATTTATACCTATAATACCTTTATATAATTTAACGCAAGAGGAAGAAGGAGGCTGACACAGGGACAGTGCGAGCATGGTTTGAGGCTGAGATGGAGGTTGGTTCAGTGATTGCGGTCGGCACTAGGGCTGTCAGATCGGAGATGGCTGATGTAGAAGGAGACTCACGTGGGTGGCGGTCACGGCTGCGAAGCGGAGGCGAGTTAGAACGGGGAGGAAGATAGAGTCGCCGTTTTGGGTTGCTTCGGTCTGGACACTGCTTGGTAGCGGAGGTGTGGGGCGTGATGTCTGACGCAAGCAGGTGGGGCCAATGGGTGGTATAGTGGTGGTGGAGTAGGTGGTTTGCTTGGCGTAGGCGGGTGCGTTCGAGGCAGAGGAGGGCAAACCGCGGCGGAGCTCTGAGTTGCTCGGCGATGGAAACAAATAAAATATGAGTTGCTCGGCGATGAACCCAAATCCAGAAGGGAGAAGAAGCAAGAGGGGAGAGGGAGAAGATAGGGACGTGCAGATCTGAGAAAAAAAAGAGAGATGAAGAGATATATATATAGGCTTTAGAAGGAGGGGAAAAGCAATTGGAAATGCGAAAGAGCTATAATGTGTACCGCTTTTAAACGAAAGGTTGTAACTGGAATAAAATAAATATGGAGACGTTATGCATAAAAAAATAAATGAGATGATGAACAGGTAGAGTGAATTCTGGGTTTTCAGAGGAAAACGTAGAAATATTTATTACCCCAACGTACCACGCGGTCTGACAAAGGATAGAGAAAGAAGTGGACCACTGAAATATGAATTAAATTGATGGATCCATAACCGTTGTCCCATTGATTCAGCAAAAGTAAATAAACAATTCTATTGGTTGATTGGACAGTACACTTTCAAATTTTGAAACGCAAAAGGAAAAGTTAAGCCAAATTTTAGGGTACCGTTACAAAAACAATTTATATCTTCCGTGGTACACCGGATCCCAAAATACGGAAATAAATATACCGTTGAGATCAGCTCGACGAGACGATCACAACGGTATACAGATATTAGTGGTACGATCATCCGATCAAAAGTCGATAATCGGTACCGAAAATGCTGCTATTTTGCAGAAATAGGGTAAACGGAGCAGTAGACGTCCGAATTTTGAAAAACGAAGGATGACGTCTTACTCAGAATAGGATTTAGAAATTTTTCATAGAAAAATATCCAGGCTTGAAAATAAATTTATTATCAGCAATTATTGGCTACTTGAATTAAATAGAATTTTACAAAGAAATAGACTTTGATAAAAAATTTGAAAATGTACCATAGGCTACGTTTAATTGGACGTAATTCAAATATCAACTTTTTATTTGCAAATTAATTTATTTTAAAATTTCACAAAATCCAATTAAATACGTAAATAAAATTTATTAAAATCTTACAGGTCGTTACACTCTCCCCCACTCAAAACTTTTCGTCCCCGAAAAGGAAGGAGGTAGGAGAATAAAACAACCAGAAATTTATAGATTGAAAGATAAGATAAACAACAAATTTTAAAACTACTCAAATTATTTGAAATCTTCATTTGGAACTTCATTTGAAATTCAAATTGTCTATAATACTATAATACTTTTCAAACTCCTTTGAAAACAATTACCTGCACTATTACTTATATTTACAAGTCTATTGAAAATCTTAAATCCAAAATTTATGAAGTTTTTAATTTATCTCAAGATCTCTTTCAAATATTATCAGTAAGTTAAAATCATTTCTTTAACAATGTTTTATTTAATTAATAACTAAAAAAAAAAATTTATAACACTTAAAATTTTATATTAAGCAATGTAGTATATAATTAGACATTATTTTAAAACGGTAAATCCAATAAGGAAGGAAGGTAGATTTGTAAACAGAATCAAGGTGAATAAATAAGCTGAGCAGATAGGGTAGATTCAAAAGAAAGAATCGGGCACGAAATTTCAATTTTCCAAAGGAATTTAATTTCGAAGATTTATACAAATATTTCTTTGATGGGGAAAAATACTTTTATAATAAAATACTATCATATCGAAATAAATTTCCTTTCGAAAATATTTTTATAACTCGATGTTTCCACAAGTTTATCCTCGTTCTTGCAGACTCTGGCCATGCGTTGATCAGGCGCAAAGCTAGAATTCTTCAAGTGCTTAGTAGACTTGTTTCAACAACCAGTGAAATTACTTGAAAAACCTTTTAAAAACCGATATGGAAAGTACGATCCAAACAAACAATCAAACAAAACCTTTGTCCGATCATGGTTCGCAGATACACAATGGTTACGCCTGGTTCCCCCAGGAAACAATCCGTACCCCCAGGCAAGACTCAGCCAGGCACTTGCGCTACTATTCGCGACCTACACAGATTGCAGGATACACAATGGTTACGCCTGGTTCCCCCAGGAAACAATCCGTACCCCTAGGCAAGACTCAGCCAGGCAATTTCGCTGTGCATTCACGAGAGAAAAAAAGAAACCGTGGGTTACGCCACGGTGGGAATACTCGAGTATTACATCCGGAAAACCAAAAATCAAAGAGAATATATCGATAGAATGAATCCACGCTGTGGCCACAAAGCGGATATCAAGCAGAAGGCACTTTCCATATCTTTGCTTGGAAAATATATATATCATATAGTACCTTTTTAAATCTCTTTCAATATCATACTTATACAAAGTCCATAATATATAGGATTCCATTTTCAAACCGAATACTTTCCAAATCAATAGTATATCAAATCATATTTATATAGACTTTGATTATATATAATTCTCTTTCCAAATCGAGTACCTTTCAAATCAATAGATTTCAAATCAACTTCATACTTATACAAATCCATTTTATATAAGTTCGATCACTCCCAAATCAGGTGCTTAATAATATAAGGTTCTCAATTTCAAATCATTTCAATATCAAATTTAGTTTCAAAGTCATATATGAATTCACCAAATTCCTTCCAAATCAAATATCTAAATTTCAAAGTTCCTAAAATAATAGGTGTAGAAAATTATCCCAGTTTCCAAATTAAAATAATTCAAGTCAAACAAATTCATTTCCAAAATTACCATATAAGTACTGGTTTTTAATTCCAATCTAATTTCAAAACCAAATATTTTTCTCAAAACAATTATACTCAAAATGATTTCCAAATTTTAAAACTATCCCTTTAAAACTTTTAAACTCTATTTCTATTTGAAATATCCAATATACCTTTCTGAAAATCATTATTTTAAATTTTTTTTTTTTTACATTTCAAAACTAAATTCCATATTAGTATAATTAAAATAGCCATATTCACTTACTTAATGAAAGGTTTCAACCTCATACAACAAAACTTGCATACTTTATCAAATATTTTATACCTTTCGAAATTTCTTAGTTTTTAAACCTTTAATCCTTGATTTGGAAGTGCTCGAACCTTCAAAATAGTCGGTGAAAATCAATTTCAAATCCTAGAGTTGGAAATCAAATTTTTATAAATTGAGTTATTCTAAGTCAAATCGAAAACTCGAGGACTGAACACCGGTCTTACTTTAAATTTTCAAATATATACTTATATCTTTCTAAAATATCAAATTATACTTCGGAATTTGGAATCAAAAATGGTTTTACAAATCACTTGCATAGCGAAGCTATTAAAGTGGCCTCTCCCCCACTCTGAAACTCGAAAATCAATGTCGATGATGCGTGCACTCATCACCGAAATTATTCTCCAGCGACATAAGTGAGTTCTGGACTTCTATCTTCGTGAAAACTTCTTTGAATTTCTTCAAAATTATTGGAATTCATTTGAACTCATTTGAAACATTTCTTATTCGGAAAAATACCTTTAAATCGTATTATTTATATATATTTTCCAAAATCTTAAAACCAATTTCAAAATACCGGAATTCAGTTCTCGAATTTCAAATTTACCTTTACAGTTATAAATCATTTTTATATAAATAAACTTCTTATAATTTTTCAAATTTTCAAATCCTTTCAAAGCCCTTTTTCATAGAATAACATATCTTATTTGCTTTATACATATAGGTATATAATCCTTATTGAAAACAATTTCTTTTCACATATATAGGATAAAATCATAGTTACTAAAATATAATTTTGATATATAAAGAAATTTCAAAATACAAACATACCCGATTTCAAAGGATGATTCATGAATGGATTTCGGAACCAAGATAGAGATTTAATTTAGAGGAACTCTAATCAATAGAATCCTGATTCGAAGATAGGCTCAACAAAGTTGAGAAATCAAATTGCAAAATAGAAGATGGATATACTTCTATAATTCTCGGGCGACCTTAACCGGGTCAACCGTGACTTCAGGAATATAATTGATGTGGAATTTCTAAAGCAAATCGACATTCGATTGCCAGATATAGAATTCGGCATATCAAGATATATCAGCATCGTAAACCGAGGGTACAGAAATCTTCGGTGAATCAATGCCCATTGTACGGAGTTCATCCGTTTTACAAAACATCCAATGGAGTCATTGGATACTCCAGGATCAAAGAACATAAATAGAGGGAGATAAGAATGAATTTCGGAATCGAGGGGCATTCCAAAATTCAAAGGAAATCGAGTCGAAAGGAAGAGATTCAACTCGAGCGTAAGTGATTCTGTAAATAAATTTACTATATATGCTAAGTTTTGCCTAGAGCCTGGCTCTGATACCAACTGTAACGACCCGCTATTTTGGACCATTCAAATCGACAATAAAACCGTACATGTCCGACTTGAATAATTCAAAATACCGAATTGTTAATAAATTTTTTGGCAAAACGTAACATATACAATAAATAAATCAATCACAGATCACAGACACAGAGTAATAAAATGCAGCGGAATAGAAAAATAGTAGTTCATGAAGCTACTATATACATCAGAGTTTAAAATAAAATACATCAGCATCTCTTGAATACAGAAAAAGTCTTCAGTACGTGCCGATGACTTCTCAGAACCAGTCAACTAGAAAACTGAAAGCTGAAACGATAGTTGGATCTCCAAATGAAGCTCCAATCTCCGAAGGTGAGTCTCTAATGCTGTATTTCTCGGTCTGACCCGAGCGTAAAGCAAAACACAAAACACTCGAGTCAGGATTAACATTCTTATATCAATAAATTCAACTCAAGTGAAATATCAACTGAAATACTGAAAGGATGTTTGGGTGACCATCCACTAAAGGTCTATAGAATTATCTACAATGTAGAAATATATACTATTACACCGTGGTCATTCACTTAATTTACTTCAACCCAAATATCAAGTCACTTCAAATAATAGTATTTATATATTTCAAATGATGTATACAGCAAAGTACTTCAATTTCCCCAACTTAACAAACCGATCACATCAACCCGACCTTCCCATTCCAATTAAATTCAATCTCATTTTATCAATTTAAATTTTCCTAAAATCCACTTAAATTTATAATTCCCATATTTGGATATCCCAATTTCCCCTTTTAGTTCAATATGATTCATGCTTTAAGTATTCAACATTTCAATTAAATTTTCCCAATCTAGTTTTCTAAATAAACTTTCCAATTTAGTTCAAACTCAAATCTCACCTAATTCAATTCGTTATCTACATAACAAGTTCAACTATCTTGGTTCAAAATACATATCCAAATCTCTAAACCATTTGATTTCAATATAGTTCATATCTTAAATATAACAATTTAAATTTAACAGTTTCATATAGAATCTCGATCCTTTTACATCATTATTATCTAGTCTTGAACACCCCTTATTTGATTCAATATCATTTTGGTGACCTTACGCTACATTATACTCAATATTTCTAATATTTTATTTAACGTGAAATATCCCATTCGATAAATTCAAGTTGATTTAAATAAACAAATCCTTATCTAAAATGCCATTTAAAATAATCCACCTTTATCTCCCAATCTTAATTGTTCAATATTATTGCAAAATTTATCCGAGATAAAACTTACGTAAATATTTATCATAATTTATGCATTTAATCAAATCTTGATTAGACTAGATATAATTAACTCCATATTTATCATTTCCCGTTATATATGTATTTAAAAATTTACATTTAATAAGGCCATATCTTTCTTATCATATGGTCAAGTGTTACGGATATTATCATTTCAATCCGTACACTAAATGTATACGGGTGGATAGCATTTCAACCCGTAATCCCAATTTAATTAAATGAAACCGCTTGGGCCTATCATTTCAACCCATTTCAATTCAAAACCAAACATAACAAAGGGAACTTGCAGTGTGATGACAGGGATGGTGTCCAAGTGAATAAACAAGCAATAACAACAATCAATAACCATCCAATAGATAAATCAAATAACCCCGAAATAATCATATTAATTCGCATTGTTATTTGTATAATTATTTCTAAAATCTATACTATCATTTCATGTAGATTATAGATTATTACATTTCAGTCTCACTTGTCGTCCCATTTCAAATTTCAGTTTAATACTACAACAATTAATCCAACTAAGTTCAAAGATTTAAAGTATAATTTATCAATTTCTACGACAATTAATGGGTCAAATTTAACTAATCAAATTAACATATGGCGGGGTCAGGTTTTAATAAATCAAGGTCCGTCATATAAAATCCGTTAAATCTATAAACTATACTAACCCAAATTAAGCTAGCAAACTAGTTATCACTCAACAAAATTAATAACATCCAATTTAAACAACAATCAATCAAACAATCAATTATCAACCAATCTGTATTATTATCACATAAATAACTAACCGATAATGGTGTCAGGTGTCATAGGTGAACATATACAGATAATGGCAGTCATAAAGTAAAACAACTAACAGCAGCATATTTCAATTGACGTTTCAATTGAAATCAAATTTAATAAATAAAGAACGTTAATCGTGAGTGATTGCTCACCTTTCGAGGCTAGAGGGGATAGACAACAGAGCAAGCTACGAATTCCAAAGCAAAGGAAGAAGGTACGATTTCGACAGAAAAGCTGATAAAAGAAATCGATAACGAATCAGAACCGGATTGATGAAGATAGATGGTATAAAAGAACTTATACGTCTAACTATATAACTATTTGAATACAGTCATATTTTTAAATTTTAAACATATATTAGATTAAATATATGTATATATATATATATGTCAAAATACCGGTTTCAATTTGAAACACCCATAGAAGAAATCCAACGTAAAAATGTTATACCTTATATATACCCACGCAGAATAAATATAAAACCTATACCGCAACTTCATATATTCAAGTATAGATACAAACCACATATAGCCCCGAATATAAAATAACCTATATTAACTATGTAAGTTATAGCTAATTTAAATGGTATGTTACACAAATTTGTATGCGATATTATTTAAGAATCTGTATATATGCATACACTACGAACCTAGCATGTCTACAAATTTAACAACAAAACTTTGAAGTAATACAACTGTTTTGAATCAAAAATCTATATATTATTTAAAGTCCAACGGAGTATCGTACATACTAACATATATAAAGCGTTGTATATATTTTATTATTACAACTGTTAAATCATAGCTTCAGTATATAAATACAAGTTACAGGTCTACCTAAACTAGCTTATATCTGCTTGTACTAGATCGAAAATCATCATATTTATCATAGCCGTATGCTATATTTTTAACATAAAATGAACTTATATTATTTAAAGGAAACATATATCTTACAGACCAATGTCTCTTATATGCGTACACACTTAACTATAACTAAAGTAGCATATCATGATACATATACAACTTGACACTATTTTATAACAACAAAATCTGGTATATTTTCTTCCAAAGTATGCAGACACATTTTAACAACTAAAAGGTGTAGATTCAAATACATGCAGGGTAAACATCAAACCATGCACAGCTTAATTATAATATATCATATATCAATGCATATTAAAATCTTATACAACGTGTGTATTTATAAACTTACATAAATAAAAATGTAAATAGAAGTTGACAGCAATTTATAAGAAAAGCCTACTACAAAGAGATTGAAACAAAGCATATTCCTTTCACATATTAACCCAAGCTTCAGCAACATATATATACATAGACTTCATATTATTATATTTATCTATAACCCATAAAATTTTATAAAAGTTTAATTTATAAAATTTGTAAACTTTACAGGTATGTGATACTTAATATACTTTAAACTCATATTAAACTTCATTCCAACTAGTACACTGTAACACATATTTTTAACGTAAAACTTTGATAAAATTTAATATCAATATTCTTAAAATTAACATTCATTATAAGGTTAATATAAAATTTATTATTATAAAGCTTAAACAGTAACAGAATAAATTTTCCTTATATCATACTGTAAGTACAATATATAGCAACCCATCTATATATAATATAAAATATTTATACCTATAATACCTTTATATAATTTAACGCAAGAGGAAGAAGGAGGCTGACACAGGGACAGTGCGAGCATGGTTTGAGGCTGAGATGGAGGTTGGTTCAGTGATTGCGGTCGGCACTAGGGCTGTCAGATCGGAGATGGCTGATGTAGAAGGAGACTCACGTGGGTGGCGGTCACGGCTGCGAAGCGGAGGCGAGTTAGAACGGGGAGGAAGATAGAGTCGCCGTTTTGGGTTGCTTCGGTCTGGACACTGCTTGGTAGCGGAGGTGTGGGGCGTGATGTCTGACGCAAGCAGGTGGGGCCAATGGGTGGTATAGTGGTGGTGGAGTAGGTGGTTTGCTTGGCGTAGGCGGGTGCGTTCGAGGCAGAGGAGGGCAAACCGCGGCGGAGCTCTGAGTTGCTCGGCGATGGAAACAAATAAAATATGAGTTGCTCGGCGATGAACCCAAATCCAGAAGGGAGAAGAAGCAAGAGGGGAGAGGGAGAAGATAGGGACGTGCAGATCTGAGAAAAAAAAGAGAGATGAAGAGATATATATATAGGCTTTAGAAGGAGGGGAAAAGCAATTGGAAATGCGAAAGAGCTATAATGTGTACCGCTTTTAAACGAAAGGTTGTAACTGGAATAAAATAAATATGGAGACGTTATGAATAAAAAAATAAATGAGATGATGAACAGGTAGAGTGAATTCTGGGTTTTCAGAGGAAAACGTAGAAATATTTATTACCCCAACGTACCACGCGGTCTGACAAAGGATAGAGAAAGAAGTGGACCACTGAAATATGAATTAAATTGATGGATCCATAACCGTTGTCCCATTGATTCAGCAAAAGTAAATAAACAATTCTATTGGTTGATTGGACAGTACACTTTCAAATTTTGAAACGCAAAAGGAAAAGTTAAGCCAAATTTTAGGGTACCGTTACAAAAACAATTTATATCTTCCGTGGTACACCGGATCCCAAAATACGGAAATAAATATACCGTTGAGATCAGCTCGACGAGACGATCACAACGGTATACAGATATTAGTGGTACGATCATCCGATCAAAAGTCGATAATCGGTACCGAAAATGCTGCTATTTTGCAGAAATAGGGTAAACGGAGCAGTAGACGTCCGAATTTTGAAAAACGAAGGATGACGTCTTACTCAGAATAGGATTTAGAAATTTTTCATAGAAAAATATCCAGGCTTGAAAATAAATTTATTATCAGCAATTATTGGCTACTTGAATTAAATAGAATTTTACAAAGAAATAGACTTTGATAAAAAATTTGAAAATGTACCATAGGCTACGTTTAATTGGACGTAATTCAAATATCAACTTTTTATTTGCAAATTAATTTATTTTAAAATTTCACAAAATCCAATTAAATACGTAAATAAAATTTATTAAAATCTTACAGGTCGTTACAATATAGTTTACCTCTATTTCAATGAGTTATTCCCCACTAGAGCCAAGGTTTATCGCTAAACCAAAGCTCTGATACCAACTGTAACGACCCGCCTTTTTGGACAGTTTAAACCGACGATCAGATCCACATGTCGATTCCAAACCATTAAAAGGGCAGATAGTTATTGGGGTAATTAAGAAAAGAAAAGGAAGGGAAATAAAGGAAATGAAACAACACAGAATCTCACAACGGAAGGCTAAAGTATAATAATAAAATAACAGTTCATGAAGCTGTTAATTAAATGAATACATTTGAAATGAATACATTTGATTATTATTATACAACATTTATCAGAGTTACATACACAACAAATATCATACAACAATGCAGCGGAATGGAATGAATATAATAGTAGTAGATAATATACCAATCTTCGTCTCCGTCCTCCAAGGAAATGGTCTTCAAAAATCTGAAAACTCAGGACTGATCCGAGCGTAATGAAAAGACAAAACACTCGAGTCAGGACTAAAATATCCTTATGAAAGTTAAATCAATCGTCAATAAATATGAGTGTGACGGCGTCAGAGATGTTTACGGGGTTTGACATCTCATATCCAGTGTCAACGTGCGTGCAATAACTTAAGAGATGTTACGGGATTTTCCATCTCTCAAGGATCCGTGAAACTATCTACTATGTAGTAATATACGCTAAGTAGATAATGTCTATCAGTAATATAAAATATCAAAATAGCGTTAAGGCGTTACCATAATCCCCCTTAACACATTTTATATTCCCAAAAGCATATACAAGACCGTAGTTTCCCCAAAACCGGAAGTCACCAGAGGGCAATCCATATACTCAAGGTACAAATCAAAACGTAGTGGTCGCGAATAGGATAATCAGTATGACAAGGTACATGAGGCAATACCAACTAGGATACTAGTAGTTGCGTGATCCGGACTGATGTTGGGCATAGCCAGCAGCTACCCCAACACCGCGAAACAACACTCCCAAATCAAGGGGTGCACCCAAATCGCATCACAAATGTAATAGATATGGTATCGAAGAAGTGTGTCCGCTAGAGGTGGCGAACCTCAATGGCCCGGCGCGGCTCCTGTTTTAGTCATGTCAGGGGTCATCCAATAATCGTTCTCTTTCTTCAGTCAACGCGTTCACCAAACCATCCACTTCATTCTGGATCAACACTCCGCGTATAATAGTTATTAAAGTGGTATTCGGTATCGACAGAGAGTATGCCCATATCCGATCCCGGTCTCTTTAATAACTACGTATTATTACACCGTTGGCTCATTTACATTTCAAATCAATTCATGATTTATATCAAAAATATCAAATTCGCTTCAAAAATCAAATTCATTTCAAATAACATCGTATCTTTTCAAATGTAAGATTCCGTTTCAAAAATCATTTTCGCATCAATATCTCATTTCGTTTCAAAATCATTTCGAATTTCAATTCAGGATGCAACTTCATTTAACTCAATTCGTATTTAAATTCAAGATTTACATATAAACATTTCACCTTATTGACCAGCTTAGGATTTTAGAAAAATAGTTTTAAGTGGTTTAAAAGTAGTTTTAAATAATTAGAATAGTTAAAATACTTTAAAATCTTAAAATGCATTTGAAATAGATAAATTTAGTTTAAAATAATTTAAATTGGGTTAAGTAGATTTAAACAGATTAAAATAGTTTAAGTATCCAAAATGGTTTATATAACCGAGTAATTTGGAAAACAAAATAAAACAGCTTCAAAATCAATCCATTTCAATTATAACTTCCCAATTCAATTCAATTCCAATTTCCATTCTACCGATTCAATTTCGATTTCAATTCAATCAACGTCAACTTTGATTTCAAATTAATTCAATTTTACATTCACCTTCAATTAATTCAATTTCAATTTATATCGATTCGAAGCTTGATTTTCCAAAATATCAATTTGTAACACTTAACAAAATTATCTTTCAATATTCAAATTTAAAACCCAATCACAAATGTGATTCAATTTCAAGTTCAAATTCAAAATATCTTTTATATCGCTTTTACTTAGTAATACTCAAAGCTCGAAATAATGTTCAATCTTTAAAACAAATAAATTTCCGAAATTCAATCATATCCAAATTTTTAAATTTCAAAATCTCAACTTAAATTATTTAACAATTTCTTTTAACCAAACTTTATTTCAACATTCCAAACTCAATTTTTCGACAAATTCAATTTCTATAAATCGATTTCTATTTATAACTTTTAAATCAAAACATTTAAATAAATTTCAAATCGACGATTTTTAAAATTATTATTTTTAGCCAATTCGATGTCCGTATATAATTTTCTATCCTATGGCCAAGTGATTATTTATTTCAATTAAATGTCAGGGATGAACATATATCACTTAAATTAAATCACAGTATCATATGTATGCATAACAGGATATAGATAAGCAAATAAACATCCAAACATTTCAATATCAACCAATAGCATCCATCGAAATACATCATCCAATAGACAATACAATTCATAGCAATTTCATAGTTATCAATGTCAGGAAATTTAATCGCAATTAAATTTTAATTTCAATTTAACTGTCAATCTAATTTTTCAACGGTTAATTCAAACGACGATTTATACGACAATTAAATTCTATCAAACAACGACAAGTAAATTTCATAACACTACATAACGTCAAATTTAACTAGCATAAAGATATTTAGTACGGTGTGAGCGTTATAAAACACTCACTTTGATTTTACGATTTTAAATCAAATCGAACGACGTTCGATTTAATCCAAAATTTTCTCTAGCTCCAAACGATTCCAATCCAGCTTCATTGCGTAGTATTCGTCCATACGATTCCAACGCAACTGGTTTCGTACGTTTTCGACCTCGTATGAAAAAGTTATATGGTTTTAAAGTTACACGAATTATAATATAACTCAATTTACATTTCCCCTTTTTTTTTTTTTTAATACCTAGCAATCAGGACCGTAGATTTCAAGGCTACAGATCCAGGCCGCACGAGACTCTCTTCCCCATCACGTTGAAACGCACGCAAGCTCCAGGCTATTCACGTGAAACCAAACCCACCACCAATGAACTAGGGTTCCAAATAGCTCCTCCACCGATCCACTTGAAGGCGATCAGAGACTACCGCGTCGAAGGCCATTGCTCCCTCCACCTTCGCCTGAACCCGTGGCGAACTCGGCCACCCCCTTCGGCCTAGAAACGCGTGCAAACAGCAGCAGGTCGCGGCCTCCCCTACTCCCCCACGCTGCTCGAAACTCGATCATCTCCGTATGCAATCGAAGCTCTTGCTTAGCTCTTCGACTTTCGTGTTGAACACTTCGCGCAATTGTCGATGGATTGAGAGTAATTGAGGAGAGAAAGGTATTAATTTCTGGCCATTCATAAAGGTGATGGCGGCTGGAGGTTTTGAAAACCCTAGGCAGTTTTTCTTTTGCAAAAATGAAGATTAAGGGGTCCCTTTATAGAAGTTTCAACGAACACTATACACTTTAAATTTTCGAACTCCGATGCACGCGCGGTGACCGGCGTTTCTAGGGTTTACCCCACGTTCCGGACACAATGGAACAGGTCTCGGAAGCTAATTCGATCGTATGCGCGAGTTACGGCAATAAACGATCAATTTAAAATTAAATCGATTAAACCGATTTCTATGCGTTTTGGCTCACCCCGGACAAACGGTAAATCCAATTGACACGAAATTTGAAATATTAAAATAATATCACCTTACGGATCCGATGAAACTGGTTTCGTCGAAATCCGAGACTGTTTGAAAAATGACTATTTTAACATGCCAAATTAATATTAAAATAATTTCAACGCGTTTCGAGCTGCCACGGTCAAACGACAACTCCGATTGCTACGAAAATTGAAATCCGATAATAACTAACTATTACGGATCCAATGGAACTAGTTTCGTCCAATTCCGAGACTGTTCAAAATTTGGCTATTTTCCAGTCGATAATTAAATATTAAAATATTCAATTTTCACAAATTTATTTTAAATTCATTTTTAAAAGTTCTATAACATCACTATAACTCCAATATGATAAAATAAAATTTTACAATTCATTTTTAATCATATTAAACCCGTTATTCAATTTATCCAATAAATTCCAATTTAAAAATCTTATTAACTCTATTAAAATCCAAATATAACTTACGTTCACTTTGGAAACCAATTTGAATCATATTAAATCAAATTTCAATTATTCACTCTATTTTCATATATTAAATTCCAATATCAAATTAATCATATCCAATTCGGAATTTAATTATTCAAACATTTGTAATTATTAAATTTAAACAAAATTTGATTATTAAATCCCTATCTTTTGAAATATTGAAATTGAACTTATAGGATTCAACCTTTAAAACCAATTCACAATTTAGAACACTATTTTCATTTTACATTTATTCAATTATTCAATAAGTTTTAAATATTCAATTTAAACCATTTACCTGTTCAATATTCAATATTTGATTTTCAAAAGATTTTACTTATCAATCAATTTCTCTATTATACCTAATGAATTTTAACATTTATTATCCTACTCAACTATTGATTTCAAAGGCATTCACTAAGTAGCTTTTATTTTCATTACTTGGATAATTATTGCCGCAATTCATTCCGGTTATTATTATTCTAAACGAATCACAATTTTTTTCTAACACTAATTCACGAAGTCTTATTAAATTAGCTATTTTAATTATCGAAAATTTACGGGTCGTTACATTGAAGAAATAAATTTATACATAATAAGGATATGAAATGTTTTTTCTGTAAAGAATATCCATAACAGTGTAAGATTTATTATAACGAGATACTTCATTCTTGATTTTATGATAAAAAGCATTCATGTATAATGTTGGATGGTTTATAGGTTTATAATACCTTACAATAACAAATAACTCGACATGTAAGCTATTTATAAGTGGACTAAACTAAGTCATGTGCTACTATACACTACAGCTAATTCTAGTTAAATATGAATGTATTTAATTACTATACAGTTTATAAAAATTGACGTTAGATAAATTTGTTAACATAGTGTACCAAATTGAGTAACTAAGAATAACATGAAGCATACAATAACTTACAAAGGGTATAATAAACTAAATGATAACTCATCACATAGACTTATATATAATATGAGTAACATATGATAAGTAATCAGTTTTAAAGTTATTAAATAGGACCTTTTGGGGATCCAACAGTACTATAATCTAGTTACTTGTAATAATTTGTGATTTATAGTTTTGAAAGCAGATGGCTTAGTCCGAATGAAAATTCAAGATAGCTTAATTGGACAACATATTGAAGGAAACAAATTTAAAATGGGTAATTTGATCAATACTAAAATATCCATCCTATGTAGCAATAAATCAATGAAAACAGAGGGATCCATTAAAGTTGTTTGAAAAATCAACTGATCAACATGAGGAATGTTTGAATGAAAATGAAGATTTTCCAATTTAATACTGTAATGGTAAAGGCATTTTAAGCCTCTGAAGCGATGAATGGAGTCTAAAGAATTTATAGAATGTTAGAAGAGTCGGATGCTTTGAAAATGCTTATAGAAGTTTGTATAAAACATGTAAAACTGATGAACTAGATTTGCATAAAGCTGATTCAAAAAAGGTCCAATTCATTAGGTAAATCTATTGTATGTTATGTAACCTTTTATCTATGCGGCTTTGCGTTAGTTGCAGAAAAGGTTGGAGGCTAAGACTCTTCCAATTAAATTTAATCCATGTAAAGCCTGAAACTCTCAAAACATAATCTGGTATTTGTATATCCAATGAATGATTGAGAATTTTCAAATCTTTGATTATAAGCCAGTAGTTGTGTTATCATTCCATCTCCAACACTCAAAAATAAATTGAAATAGGTAAACAAATATACAATAATATATTATTTCTCAACATTATCGTTAAAGTTTCAAAATATTTGAAGTTTTTTTTTCAATTGTTCCCTTCATATTAGCACATAGAAGTAATGGTTATTGTTGTAATATTTATCAGCTAAATAATATTTTATAACTCTTTGAATCAAAAATTATATTTTTGGATATAAAAGGCATCGTGAACATAAATCAATTTTGAATGCATTAAACTAAATTACGAAAATGCATGAGTTGGAGTAAATAGAATCTAACCGAATGTTGTTTATTTTTGGATGGTTAAAGTCAGATCTGTCAAAGCATTTTCCCTAGGTTTCTTTTCAGGTATTGCCCATTTTCGCCCTATGCAATTGGAAAATTTTACCGATAACATCAGGTTTACTATGTTAACCATTAATCATATGATGTGCACGTAAATGTGTATATTTTTACCACCATATTTATTCTATTTAAATTAAATAAATGATCATATTGGGTATTTTAACTTGTTTAAACCAAATTCAAATTATTTTCAAATTGTCACATACTCATCTTCATATAGGGACAAAATTGTCTTTTTTGTACATTTATTAATTTGTGAAAATTTAATTGAAAATTTCTATGTATTTTGCAGGAATTAAAATTCAAACACAAGTGGCTTCATGAAAATATATGTATGCACAAGAGTGAAGAGAACAAATGAAGATGGAAATAATTCAAAGGCATGATAATGGAGGACCCCACCTACCCACCTTTCTTCATGTACAAATTAGAAGCTAATCCACATGCTTATGGCCATTAAATCTTCATGCATACTTAATGGATAATTAGTGGAAGTTAATGGTTACTTGGCGGCCACACTACCTCATGGGCATTTTGGGCAATCTCCAAAAATATGAATTAGGGTTTCATAGATGTATAAATACCCATATGTTTCATGTAACTCTCCTCTCCCCCCTCTCTTCTCTTAGCCTCTCTTCCTCTTCATTAGTTTAGGCTCAAAATAAAAGAAAGCTCTCTTTCTCTTTTCATGGCTACTTAGCCATTTTTATTTTATGTAATTTTCTTTTCATTTTATGCAATATTAATTAGTGATCTCTTTCTTTTACATGCTTCTTTTGTTTATTTACTTTCATGTTAGTAGTGTAGATTTATTTTTCATGCAAGTAGAATAGTTTTGTTTCTTTACTTTTCTCTCTTTTTCCTTTTCTTTTTCTTTCATTCATGTTGCAAGCTATATTTGTTGTTTTGATGACAAATATGAGAGGCTAATCCATTCAATTTAGGGGTAATGAAGCCTCTAATCATGTAGCTTCAACATTTTGATAATTATAGCTCTATTTTTGTGTTTAATGACAATGCTTGAAGTGGTTTTATTTGTTGTTTTTGCTTTGAATTTGATAGCCTATATTGTTGACATAAAATAGGCTATGCTTAAACAATCACTAACACAAATGCCTCTTCATCAAAATATGATTATGGCATAAGAAAGTGATTTGAAATTAAAATTTGATGGTCTATATTTCTAATTAGTAATTAATAGGCCATACTTAAAATAGATTTCATTTTCAACTTTGTTGTCATTTTCATGAGAGTTAGTAAGTGATTTAAATGTTGTGTTATAGTTTGATGGCTTATATTGAGCTAATTAATAGCACAAATGAGTCATATCTATGATAAACACATCATTTAAATTCACTTATGACCAAAAAAGAGAGATCATAATTTCATATTTTGTTGAACTATATAATCCAGAGAGTGGAATTATCTCCAAAATTGTCATTTAACTCTCATATTTTTATCATTTTCTTTTCCTAGTTTTTGTTAGTTTCTTACGTTCCTAGCTATTCACTCTCACTACTAGAAAAGGCCTCATTACCGACAGCTAGGACCGACGGCTTCCCACGGCTAATTTCTGACGGCTTTCGACGGGCCGTCGGATGCCGTCGGAAATTTGCGATTATACCTGCAGCCGAGCCTTCTTCTTCCTCCTCATTTCATACGAAAATTATAACCAAAAACCCCTAAATCCCTTCTCCAAGCTTCCAATCCCTAATTTCTAGCTTCTGGATCCTCTACGGCTGCCTAATCAAACTCCATTACTCTTAATCTCAGGTATAATCTCTTATTTTTGCGAAAAATTCAGTTTTTACCCTAATTGTAGATTTGCATAAATTGATAAATTAGGGCGAATTAGTGATTGCAAGTGTTTCCAATAGCGTAATAACGGTTTATAGCATCACATGATATACCTATTTCATCTTTTATCGTGAAATTATGAAAAACATGTATAATTTGTGATTGTTCATGTATATGTAAATTGTTGTGTATGCCTTGATTCGACGATTGTATACGTTATTTGGAATAAGTTAAAATGATTGAATGAACTAGGAGTATTATATTGTGCACGTATTTACTTATGAAACAAAAAAATGCATTACTCTAAATTATAATTGTGTGTATTGAAAAATGACAAAAATGTTAAACCAACCTTAAGTTGATTTAATACGTCGAATAAATGTGTTAAATTAATATATATTTTTGTAAATGTGAACAGTGAGTAAAACTGTATTTTTTCGTAAAATGCGCGCATGTAACTGACAAATGTCCCTTAGAGAGTTTTTGGCCCCGTCTGACGAGTGTTGTACATGATCATTGTATAAATAGTCGTTTTTTTCGGAAAACGACCATTGATATTCATCTGGTACAATATTTGTCGGATTTGTCCCTATATTGGACAAGTTATGAACACAATAAGCATTTACATTTTGTATACTACTTCGTCTCAAACGGTTCATATAATTTCGGCCTAACTTTTCTTTTTTGTTTCCTGCGTACACGCATTTGTGTACAATGCAGGGAACAAAAGGGAAATGCTGCCGAAATTGTGTTGAATCGTTTGAGACAAAGTAATATACGAAATGTAAATGCTTACTGTGTTTGTAATGGGAAGTAGGATACCTGACCAATGAAAAAAAATTATATATATTTTTAAATCGATACGTTAAAAAATAAAATGTGCCCTATTTGAAAATATTTTTAAATTTGTGAAATTGTTCTTTAAATTCAAAATATTATACGACCATGAAAATAATCTTTTTCGAATTTGTATTCTTCAAAATAAATATTAAATTTTGAACTTCTCATTTTGTCAAATAGGAAAAATGATTGATTATTTTGTTGATCGGAGGAGATGGATGTACCAAAGAAAAGAAACGAGGGGCTCAATAAAAGAAGATTTTTATAATGGTATAAACGTGTTTTTGAATTCGATTTAAGTAATAACGGAAACGATCCAGAAATTCGTTGTCCGTGTAGTAGGTGTAGACATTTGAAATATTTGTTACCAGATATTGTGAAAGTTCATTTGTGCCAACACGGTTTCGCACCCGAGTATTATATTTGGGATCGGCATGGAGAAGTTGTAGCACATACTTCTGTAGAGTCTGAAAGTGTCATTAACGAAATAGTTTCAACGACCCGTATGGAAAATATGGTCGAAGATGTAGCACGATCAATGTTTCCTATGGCTGAATTTGACGACGATGATGGAAATGTTTAAGAACCAAATATTGAAGCAAATTTTTTTTATGATTTACTAGATGCTGCTAAGAAACCTATTTGGGATGATTGTAAAATTGGCACTCAACTGTCAGTAATCGCAGAATACATTGCGATGAAGTCAAAATACAACATCACTGAAGCTGGGTTTACGGCTGTTGTACAAGCTGCAAAAAGACATATGACGCCCGATAATCTAATGTGTGAAAATCACTACAAAGTTAAAAAAATTATGTCGGCTTGTGGTTTACCGTATCAGAAAATAGATACATGTTTAAAAGGCTGCATGTTGTTTTGGAAAGAAGACGCAAACCTTAGAAATTGTAAAGTTTGTAACCAGGAGAGATACAAATCAAGGAAAAAGAAGGGGAAGGAAGTTCTGTACAAGCGTATGCACTACTTACCCATAACTCCAAGACTTCAAAGATTATATGCATCTTCTGTAACTGCATCTAATATGAGATGACATAGTGTGAGAACGGAGGAAGAGGGTATGTTGACACATCCGGCCGATGGAGAAGCATGGAAGCATTTCGATAAAACGTATCCAAATTTTGCAGCGGAGAGTCGAAATGTTAGATTAGGATTATGTACGGATGGTTTTTCTCCATTTTCTCAATTTGGTTCTAAATATTCATCCTGACCCATTATCGTCACACCGTATAATTTACCTCCATGGATGTGTATGAAAACACAATATATGTTTCATACTATTGTCATTCCTGGCCCGTACGATCCGACACAAGGAATCGATGTATATTTACAACCGTTGATTGAGGAGTTAAAAACTGTGGAACTAAGGAGTAGAAACATACGATGTGTCAAAGAAGAAAAATTTTCGTATGTTTGCTTCTTTTTTGTGGACTATAAGTGATTTTCCTACCTATGCAATGCTTTCGGGATGGAGTACTGCCGGTCGTCTAGCATGTCCATATTGCATGGATGAAACACGAGCGTTTTCTTTACCTCGTGCTAAGAAAATTTCATGGTTTGACTGTCATCAATATTTTCTCTATGTAAATCATCCCTTCAAAGGAGACAAGATAAACTTTTTAGCTAATAGAGTAGAAACCAGGCAACCACCGACGATATGGTCAAGCGAAGACATATATGAACTTGTTAAGGACTATCCAAAGATATATGAAACTGACGAGAAAACAGAAATTGAAGGCAAATCAGTTGTTCATAACTGGTGCAAACAAACTATTTTTTGGGAGTTACCGTATTGGAAACATCTTCTACTTCGCCATAACATAGATGTGATGCACAATGAGAAAAATATATTTTATAATGTTTTTAACACAATTTTGAATGTGAAAGGGAAGACGAAGGATGATTTGAAATCAAGACGTGATATAGAAGAATTATGCAAACGTCCTGAGCTTCATATAAAACCAAATGACAGTAAAAAACCCAAAGCATGTTATAAATTAGATAATAATCAAGTTAAAGCTGTGTTAAAATGGGTGGAATGGTTAAGTTTTCCTGATGGGATATCATCAAATCTTCGTAGATGTGTTGACTTTAAAAATGGTAGATTGAGCGGAATGAAAAGTCAAGACTGCCACATAACGATGGAAAATATATTTCCTATAATGTTCAAAGAACTACTGCCGTTAAAAGTTTGGAAGGTAGTAACAGAGCTTAGTATGTTTTACAAAGAGCTTTGTTCGACTACTTTAAAAGTTCAATGTTTACGTAAACATGAAGTGGACATTCCTATATTGCTTTGCAAATTAGAGAAAATATTTCCGCCAGGTTTTTTTTAATGTAATGGAACATTTACATGTTCATCTCGAATCTGAAGCACGACTTCGAGGTCCTGTCCAATATGGATGGATGTATCCATTTGTGAGGTATGTAATATGTTATAACGTAATTTAATTGCGTTTGAAAGATGAAGTTAATATAAATTAATTTTGCATAGATATTTGAATCATCTGAAGAAAAAAGTGAGGCAAAAAGCACGAGTTGAAGGTTTGATATGCAAATCTTACATCGAAGAAGAAACTTCGTTCTTTTTCTATCACTATTTCAGTGACCATGTGAATATTTTATTTCAAAGTGTTCCTCGTAATGACGAAGGCGACGAACAAGAGTCCTCTCAAGCAATGCTATCTATTTTTAGACAACATGGTCGGCCTTCTGGAAAATGTGTAGAAATATGGCTAGACGATAGAGATCTTCATGTAGCACACACTTATATTCTTCTAAATTGTGCCGAGTTTGCACCGTTTATTATGTAATCTGAAATAATAATTTGTGTTTTATTCTTTTCTATAATGCATGCGCGTGTATAACCTAATGTAATAATTTATTTATATAAACAGTGTTTATGAACGTGAACATCCGGACGGAGATCTCAGTAAAGAATTTTCCGGTTGGTTTTCAAATTACGTTTATGAGCCGAGAAATTGTGTTGTTGATGAAGGGTTAAAACATCTTGCGATGGGACCAAAAAGAGTGGTCAAGACATATCCAATATATTTCGTCAATGGATATAAATTTAACACCAAAGAATACGGTGCAGAAAAATTAACAAATAATACTGGTGTATTTGTTAAAGGTAGTGATGATCCAGAAAATCATTTAAATGATTTTTATGGCGTTCTAACACAAATTTTGCAACTGACATATTTCTCACAACCCGCGGAGGAGGTGTTTCTATTTAGATGCAATTGGTTTAGCAATGTTCCAGGTTCTGGAGTTAATGTGCACAAGGATTATAATCTTATCGAAATAAAGCATACATCGCACTATCACAAGTATGATCCTTTTGTACTAGCCAAACACACATTGCAAGTTTATTACGCTCCTTATCCGTCTCTAAAAAGAGATAAAGCAGATTGGTCTACAGTTTTTAAAACAAAGTCCAGATTCACATTCGATGGGAAGAATATTCCGGACGAACAAGCTTATCAGGCAGATCTTGATCAAAATAACGAAATAATAATTACAGACGATATTACAGATTTTGGTCCTTTGATCGATGAATCAAATGTTTTGGTAGAACCGTTTGACAGTGCAGAGGAAAATATTGTCGAAAACGAGACCGAATCTGAATCAGAAGACGATTATGACTGATATAAATCTGAATCTGTTTTTTTTGCAATTGATGTAACTATACTGAATTCTTGATGTATTATGAAATTGATGTAACTATGAAACCAAATCCGTTTACTATTGTTTGCATGTTTTATGTTATTTCCATTTGTCATTTATTTAGCAATTTTTATTAAAAATGCAATGAACTCTGCATATCGTTGGAAGAGTACACCCATTATGAATCAGGTATAACACACTTCCATTTCTATTTCCATTTCAGTCATTAATTAAGCAATTTATACCGTTGATGTCATTTTCATATGAAATATATTTCATTATCATGTTATTATTGTCTTATATAATGATGTGTATATGTCATAGGTTTATCATTATATCATATAGAGGTAGGAGCTCTTCCCGATTGTCAGGAGGTTATGGCAGTGGCCCATCGCAAGAGCCACAGCGTACAGTTGTATCGTTAGTCCCTAGAGCAGATGGGTAAGAATTAAATTTTATTCAGCATCTTATCTTTTTTATGACATACGATATATCGTACTTGAAAACAGAGGGTTCGACCTACTTCCCTTTAAGGTTGTGTTGGACGTCTCTACAGCTTCTTATCGCAGTAGGATGAGTGATTGCTGGTCGAAGTGGGATAACATCCCTCCTCACATCATAGAGTGCATATGGCAGGATGTCCTAGTATGTATATTTTTCTGTTTTCCATTTTTAATTCGTTTTTGTCATTTTTCTACTGTTTATCATTTAAAGTGTAATCCTTTTTTTAACACAGGCTGAGATAGACATCCAGACAGACGATCTGATGCTGGCACGAGCATACTGGATGAAGAAGATGCGCAAGAACTACAGGGACACAATATATGAGATTAAGAAATCTGGTAAGAAACCACGGTGGATGGGAGAGAGCGTGTGGCAAGGTTGGTTGAGGTACTGGGAGACGGACGAGGCGAATGCAAGGATACTAATTTTTTTTGAATTATTAATTTGACATGATCGAAAAATAATGTATCAAATTTTGAATGTACAGGCAGAGTCGGATAGAAACTCTACAAATAGAAATAAGAATCCCGTCACTCATCAAGGAGGATCGAAGTCGTTTCAGCAGTATCGGTAGGAGTTGGTAAATTTACTGAATAATAAATGTAAATAATTTATGCTATATGATTTTAAATGTATAATAATTGTATGTAACAATCAACTTCAGGAAGTCGAGGCACATGGTCCTGTCAGCTATATGTACGTGTTCACCCGTACGCATGTTGTCGAGCATGTTAATCCAGACGGGATTGTTTCGTATACATGGCAGGACGATAAATCCAGCAAAAGCCATGTAACCATATTTCATTTTATTCAGTATTAGTAATTGTTTTAATTGTTAAACTATGATGAAATAAGATATGATATTATCAATTTGTTAATGCAGGAGATGTTTATGGAGCAGCGGCAGAAACTCCTTGCTGATACGGGTCGAGATCAGCTGACGACCGATGGGGAGGACGTTATTTTTGAGTCCGTTATGCATCCAGCAGAGCATGGTCGACGATACGGATTTGGCAATCTAGCAGTAAATAATTTACTTTTTTTTAAATACTTCAAATATGATATTTTGACCTTTTCAAAACAATAAACTTGGATTTTATTCATTTTTCAATTATTGTAGGCCAGTAGTCAGAGTAGGGAACGGCGGAGTAGACCTCAGAGCGATCTAGCAGATATAGAAGAATTATGGACTACAGTGTCCCAATTGGAGGAGCAGAAACGCCAATAGGCCATGCAGACCTCACAGTTGTTAGAGTACATGCAGCAGTTTAGTGGCCGCTTCCCTTCCTCGGCTGGCTCTGGATCTGGAGGAGATTGATTCATTGTTTGCTTGCTTGTTCGTTCGTTCGTTCAGGTATGTTTTGTTTTAGTTTAGAATGATTTGGTAGACGACGTAGGAAATTGTTGATTTATGTATAATTATGTTTGATACACTTGGTTCTGTAGTTATATGAGGATGTGTATGAGAATATTGATGAATTTGTGTATTAACAACATGGTAGAACAGTTATTGTTAGGATTAATGTTAATGTTCGAATGGTTATGTATATTTTGTATTTTATTTTGATGTAATTTTATTTATTTGTGAGTTTATCTAATATTTTGTAGTTTGGGTTTGGATATTTGGTAGGATTATTGTATGTTGGATTGTGCGGTATTGATATCATAGTGTTTGGAAGAGAAATGTGATTGGAAGGCTATATTTGCAGCGAATTTAAAAAAAAAAGCAGATTTCCGACGGCTCCCGACGGCTTATATGTCAAAATTTCCGACGGCTTCCGACGGCTCTCGGCGGCCTGTAGCACACTATTTCCGACGGTTTCCGACGGATACCAACATCCGTCGGAATCGTGGAAATCGTCGGAATCAGTCGGAATCGTGTGCGACAGCTTCCGTCGGAAGCCGTCGGAAATACTGCTTCCCGACGCAGTCATTTCCGACGGCTTTTTCCGACGGCGGCCGACGGCTTCCGACGGCCGCCGACGGTTTTCGGCCGTCGGAAAACGTGATTCCCCTAGTTGTGTATCGACTTCGGTATAATTTGATTGAATAGAATTTTAAAATCATCAATTCCCTACGGATTGACCCGTATTCGCCACGTGCTACATTCGTACACCGTGCGCTTGCGGTTATTTTTATTTCTAAATTCGTTCGACGGTTTTCTAAACCGATAGAATTTTCATCGACGAACAAGTTTTTGGCGCCATTGCGGGGGATTTGTCTTGATTTTAATTTTCTATTCTTTGAATTACTTTTATTTGATTTTTGTGTGATTTTTCTTGTGTGTGTATTGCATTTAAAAATAAAAATTTGTGTGTTTGTTTGGTGATTGTGTGCTTGTTGTTGTTCTAGTTCCATTTGCATTTGCATTTTGCATTTTTCTTCCCACTTTTGTTCATTTTTCTTTTGTGTACTGCGCAGTCCATTTTATTTGCATTTAGTAGTCATTTTATTTAGCTATTTTCATTAAGAAAAAAAAGAGTTATTTGTTTCTTTGTTTCATTGCATTCTGTTTCTCAGTGTACACTGTGTTTCATTCTGTGTTGCATTTTCACTGACTTCGAATAGCATCCATTTTTCAAACATTTTAGTTACAAGTTTTCATAAAAAAAACATACATTGCATTTTACATTTTGCTTTCAGTTTCTACATCTCTCTTTAGCCGAATTGCTTTCCTCCCCCTAAAATCTGTACCATTCCTCTACAACTCCTCACTTACTCTTTGCTATACTAGCAACCATTCTCTGCAAACGAATACTATCAGCATATCTACACCAAAACTCGCAGCCACAATTCAACTGCAAACCGCAATCCTCCACACGCGAACACTTGCCTCTGATCACTACAACCTGCCTTTCATCATCACTAACCAGGCCATTACTAGACAACTTACAAGTCTTCCATTGCTTCCCCTACCAGCAGGCACCCAGACTTCTACAAACACATCACTGTCAATGCCACAATCCTATCCATCACCTCCCATACCATCAACCAAAGCACTTACATCAAATACCTGGTTCCATTGCCACATATCTCCTCTGTCAAAAAAAAACACCAACAACAACCCACTACAATCTCACAGTAGCAGCTACATTCAAGTGCATACATCATCTTGTATTTCATTCTTACCACCACTTACTTCTGCAACCAGCACTGTCAGCATCTAACAGTTCTTCCCCCAGTGCAACTGCTGCTACCCTTCTTTGCAGTCACCACCACAACAACCAGCACACCCCCTTCTACCATACATATAATTCCTTCTTCATTCATTCAACCTACTCACACATCTCCTTTACCCAAAGCCACTGCAAACACACTTCTGTTCCACCCACCACACCTTTCCAACCCCATACGAACCACTTCCTCCCTCCACTTACTCACAGCCTTATCACGAACCTGTCATCATCACATAGCAACATTTTCTTTCAACATCACTGTGCCGTCCGTCAACCCTGTACATCCTTACTGCTCAGTAGCACACACCACTGTTGCCACAAACGAAGTTACGGCCTCAATGTACATCAACAAATAATTCTATTGCCTGCTTCTTCCACCCATCTACATCTGACACTCTGTTACGACCGCGCCATCACCAGAGCAGTCTTCACCGAACTAAGCAAACACCTCCCGAAACCCCTTTCCGAACACCCTTGACTCACCCAACACCGCCTCCCTCAACAGCATCGACCATCATCAACCTACCTCCATCTACAACTGTCTTCCAAGCCTAACCGCCCATCACCTCAACTCGAAGCACAGCAAGGCACGATCAACAGCCTAGCAAAACCAATCGCCCCTCTTAAATCCCCTCGAATCCACTACCCAAACTCATCGCCTAGTCGAAAAAACCACACCACCTCATCGAGCAGCAGTAACTTGCCACCGCGACGCCTGAACACAACTGCAACCGCGACTTCACCGCGAACTTCCACTCTACCAGAATTGCGACATCGGATCAACAGATGCCTCAAAACCAAAATCGGCCGTCACCGAACTCTCCTCGAAACCCACATCAATCACGACAATCAGAATTGGTCTACAAAATTGTGAATTTGAGTTTTCTAAAGTCAATTGTGGATGGCGAGTTCAATTTGTTCTTTTACCTGATAATATTTGTGAGTTACACTTGTGTTTGGGCCGGGTGTATTTTCTTTTAGGCTGGGTTTCGTACCTTTTTTTGTGTGTTTTATTTAGCTGCTAATTTGTTTAAGTCTAATTTTTTTCCTCAACTTCTCTCTATTTAATAAAAAACAATTTTCAGTTTGTTTGATTTTCAATTTGTTTTGTTTGTTTTATTTTCGCTTGTTTGTCTTGTTTTGATTTGATTTCTATTTCATTAAAAAAAATTGTATATATCTTTGTTTTATTTTCAGGTTGCTAAAGTAGAAAATCGCAAAAAGGAAGGAGTCGCTTGCCAAAAAAATATAATAAACTGTTGCTTGCTATATCTATTGTTTTTATTTGCCTTGCATTGTTCTTTGCTTGCATATTAAAAAAAATTCAAAAAAAAAAAAACAAAAATCCATTCCTAGTTGCATTATTAATACACGTTTAATTTCTGTTTTGCATTTCATTCTATATTTTGATTAATAATAACGATTAGACATCGATAACTTTTAATTGTATATTGACAAGTTGTCTTCTTTGAACAATTTAATTTCTCGGTGTCTAGGCTACGGCAGAGCAATAATCGGTTATAAATATTACGGTGGTTCGTAAATATTATACTGAATTGTTTCTCTGAAAGTACTTAAACCTTCGGCTGCATTGCTACGGTGATTCGTGGCGCACCGATAAATCCTGTCTGTTACCTGGCTGAGAACTATCATGTTGATTTAAGATGAAGTGTGATTATACAATTTTGGGTTAACTTAGGATAAATAATTTGTAATTAGACCATTGCATTCATTAGTTGCATTAGTTCATGCATATTTAAAAAAAAAACAAAAAAAAAAATCAAAATCCAAAACTAAAAAAATTGTAAATATTCCTTTTCCTTTGAAATTTTAAAATCCTTTTTCTTTGAAATTTCAAAAATTCAGAATTTTTTTTAGAAAAATCAAAATCCAAAAAATAATAATTCAAAAGTAAAGAAAAAATTTAGAAAAACAAAAATCAGTTTTCCTTTTTAAAAGTAAATTTATAGATATTCTTCGTTTATAAAAAACCAAAAACATTCTTGAAAATGTCCGAGTTTCCCCACTTATATGAATTTTACAATAGTTGTGAAAATCAGTATAATCCATATGATTTCACTTCAAATTCGTATGGATATTTTAACGACAACTATTCTTTAAACGATTCGAATTTTGGACAACAAACTTTTCAAAACGATGTGCAACTGTGAAGACCCGTAAATCCGTACTCCTTGAATATACACTAATCTCCATAGATTAACTCAAGATGAACAGAAATACGAATTATCAATGTTTAAGAAAAAGAAAGAGAGAGAGAAGAAGAGAGAAAATAGAGAGAAAGGAAAATAGAAAATAGAACGGAACAGAAAACAACAGAACAACATCAGAATCTCACAATCGCAGCGGAACAACATATAATAATAAATGGATAATCTTTAAACAAAGAACTATATCAGTTATTACATTTTATACATTACATTACATCATATCATCAGAGTGTACAACAACAAACAACAACAAACAGTGCAGCGGAAAAAGAAATACTATATACTACTAATACGCCATGCCATCCAGCTTGCTTCCAGCAACTCCAGAATATCCTGATAAACCTTAACTCTTAACTGCCCGTATGGAAATTGGTGGGCACCCAGAGTTTAGGAAGGAAAACAATAAACTCCGAGTCAGTCATGTGACTGGTGTGAGAACTATAACAGTTTATTTATCTTTAAAATCAAAATAGAGGAATATTTTTTAAAGTCAATTCGCAATGCTTTTAAGAATGAGACTACCATAAGGCCTCCCGCACACACACACAATGCAAACGCAGAATCGGAGGAGATTTCTCCTTATGATAGTCAAAGATGCTTGATACGCATTTAAAAAGAAACATTTGATATTATTATTAGTGCATAGTGTAGGAAAAATTCATTTCGAAAGTAGAATATAAATCTTAGCCAACATAGACATTCCGAACTATGCCTACTATAGCTAACTATGTTCAATAGCAGGTTATACAACTAAAACCGTACAAGTCTCGTATTGTTTCTTTGGATTTCCAACGAATGATCAGGCCAAGGAACTTTCCATTGCCACATGAGAATGCCTCTGGATGGACATCCCCGAGAACCAAACCGGATCTCTACCAACACAAGGCCGGGTTACCCCTAACTGAGTAACAACTGACCGAATATGCCATCCCCCGGTCCTTTGGGACCTTTCACCGAGCGCTCGCAATCAATTCACACAATCATAAAGTGTTTTCAACATGAGTAAGTATCTGGGCTCCATACCATGATACCACCCTTTTCCAGAAGGAAATGCACACATCCTAAAGGGCGCTACCCCTCATAACCTTGCCGCATCTTTCCTGTTTTGACCATTCACGGGGTGTGAGGCTCGACGAAGTCACGTCCACAAAAACATACTTTATACAAAAGCCATGCTTTGGGTCAACAAATGATCATAGAAATGATCACCAAGATAGACGATCAAATAAACGATCCTATCATAAATAATCAACACAATGATCATTTCACAGCAACACTCAGCATGTCACATTACCAAATTGGGAATATATCGCTGATAACATTCAACTACATAACCTCTGAGCTCGTACGTCTAAGAGAAGGGTGTTAAGCTAAAAGAATAAATTCTCCGCCACCAACAGAAATATATTTGAATGAAATCGGCTTTATATCTCAATTTGTAATGTCAGACATACAATCCATACAAGTCTGTTCCGGGCTCGAACAGAACCGAAGGCACTTACATAGAAGTCCTTGCAATCTGGATATTCACAATCCTGATCGGATTTCCCATCACATATGGAGAACTCAATACCAGAGCAACTCGGTGCAGAGTCAATCGACAGGTCATCCTATCGCTCTCGCAAATACCGGGTCTTCAACACCGATCTTCAAATGCAATTCAGAATGACGTATCACATATTCGGAATGGGTTATACGACCCCATGGTCCTTTCCCGGTTAACCCGAATAGTGAGCGCTTATTCAAAAATAAGTGTGGCATTCACATTCAAACAAATCACATCAAATACCCATTCAAAGGTAAATATTGATAGTCGGTTATTGAACTATCAATTGATATGCACACATCACCAGATTCCAAATAATTTTCCAAATTATTTATTTCCCAAAAATATCTTTACAAGATATATTATTTTCACACTTCAAAAATAAATCAATATTTATTTTTAAACAAATTCCCCTTTCCTTTATAAATTCCTAAGTGAATTTATATTTCACAAAATATCTATGAATATTCGATTTCAATTATTCATTTCAATTTATCTTCAAAAAGATAAATTCTCTAAATATTCACTTTATATTGGAAAACATTTCCATACTTATTTAATAAGTAATTCTTAATCCATTTATTTTCAACACTTGGAAAATATTCAATATACTTCAATCGAAATTAAGTATATATTTCATTCTTTAAGGAAATCATTCTCTTAAACATATTTATTCGGGCCAAAACGAATGTTACGTAAAACATCGTTACGACAACCCAAAATCACTAGTATAGGGATTCGAAATTAAAATAGATATATAATCCCAATACTATACAAAACATTTCATTTCGGAAATCATTTACTATGACAACAGTGTTATAGTCCACCATTTTCTTTTATTTCTTGAAAACGTCTATTTCAACAATCAATGTTGAAATCTATGGTTTCGAATCTCAACCCATTTTAAAACATCGTTAGATCGTTTTAATTCTATTTAAAACATCAAATCTAAACATTTTCTTTAACATATTATTCACTATTCAAAAATGTGAATATACTACGTTAACAAATTTCATCCTTTTATACATTTCATTTTAAAGGATTATTCACAGTTCAAAAACGTGAATATAATTCCATAAATAAGTTATAACAATTTATTTATCAAAATAAGTCGTTTGCGAATTTATAAAACAACGTTTATAAATTCCATTTCTATTTATTTTATAACTACTTCCTTTTTATACATCTCCTTTATTAACCTATTCGATTTATAACTCAATTATAAACCAAAAGTTCACATTATAAGTTAAATGCTTATAAACAATTATTTTACAAAATCTTTCTTTTAAACTTCATAATTATAAATCTTATAACTTATAAGATTCAATTATTTATCCAAAACCATTCTTTTAATAATTTTACAAATTTTATAAACCTACTGCTTATAAAATTCCATTTATAACTTCACCGTTTATAATTCTATAAATTTCATTCATTTACGAAATTCATTCACAGTTCATTCTAACACTTATAAAAACTCGTTTATAATTCCAAATATTTTAATTTATAAATATCAATTTATCAATCTTTAATATAAATCAATTTATATTATTATTTCAATTTATCTTCAAAGTCCTTTATAATTTCACCATTTTGATTTATAAAATAGTCAAATTTTATAAATCCTATATTTCAACTTTTCATAATAAATTCAAAAATCCCGATTAAACTATTTTATAAAATCATTAGTCTCATATTTTCAAAAATCAATCTTTAACTATATTTCTCAAAAACCATAATTTTTATAACATTAAAATTATATCGTTTATTTATTTAAAATGAATCAATTCCAAACATATAGTATATTTTCAAAAATCACTTTAAAAATCATTTTAAAATTCCAAAGTTTGGTCCAATGATGCTACACACCAAATAGTCAATCACGACTGCAACGATATCATATATCGATATGATAATCCATCAAATATCAAAATATCTGAAATGAAATAAAAACTGTTGAGGAATCCAGTTGGATCCCCCCAACCTGTTTCCTGCATCCACAAACATTAGCACAATACCAATTTCGTTCCAGTACGAAATTGTCGCGGTATATGGGATTTAAAATATTATCCGCTTAATAGACGGCGCAATAGGGTCTCATCCGCTACACAAATGCGGGAAATCAATAACTCCAATATATACATATGCCAATATATATATATTGCTATTATATATAATACCAATTTCACTGTTTATGAAATATTCGCGGTATATGTTTTTAATAAATAACATCCGCTTACTAACGGCGCATAATGTCTATTTTAACAACCAATAGATAACAATCATCATTCAAACATGCATTCAAATATTTTAAATTTAACTATTTAAAATAAAAATCGAAACTGATTCGATTGAGTGAGAAGTTCTCACCTTGATTTCAATTTCCTTTTAGCGATTTATTTCGAATAAAATTAAACGCGCGTTTAATTTTACCCGAAATTCTCACTAACTCCAAACGACTCCAATCCAATTTCATCGCGTAGTGCTCGTTCATACGATTCCAACGCAACTGGTTTCGCGCGTTTTCGACCTCGTATGAAAAAGTTATGAATATTTGAAGTTTTACACAATTTTAATAACTAATTTACAACTTAAATTAAAAAATTTAATACCCTACAACCTGCATCCACCGTCCATCACAGATCCAACGCCCCCCTTCTTCTTCCCAAATGCACGCAACATCTCCAGTATACACCGAACGCAACATGAACCCATTGATCGAATTTAGGGTTTGAAATTTGAGCCTCCACACCACACTACAACTCGATCAACTAGCATCACGTCGAAGCCCTTCACTTGCTCTATCTTCGGCCACAAGCACACGCAACTCGGCCACCTGATGCTTCTTGAAAGTCGTGCCAAGACGCAGATGAACGCGGCTACGAATCTCACAACATACAACTCCATTCGCGATCATACCCGTTGAACTTGTAGATCTTGATGCCCTCTTCAATTTGTTAGTTGAAAGTTTGTTGAAATATTGAGTGGATTACGAGATATTTGGGGAAGAGCAATGGTGATTTTCGGCCATCCATTGATATGGAGGCGGCTGCAGTTTTCATTAGGGTTTAGTTTCTTTTTTTTTTATTTTTGAGAATTATGAGCTATTTATAGAGAAAAAACGAACACTATTCATCCGGAAATTCCGAACTCCGATTTACGCGCCGTAACCAGCATTTTTAGGATTTACCCTGCGTTCCGGACACAATGGAATAGGTTTCGGAAGCTAATTCGGACATCTGTGCGAGATATGGCAACAAACGTTCGATTTAAATTAAACCGATTTAAACGATTTTCTAGGCATTTTAATTTGTACAGGACAAACGGTAAATCTAATTGACTTGAAATTTGAAACCTTACAATAATATCACATTACGGATCCGATGAAACTGGTTTCGTCGAAATCCGAGACTTTTTGAAAAATGGCTATTTTAACTCGCCAAATTAATATTAAAAATAATTCGATGCGTTTCGAGCTGCCACGCTCAAACGATAGCTCTGATTGACACGAAAATTGAAATTCGGTAATAACTAACTATTACGGATCCAATGGAATTGGTTTCGTCCAATTCTGAGACTGTTCAAAAATTGACTATTTCCACTAGTCGATTTAAATATTAAAATATTCAATTTTCACAAATTAACTTTTAATTCAATTTTAAAAGTTCTAAAATATCATTCTAACTTCAATATGATTAAATAAAATTTTACAAATCATTTTCAATCATATTTAACTCGATTTTCAGTTATTTCCATAATTTAACATATTAAATTATTGATTTAATATCCAATTAAATCCAATAATTCAAATAAAAATTTATTCAACTTATAAATTCACTTATTAATATTTAAAATTAATTAAATATTAAAATTTTAAATAATAAAAATTCTGGGTCGTTACAGCAACCTTCAAATCTTGAAAATAGCATTTCATCTTTACTTCAAATCGCTACACAAAAAAATCAAATGATAAATAAGTTGTGTAATTCATATTTGTGCGATAACCCGAATCAAAGTTTTCAAAATAATCACAATTTGAATACACTTCAAAATTCAAACGATTTCGAGTATAACTCATTCCAATACAATTTTGAACTCCAAAATGAATTTCAAAATCAAAACGAAAATGTGATCCGCTTTTCAAATAATTTTGGCAATGGGAATAATCTTGATTATGATACGAGTGAAATTTTTTGTTCTAAACAAATCCAAATCGAAAATTATCAAGTTAATAATTACAAATTGGATTTTGTTGAACAAATGAACGAAATTTACGATGATCACACGGATTTGTTGTTTGAAACTTATATGAAACAACGTGAAAAGCAAAATCAAATTCCAATGTGTGACAAGTCAAGTGAGAATTCATCTTTTATCCAAATCAACGATTTTCAAATAACAACTTTTGAAATTGAAAACGAAAATCTTAATGAAGTTGTTGAAAACATGGTAATTGAATTGGATTTCAATTCTTTTAAGGGTGTGGAACCAAATTTAAAATTCGATCTCCCTTCTCTTGATTTCAAAAATTTGAATACAACAACTTTGAATTTTGAACTTGAGACATGTAATAAAGTTGTTGATAATCCAATAAAGGAAGACGAATATAATGAACAAGAATTTTTTGGACTTTTGGATGACGAGTTGTTAAATTCCGACGGGGAAGATGAAAGTCACCATTTTGATTTTGAAATCAATAACCCTGGAAATGTTTTCAATGATAAGCTTGAATTTCAAATTGGTTTAAATAAACTTGAGCTTCAATCAATTATTTTATCGACCCCAAAAATCATCAAAAACAAAACAATTCGTATAATTTTCAATAAAACAACATTCGTTTTTCCAAATCAACGTTCAACTTCGAAATCTTTTACGGTTTGGTTTTCTACGCTTGAGCTGTGTCTCACATACTTGGTGAGACAAGTGAATCGGTTCTTGGAAGACCGGTTCATTTACTCTTTAACGGCATACTTTCTGTTGACTTGTAAATGATCATCTTTTCATTTTTATTTAAATAAAGGTTATGTTTTTATATTTTCTCCTTCCACTTGGGTTGACTGCGGGGACACGGTCAAAAATCAAGTGTGGGGAGGGGGGAGACTTATCTTCATTTTTTTTCATGGTTTATTTTTGCTTAAAAATTTCAAAAAAAATTAAATAAAATCCCAAAAAAAAATTTTCTTTTGATTTATTTTTAAAAGAAACACTATAAGATAAATATATGGTTTTGGTTTATTAAATTGAAATTTTTGAAAATTTATTTGTCTAAACAAAAATAAAAATGAAATTTGATTACAAATAATAATGGTTTAACTAGCAGATAGGAAGATTCATACGTGTTAATTATGAAGTACATCCTAATTTAAAATCTTTGTCTTAGAAAGTGGTTGATTTAAAGTAAAGGATATAACATTTTTTTTGTCTTCTAAGTTAAGTGGTAATAAGATGATTTTGCAAAACTCTCTCTCTCTCTCTTAAAAAAATAAAAAAAATAATAACATCCAAGTATTCACTCTCATTTAAAAGTCCTCACGGTTATGCATGGGTGAATTACTTGGAATCTTTAATTATGTGTTTTCATACTCATTTAAAAGTCCTCACGGTTATGCATGTATGGAACACATGTAAAAAAAGACTTAACAAAAACCACCTACGGTCAATAGGTGTATGCAAGAAAGTGTGTGCGCTCGCCATGCTCTGTACTCCCCTCACATAAGCCCGAAAGGCAGTGCATGGGTGGTATATCTTGCCTCAGTTTACCTGAGCTTGGTGTGTAATTTTTCTTGCAAATAATGAGAGAGCAAGCAATTCAAATCCCAGCACTATTTTTACTTATTTGGTTTGATTTGTTATTGAAAAGAAATGAAAATACCACTTTGATAAACTTTGATAATCAACTAAGGATCCATTTCATACTTACACTGTGTTATTAACCAAAACAACGAGTTAAACTATAGTCTATTTGTTATGATAACTTCGTTTTTATTGGAAATATTGACGAGTAAATAACTTAAATTTCAAGATAATGACCAAAACCTATATTTAACTTATTCCTGTCAATTTAAAAATAAATCCTTCATTTGTAAATATTTTCAAAAACTCACATTCATCTCTTTGTAAATAAATCTTGCATTTTGTAAATATTTTCATCCTGCATTAGAATTTTGTGGGTAGTATTCGCTGAAAACCCTCACGAGACAACACTCGTCCTACTGGGGACACCCAGAGATTTAACGGCTTATTGCATAAGCTCAATGCAATCGTGCTCCCTACGAAAACGGATTTATCTTAGTTTTTCTTTATTCGAGGACGAATAAAAAGATAAGTGTGGGGGTATTTGATGTGCACGTAAATGTGTATATTTTTACCACCATATTTATTCTATTTAAATTAAATAAACGATCGTATTGGGTATTTTAACTTGTTTAAACCAAATTCAAATTATTTTCAAATTGTCACATATTCATCTTCATATAGGGACAAAATTGTCTTTTTTGTGCATTTATTAATTTGTGAAGATTTAATTGAAAATTTCTATATATTTTGTAGGAATTAAAATTCAAACACAAGTGGCTTCATGAAAATATATGTATGCACAAGAGTGAAGAGAACAAATGAAGATGGAAATAATTCAAAGGCATGATAATGGAGGACCCCACCTACCCACCTTCCTTCATGTACAAATTAGAAGCTAATCCACATGCTTATGGCCATTAAATCTTCATGCATACTTAATGGATGATTAGTGGAAGTTAATGGTTACTTGGTGGCCACACTACCTCATGGGCATTTTGGGCATTCCCCAAAAATATGAATTAGGGTTTCATACATGTATAAATACCCATATGTTTCATGTAACTCTCCTCTCTCCCCTCTCTTCTCTTAGCCTCTCTTCCTATTCATTAGTTTAGGCTCAAAATAAAAGAAAGCTCTCTTTCTCTTTTCATGGCTACTTAGCCATTTTTATTTTATGTAATTTTCTTTTCATTTTATGCAATGTTAATTAGTGCTCTCTTTCTTTTACATGCTTTTTTTGTTTATTTACTTTCATGTTAGTAGTGTAGATTTATTTTTCATGCAAGTAGAATAGTTTTGTTTCTTTACTTTGCTCCCTTTTTCCTTTTCTTTTTCTTTCATTCATGTTGCAAGCTATATTTGTTGTTTTAATAACAAATATGAGAGGCTAATCCCTTCAATTTAGGGGTAATGAAGCCTCTAATCATGTAGCTTCAACATTTTGATAATTATAGCTCTCTTTTTGTGTTTAGTGACAATGCTTGAAGTGGTTTTATTTGTTGTTTTTGCTTTGAATTTGATAGCCTATATTGTTGACACCAAATAGGCTATGCTTAAACAATCACTAACACAAATGCCTCTTCATCAAAATATGATTATGACATAAGAAAGTGATTTGAGATTAAAATTTGATGGTCTGTATTTATAATTAATAGTTAATAGGCCATACTTAAAATAGATTTCATTTTCAACTTTGTTGTCATTTTCATAAGAGTTAGTAAGTAATTTAAAGGTTGTGTTATAGTTTGATGACTTATATTGAGCTAATTAATAGCACAAATGAGTCATACTTACGGTAAACACATCATTTAAATTCACTTATGACCAAAAAAAGAGAGATCATAATTTCATAATTTGTTGAACTATATGATCTAGAGAGTGGAATTATCTCTAAATTGTCATTTAACTCTCATATTTTTATCATTTTCTTTTGCTAGTTTTTGTTAGTTTCTTACGTTTCTAGTTATTCACTCTCGACTTCGGTATAATTTGCTTGAATAGAATTTTAAAATCATCAATTCCCTGCGGATCGACCCGTATTCGCCACGTGCTATATTCGTACACCGTGCGCTTGCGGTTATTTTTATTTCTAAATTCGTTCGACAGTTTTCTAAACCGATAGAATTTCCATCGACGTACATCATACTAGAAGCCTGAAGTAATAAACTTTGAAACTCTGAGGGCTAAATGGACTAAATCCTAAAATGGCCAAGTCCTAAAATCCATAATCATTTGAGGAATCTTACCCAAATCTGAAGCAACGATATTATTTCCATAACAGATCCAAAAGTGATGGATTTGCATTTTACTTCATAGGCTCAGGAGTCCCCAAAATCAAAGTTGAGAGTGGTGGAATCGACATAAGAAAATAAGTCGACAGTCGATTTCGCCTACATCACCAATTTTCTGAATCTCAGTAAATATTGCAATTGATTGGCATAGGATTTGGTGGGGATTGTTGTTTAATGCATATGAATAAATGTATAATTTGTCCCACATCATCAAAATATATTAACCGTTGTTGTATTTAAGCTAAGGTGTGGAGAAGGTAGTTGTTCCAATTGCATTTAATTGAGTTGAGATGATGCCTAACATGGTCCATTAATGAATGACATGCAAATTGAGAAATAGTTGAAAAGATTTTAACTACTACTTCAACAACAAACGATCCAACGGTTGCCACCTACATTGATTTATAGATATATAAAGGGTATTTTGGGTATTATGAAAAGACATGGTTGAATTCTATTCATTGAATTCTCATTATTAATAGTAAAGATAATAATAGTTATTGTAAAAATTATTAATATTAATTTATATAGTTTTATAAATGAACTGTGATTATTTTAATTAATTAAAAACATTTGAAATTTATTTTCAAATTTTGTTTACATATATATGTAATTTAATGTATAAGTGAAAATGTGATCGGGAATCGGTTCTTCGATTGGCAACGGTTTATCGAACGAAAGTTGTTCGAATCAATGCAACATTGTTTATATGTCATGCACACATATATAACATACAAGTGCATCCACTAACATGCGCATGAACATATGTATACATACATATATACTAATACACTTAAAATTACATATATAATATAAAATATATAAGATACTTTAAGCAAGCTTTCTCCTTAAGCTTACATAAGTCAACATATGCACACATGAGAAGATGGAAGTGATGGGCACATAGGGGGAGGCTTTTTCCGTGCCTATAGGAGGGGGAGATGTGTTGGAGAAGCCTTGAAATGGTGATGCAAAAGGTGATGTGTGCATGTCTTCTTTTACACTCTTCTTTTCCTGTAGTAACCTACCCTTTTTCTTCATTTTCATTCTTCTTCTTCTTTATATTTCTAATATTTGTCTTCCAATTTAATGGCTTCCATCTTAAGAGACATAATGTCAAAATTTACTTCCATAACGAGTTTAAATTTTAATATGTAGTTATATGTACTTAAACACCTCAAACAAGCCCGAAACTCCACCCCACTTCATCTTTTGGCTGAGCATTTCTTTGCTCCACCCTAGGCCATGCACCCCCAAGCCATCTTGAGTCTTGCTCGAGGCATCTAGGAGCTAAAATCTGAAGAATAGTGAGCGTCCAAAGCTGAGTAGCGGAGCTATAACGAATTTTTAATTAATCGTTGAAAACTCAAGGTGAGAACTTCTAAATATTATTATATTTTGCATGATGATATGATGTTTTCAATGGATGTTTAACATGCTTTGATAATCAAGTTTGATTGTTTAAATATGAATGTTTAATATATATGCAAGTCATGAAAATACACGTCAACAAGCACAAAGGTAATCACTTTCCTTGAATTAATGAAATGGTGTGTATGAGATGTTAAACCTCTTTAAAAGAGTTTAAAAATAAGTTTGAAATGTTTTATAAACATTTGAAAGTGTTTTGGTGAAGTTTGAATGAGAATGGAAAACTTAGTCAAAAATAGGCACGCCGCGTAACGATAGTTCGCGATTTCGCGCTATAAAGTCAAACAAGTGTAAAAGATGGAATATAGCTTTGAATTCTTCAAGGTAAGAATTTTCTGAACTATTTTATCCATAGTTTTCAAATGAAGAAAGAAAATTGAGATTTCGATGAGCAGATTTTGAGATATGAGTGAAACAACATTTTGGACAAATCACGGTTTTGCAGTTCGGAATCCAAAATTGGATTTCTTTGAAAATGGTATTTTGAAATTGTTTAAAAATAAAGAATAAATCTTATAAGACTTTTAAAATGTTTTAAATGTGATTTGAGTAATAAAAATGAATTTTCAAATAATAAAAAGTTGTTTTGATCAATATAGCTTAAAAGAGCACTTTCTACAGCACTTTTCCATAGCCTTTGAAATGTTGCTTTAAACTTAACAATTCTTTCCAAATCTTTTACAAATATTTTCAAATGGATAACTAAGTGTTTTAGTAATGATTTGGAAGTTTATAGTTTTTTTAAAAAGAATTTAATAAACGATGTAAAGAAAAGCTATTATAAATTAAGTGATTTAATCTTGGCTCCAAAAGCCGATGAGTGGACTAGATTTCTTTATTTGTGAGATCCGAATGTGAGGTGCTTAAACTAAGGAGATGTTCATGAGCAACTAATGCCCTGGTTCATCTGGCCTCTTCGCTAGGTGAGGGATAGATAAAGTCGAAATGTTGGCAACGAGTTAAGTTTAAAAGATTAAATTTTCCATATTTAAATTAAATATAACTTTGATTTTATAGAGATGATCTTCTTATACTTGGTGCTAAATCCTAAAGAGGGAACTCATACTAATCGTGGAATTCAAAAGGTGATTTCGCTGTTAATCCGCCCATAGTATTTATTGAATACGGGAATTGATATTGAGTAGAATTAGATGATTTCTATAGATTCTACTTACTTAATATTTACTAGTTTTGGAATAACATCCTAGATTACATGATTTTAACTTAATCAAAAGTATGGTTTTGAATTAAGAAATCGTTGTTAAAAATTTAAATGAAATGATTTTGGAAATTTTTTCCAAAGTGAAAAATGAAATGATTTCGAATTATTCCAAGTTTAAAAAGGGTTTTATGTAATCGAGGAATTAAGAAGAGAGGTTTAATAGTTCTATATATACCGAAAAGAATGTTTTAGAAATATATCTCTAAGCATGATTTTAATAAAAAGAACTTAATCAATTAAAGAATGATTCTATATCCATAGAACCTCTTTTTTTATCGATGATTGGTTCGAAGAAATCAGGGTCGGATCTGGGGTAACTTCTATCCAAAAACCACTTCGAACCAATGTATGCATTCAGAAAATGAAGACTTGATAAAGAAAATGAAGGATGAAGACCAAGGATTTTCAGGGTGGACTACTTGTTGATAATTTTTGTTAACTCCCAAATACTAAAGTAGTAGCGATCCCTTCATTTATGATACTCTTTGGGTTGCAAGGACTTTTTGCTACTAATTCTAGGGTTAATTCCCGACTGGATGTAGTAGGAGAGTGCCTTTGGTTTCGTTCAGTCCCAAAACGAACTTGTATAGATGGATGCCTAACACTGCATTCTTGAGATTTCATCGTTGACTTTTATAGACATACATCTGTTTGGTGGCGAAGATGAAAACTTCTCTTAGCTTAACAACCTTCTCTAAGATGTATGAGCTCGAAAGTTGTATTTTATGGAAGTTAATAGTGATCGATGGAATGACAGCATGGCATTCGAAGGAAGATGATGTGCTATGTGAAGGGTAATCGTTACCTCAAGCCTCATACCCGAAAATGACCGAAATAGGGTAGATGTAGCAAGGCTATGTCGTTCGCAACCATTAGTGTATGATCATCCCCTTCAAGATATATTTATTCCCACTATGATGTTCGAGTTTTAAATTAATGTGGATGTATGCTATGAGGCCCTCAGATAGGTTGGTAATGAATGAGGTGATGACATATTTGGTACTATCTAGAAAGAGGTAGGCCAGTCTTGTGTTGGTAGAGGACCATTAGTTGGGCCTCAGTATATTACTCTAGAGATGTATTGTTGGAAGGTAGTCCCTTCACCTGTTCATTTGTATGGAAATCCATTCTCTAATAAGTGCCTGCCATTTTGTTGTAAAGCCTAGTATGTTGGAATTTAATAATGTTAACAATTTTAGTTAAGATTGATAAGTTTACTGCAAATATTTTCATAGATATGTCATTAAAAATAATATCAAGTATACGTAAGAATGTTTTGGTTATCAGAAGGGAAATACCCATTTCGTGTTTATGTGCGGCGTGGTCTTATGAGATACCTTTTGTTTTCAAAACGCGTATTTTGAGTACTTACACTAGTCCCACAACTGAGCCGGATTTTATTTTTCTTTTTCTTAAACTCTAGGTGCCCTAATTTTCACCAGGCAGCCTAATAGTCAGGTTTAGTTTAGAAGAAAGCTAGATGGAGCTCGAAGCATGGAGTCAGAATATTTTGTTGAAGATGTTTGTTTATTTCCACCACACTCTTGTACTACAATATTCTGCATTTGTAAGGGTGAGAATTTATAACTGTCCATATTTTAACTCTGATAAATATATTTTAAATTTCCATTGTAAAGTTTATATTGAAATAACATATGTGAGATTCTATTCTGTCTTTAATTTTATTTCTTACCTTTGAGAATCCACTTCTCCGGCGCTTGAATTTACGGCACATGAATGCCGAGGATGTATTAGCATCGATTTTTAGGAGTCGAAGAAACAGATCCTCACAGTTAGACTATATATAGGATATTGATTACCCTCAAAACTACGGACAATATTATTGCCACATAGTAGTGATCTCAGCAAAAACTATGTTCTTTTCTTTAGATTAGTTGTGTCTTGAAAAAGCAATGGTTGTATGGTGAATCTCTTAGTTTGTAATCATCCACAAAAAACTTTGGTTGAAGGTTGTTGTTGGTGCCCACATATAGCACTTGAATATAATCTAGAATGATATTTAGGAGTTATATGTATTAGAATAATTACCAGACTGAGATTTCAATGTTTTTCATGTGAACCTTTTTGGTGTTATGCCAATGTTGGTTTGTTTGCATATTTGTGAAATATCAAACACACTTACCCAAAACTTGTCATAACCATTTTAGTTGCAGGTGAACAAAAGTATCTACTATGTGTTTCTATTACCTATTTTTGATGTTCTTATACATATAATCTTCGATCAAAATGTCATATTGTAAGAGAGTATTATGTGGAAAGCATGTATGTAACACTAATTTATTTTAGTATTATATTTCTAACAGTAGTTTTATCACACCAAATAATTTGTGATATAGTCTCTCGAATATTTGCAAGAGTATATTCAAAGTGAAGACTTATTTAAATGTATGTTATTGGGACTTTGCAAGTGTACCGGACGTTTATATTTACTTTACATTTTGATAGTTTGATTTTTCTCTGGATTGATATATGATTATGTTATAGGCTAAAATTTAATCGATCAGATTCAACAAAGTACCGATTAGTTTGAAAACAGATTAGGCAGCATGAAGTTATTTTAAAGTTGAAGAAAACTACACCATCATGGGTAAAAAAATATAAAAGATCACACTTAGGAAGATGAAAAATATCAAAAAAGAAATAATAATGATTGCAAATGATAATGATCATAAGTAACCGCAGTCACAAAATCCTTAACAAAGTTTCGACTAAAGCTTAAATGATTTACTTTCAATGAGCCAAACTTTTAGCCGTTATGCTTTCAGAACTTGACCAAGTAAAAGTGGTTATGATCACATTCTCCATTATTCTTCAATAGTAGACATGATTCTTCTACGCGTTTCACCATCAAATTCGAAGTTGATAACCAACTTTTGAGCTTATAAATACGAGACCAACTGTATAGATATCCAACCTTTTGCTTTTAGAAAATTAACCATATTCCACGATTGTAGTTCGATGATATTTTGTCAAGATGGTAATTTTGAGCAATAATTCAAAACTCTTCTCTGTCCAATTTTTGATGCAAAGTGGATGTAGCATAGTCGATGTCCGAAATGCTAAAAATTTGTAACCTTTTTATTTTTCTATGAATTATTTCCATTGTTCTAATTCTTAAATCTAGATTATAACATGTTTCTCAACAAAACATAACATTTTTTTCCAACTAAACGAATATTTGGTGCACACTCAAAGGATAAATTCTTCTAAATATCATATCCGCTGTTTGCTTGAAAAATAACATGAACATTTAAGTGCTTTCACTAAGAATCAAACTTAGGGCTCTCAAACTTATTTTTTTAGTTTCTAAATTTAATCTCGAAGATGCGGTATAAAACGTGTTTGGGAAAGGGAACTTCTCACATGGAAGATGTTTGGTCTCATAACACTGGAGTAGGACCACTGAAAGAGAAAGGAGTAATATATGGTGGAAAACGATTAGAAGGAAATTCATAAGAAATGTTCTCTACTCGACAAGAGAAGTAATGAACGATAAATGAGAAAAGATACAATTTTTGGAAAGAAGGGTTTAAATTCTAGGAAAAAATTAATGCTGTGCTTGAGAAAAGTCCTCTAAGGAGAATATGCGCAATATGCTACCAATTTCGGAAGAATTATTTGCAAAAAATGAATGAAATTCTAGCCATGTGAAGGCCCATACTCTTGCCACCTTGACTTAAAGTCTAAATAGGACACCTTACCCTTGAGTGGCATAAGTGGAGATCTTTTTGATTAATTTCAGAAGTAAAACCATCTGTTACGAACCATGTGGCAAAACTCACACCAGAAGGATAATATATAATACAGACACATACATATAAAGCTGTAATTGCTACAGTCATAACTTCTAATAACGAAAACGCTTCACCTCCCTACAGATGCACTGCAAAATAATACAATAAATATAGTGAAAGTCACATCTTATTATTGTATGATATGCCTAAAGCTAAATAAGTAATAATAAAAGCAACGGTCTTTATACCTTCAAAATATCTAATAATCTGCTAGTGTTATCCCTGAAGACTAAACTCTCATCCTATTCATGAAAGTACCCGAGAGATGTCATAAAAAGAAATAAGTAGAAATAAAATATGAGTTGAACATAAGTTTGGTGTAAAGGGAACTAACTCAAAATACTATACATTTATACATATACATGGAACCATTATACATATAGAACATGAGTAGGATCCTAAGAAGTGTTCACAACAACTATACCTTAGCATACTCTTCTCCTGCATTCAGCTAGTTAGCACATAATCAATAGTGCTACAAATACTAAACATTACATAATATGATAAGTTATTCTATTGCTAATAAAGTACAAGAGTGTAGGGGTACACTAAACTCCCAAATAAGTGGTGTCATGGGATTTCTAGCTTAGGCCAATCCAATAATGAAAAAATATATAACGATGCAACTCAATGGTATCAACCCTCACTACCTACATCATTTCATAAACAGAGAGACAAGTATAAGAAATTGGCCTACGGATTCTGATCCAACCATCCACATAACATGTATTATCTTTGCTACACCTACTAAGAATAAAAAAGAGTCAACGCAGTTCTGATGAATCCCGTAGACTCTAGTCCAATCACTTACTAAGATCAGCATCCTCTTCTCCCTTTGACCACCATAATAAGGCATCAAGTCATGCAAACTACCATGGTACTAATGGGAATACTAACTTTCAAATGCTTCTAAACATCCTATGCTAAAACAATAGACCAATGGATCAATCCCATAAAGTGTGCTATGGCTTTTGGTAAAGGCACACTTGAATCCATACAATAAGGTATCAAAATTAAGTACAAAAAATATGACACATAACTCAAAAAACTAGTTGTCTCGCTCCATGAGTTACCCAAGAATACTAATCCATGACTCATGTTTTGATCACATTCCTGATCATCTCTTTAATCACCATGCAAGTCATCTGAAACTCCACCTTAGACTCTGTCATATTATTGAATCCCAACTAGGACCATGAATTCTTCCTCATACAATACTCTATCTATTGGTCTTTGCCTCAAACAAATTTTGGTTCTCCTCCTCTTATATTGGACCAAGTTTGGAACTTTCACTTGAAATACCAGCATGTGTCGACACATATAAATGCATCGACGTATAGGGAACTATGTGCTGATACATAGGGTGTAGTGTCAACACACCATTGCACTTGTGTCGACATATGGATTTTGTGTCAACACTACTTGGCCCTTTATTCACACAACTAGTTTTAGAATAAACCCATTTTTCTACTTTGCCACAAATAAGAAATGTATCGAGAGCAAATAATATGAGAAAGCAGTGTTACAACAATACAGAGCAGCATCATATGCAAGCAGGCCAAACTGAGATGGGCCAGGCCTAAAATTTTATTTTCTTTCAATTGCAACCGTTGTGTCTTGTATAAATACAATATGAGATGTAAACTGATGAATTAATCTTTTGACTCATTTTTTCTATTGAATAAAACTTTTCTCAAACTCTTTCATGGTATCAGAGCACCACTGCCTAACGGCAACCTTTTAAAAAAAAAAAGAAGGGGAGAAACTCATCAGAGTTTATTATCATCACCTGAGTTTCTGATTCGTATCAGAAGTGCATTACCGTGCCAGCACTGTGTCTGGCTGCATCAACACATTCAGATCGAATCTCAATGAAAAACAGCAAGAAATCAATCTACCCAAATCAAGAATCTCATTAAACAGATCACAACATCAAAAGAAAGTGTCATACCACCAAGATCATCAGATTATCATCCCCTGATCAGCAGAGATCATCAGATTATCATCACCTGATCTTATAGTTGCAACATACATGGTAAAATTCCTTTGTTTCACTGTTAATTGAGATCTTGATCAAGATATAAACGGTTTCTTGCCAATTCTTCATTTCTGTTTCTCAATCCATTCATCTATGCACTTTCTTGATACTGGTTTTTCATCATGAGTAACGAATCCAACACTGCATCATCAGAGGACACAAATAACTCTCAGCAAAATTCAACAGAAGCTGAAAACCTCATCAAGACCATCATTAGCCCACAAAGTCAACTTGTAACTGTCCATCTGGACGAAGATAACTATCTGTTATGGAGACTTCAGGTCGAAACTGCAATTCAAGGCTATGGACTTGAAGGTTATATTCTTGGCACCATTCCAATTCCACCAAAATTCATCACTGTCCAGGAAAACAAAGTTGTTAGCAATGAAGAATATACAAAGTATCATAGACAAGACAGACTGATCTGTTCTTGGTTAATGTCATCAATAAACACTAAGTTATTATCTCATGTAATAGGATGCAAGACTGCAAATGAATTATGGACAACAATTGAAAAGGTGTTTAATACACAGTCTGCAGCTAAAGTCATGTACCACAAAAGACAACTTCAAAACATCAAGAAAGACAATTATACTATGAGAGAATATCTGTCAAAGATCAAAAACACATGTGATCTTCTTGAAGCTGTAGATCATAAAGTCTCTGATTCAGAGCAAATTCTGACCATACTCAATGGTTTAAGTGATGAGTATGAATCAGTGGTTGCTGTGATATCTTCTCAAAAGGTTCTGCCATCTACAGATGATGTACACTCAATCTTGTTAGCACATGAAGCAAGAATTGACAATAAAAGGTCACTGGAATCAGATCTCTCAGTCAATTACACAGCCAATCAAAGAAATAAAGGTCAAAGCAGCAGTAAAACTGAACAGGGAAATCAAAGAGGTGGCTACACTAATAGATCAAGAGGAAGAGGGAGATGGCATAACAACAACAACAGACCAAAATGTCAAATTTGTGAAAAGATAGGACACACAGCAGTGAAATGTTACTTCAGGTACTTAAATCAGAACAACAACACTCAGAGAGGCAGCAACCACAATGTCAATATGGCACAAAGCAGTGAAAGTCAAAATGATAACAGCAACAAGAATCAAAGTTCTAATGACATGGCTAGAGCAGAGCACATTCAAGATGAATCATGGTACCCAGATTCTGGTGCTACAAATCATATCACAAACAATCTTGACAATCTAAACCTTGGATGCAAGGAATATAGAGATAATCAAACAATTTGCATGGGGGATGGTAAGTGTGTCAAAATTTCTCATACTGGTAACACTTATATTAGAGGTAAAAGACAATTATTTTTACATAATTTACTAAGAGTCCCAAATATTAAAAAGAATCTTATTAGTGTATCTCAGTTTGCTCTTGACAATAATGTATATTTTGAATTCTATCCCAAATACTGTTTAGTCAGAGACATACTGACTAAGGATATTCTGTTGCAGGGTGAAACTGAAAAAGGACTTTACAAATTTACATCCACCAACTGCAGCAGTATTACAAAGGAACTTAATCACTGTAATTTGAGTTCAAAGGAAAACGGTAGGGACACATTTGATCTATGGCATTATAAACTTGGTCATCCAAGTGGTAAAGTTGTAAAGCAAATTCTTGTTGAAACTAAAATAAAGTTTGATGATACATCACTATCCTATATATGTACTTATTGTCAAATGGACAAAAGTCATAAGCTATCCTTTAATCATTCATCAACTGAATACAATAAACCACTAGAATTAGTTGCCACTGATTTGTGGGGTCCTGCACCCATATGCTTAGATTTTGGATTTAAGTATTATATATCATTTGTAGATGCATATTCAAGACACACTTGGATATACTTCTTAAAAGCAAAATCTGAGGCATACAATGCAGTCATATACTTTATAACTATGGCTGAAAAACAAACCAATTCACAAGTTAAAGTTATTCAGTCTGATGATGGAACTGAGTATAAATCTCTTAGCAGTTATTTTCAAAAAAGAGGAATTATACACAGAACCACATGTCCTTATACATCTGAGCAAAATGGTCTAGTGGAAAGAAAACACAGACACATTGTTGAATCTGGTCTTACCCTATTGGCTCATGCTTCAATGCCACTAAAATTTTGGGCTGAAGCATTCAATACAGCTGTTTACTTGATAAACAGAATGCCAACAAAGGTTCTTAAGGGGATCAGTCCATTAGAGAAATTGTATGGGTATAAACCAGATTACTTTAATCTAAGAACCTTTGGATGTCTCTGTTTTCCTTACACAAGACCATACAATACAAACAAACTGAACTTTAGATCTAAACCATGTACATTTCTGGGGTACTCCACAAATCAGAAAGGGTACAAATGTCTAGATGAGAGTGGAAAAATTCTAGTGAGTAGACATGTTGTCTTTAATGAGCATATGTTTCCTTTTAGCAACTCAGTAGTGAAAACAAACAAAGTTTACAACCCAAAGGTATCCATACCTGACTTACCAGTTTACACTGAGATTGAGCATCATACAAGGGAAAAGGAGGCTACTGAGAATCAAAATATACAGTCCAGAGTATCTGTACAACAAAACTTGGATTGGACTGACAATCTCAGTCATGCCAGTCCTTCACCTGCACAAGCAACAGAAGACAGAGAGCAGAATCAAGAAGACAACCATAAAGAAAGTATTCAAAGACCATCAAATAATTCTGAAACTAGGAGCATACCTCACAATGATGCTCAAATAAAATCCACACATCCAATGATTACTAGGGCCAAGAGTGGCATCTTCAAGCCAAAAGTTTATACAGCAAACTTGAGAGAATATGAACCTGTTACATACACTCAAGCTGTTAAGGACAAAAAATGGAGAGATGCAATGAATGAAGAATATAGTGCCCTTATCAAGAACAGAACATGGGACCTTGTATGTCCACCAGACAATAAAAACATTGTGGGATGCAAGTGGACATACAAAATCAAGAGAAATCCAGATGGAACCATAAACAAATACAAGGCAAGACTAGTTGCAAAGGGCTACACTCAGCAATATGGATTTGACTTCAATGAAACATTTTCTCCAGTGGTAAAACCATCCACAATTAGGCTGATTCTCACTATTGCATTGCATAAGAAATGGGACATAAGATAATTGGATGTCAACAATGCATTCCTCAATGGTATTCTACAAGAAGAAATCTATATGGAACAGCCACAGGGGTTCACTAGAAATGAGAACTATGTGTGCAAATTGAATAAGGCCATCTATGGTCTTAAACAGGCTCCAAGAGTCTGGTTTGATAGACTGAAAATATCATTAATGAAACAAGGATATCAGTCTACCAAATCAGACAACTCTCTCTTTATTAAAGTTAATGATTTATCAATAGTGTACATACTAATATATGTTGATGACTTAATTATTACAGGTAACAACAAAGAAGAGATCAAGCATATCATCACATATTTAGATAAGCAATTCTCTGTAAAAGACCTTGGGAACATCAACTACTTCTTAGGCATAGAAGTCAAAAGAAAGGCAAATTCAGAAATAATACTATGCCAAAAGAAGTATATTCAGGAAATACTTGACAGAGCACAAATGAGTGATGCAAAGCCACAACCAACTCCTATGATAAGCAGTCAACATTATTCTAAGAACAGAGGAGAAGTCATACTTAATATTAAACAGTATAGAAGTGTTGTAGGGGCATTACAATATGCAACTATAACACGACCTGATTTTGCTTACAGTGTTAACAAAGTGCCTCAATTTTTACAGAATCCACTTGACGAGCACTGGAAAGCTGTAAAGAGGATTCTCATATACTTAAAGGGAACTGTGGATTATGGCTTAAATCTTAAAGCATGCAACAACTTGAATATAGTAGGATATGCTGACGCTGACTGGGCATCAGACCCAGATGATCGAAAATCAGTTACGGGCTACTGCATATACATTGGAAATAATCTAATTTCATGGTGTTCGAAGAAACAAGCAACTATATCAAGGTCAAGCACTGAAGCCGAATACAGAAGTGTAGCAAGCGCTACTGCAGAAATCATCTGGCTACAGTCCATACTGAATGAGTTAAAGCAGAAATCAGATAACATACCGATTCTATGGTGTGACAACCAAAGTACAATATACATGTCAGCCAATCCAATACTTCATTCTCGAACCATGCATATAGAGATTGATCTACACTTCGTTCGAGAACTTGTTCAGAAGGGAAAACTTCAAATAAGACACATACATGCCACTTACCAACGTGCAGATGTTCTCACTAAAGCGTTATCAGCTAAGAACTTCAATAGGTTCAGATCCGACCTGAAGGTTGAAGGTGACGAAGTTCAAACATCTTCAACCATCTCAGATTCCAACATTAACTCAAAGATTCCTGAGAACTCAAGCACAGTGCAAAGAAAGGGAGAAATCTCCTCTGGTTTCCACCTGCCGAAGCAAGGGTGCCAGATCTCTTGATTTTCCAGTGGAGTTTCATCATCTCATGTTCAGATCTAAATAAAGAAGACAACTTTCTGATGCAATCACGAGAATTTCTCAATCGCCTCTCTGCAAACCCTAACCCTAGGGTTGAGTTTGAAGGGGGGAAGTAAGAAATGTATCGAGAGCAAATAATATGAGAAAGCAGCGTTATAACAATACAGAGCAGCATCATATGCAAGCAGGCCAAACTGAGATGGGCCAGGCCCAAAATTTTATTTTCTTTCAATTGCAACCGTTGTGTCTTGTATAAATACAATATGAGATGTAAACTGATGAATTAATCTTGTGACTCATTTTTTCTATTGAATAAAACTTTTCTCAAACTCTTTCAGCCACTTATGCCAACACAAGGGATTTGCGTCGACACATGAGCTTGTGTAAACACTGCTGTGTTTAGCTGGATTTTTCCCTTCTTTCCTTCATTCTCACAACCCAAACTCCAACGAATTTCGTTCCAACTTCAAACCATCATTTCGAATCCATCTTAAGGTTATTTTCCTCTAGGATAAATGTTAGTTCTCTAAAACATTTAAAAAACAACTGTAAAGGCTTACATGCCACATTCATTTTCCTTACTTCCATAATTCATTAGTTGATTTCTAGCTATTTATACTTATTTAAACATGCCAAAAAACCACACAACCAATATCTTATCAATCTAGATACATCATATATGGCTTAGGTTTTTTGAACCTTAGGGGTTGCCTAATAAATCACTTAATTTACATATTTACAACCATTGTTGTTATCATATTTATGTTTGCATCAATAATCTAGCATCAGATCCAATCTAAACATCCATTAATCCTCTTTATTAGATCATATTCGATATAGTTAAGGGTGTGCCATAGGAAAATTATGTAATTTGATTGCACGTTTAACTCTTGTAACAAACCTTGTTCTAAATAATGTATGTATTTTTTTTGTTTTTCCCTATTGTATGTGTGTTATTTATTTATATAAATATAATGTGTTGAAAGTAATTATATCACACAACCAAAAATATCTAGGACAAAGAATCTAGTCGATCATAATTATGAAAGTGTTCGTAACCATGGGTATTGGATCACATGAATACAAATTTATCCTTAAATATCCTAGTCAAAGGTGTTTCAAGAACATGATATCGATCACCGGGTGGGCTTGTGTAAGAAATGCTCTCCGTATGATGGACAGTGATTTACAGAAGACCGTTGAGGACACCAAAAAATTACATTCATATAGTTATTAAGGAACAACTATTGAATGACTTAGATTATGGACAATCAAACTTCGACCTTAGTAATTAACTATGAAATTTATAAGAATACTGACCAACTTCTAGATGTTAGAACTACGATTCTCAATTTTAATGGCGACAACCCCATACTAGAGTTTAAATTACATTAGTCAAAGAAATATCACTATAGCTTTAGAAGAAGGAAAATAAATCGCACTCAAGCTTCGAAGATTATATATTGGAAGAGCACTTGAAGATTATGAATTTGTGAGTCGTTCTATCTTAGATTTATTTTATAAAAATCATAAGAACCTTACATCACTTCTCCAAATATCATTTATGTAAATTTAAAATTTCGTATTTTAAAAAGTATTTAAAAACTGCTTTGGAAACTCAAATTAAATTTCCCACTGGTGCACCGGTGGATAAGAAAATTTTAGGTTCTAGAAATGAACTTTTCTCTCTTCTTTCTTCTGAATGGTCGCATTTCTTCCATCTTCTTCAAACGCAACCCTATACAATAATGAACGATCACATCTCTTCATTGAACCTTTTCAATTCTGTAAATAGCTATGTTTTCAACGAATTTTAATTACCAAATTATTGTTTGATTTTTTGGTCTAATTTCTGAAATCCTACTCTATTCTATATTCTCAATATAGCTATCATTCTTTGATAATAATCAATTCTATGATTTTCTTACCTCTTAAAAAGTTCTTGTGAGTTATATGAGATTATCCTACATTGGGAAAATATGTGAATTGAAGACATGACTTCTGCCAAAGTTTGTATTTTATCAAGTTTGTGTGAAAGACCTATTCAATGGCTCCAACAAGTGTATACGCCTATTCCTCTAGTCTAAGTAGGGGTGTTAGTGAGTAAAAGCCAAAATAAGAGATTCTAGGACTAGACATACGACGATGGTCCAAACCAGTATAAAAAGCTCGTTGTGCAAGCTTTTTAATTTACGTCATTTATATTCAGCTTATAATACTGTTTATATACTTTTATATAATTTAGCCGTAGAATATAAGATCTTGCAAACTCTCGTTTGGTATCGGAGCAGGTTATTTTCATATATCGTAAAAAGTTTATTGAATATAATAATATGGCACACATGAGCACTTTCATAGAAGGACAATCTACTGTTCGATGCGCGCTATTTACTAGTATTGATTACAATTTTTAGTCAACTAAAATGAGAATATATCTACAAGCAAACGATGTTGAAATTTAGGATGCCATACAAACAAAATATGAAATTCCAACTACTCCATTAAATGTGTGGACTCCCGAACAAAAGACTGCAACAACCAATAATTCAAAAGCTATGAATTTTTTTTTGAGCTTTAGATAAAAATGAATTTAGTATAGTTATAATACACAAAAATGCTTATAATATACGACACACTTTACAAGTCACTAAACAAGGTACAAGCAAAGTTAAACAATCTTGAATAGCTAAGTCAATTCATAAGTTTAGAAATGAAAGATAAAGATAATATTTCTGATATGTATTTCCATTACAAGAAATCACGTATGCACTAGTAGGACTAGGTGAAACCGTATTTGAATTTGATATTGATACAAAAATATTAAATTCTTTAACTACTGACTAGGAGAGAAAAGTATTAGCAATTGAAGAAGCTAACGATCACTTCAACTCATGGTTGAGGAGTTAATTGATAATCTAATGACCAATGAAGTGAATTGTAGGCTGTTAACGCAATAACGCAATAACTCAATAACGCAATAACGCAATAATTCAAAAGGCAAGTTAAGAGAGGAAATGGAAATAACGCAATAACTCAGGATTCAAATGTTTTGGCTGTAATAAATTAGGACAGATCATAAAAGAGTGTCCATTCAAAATAACGGAAAGGAGTTCAAGAGCAAGAATAGATTCGACAAGGAAAAAATCTACATATAAAGCCACTTGGATGATTCAGACTTCTCATCATCTTCAGATAGCGATACCAAACATGTTAATGTCTACTTTATAGTCATAAAAGATGAGGTACAATTTATGCGACAATCCGTTTTTTGGGCCTTCAAATTTGAATACTTAATTTATTTAAATATTCAGATTTGAATTTAAATTATGATAATATGCTTTTCAAACTAAGACTTGATTTCCAATGACGTATTTTTAATTCAATATTTAGAATTTCTCCATAATTCTAAATTTGCAAAACAAACAAACTCTCGTTTGACGTATTTTATGGCAAACGCTGGCATTTTGAGACTTCATAGAATTTATAAATTGTCTATTTTATTTTTGTTTTGTGATCGTGTAACGTTGCTATACGCGATCGTACATTATTTTTTGTCGTTCATGGCTTGGACGCGAACGTGATGCGGGGTAGGCGGGTACCGTAGTCTATTCAAATCAACAGCTATATACAATAGCACCTCAGTATGTACATAAGTACACAACATCACACATTTTGTTTTCCTTTTTCATTAAGAACTACTATCTCCTTCTGCTCTTGCTTTCCAGTCATCTCAGTAGCCTCCCTTGTTCCCTTTTGATGTGACCTCCATTTATGAATTGGGATTGATTGGCTTAGTTATAGGGAATGGGCTCTGTGTACACACACACACATTATGACCAAATCTTCTTCTTATTCAATGGTTCATCTCTATAATTTTCAAAAAAAGTGGAAATAAACTATACATTCAAACTTTAAAAATCAATATCTTCTAATCTAAGAAAAATCATCCAAAACCACTAAAATGAAAGTTGTTCGTCACCGAATCTAGTTTGTCATAAAAATAGTTTCGAGAATTTTTGTCATGTACTTTGAGAGATATCGGAATATAACAGCAAGTGGTCGTGGAAAGGAACATTTTCAACGATCACGGATTTGCGAGTGGAGGAAATGGATGAGATCGTAGCGTCGAATAATGATTTCTAGTGGTCGTTTGGTGATTCTTAGGTTTGTGAATCTTCATAGAGGAGGAGACGATCGAAAAACATCCAAAAACTAATTTTCGACAAACCGATAGTCGATGGGATGATCGGAGATATCGAGAAGGATCGTAGAATCCAGGCGGAGGGGATGACCGTGGTCGATTTTTGGATTAGTGGTCCATGTTGTCGATAATGATTGGTTTAGGGTTTAAGGGGACGTTGTGATGGTTGATCATTGCATGATGACTGCGGCAAACAAGAGCGACCGGACTTGGTCGCGTTCGGCAAGAAGATGGTGCCAGAGGTAGGGTCTTAATGATGTCGGCGGCGAAGGTAGTCGCAAGCCATGAGGGCGGGGATGGGTCATTTGCTCGAACCTAGGAATGAAATCATCGGCTTCATGGTCAGACTTTGCTTCGGGGGTTTTGGGTTCAAGGTGAAGGCGTCACTAGGTTGTTGAGGCGATGTGTGACCTACAGGTGATCTTGGTTAGCCAAATGGCGGTGGGCGATGATCATGCACGTGCACATATTCATGTGCACGATGGGTTCCATGCATTGCAAGAAGGATTGGAGGAGAAAAGGGAGGCACTGTTGAATTGGAGCGGGTTCAACGCTTTTGGGCCAGGCCATGTCATTTTGGTGAGAACAATTTTATTTCTTTAATTTGCTTTTAATAATGATGCTAAGTTTAAAAGTGTGATATATAGCTCGTATTAAATCCAACTGACTTGCAAATTTTTGCGTTATACTCGTATAGACGCGTGTAACATATTAGTGTGACCTATTAAGTAACTTTAAACATATAAAATTCTATGATATATTTAAAAGGATATGATTTAAATCGCGTTATTTTAATAGTAATGTCGATTTAAAATTTATATACCTTAAATATTGATGTTTATTTGGCCAAATAAATTGTTGTTGAGTTAAAGTGGATCGAATATGGTTTGGACATCTGTTTAGCGGATTAAAACACCGTTCTGTTAATTAAATTAATTTGGCAATTTAATTATATATCATAAATAATATATCAGTTGAATTAGTGATATATTAACCAATGATGGTTAAGTGTTGGATTTATTTACGCAGTAGTGGATTATGTAAATATCTGTTATTAACTTGAAAAGTTAAATTGAGTAATATGGTAGCTTGTTTAAGTACCATGGTGATTGTTAAGCCTCCTAATTTGAAAAGCTAGCTATTGATTTAAAAGTTATTTTAAGAATAATTATTTATATTGTAAGGTTCAAGGATGATTATTATTTAGTAATTAGATTTTAAAAGGCGATAACTTATTTAGTAATAATATTTTAAAAATAATTAGTAATTATTTTTAATAATGATTTAAAGTTAATTGTTTTATTAATATAATTTTTAAAAGTTATTTTAAACTTATTTAATTATTATTTTAAAATTATTTAATTATTATTTTAAAATGTTTAATTTAATTATTTATTAAAGTGGTTTAACTTACTTTAATTTTTAATTAAAATTATTTAATTATTTTGATTTAAGTTAAATAATTATATTAATAAGTTAATTAATTATCATATTAATATTAGTTTAAATTTGATTAATCTCTTATATATAACGTTTTAAAGTTAATTAATTATTGTTATATTAATAATATTGTGAAGTTAATTTATTTATACAATAATAGTCTTAAAATTTATTTAATACAATATTAATAAAATTTTAAAGTTATTATTTTAAATGATATTTAATTAAAGCGAAATAGAAGGGTGTTTAAATAATAACTAATTATTTTAAGTTATTTAAAAATATTTTAAATACTTTATGGGTTATCAAAGGAACTCTTCTGACTTAAAGAGTCTATTAAACAAGTTTATTTAAATATGGAAAGAGTTTATAAATGGTTCTGGATATTTATAAAAGAACTTATAAACGAGGTTTAAAGTTTTGAAAAGAAGAAGTTTATAAATGGAGTTTTAAGATTTATAAAGAATGTTTATCAATAGATTGAAGATTTATAAAGGAGATTTATAAATAAATTTGGGAATATTTATAAGATGAAAAAAATTCGAAAAAGATTGTTGATATTCATGGTGTAATTCGAGGGGCAGAGTTTGCCAACAGTTTACTATGGATTCGCTAAGATAGCAATGCAACCATTGAGTAAATTGCGATCCATGATTAATATTGAACGATACTTCCAAGAATCTAAGTTTTGAAAGCAAAAACGTTTAAGAATATACTTATCCTATTGAGTTAAATATATGGAAGTGATTTCCAAGTATTAGAAATGTGTTGAAATATGATTTAAATTAATGAAAGATTTATTTAAAGGGGCTCAGTGATTTCCGTGGGATATATAATCTTTGTTTGGCATGTTTGTTTATTTGATAGTTAAATAACCGACTATCAAATCTTGGCTTAAATATGCAATCCTTCTTCATTTTAGGAGTAGGGAAATATTCTCTACTTAACACCGAAGGATTTTAAGTTTATAAATATCTATGGAAACATAGGGATTATATGGTACTGTTATCATCGGTGGTGCTATACTGTATGTATAAACTTGTTTTGTTCTTCTAGAACAAATTATAAGGAGATCCATCCACTTAAACCGTTAGAGGGTGATCCCCGCTATTTTGTATTATATGATTATTTCCTAAAGAACCGTCATTGAGCATTCTAGAAATCAGCATTTGGTTTTATGGAGCACCGAGAAAATGGAAGAGTGTACGCGTAAGAGGTGACTCAAATCCGTAACCACTTAGAGAAACATATACGATTCTATGGAGAAGATTCATGATATATTGAGATGTTAGGATCCATGTGTGATTCTGAAACCCATTGGGGTATGGGAATCCAGGTGTGATTGCAAGATCTAATTGAGATATGGGAATCTTTATGTGATTTCGAGACCCATTGGAGTAATGAAATCCATGTTGGATTCCATGATCTATTTTGGTGGCGGTGTGTAAGCTGGAATGCCGAACGTAGCCTCATCAGTGGGAATGACTAAAACCAGAGATAGAAGGCATGGCCAGTAGCATTGGCAAATCCATAGGGTGTAGTCAGCTCCACCTAGACGTTACCTATAGTTTTAATGCATGCATGGGGCGATACACTCGGTCTTAGCAAGGCCTGCTATGTTTTTCCTATGGTACATCACTATAATGTATGCTGTACGGAAGGATATCTCTAATCCTTGTGCAAGAGGACCGTTCCTCGAAGTACTGAGGGCACCTCCATGGAAATCCTACACAATTAGCGAACATGCCTTATCGATTTTCGATTATATACCTAGTATTGTTGCGATGTACACTCATGGTCATCACGACTACTTGATTATTATTATTTTAACCTTTAGACATTATTATAACATCATTGGATTTATGATATAAAAGGTTTTGTTTATCATAAGGTAAAAACCCGTTCGTGTTTGTGTGCAGTGTAGACGAGAGACCTTTGTTTTGAAAAGTTATTTAAACTTTAATAATCCATTTGATTGTGTTTCTCACACTAGTTTTACCAGACTGACACGGGCATTGTTTTTCTATAATGCTCAGGTCAGACCGAGCATATTTCTAGGTTTAGTTGGAAATTTTAGAGCTTCATGAGACGAGCTAGAGGCCCAAAGATGTATTTACGTATATGGTTATTTTTTCATTGCATTCATTGTTGTATTTATCAGCAACTGTGAGGACATGCTGTTATAATTATTTGTGATGAATAGGTTAGTAGACTCTGATTGATGTCTATACATACATATATTACAGTTTTTTTGATGTAAAGATTCATTATGTATTATAGATCGTTTGTTCCGCTACGAGATTCTGTGTTTGTTTAGTTTCTTCTTGTCTTCTTTCTTCTTCCTTTTCCATAACTATTCGTCTTTCCGTTTAATTTGGGTTGGACATGTGTAGTTTATTGTCAACTTAAACTGTACGGAAAAGTGGGTCATTATAATTTGATTTAACTTACAATGAATTATTTGAATTTTGTATAGAGTTAGATGAAAATTTTAGAAATTTAAGAAAAAACATGTAAAGAAACTATAGTTAACTTAAATAGGGCACAATTAGAAATAACTATGCTATAAGATGAGAAAACTATTTTGGAAGAAGTAATTAAAATCCAAAAATAATCTTTATGAAAATCTATTTTTGAAAATAGAACAAAAAATTTATTTTAAGATAAAATCGAATTGTCTAAGGAATATTAATTTTTGAAGGACTCAAACAAAAATTTAAAACTTTCAAATAATAATATAAAATCTAAGATAGACTGTTTGGAAAAAGAAATTAATTCCTTAGAAAATAAAAAAATCTAGTTTATTTAAATTAATTAAAGAATTAGAGAACTCACAAAAGTCAATTGAAAATTTGACAAATAAAATTTCTTTGTCAGAAAATGAAGTTGATTCATATAGTAAAGAAAACGTAAAATTATCAAAAGAAAATTATGAATTGATTTCAAAAATAAAGTTTCTTTAACCTTAAAATTTAGAATTTAAAGAAAGATTAGAAAAAACTTCTGCAAATGTTTAAATTTTAATACAGATCAAGAAAATTTATCAAATTTTATGAACCGTTTTAAACCAGTGCATAATAAAAGTGGTTTGAGTTTTAAAAAGGATAAGAATAAGAAAAATACAAGAAAATAGTTTTCTATGTACTAAATTTAAAAAATCTAGTAGCCCTAAAAAAATAAAAGAAAATTTTAGGAATAAAATAATAAAAATATGGATTCCTAAGAATAATAATAATCTCATTAGAAAGAAATATATAAATAAATTTATCTCTTAGGTTAATCACAATATTAGTTATTCTTTTGAAGATCCTACCAAAGTCATCTAGGTATGGTTACCAAAAACTTAAACCCAAAATCTTAACGTAGGAAGTGGGTAACAGTAAACTTATTTATTTTTTACAAGCATCCACTGAATTATTAAGAAGAGAAGATGGATTCTAGACAGTGCATGTTCTGACTATATGACAAGAAACTCTGATATCCCTTCAAATATCAGACCAATGGATGGAGGTACCATATCTTTCGGTGACAATACAAAAGGATACATCATCGGAACATGGAAAGTCAGCAGTACCCTTAATTGCTAACGTTTATCTTGTTAAAATTTTAAAACATAATATATTAATTATTAGTTAATTATGTATTAAGGGATTTAAAATTAAATTCGAAAAAGACAGTTGTAATATTTTTGATCAAGACAAGAGTTTAATTTTTGAAGGTATAAGAAAATGAAATATTTATATTTTGAATATGAAAGTTAATAATGATAGTGACTTATGTCTTATAGCAAATTCCAATGATCCATGGCTATGGCACAAAAGGTTCTGACATACTAGCGTTAAATTATTAAATAAATTAGCAAAACATGAAATTGTAAGAGATTTACCTAAAACAAATTTCAAAGTAAACAATTTTTGAGACGCTTATCAAAAAAGGAAAGCTAAGGGAATCTTTCTTTAAATAAATAAATGAAATTTCTACTGATAAATCCCTTGGAATTACTTTACCTAGATTTATTTGGTCCAACACAAGTTAGGTCAATAAATCATAATGAATATGTTTTTTAACTGTTGAAGATTTTTCAAGATATACTTGGACTTGTTTTTAAAACATCAAAGTGATAATTTCGAAATGTTTAGAAATTTTATAAAAAGAATTCAGAATTTAAAAGATTTAGAAACTAAAAATATTCAAAGCAATCACGGAGGAATTCGATATGATGAATTTACTACCTTTTGTAACGAAAAGGGAACTAACCATAAATTTTTTCCTTTTTCCAAAACATCATAGCAAAATGGTGTCGTGGAATGAAAAATGGAACCTTAAAAATGTTGAATCATAAGTTTTGATTCATGACAAAGAGCTTAAACAATCAGTGATAAGACTATATGATCAAGCGACAAAAAGAGAAAAAGATATGCTGTTGAACTACAAAGGAGACAAGACTTCATATCTGAGTATAGTATGTTTATTTATTGAAGTTTTAGTCCTAAATTGTTAAAATCTATCCTCAAGTAGTTTACAAAAAATCGAAGTAGTTTTTCAAGATTCAAATTTTTAAGAAAGGCAAATTGTGCACTGACAACCAGGTCAGTCGACTGACCGAAAATTATCAGTGATTGACCATGGACAGTGCACAGATATGCACTGTTTTTTCACTGTTTTAGAAGTTTTAGTCAACTGATCATTTTTTCCAATCGATTGACCGATTCTAACAGTCATTTTTTTGAAGAGACACTCCTATCTACAAAGAGTTACGATTCAATTTAAAGGGATATGGCTGCATCTTTTGATTGAAACTCTTCGTGAATAGTTATAACTATTTGTTTACTATGTAAACATGTTAGAATCACTTCTCAAATAACCAATTTTTATTTTGATTTCTTGCTATATTCTCTATCTATTTATTTGTACAATCTACAAGAAATCACAATCTATATTACTTGAATCTCTGAATTAATTAACTTATTCTTTGATTCAAAGCATTATTTCCCTTTCAAATCTTTACACACACAATATATACTTGACGAAAAGATTATAGGAAGGGTGTACTATCAAGGAAAAATCAGTGTTATGAAGAATACAAAGTGTCAAACAATTTTTTGAAACTGTTGAAGTCCTGTTAGTTTGTATCAGGCGGAAAAGTCCTCTTCGGCTGTTGAGGCGAAGAAATCCTGTTCAGCTGCTCAGGTGTTGTTTACCTATTCCTTTGGTTAAGTGAGGGGTTATTGAGTGAAATTTCAGTGGGAAGTCTGGGACTGGACGTAGAACGAGAAGTTAGAACTAGTATAAAAACTCATGATGTGCTTATTCTTATTTACTTTACTATTATTATCTGTTTCCGCATTTGGATTATAATACATTCCATATTACATGATCCTAAGTGATAACTAGCCACACAGTAGTCACTTTAATTTGTTATCAGAGCATAGCGACTTTCAATTGGTATCAGAGCAAGGTTATCCTATAACCGTAACACAGTTATTTAATATATTTTTAATATGGATAGTAACACCAATTTAGCATTAACATTAACTCTAGTTTCACTGAAGTTCAGTCAACTGCTCGACCACCACTATTTAATGGTCTTAACTATAATCACTGGTCAACTAGAATGAGAATATATATGCAAGCTAATGGTTTTGAAACCTGGAATATTACCCAAAAGGAATATACCATGCCAATAGAAGATTTTCCAACTTGGACCATTGCACAAAAAAACTGATGCTACTTCAAATGCTAAAGCTATGAACATGTTATTTTGTGCATTAGATAAAAATGAGTTTAATCGGGTCAGTATGTATACAACTACTTATGAGAAATGGAGAACTCTAAAAGTAACTCATGAAGGAACTAACAAAGTCAAACAAAGCAAAATCTCTATGTTGAAAAATCAATTCCAAAATTTCAAAATGAAATCAAACAAAAGTATAAATGACATGCACCCTAGATTTCAAGATATATATCACTCACTATTGGCACTAGGAGAAATTTTTTCTAATTTTGATATAGTATCAAAAATCCTAAACTCTTTAACGAATGAATGCGAAAGAACGGTTTTAGCTATTGAAGAAGCAAAAGATTTTTCCACTATGAAACCAGAAGAGTTAATAGGAAATCTAATGTTATATGAAGTAAATTTGCAGGCAAATAAGGTTCAAGTATTGGATAAGAAGAATCTAGCATTTCAAGCAGAAAAAGATGATTTGACTCAGATGAAGAGAATATGGCACTTGTTGCTAAAAATTTCAAAAAGTTTTTGAAATTCAAAAAGAATAACAAGTTTAGGAGTTACGAAAATAACTCTAACAACAACAATAATAGCAACAAACCATTATCCTCTATCATGGAATGTTATGAATGTCATAAAAAGGATCATATGAAGAAAGATTGTACAAAGAAATAGAAAAATAAATTCAAGAAGAACAAATTCAAGAAGAGAGCATTTTCAGTAACATGGGATGATTCAGATTCATCTTCATCATCAGAGAGCGACAGTGACAATGACACAGAGCAAGCAAATGTATGCTTCATGGCTACAAGTGATGATGTAAGTGAACTAAGTTTTGAAGATTTGATTGAAATTAATTCAGAACTAGTGGACTTTGTAAATCGAACTAAAAAGCAAAATAAAGAGTTATAAGGAAAACTAATTAGATCTGAATTAGAAATTAGTATGCTAAGAGATGAAAAGAAAATTCTGAAAGAAGAACCTGAAATATCTCAAGAATCTAATTCTAATTTAACATCTCAACAATCTATGATAACTCAGGATTAAAAATACGGAAGAATAAAAATGATGATTTATCAGTTGAAATAAATGATTAAAATCTAACACTAAAGTATTAGAGTTAGAAAAATCTAGTCTCAAAACTAAGTTAGAAGATATTAATAAAAATATTTCTAATTTTAATAAAGGACGAGAAATCTTTCTAAAATAATAGAAAATTCTCAGTCTTACTTCAAATAAAATGGGACTAGGATATAAGAAAACTGAAAATCCAAAGAAATCTGAAAAGTTTAAAAACAAAATTAAGAAAGATATTAAGAAAACAGTTTCTAAAGATTTTAAAATTATTAAAATATGGATTCCTAAAACAAATAATAACTTAATTAGGAATAAACATATCAAAACATTTACGTAAACTGTTCATAAAAATGAGAATTATATTTATAAAGTGAATTCTAAACCCTCTTGGGTTTAGTTCCCTAAGACCTAACTCTCAGGACCCTAATAAGAAAACTGGGTACCAACTTAATCTTTATTTTTTGCAGATGCCACTTAAAAAGAAAGGGAAATGGATTTTAGACAGTGGTTACTCGAAACACATGACTGGCAATAAGGACATGTTAACTAACATTGTCTACTCAAATGGAGGATCGGTCACTTTTGGAGATAATTCAAAAGGTTATATCATCGGCAAAGGCGATGCACCTCGTGCTTGGTATGACCGACTTAAAAGCTTTTTTGGAATTTTTTGGGATGCAATCTCTTGTTCGTCTTCCATAACTGCGGACACTTCAAATCATGATCCGAGAAAATGACCAGTTCCTCGCTTTACTTGGTTTACATCCGAAGAATACACAAGTTCTTACACAAGCGGAAATGGGGGTGGCAGATAATTTATGGAAAGTTCTTCAAGAGGCAGAGGACCAATGCACGTGGAAGAAGAAATAGAGTCTGACTCTGATGAGTGATATTGGTATTTCTTGGTGGTAGCAAGTTTTTTTTAATTAATTTCACAACCATTCAACTACTATTTATTTTTATGAGCTTGTATAAGTAGCTTCGTACAATTCGAAACATTATTTTGTGATTATTATGTTGTTTGTTCACAATGATGGAATTAATGCTTATTTCCTTTTTGTCAATGACAAAGGGGGAGAAATTATGTACGACTAACCATTTTTTGCAGGATTAGTTTTGTCGCCAGATATTCAGGGGGAGATATATATATATATATATATATATATATATATATAAATTCTGTTATTTATTTCTTAAAATATATAGTATCATATAAAAATAGGCTTTTATCAATCAAAAAGGGGAAGAATGTTGAATCATAAGTTTTAATTCATGACAAAGAGCTTAAACAATCAGTGATGAGACTATATGATCAAGCGACAAAAAGAGAAAGAGATATGCTATTGAACTACAAAGGAGTCAAGACTTCATATCTGAGTATAATGTGTTTATTTATTGAAGTTTCAGTCCAAAATTGTTAAAATCTATCCTCAAGTAGTTTACACAAAATCAAAGTAGTTTTTCAACATTCAAATTTTTAAGAAAATAGGCAAATTGTGCACTGATAACCAGGTCAGTTGACTGATCGAAAACTACCAGTCGACTGACCATGGACTGTGCACAGGTATGCACTGTTTTTCACTGTTTTTGAAGTTTCTGATCGTTTTTCCCAATCGACCGACTAATTCTAACAGTAATTTTTTCTAAAGAGACGCTTCTATCTACGAAGATTTACGATTTAATTTGAAGGGATATGGCTGCATCTTTTGATTGAAACTCTTCATGAATAGTTGTAACTATTTTTTTACTATATAAACATGTTAGAATCACTTCTCAAATAACAAATTTTTATTTTGATTTCTTGCTGTATTCTCTATCTATCTATTTGTGCAATCTATAAGCAATCACAATCTATATTGCTTGAATATCTGAATTAATTAACTTATTCTTCGATTCAAAGAAATAGTTTCCTTTCGAATCTTTAGACACACAATATATACTTGAAGAAAAGATTATAGTAAGGGTTTAATATCAAAGACAAATCAATGTTATCAAGAACACAAAGTGTCAAACAATTTTATTGAAACTGTTGAAGTCCTATTAGTTTGTATCAGGCGGAAAAGTCCACTTCGGCTGTTGAGGCGAAGAAATCCTGTTCAGCTGCTCAGGTGTTGTTTACCTATTCCTTTGGTTAAGTGAGGGGTTATTGAGTGAAATTCCAGTGGGAAGTCTGGGACTGGACGTAGAACGAGAAGTTAGAACTAGTATAAAAACTCATGATGTGCTTATTCTTATTTACTTTACTACTATTATCCGTTTCCACATTTAAATTATAGTACATTCTATATTACATGATCCTAAGTGATAACTAGCCACATAATAGTCATTATCAACAAGAGTATCCCATAACATTGCTAAATAGCACCATTTTACCTCAAAATTTTTGGACTGATGTATTGCTATTGCTTGCTATGTTCTAAATCCCATTTCAGTTCATCTTAAAACTAAATGTTCCCATTATGAACTCTTTTATCAATGTAAACCTATAATATCATACTTTAAGATTTTTGGATCAAAATGTTTTATTTTATATACTAAAGATAATCTTGGTAAGTTTGACTGTAAAGTAGATGAAGGAATTTGTATCAGTTATCCAGAAAGAAGTAAAGCTTACCGCATATTCAATAAGAGAACTAACTCAACTGAAGAAACTTTAAATGTCTCTTTTAATGAAATTTTAGCAAGATAGATGATGGTTCTGAAATAACTAATGTTAATCAACCAACAACTACTCTCAGAAATTCATTAAACACAAATCTAATGAAATTATTCAAGAATTAGTTAACTCTCCAAAATAAAATAAAAATAAAGAAACCCCAAGAATTTTAAAAGATCATTCTATTGAAAATATACTCGTTTTAACTCAAAGACAACTAAATGAAACGAGTCACTAAAACTTCATATCTATAATTGAAACTAAAAAATATAAGGAAGTAGGAAAAGATGAATTTTGGGTTATAGCTATGCAAGAGGAATTAAACCAATTTGAACGTAATAATGTATGAGAATTAGTCCCTAGGCCTAATGATCAAGTTGTAATAGGAATTAAGTGAGTGTATAAATATAAAACTAATGAAAATGGTAATATAGTTAGGAATAAAGTTGGACCGGTTGCTCAAGTACATAATTAGGAGAAAGGAACCAACTATGACGAAACTTTTGCTTTTGTTACATGACTTGAAGCAATTAGAATACTTCTAACTTTTTCTGTCTTCATAATTTTAATCATATCAAATGAATGTTAAAAATGCTTTCTTAAACGGTTTTATAAAAAAATGTTTATGTTGAAAAACCACGCTTATTTAAACATGATTATAAACTTAAGAAGATGTTATATGGTCATAAAAAAGCACTACGTTCTTAGTATGGCATACTAAAAAGCTATTTAATAAATTCTACCATTGAGATTGGAAAAGTTGACTCTACATTTATTATAAAACGTGAAAATAATGATTTATTAGTTTTCCAAATATATATATTGATGACATTATCTTTAGTCCTACTAAAGAAAAACTTTGCCTATAATTTTATGAAATAATGAGAAAAAAATTTAAAATCTCCCATATAAGTGAATTAAATTATTTTCTTGGATTACAAATTAAATAATTAGAAAATGGAATTTTTGTAACGACCCATAATTTGGTCATTCAAAATTCGTATATTTAATCGATTTTAAATATTCACAAGTAAATTTTATAAGCTGAATAACTTATATTTGAAATATAAGGACTTAATTAGATAATTTAATTATTTAATTTAATATTTTTGCAGAAATAATTGAAATTTAGATTTATATAGAGTGAAAATGATTTATAAAGATGTATTTAATTCTATTTGAATTGGAATGATGTTAGTGAACTTTTAAAATTGAATTAAAAGCTGTATTATAGAAACTGAATATTTTAATATTAAATTAACGTTTAAAAATAGGCATTTTTCATATGTTCTCGGATTTTGACGAAACTAGTTTCAATGGATCCGTAATGTTATATTATTATAGGATTTCAAATTTCGTGTCAATCGGATTTACGGTTTGTCCGAGGCATGCTAAAATGCGTAGAAATTTGTTTAAGTGAATTTTAAATTTAAATAAGTCGATTTGAAAACCTATCTTCCAAATATGATTGAATTGGCTCTCGATATATATTTTATTATGTTCGGAATGTGGGTAAAACATCATAATGCCAGGCGGCACGCTTCGTTTGGAGTTCGAAAATTTTTCGGGTGAATAGTGTCATGAGAAATTTTCTATAAAAGGACTTGATTTTTCTATTTTCGTTAAAACCTAACTAGGGTTTCTAGTCCCCACTTCCTATTTTAATAGCCATAAACTTTCGATTCTTCTTCCCTCAAAATCTTCAAATCCATAAACAATTACTCGTAAAACGCAACGTAGAGGGAGATATCAAGCCGCATTTGTTCGTTCTTTTGGTACGTTTTTCGAGGCCTACACGCAACCGAGTTCGACGTGCTTTAGGGTGTTGGTGTGGTAGAGCACGAGTTTCGAAATGATGGCAACAGATCATCATATAGACGATCATGGAGGAAAAAAATTCGAATATAACGGCGGCTAGTGGGTTGATCACGCGGGAAAACATGATGATGGAGAAAAAGAAAGTAGTAGCGACCGATATGCTCTTTGAAAAAACGAGCGGTTGAGATGAAAGCAAGGTTAAAAAATAAAATAAAAATTTAAATTTATAAATCAACTATCTTTTAATTCGTATAAACTTTGTAACGCCATAACTTCTTCATACGAGGTCCGTTTTGACGAAACAAATCGCATCGGGTTTGTATTGACGAGCACTACATTATAAAGATGGTTTGGAGCTGATTGGAGCTAGTGTAAATTTTGTATAAAATTAAACGCTTGTTTAATTTTGTTCGGAATAAAACGCTGAAACTGCTATTGGAACCAATGTGAGTACAACTCACTCGTTCTGACTCACTGATATTTTTATATAAGTAGGAAATAAATTTATTTTATGATGACTGATAATTGTTTGGATGATATATGCTATATTATATATATATTGATTGGTATTTGGATATATTCCTGCCTATTGGAGCATATAAGACCCTATACGTTCCCGTGTATGAGCGGATGACACTTTGTACGCATGTCTGCCTCGAAGCGGACATTGTACACATATTCTAATATGTATATTTGTTGCAGGTGACAGGTTGGAGGGATCCAACTAGATTCCTTACATGTATTGGTTTATTTATAGATATTGTGATATATGCTGTTATCATAGGATGTACGATGATTTGGTTGCCGTGATTGATGTATTTAGTGCTGTTGCAACGTTGGGCCTATTTTGGAATTTTAAAAATGTTAAAGTGATGATTTCCAAAATTAAAAGGATTTTAAAAGTGATTTTGAATTTGTATGTTTTGTTAATTTTAAACTGTTAAGGAATGAATTTATTCTAAACAAATAAAGGTTATAATTTTTATGCTATAAAATTTATGATTTTTGTGAATTATAATCAGAACGTGATTTTTGAAATATATGGAGTTAATGATTTGGTAAATAGTTTAAACTGATTTTTTGAATAATTATAAATGGTTTTTATATAAGATTTATGAAATTGATATTTAATAAATCGAAATAATGAAATTGTAAAAGAGTTTTATAAGAGTTAAAATAGAGTTATAATTGGATTTTATAAGTAAATAAGATTTACAGATTTATGAATTTGTAAAGTTGTAAAGGAATGAATTGGCAAATAAATGATTTATAAGTAATTAACTTATAATTTGGATTTTGGCATATAATTGAGATATAAATAGAATTGGTTAATAAGGGATTTTATATATGAAAGTTTTTATAATATGGAAATGGAATTTATAAACATTGTTTTCTAAATTTGAAATTAACTTATTTTGATAAGTTAAATATAGAAATTATTAAAGGAACTTCACCCACGATTTTGGACAGTGGGTAATCCTTTAAATTAAATGTGAAATAGTAATGAATTTGGTAAAGGAGATACATCCACGATTTTGGACAGTGGATAATCCTTTTAATGTGTAGAGTTTTGAATTTGGATAAGAGAATTTATATTCACGATTTTGGACAGTAAATAATATTTTGAATTAAATAAATGTTTTGGGAAGTGGTATTTTAAATGGAGTTAAATGATTTGAAGATGTTTTATAATGTGTTAAGTATCAAAAACATAGATTTCTACATTCATTGTTGAAATAGACGTTTTCGAGAGATAAGAAAATGATGGACTATAACACAGTTGTTACAGTAAATGATTTTTGAGAGGAAAAGTTTTGTATGGTATATGGGATTTATATATCTATCTAATTTTCGAATCCCAATACTAGTGATTATGGGTTGTTGTAACGATATTTTACGCGACATTCGCTTTGACCCAATTTTCTAAGTGTTGAAAATAAGGAGATTGTGAATTACTTATTATTAAATAAGTACATAGAAATGTTTTTGAGAATATATCTTTTTAAAGACAATCTAAAGTGAATATTTGGCAAGCGATTTAATTAATAAAAGATTAATTAAAAGGTCCCAGTGATTGCTTATGGTGCTAGATATTTGTTTGTTTACTTTGATAGTTAAATAACTGACTAAAAAATTTGGCCATTTTAGTTCCTCGACTTGATGTTGGAACTATTTAGTCATACACTTAATATGTAGCCTTTTGTGTTGGCTTGATTATCGTTTGTGTTGAGGATGTTGATTCGTATAGTGCGGAGTATTACTCCAATCTACCGAGCTTCCATCTTGGCCCAAAGGATAGAAAGTTGAAAGTTGGAGACATGATAAGTCTATGAGACTTAGTTTTTGTGTGAGGTTGAGAAATAATTTTGCGTTATTGGTGTGAAGAGAACATGATCGGTTTATCCAAAAACCACTTCGTACCAACGTATATGCATTCGATTGTATAGGTTATTGATGATATTGACATTTAGGATTTTCATAGCAGGGACTGCTTATTGATCGTTTGGGGTTAAAATCCTAATATACATCCAGTAGCAGTAGTCCCTTCGTTATGAAATATCCAATGCAAGGGCTGTCACTACTAATCCTAGGGATTTTCCGACAGGAAGTGGTAGGAAAGTACCTTCGGTTTGTCCTGTTCCAGGACAACTTATATGGATGTTTGTCTGACATTGCATTTCTAAATGTTAAGTACATTGGTTTTTACAAACATACATCAGTGGTGGTGGAGAAGGAAACTTCTCTTAGCTTAACACCCTTCTTAATACATGTGAGTTTAAGGGTTGTATTTTGGTGGAAGGAAATTAGTATTCAACAGAAATGGCCATGTGGCATTCAAAGTGATGTGATATGTGACATGTGAAAGGTGATCATTACCTTAGGCCTCATCAACCAAAATGACCCAAACAGGGTTAGATGCGGCAAGGCTAAGTGGGTCGCTCCCAAGTAGAGTATGATCATTCTCTTCTAGATATATCTTTACATGCTATGACGTCGTGTATCTGATTATTATGGTTTGTATGCTTCGAGGGCCCTCGATAAAGGCCGGTAACGACCGGAGGATTGCATATTCGGTACCATCTAGTTATAAAGGTGGGCCGGTCTTGTGTTGGTAAATGAACTTTATGATGGTTTCTCGGTACATTCCTCTAGAGATGTACTGTCGGAAGGTAGTCCCTTCACCTGGTCATTTGTATGGAAATCCAATCTCCATCACGTACCTGTCATTTTATTTGTAGAGCCTACTATGTTGGAATTTAATAATGGTAACGATTTCGACTATTTTGATTAACATTTGTATAATAGACACGAGTATAATATATGAGGATCCGATATGAAATGTTTTAATTATCGTAAGGTAAAAACATGTCCATGTTTATGTGTGGGTGTGTCTTACGAGATACTTTTGTTTTAATAAAGGAAAAGTTTGGTAATTTAATAAATTCAGTTGAGTGTGTTTCTCATGCTGGTTTACCAGATTGATTCGGGCTTTCTTCACTTTCAATGCTCGGGTCAGACCGAGTATATTTACAGGTTCAGATTGGTGCTATTGACGCTTCGGCTGGAGAGCTGGAGATCTTCATTTTCGTATACACGTATTTGTTTTGATTATCCGTTGTGCTTAGTTATTGTATATCGTTGGTAATTATGAGGACATGTTATTATAACTGTCCAGGCTGATAACTATTGATTGATTGTTGTACTCTGATTGATGTATGTATATACAATTTCTATTTTGTAAAGATCATTGATATGATATTATATGTTTTCCACTATGATGTGAGATTCTGTATTATTCTGTTTGGTTCTGTCTTCTCTCTTTCTTCTCTTCTCTTCTTCTCTCTTCTTTTCTTTCTCTTGAGTTTCCGTCAGTCTTTGCTTTTTGGGTCGGACATGTGTGGTTTATTGTCGATACAAAGGGTATCGGATTTGCTTGATTATGCTCAGCATGATAGGAGGCTCTCGCTTTGTAAATAGTGACAAAGCTTAGACTCTTACCCCTACATTTCCCTAGTGTGAAAAGGTTGGTTGATAGTTGAGAGGTTTGCCGTAAAAGCATATTCGAGGTACTATTCGTGGTCACCTCCATGTGGAAAAGCATTAATACCCCCATGTTGAAAAGAAAAAGGGTAGCGGAATGGTTGAGAAGCCTACCGGGGCAAGTATGACATTGCCTGTTCGTCATGGTTGGTATCAGAGCTAGATTTTGTATATTCCTAAGCTTTGATGTGTACTCAGTATAGGTAAGGATAGCACCACTCTAGATTGAGTTTGAGTGTATTGTAGATATGAGCGCATATTTATTAGTGATATAAAATGTTTTATATTGTGTTTACTTATCTATTGAGTTGTTTGTGAATTGTGGTCGGTGCGTGGGATGCCATGTTATCAAAGGGATTTCCAAACACTTAAACGAGGAAAGTCAACATAGTATCATTTCAAATTAGGTAAATGAAATAATTTTACCTCGATTATATTTTATATACAAAGGAAAAAAAATTCAAAAATTATTGAAGTGTATATATATTAATTGTTTGGTTATTTGAAAATGTAAAAATATATAAGTTAATAAAAGCTGTTTGAATAATCTAAATAAAAGCAACAACTGTAAAACAATAAATTATATAAGAAAATGAATTATAAAGTTTGGAATTATAATTAATATGATTTACAGTTGTGAAATAATCTTATATATATATAAGAAATGAAACAATATGAATATATTTATAGATATGAATTACAAATAAAAATGAATTTAAACTAATTATTTGAGAATTTGAATCCCGTTGATTTTGAAAGATATTTTTCAAAATTTAAAGAGATTTTATTATATTATTATAAATCTAAATAAGATAAATAAATTTGGAATGATCTTATATAAGTAAAGTAAAATAGTGAAATTATATAAGTAAAAGATTTATGAAGGTGATTTATAAATATAAAAAGGTAATTTTTAAAAGAACATAAAGCACTGAATTCACTACTGTTGCTGTGAAATAATAATGGTGATGGCTGTTGTAGTATTTGTAGCCAAGTCCGATGGATCTTTGAGATTGTGCGTAGATTATCGTGATCTTAATAAGTTAACCCTTAAGAATAAATTTCCTTTGCCTGAATTGACGACCTGTTCGATCAATTGCATGGTACTCGATTCTTTTCCAAAATGGACCTAGCCCAAGGATTCCATCAGTTGAGAATTGCAGATGATTGTATTCATTTGACTGCTTTTAGGGGTCCTGATACATTCTACGAATGGTTAGTTATGCCTTTCGGACTAACCAATGCCCCTACATATTTCGTAGACCTGAAGACCCGAGTATTTCGTGAAGTATTGAATAAGTTCGTTTCGTATTTATTGATGATATTCTGATTTATTCCAAAACTGAAAAAAAGGCATGTAGTAGTCCTATCCCAAATGTAGAATCGATATTTCGGCTTGATCTGGTAAGCCATTTCTCTATCTTTTTATGCCTTCATATGTTCTTTGTTTGTCTCCCTATCTATCAAATTTCGAGGACGAAATTTTCTTAAGGAGGGAATTTGTAACGATCCCATTTTTAAGCCAAATTTAATTTAGTAATTAATATAGTTTTTGAATTAATTTGTGAATTAATTTAATTTTTTTTCAAAAACAAATAAGATATGCGTTGTTTATGTATATATATAAATAGATTGTAAATAGAATTTTGATTTGAAATTCAAAAATAAATATCTTAAAAAATAAACTGGATTTAAAAAACTCTATATTTTGAAAACTAATAAAAAATATGTTTTCTAATATATATATGTTGTGATTTGGAAGTTACGTTTTGAATTCTATATAATAATTTTCAAAAGCTTTTTAAGAGTTAAATTCTATATTTTAAAAACTAATACATCTATATATATGTATATATATGTTTATTTATTATGTATAATTAGATTTTAAATTATTTTTCTTTAAAGTTATATAAATATAAATAAAATAAAAAGCTTAATATAAAAACATAAAACATATATATAAATATAAAACTAAAAATATAATATAATATAAATTATATAAAAATATTAAAGACATGCAAAATAGACAAGCATAAAAATTATAACATGCATTAAACATTTGTAAATTAATTGTAACCTGCAATTACAAGTTTTATTGGTTTCTTTTTATTTTTAAAATAATAAATAAAAGGAAAACAAGTTATATATATACCACTCTACCCCTTCTCTTCTCATTTTCTTTGATAATTTCAAAAAAAAAAATGGAGAACAAACCAAAGATAAAAAATATATTAAAGCAACAATCTCTTTCAAAATCTAAAACCTGAAGTAAGAAAAGATCAGATCATCTCAAACACAAAGCAAAATCAAAACCAAGTTCCAGATCTAAGAAAAGGCCCTGCTTCTCTGTTCAACATCAAAAATTTATGAGTAAACAATTTCTTTAACAATTTGAATATGTTAAAAACTTATTTCATGTGATAAATACTTGAAAGTATATTGTGATAAATGTTATGGAAATATTGCTTACATGTCTATACATATATGAAAATGACTGTATGCATGTCTGTGTACAGGCAAACATGCCTCTGCTCTAAATTACAGGCTTTAAACAAGTTAAAATTCAATCTCTCTTCCTCTAATCTCTTTTAGCAGATGATGTTTAAGCAATATGTGTTAGAATTAACATGATCTTAATTTTAAAATTATTTTTGAGCATAAATAACAAGTAGATTTACTTGAGGAAGAGAATTACAGTGAAAAATCATTTAAAGTCAGAAAATCAAGTATCTAAATTCCATGTTTTAATTATATAATCCGATTCGTATATGAAAATTGTAATTTTTAATGATAATATCTTGATTTTTAAGTTTGGGTTAGGGCAGAATTTTTGAGATGAAAGGAAATCGATTTTTCCTCGATTTTTGGCGATTGACGAAGTGATGGGTCTCGGGGTCGTTGCTGGAACATGCTCGGAGGTCAGGGGCCTTGGAAAAAATGATCGGAGCATTTATCGACCACCGTGGTGGTGTGTCGGCGGCATATGAGGGTTTAAGGACCTGTCTTGGTCATCGTTGGAATCTAGGCTAATGCGTCGTCGATGACTAATCGCGATGGATCGATACAAGGGGGATAGGAGCGTGGTTCTACTACGAGGCTATGGTCGGAGTTTTGGATTTTCTGGTGACCGATGATGGCAACTCGAGGTGATTTTGGGTTTTCGATTTTGTTCCAGTCAAGCTTTAGTAGCTCAATTTCGATATCATGATCGATTTGAAGTTATGGTGGTCGGAATCGAAGGTGAAGGTCGTGGTCGACTTGCCGATGATGACATCGATGATCTGAACATCGGCGTGCGACCGTGCACATGCACATGTGTCAGGCTTGGGTAGTTGCTATTGGATTTGGGAAGTTTGGTTTAGCCTCGAAGACAATCTCGGGTACGTGCGCGAGTGGTATCGAGGAAGGGAAGATATGTGAGAAGAACGAGTCTGGCTCGGTGGTTTTTGTTTTGGGCCCAGGTATTTGATAAGAAGAAATTAACCAGGTTTTAAAAATAAAATAAAAGCATGAACAAGTTTTAAAAGTAAAAGTAAAATTGTGACAAATTTTTAAAGTAATTATTGAACAAAGTTTCAAACAAAAAGTATTTATCAAATTTTCAGGCAAGTTCAAGATTAAATTGTTAAAGATAATTGTTTTTAAGATAAATTGTTTTGGGTATTGAATAACTAAATATTAGGTAATTATTTAATTAAATCTCTAATTTTTTTCAAAATAAAAGGATGTAATTAAGTAGTTAATTAAAAAGGTAAGTTGTTTTTAATTACTAATTAACTTAAGGGTCTTAAGTTAATTCGTATGATAAATTATTTCCAAAGTTTATTAAATAAAATTTGAATGATAATTATGTAATCAATTAAGATAAGTGTTTTACCTTTAATTAATTAGGGTCTTATGTAATTAAGGATTAAGTAACTTAAGTAATTAAAGGATAATTACATAAAGGATAATTACTTAATGTAAGTAATTAAAGAAAAACTAATTAATTAAAATAATAATTAAAGGTTAATTGTCTGTAATCTGACGAAAAAGTAGCGCTGAGCTCATTTTAAAAGGAAAAAAAGAAAAAATGTGACGACCTCGACTTCAACCTTCGAAAATCGGCATCCAATACAACACCCGTATTCAAATGCCGGAGATTCAAACGTTTGGGGTCCGGTTCGCTGGAGTCATAACACATCAGATAATAATAACACAATGGAAACAAAATAACTTTCATTCATATACTATATGGATTACAACAAATGATCAACATTATTAAGGCCCAAATATACTACACAACAGAAAAATACAACATAACGGCGAAAAAAGAAAATAACATCAGCATGGTCTTCCAAAAGAGTCCAACATACTGCATCTTCATTTCCAAAGCTCCAAGGTCCAGAACCTACTGATAACTTGACTCTAGGCTGCCCATGTGGAAAATTAGGGGCATCCAGAGTTTAGAAAAGGGAACAATAAACTCCGAGCCAGTCATGGGACTGGTGTGAGAAACATAAAAACAATTATTTGTAAAAAAGAAATCCGTTCATGCTTTGGGAAAATGAAACTACCATAAGGTCTCCCGGCTGTAACATTCCCAAAATTATATCAATTCAAAATTTAGTAATTAATGTGGATTTTGGAATAAATTATGAAATTAATTTGATTTTTTTTTGAAAATAAATAAAATAAGTATTGACTTATATACATATATAAATAAGATTGTAAAATTGCATTTGAATTTAAGAATTAAAGAATATAAATATTTTTAAAAACAATTTGAATTTAAATTATATGAGTGTATATATACGTATAAATGGATTATAATTCAAATTTGAATTTGAATTTAAAATTTTAAATAAATGCCTTAGGAAATTAACTTGCATTTGAAATCATAAACATGTAATTTATTTAATGTAAAAAAATTTGTTAAAACATTTCTTCTTTTAAAATTTGTATAAAAAAATAAATAGGAAATGTATTAATTAATAAAGTAAATACGACATAAGTTTTATTTAAAAATATTTAACTCATATAAAATACAAGTGTTGTTCATATAATAGGTATTTTAATAAGTGTAATTTTTTTGGACAAATGTCATTTTATTTCATATTTGAAAAAAAATATAGAAAACAAAATATTATAAACCCTTACCGCCTCTCTCTCTCTCTTCTATTTTACCATTATTTTCAAAAGACAAAAATCTATAAACAATTTAAAGCCAAAAAAAATCAGGAACAAAATAATCAAACTAGCCAACTTCCTCAACATTCAAACAAAACAAGACCTAACAGGAAAAAAAAATCTGAAAACAATCTTCTCAGGATTTCAAACCAGAGAAACAAATTCAAATAAACAACACAGCAAAGCAGTTCAACATCAAAGTGGGTTCAATTTCAACAATTAAACAAAAGCAAAAAGATCATCACATAAGCAAAAGAATCAAGAGCAACTCTAAGCTTTCAAAGCCAGTCTTCAAGTTGCAGACAGAAGTTCTTCTCTGTTTTTAAAAAAAAATCAAAAAAAACCGTAAGTAAGTTTGAATTTGAGTTTTTTATTGAGGAATTAAGTAAGCAAGTCCATTAGAGATTAAGCAAATTTATATTAACAAGTTAGAGATAAAAAGAAATCAAGATGAAGTTAAAAACAGTCGCCAATTTTCAAATTTTCAAAATACAGGTAGAAAGCTTTTTGTTCAAACTCCACAGGTGAGCAAACTTTGAAATTATGGAATTCAAATATGTGTTTGAGATCATCCTTGAAGTCAAGATTGGTTTCAAGTATATAAAATGTATGCATATGTAATCCCTGTGCATGTTGATATACAGGGATCTTTTACCCTGCATTTTCTAGTTCTAGGTTTCTTTAAAACCTGTCAAAAAAAAATCCACAACCTCTGTTTTAGTTGTTGTTAGGATGAATTGTTAAAATAAAAAGTGTGCCAACTTATCAAAACTTAAATTTAAAAATACTTTTAGAAACAAACATCTAGTGTCTGTTTTTTGGAACAGGAATTTGCAGTAAACCCATCTTATGATAAAAATTTAAATTCTTTAATTACTTGATTTGATTTTATAACTCAAAATATCTTAGAAAATGTTGATTTTTAAAATTAAAGTCACGATTTTTAGTTGAGTAACTCGAGAGAAATGGATGGATGAACAGAATGTGGGTTTTATCCTTTTTCTGATGATCGGTGACGTATTTCATCACATGATCGTGGCAGTAGCTAGTACGAAGATCTGGGATCATGGAAAAATTATTGAATAAATTTACAAGTCATCGTGGCAATCTAATTCTGACGATCTAGGGTTTAACCCATGTTTTGTTCGTCATTGGAAATTTGATTGCCGTGAGTTCATCAGAGAACCGGAATTGATCGCATGTGCGCCAATCGAAGCGTTAGTCATCGTTGAAGCTTCAAGCACGATCGCACGACCCCTGGTGGTCGTAGGAGGTGGCATTTTTGGTGATCAGTGTTTTGTTCCAGTTGATGGTGAGTGACGAAATTTTGAGTTCGTCGATGTTGTGGACTTCTGGGTGCTCCAGTGGCCAGGGGAGGTTGTCAATGACCTGTCGACAGTCGTAGCACCGATCGTAGTTGGCTGGAAGAAGCGTGCACGTGCACATTGTTGATGGGTATCAGGAAAATGGGTTTGGAAAAGAAGCCTCGGTGACTCGAAGTTGCATTCGTGAGGTTCGCATACTAGCTCGAGTCCTAACTCGAAGCAAATTTTTGTGTGTGCAGGGAAGGTTCAATACTTAAACAAATTTAAGTTGGAAAAAATTTCACACGGGTTGATTTTTGAAAGAACTCAAAGCAGTGAGGCATTTTGATGGGGGGTGACTCGAAGCAGCCTTAGGTCTGCCATGTGAAACTGTTTTTACCTTAAATTAAATTCAAACTTTTTAAACATTTTCTTTTTTATTTTGAAACCATGTTTTTCAAATGATGATTTTGATTAAAGCTTGAATTAATTAAATATTTAAATAAGATATTTTCAAAGTAATCAAATTTAATTTATTTAACTTTGTTACATTATAAAATTATTTATATTAAATAAATAATGTAATTAAAAAGGATAATTAAGATAAAATGTTATCTTAACCTTTTAAAGTAATTATGTGATAAGGATGATTTATTAAACAAGATTTAAAGATAATAAAAGTAAATAAATAAAGATAAAAAGATTTATCTTTTAATTTATTAAACAATTAATGATTTGTTAACACAATTACTTAAAAAGTAATTACTTAATATTAAAGATTAATTAACTAAATAATTAAGGTTAATTGATTTGTAATTAATAATTAATTAATTAAGGAATAATTAATTAATAAAAGTAATTAAGATTTAATTAATTAATAATTTAAGGATTAATTAATTAAGATAATTAATTAAGGAATAATTAATTAATGAAGGTAATTAATTTATAAATAAGGATAATTAATTAATGAAAGCAATTATATGGTTAATTCATTTAAATCACATATTTAATTCATGTTAATTAAAGATGATTGATTATTATCAAATGTTGTGTATTGGATTGATATTTCCGATATGTAATTGTGATACTATGTAATCTGAATTGCTTTATGCTGAGCCGTGATATCTATGATTTGTTTCTGTGAATGTGAAAACCCATGAGCCGTAAAACGACATTTAAATTTCGATGCGACAGGGAGTCGGATTCCAGTTGGTTATCTGAAACCCACATCGTACCTTAATAGTAAATCTTTGTGAACGATATATCCACGTGTTTTAAAATTAAGCGCTCACTATACGGTTTAGCCGGGAGAGGACCTTTGTGTCATACAACCCATTCCGAATATGTGATACGATGAAATGGAAAGCATTTGAGGACAGTGGTGAAGACCGGGTGTCTTCGAGAACGATTGGATAACCTATCGAATGTCTCTGCACTGAGTTGCTCCCATATAGAGATCTCCACATGTGACGGGGAGTCCGATCGGGATTATGGATACCTGGATTGCAAGGGCTTCTTCCTTTATTGGACAAAGTGCCTTCGGTTCTGTTCGAACCTGGAACAGACTTGTATGGTTATATGTCTGACATTACACTTTGAGATATAAAGAAGATTTCTTTCAAATACATTTCTGTTGGTGGCGGAGAATTTATTCTCTTAGCTTAACACCCTTTTTTGAGATATACGAGCTCAGAGGTTATGTAGTTGAAGGTTATCAGTGACATACTCCCAATTTGGTAGCGTGGCATGCTGAGTACTGCTGTGTGTTGCTGATCATTTGTTGATAAAAGCAAGGCTTTTGTGTAAAGCGTAGCTTTGTGGATGAGACCTCATCGGACCTCACACCTCGAAAATGGTCGAAACAGGAAAGATGTGGCATGGTTACGAGGGTCGCGCCCTTTAGGGTATGTCATTTCCTTCTGGAAAAAGGTTGTATCATGGTATGGAGCCCAGATACTTAACCTACGTGGTTTCTACAAATACACTACAGCGTGGTTGTTGCTTTGTGGTTGAGGGCCCTCGGATAAAGGTCATAAACGACCGGGGGATGGAATACTCGAGTAGTAGTTACTTAGTTACAGAGGTAACCCAGCCTTGTGTTGGCAGAGAGCCTGGTAGGTTCTCGGAACGTCCCTCCAGAGGCATACCCTTGTGGCATAGGAAGTTCCTTAGCCTGACCATTTGTTGGAAAATCCAAAGAAACAATACAAGCCCTGTACGGTTTTAGTTGTATAACCTACCATGCAGCGTGGCGGTAACCTTCCATAAAACATGGTAGCTATAGTAGGTGTACAATAATGGTTGTATGCTGGCTAAGATTAATATTATACTTTCGAAATGTTTTTCTACACTATGCACTAGTAATTATATCAAAGAATTTTCTCGTATTAAGCATGTTTGACTATCATAAGAAGAAATCTCCTCCAATTCTGTGATTGCATTGTGTCTGTGGCGGGAGGTCTTATGCTAGTTTCATTTTTCCAAAAGCATATTGGATTTCTTTTATAAAAATGCTCTTGTTTCCAAACAACTGTTTTTGTTTACTCATACCAGTCCCATGACTGACCCGGAGTTTATTGTTCCCTTCCTAAACTCTGGGTGCCCGTAATTTCTACACGGGCAACCTAGAAACAGGTTATCTGTGTTTGGTGCTAGCTTGGAAGTCTTTTGGTTTGGAAGCTATCGGTTTTTGAAGGCTTTTGTCTTGGATATCTTTTGGAAGCTTTTTGGATCTCAAAGTGCTTAGTTTGGAAGCTCGCTATCGCTCTCTTTCTTTGGAGACTTTCTTGAAGTACGATAACTTATTGTTCCGCTGTGATGTTTCTATTTTGAAGTTGTGTTATATGTATAAAATACTTTGATATTAATGATAGTGTTGTAATGGATATTGTTTTGATGTTGTATCTGTGATATTGATCAATGATATTCATTTTGTTTCCGCTATTTATTTTCATCTAATGTTGTTATAAGCTCCATCCGAACTGGAGTTCGATGTTTGAATCTTCGGAGTCGAATAAAAGTGAGCTATTTGATGTCGATTTTCGAACACTGAATTTCAGATCGTGACAAGTGGTATCAGAGCTAAAGGTTGAGTAAGAACTTTAGATGCAGAGCATAACACATTAGATGGCTCATTAGAGATATGGCCAAGTATATCCTAGAATGAGTATAAACCGAGAGACTGAAACCCTAAATTTTCTTGGTCTATTTCTTTATAACTGTTGATATTCCCTAAGATATCTCGTCCATATATCTGAATCAAATTTTCTTACTAATTATAGATAGTAAGAATGAGTGGGCGAAGAGGAAGAGCTAGGGATCGGGGAAATGCTACCACAATTGGTCAGGCCACCGCAACAGCAGAAGCAACTTTATCTACTTATTATCAGCTGAATCTAGCTGATCTATATAAGAGCTTCTCAAGACTTGGTGGTAAGCCGTTCACTGGCAAGGAGTCAATTGTTGAGGCCTAAGCATGGATCAGATCATGTGAAAGAATTTTTAAAGGATTAAAGTTGGAAGATGATCAAATGCAACTCATAGCTTCTTTCAGCTTCAAGAAGAAGCCCTAGCATGGTGGGAGACAGTTACTGTAGATGAGCCAGAAGAAGAATTTACCTGGGAACGATTTGAAGAAGTGTTTGAGAAACGCTATATGCCTTCGGCTTGTATTTCCCGAATGTGCCGAGAATTTATGGACTTGAAGCAGGGGAGTTTATCATTTGAGGAGTACTTAAACAAATTCAACGAATCGTCTCGTTTTGGTCCAGAATTGGTAAACACGCTTCTAAAGAAAAATGAAAGGTTCATTCGTGGGATGAATAAAAAGTTCCACGAAAGGATGACTAGTCACGTCAAAGAATCTTTTTCAGATCTAATCGATATGGGGTACAGATATGCTACCCTGGATATGCAAGAGGCCCCGGTGGAGAAAGGAAATATGAGCAATCAAAATTAGAAGAAAAGGAAATCCGTAGGCAAGAAACCATGGCAGGATAAGGAGAAGAAGAAGAGCAATCAGGAAAACCCGGCAGGGAATGTTACCTGTTTCAATTGTCTAGAAAAAGGCCATTATTCAAACAGTTGCAAGAAGCCAAAGAGGGATCCTCTGTACAATCAAAACCCAGAAAATGCTATTACTGTCAGAAACCGGGACACGAAGTTAAAGACTGCCCAATAATGAAGCAAGCTTAGACAGCAAAGGTGTACACAGTCAAAGATAAACCTGCAACCTCCAAAGCGTATAAAGGGAAAGGAGTTCTGGAAGGTAACGTTATTATCTATGATAGAATTGTTAGGGTTTTGTTTGACACGGTTACTACGCATAGTCTTATCTCTCAACAAGTCGTAAATGAATTAAATCTTGAACCTGATTTTGTCGACGAGCCCATTTGCGTAAAGAATCCAGTTGGCGTCCCCGCGAACCATTTCCTATGATGTAGAGACGTTCCTATCTCATATTCTTGTTACCAATTCCCTATCAGTCTCTTTGTCCTTGATTTTAATGAGTTTGAAATCTTATTCGAAATGGGTTGGCTAACGAAGCACGAAGCCAAATTAGATTGTAACAATCGGTTGATTTCGATCAAAACCAAATTTGGAGATTTCATTGAGGTTTCTTGTGAGGACCCGAGTCCTAAAAGAGATGTGTTGATGTATAACTTGGGTTATCCCGAACCTAGTCTGGAGTCTATACCTATCATCTGAGATTTTCCTGACGTATTCGAAGAAGTAAAATCCTTACCTCCACACAAAGAAATAGAATTTAGAATTGACCTAGTACCCAATGCTCGTCCTCTTGTTCATGCCAGTCGCATGATGGCAGCCAGCGAAAGAATTGAATTAGTCAAGCAAACCAGTGATTTGCTAAATAAAGGGTTAATTCGTCCTAGCGTTTTCGAATGAGGTTCAGCTATGGTATTCATACTAAATCTGACGGATGTTTGAGATTGTGTGTGGACTACCACGATCTCAATAAGCTAACACTCAAAAACAAATTTCCTCTACCCAGAATTGATGATTTGTTTGATCAACTGCACGGTGCTCGTTTCTTTTCGAAGATGGATCTAGCCCAGGGATTCCATCAGCTACGAATTGCCGAAGATTGTGTTCATTTGACTGCCTTCAGGGGTCTTAAAATGTTCTACGAATGGTTAGTCATGCCTTTCGGACTAACCAATGCTCCCGCATACTTCGAAGATTTAATGACCCGTGTATTCCAGGAAGTATTGAATAAATTTGTGCTTGTGTTTATTGACGATATTCTGTTCTATTCCAAGACCGAGAAGGAGCATGCTGAGCATCTTAGAATTGTTCTGGAGATATTAAGGAAGAATATTCTGTTCGCCAAATTTTCCAAATGCTATTTTTGGGTCAAGGAAGTTAAATTTCTCGGGCACATTGTTAATGAAGAAGGAATTTCTGTTGATCCTAGCAAAGTTTCCACTATTCTTGACTGGAGGAAACCCACTACTCTGAAAGAAGTGCGAAGATTTCTAGGTTTAGCGGGTTATTATCAGAAGTTTGTTCAGGACTTTTCTAAGATAGCTAGTCCCTTGACTAATCTAACGACGAAGAATGCTAAGTTTGTTTGAACTTTGAAATGTGATGAAGCTTTTAAGGAGTTAAAAAGGAGATTAACTACTGCTCCTGTTCTCGCTATTATCAACGGGAACCAGGATTTATCTGTCTATACTGACGCTTGTGGTGATGGTTTGGGTGAGGTACTAATGCAGAATGGGAAGGTAATTGCCTACGCGAGTAGAAAATTACGTCCACATGAAAGAAACTACCCAACACATGATTTGGAGCTTCTAGCTGTTATTTTCGCTTTGAAAATCTGGCGACACTATCTTCTGGGTATAAACCTCTTTCGGCTTTCCTAACGATTTATGAATTTAACTCTAACTTAATAAATATACTTATTGAACTCTCTTTGATTTAAGTGAAAAGTTTGAATTATTCACCGACCACGAATCTTTGAAATATCTCTTCACCCAGAAGGATTTAAATCTAAGGCAACAACGATGGTTAGAATTTCTAGCGTCCTATGACCTAGATATTCAATATACACCCAGGAAAACCAATGTAGTTACCGATGCTTTGAGTAGGAGACATGCGGTGCTTGCATATCTTGTTGTCACTCCTACCCTCGTTGAAAAGATAGCCAGTAAGCAGACAGAAGACAAGTTCCTTCGAGAAATTTGTAGAAGAATATATCGAGGCGAGGATTTCAGTTTTGGAATCGATAGTAATGAAATAGTAAGACTGAAAGGCAGGTTGTATGTGCCAGATATCCCGGAATTAAAACGTGAAATTTTGGACGAGTGCCACAAATCTAAACTCGGTATCCATCCAGGAGTTAATAAGATGTATAGAGTTATCAAAAGAACTTTCTGATGGAAGACAATGAAAAGGGATATTTCTATATATATATGAGTCGCTGTGCTACTTGTTAACAAATTAAAAGCGATCGGAAGAAGATGGCAGGTTTACTCCAGCCTTTGGAGGTACCCAAGTGGAAATAGGATCAAGTATTGATGGATTTCATAGACGGGTTGCCCGTACTCGGAAAAGCAATGAAGCAATTTGGGTTATTGTGGACCGTTTGACTAAGACAGCCCACTTTATACCAGTGAAATCCACCCGAACTGCGACAAGCTTAGCTGAATTATATGTGAAATAAATTGTTCGTCTCCACGGTATACCCAACAGTATAGTGAGTGATCATGATCCGATCTTCACTAGTAGATTTTAGGAGGCATTTCAAGCCGCATTGGGAACAAAACTGAACTTTAGCACTGCTTATCACCCACAGTCTGATGGGCAGACTGAAAGGATTAATCGAATCTTGGAAGACCTATTGCGTGCTTGTATACTTGACTTTGGTGGTTCTTGGGAGGACCATTTGCATCTGGTCAAATTCTCATACAATAATAGCTATCAGGCCAGTATCGAGATGGCTCCTTTCGAAGCTTTATATGGTCGTCCGTGTCGATCACCTACATGTTGGATCGAGTCAGGTGATAGACTCGTCCTTGGACCAGATATGATTAAGGAAGCCACAGAGAAAGTCGATTTTATACGAAAGAAATTGAAAACGACTCAAAGTCGTCAGAAGTGTTATGCTGATCGCAGAAGAAGGGATTTGGAATTCCAGGTTGGAGATTCTGTTTTCTTGAAAGTTTCTCCAATGTGGGGTGTGTTAAGATTTGGGAAGACTGGTAAGTTAGCACCATGGTATATTGGTCCTTTTCATATTCTTGAGAGGATCAGTCCTTTAGCATATCGAATGCAGCTACCCAGCTGGTTATCTTATGTGCATGATGTCTTTCACATTTCTTACCTTCGGAAATATGTGCATGATAGTGTCATTGTGGAGGCAGTTCGGCAGGATCTAGAGATCACTCCCAATTTAATAGTTAAAGGAGAACCGATAAAGATTATAAATCCTGATGAAAAGCAATTAAGTAACAAAGTTGTTAAATTAGTTAAAGTGCAATGGAGTGGCGATCCAAATGATTGTACTTAGGAAACATCGGATAGTATGCAGAAGTCCTATTCCAACTGTAGAGTGGATATTTCGACCTAATCTGGTAAGTCATTTTCTATCTTTTTCTGTATTCATATATTCTTGTTTTGTCTTTCTCTCTCTTTCAAATTTCGAGGACGAAATTTCCTTAAGGGGGAAACTTTAACATTCCCAAAATTATATCAATTTAAAATTTAGTAATTAATGTGGATTTTGGAATAAATTGTGAAATTAATTTGAATTTTTTTGAAAATAAATAAAATAAGTATTGAGTTATATACATATATAAATAAGATTGTAAAATTGCATTTGAATTCAACAATTCAAGAATATAAACATTTTTTAAAACAATTTGAATTTAATTATATGAGTATATATACATATAAATGGATTATAATTCAAATTTGAATTTGGATTTGAATTAAAAAATTTAAATAAATGCCTTACGAAAATAACTTGCATTTGAAATCATAAACGGGTAATTTATTTAATGTAAAAAAATTTGTTAAAACATTTCTTCTTTTAAAATTTGTATATAAAAAAAATAGGAGATGTATTAATTAATAAAGTAAATATGACATAAGTTTTTCAACTCATCTAAAATACAAGTGTTAAGCATGAAATAAGAGATAATATAAGCGTTGTTCATATAATAAGTATGTTTAACAAGTGTAATGATTTTGGACAAATGTCATTTTATTTCATATTTGAAAAAAATATAGGAAACAAAATATTATAAACCCTTACCTCCTCTCTCTCTCTCTTCTCTTTTACCATTATTTTCAAAAGACAAAAATATGTAAACATTTTAAAGCCAGCAAAAATTCAGAAACAAAATAATCAAACTAGGCAACTTCCTCAACATTTAAACAAAACAAGACCCAGTAGGAAAAAAAATCTGAAAAAAAATCTTCTCAGGATTTCAAACCAGAGAAACAAATTCAAATAAGCAACACATCAAAGTAGTTCAACATCAAAGAGGGGTTCAATTTCAACAATTAAACAAAAGCAAAAAGATCATCACATAAGCAAAAGAATCAGGAGCAACTATAGGCTTTCAAAGCTCAGTCTTCAAGTTGCAGACAGAAGTTCTTCTCTTTTTTGTAAAAAAAAAATCAAAAAAAACTGTAAGTAAGTTTGAATTTGAGTTTGTTGTTGAGGAATTAAGTAAGAAAATCCATTAGAGATTAAGCAAATTTATATTAACACGTTGCAGACAAAAAGAAATCAAGATCAAGTTAAAAACATTTGCCGAAATTTCAAATTCTCAAAACCTAGACAGAAAGCTTTTTGTTCAAACTCCACAGGTGCGTAAACTTTGTTATTATGGAATTCAAATATGTGTTAGATCATGATTGAAGTCAAGATTGGTTGCATGTATATAAAATGTGTGCATATGTAATCCCTGTGCATGTTGATATACAGGGATCTTTTACCCTATTTTTTCTAGTTCCAGATTTCTTTAAAATCTATCAAAAAATTCCATAACCTCTGTTTTAGTTGTTGTTAGGATGAATTGTTAAATTGAAAAGTGTGCCAATTTATCAAAACCTAAATTTAAAAATACTTTAGAAACAAATATCTATTGTCTCTTGTCTCGAACAAGAATTTGTAGTAAACCCATCTTGTGATAAAAATTTAAATTCTTTAATTACTTGATTTGACTTTATAACCCAAAACATCTTAGAAAATGTTGATTTTTAAAATTAAAGTCACGATTTAGTTGAGTAACTCGAGAGAAATGGATGGATGAACATAATGTGGGTTTTATACTTTTTCTGATGATCGGCGATGTATTTCATCACGTGACCGTGACAGTAGCTAGTATGAAGATTTGAGATCATGGAAAAATTGTTGAATAAATTTACAAATCATCATGGGGGTCTAATTCTGACAATCTAGGGTTTAACCCATGTTTTGTTCGTCACTGGAAATTTGATTGCCGCGAGTTCATTAGAGAACCAGAAATGATCGCATGTGCGCCAATCGAAGCATTAATCATCGTTGAAGCTTCAAGCACGGTCGCACGACCTTTGATGGTCGGAGGAGGGAGGACGTGGCATTTTTGGTGATCAGTGTTTTGTTCCAATTGATGGTGAGTGACGAAATTTTGAGTTCGTCGATGTTGTGGACTTCTGGGTGCTCCGGTGGCCAGGGGAGGTTCTCAATGACCTATCGACAGTCGTAGCAACGATCGTAGTCGGCTGGAAGAAGCATGCATGCGCACAGTGTTGATGGGTATCGGGAAATTGGGTTTTGGGAAAGAAGCCTCGGTGACTCGAAGTTGCAGTCGTGAGGTTCACATACTAGCTCGAGTCCTAACTCGAAGCAAATTTTTGTGTATGCCGGGAAGGTTCAATACTTATACAAATTTAAGTTGGAAAAGATTTCACACGGGTCAATTTTTGAAAGAACTCAAAACTGTGAGGCATTTTGATCGGGGGCGACTCGAAGCAGTCTCAGGTCTGCCATGTGAAACTGTTTTTACCTTAAATTAAATTCAAACTTTTTAAACATTTTCCTTTTTATTTTAAAACCTTGTTTTTAAAATGATGATTTTGATTAAAGCTTGAATTAATTAAGGATTTAAAAAAGATATTTTCAAAGTAATAAAATTTAATTTATTTAACTTTGTTACATTATAAAATTATTTATATTAAATAAATAATGTAATTAAAAGGGATAATTGAGATAAAATTTTATCTTTACCTTTTAAAGTAATTATGTGATAAGGATGATTTATTAAACAAGATTTAAAGATAATCAAAGTAAATAAATGAAGATAAAAATATTTATCTTTTGATTTATTAAATAATTAATGATTGTTAATACAATTACTTAAAAAGTAATTACTTAATTAGTTACTTAATATCAAAGATTAATTAAGTAAATAATTAAGGTTAATTGATTTGTAATTAATCATTAATTAATTAATTAAGGAATAATTAATTAACAAAAGTAATTAAGATTTAATTAATTAATAATTGAAGGATTAATTAATTAAGATAATTAATTAAGGAATAATTAATTAATAAAAGTAATTAATTTATAATTAAGGATAATTAATCATTGATTAAAGTTAATTAATGAAAGTAATTATATGGTTAATTAATTTAAATCACACAATTAATTCATCTTAATTAAAGATGATTGATTATTATCGAATGTTGTGTATTGGATTGATATTTCTGATATGTAATTGTGATGCTATGTAATGTGAATTGCTTTGTGCTGAGCTGTGATATCTGTGATTTGTTTCTGTGAATGTGAAAACCCATGAGCCGTAAAACGACATTTAAATTTCGATGCGACAGGGAGTCGGATTCCAGTTGGTTATCTGAAACCCACATCGAGCCTTAATAGTAAATCATTGTGAATGATATATCCACGTGTTTTAAAATTAAGGGCTCACTATTCGGTTTAGCCGGAAGAGGACCTTTGTGTCATATAACCCATTCCGAATATGTGATATGACGAAATGGAAAGCATTTGAAGACGGTGGTGAAGACCGGGTGTCTTCGAGAACAATAAGATAACCTATCGAATGTCTTTGCACTAAGTTGCTCCGGTATAGAGATCTTCACATGTGATGGGGAGTCCGATCGGGATTGTGGATACCTGGACTGCAAGGGCTTCTTCCTTTATTGGACGAAGTGCCTTCGGTTCTGTTCGAACCCAAAACAGACTTGTATGGTTGTATGTCTGACATTACACTTTGAGATATAAAGAAGATTTCTTTCAAATACATTTCTGTTGGTCGAGGAGAATTTATTCTCTTAGCTTAACACCCTAATCTGAGACATACAAGCTCAGAGGTTATGTAGTTGAAGGTTATTAGTGATATACTCCCAATTTGGTAACATGGCATGCTCAGTGCTACTATGTGTTGCTGATCATTTGTTGATCATTTTTTGATCAAAGCAAGGCTTTTGTGTAAAGTGTAGCTTTGTGGACGAGACCTCATCGGACCTCACACCCCGAAAATAGTCGAAACAGGGAAGATGCGGCAAGATTATGAGGGTCGCGCCCTTTAGGGTATGTCATTTCCTTTTGGAAAAAGATGGTATCATGGTATGGAGCACAGATACTTAAACTATGTGGTTGCTGCAAATACACTACTGTGTGGTTGTTGATTTGTGGTTGAGGGCCCTCGGATAAAGGTCGCAAATGACCGGGGGATGGCATACTCGAGTAGTAATTACCTAGTTACAGAGGTAACTCGGCCTTGTGTTGGCAGAGAGCCGGGTAAGTTCTCGGGACGTCCCTCTAGAGGCGTACCCATGTGGCATAGGAAGTTCCTTAGCCTGACCATTTGTTGGAAAATCCAAAGAAACAATACGAGCCTTGTACTGTTTTAGTTGTATAACCTGCCATGCAGCGTGGCGGTAACCTGCTATAAAACAAGGTAGCTATAGTAGGCGTACAATAATGGTTGTATGCTGGCTAAGATTAATATTATACTTTCGAAATATTTTTCTACACTATGCACTAGTAATAATATCAAAGAATTTTCTCGTGTCAAGCATGTTTGACTATCATAAGAAGAAATCTCCCCTAATTCTGCGATTGCATTGTGTGTGTGGCGGGAGGTGTTATAGTAGTTTCATTTTTCCAAAAGCATATCAGATTTCTTTTATAAAAATGTTTTTGTTTCTATACAACTGTTTTTGTTTACTCATACCAGTCCCATGACTGACCCGGAGTTTATTGTTCCCTTCCTAAACTTTGGGTGTCCATAATTTCCACATGAGCAGCCTAAAAACAGGTTATCCGCGTTTGGAGCTAGCTTGGAAGTCTTTTGGTTTGGAAGCTATCGGTTTTTGAAGGCTTTTGTCTTAGAGGTCTTTTGGAAGCTTTTTGGATCTCAAGGTGCTTATTTTGGAAGCTCGTTATCGCTCTCTTTCTTTGGAGACTTTCTTGAAGTATGATAACTTGTTGTTCCGCTGTGATGTTTCTATTTTGAGTATAAAATACTCTGATGTTGGTAATGGTGTTGTAATGGATATTGTTCTGATGTTGTATTTGTGATATTGATCAATGCTATTCATTTTGTTTCCACTGTTTATTTTCATCTAATGTTGTTATAAGCTCCATCCGAACTGGAGTTCGATGTTTGAATCTTCGACAGTCGAATAAAAGTGAAGCATTTGATGTCGAATTTCAAACACTGAATTTCAAATCGTGACACCGACACACACTCTAATGTAGTCGCACACATGGGGGAGGTTTCTCATTATAGTAGTCAAACATGCTTGATGCGCGAAAATCCTTTTGATATTATTTTTAGTGCATAGTGCGAAAAAACATTTTGCAAGTATAGTATTAATCTTAGCCCGCATACATACCATTATAGTATGCCTACTATAGCTACCATGTCAAATGACAGGTTCTACAACTGAAATCGTAAAGGGCTCGTATTGTTTGTTTGGATTTCCAACAAATGGCCAAGGCTAAGGAATTTCCTTTATCCGAATGGGTACGCCTCTGGAAGGACGTCCCGAGAACCTAAATGGATCTCTGCCAACACAAGACCGGTTTACCTCTGTAACTAGGTAACTACTGTCATGAGTATGCCATCCTCCGGTCGTAACCGATCTTTATCGAGGTGCCTCAAATGCCAACAACCACATAAGTAAAATATCTGGGCTCCATACCCTGATACCACTTTTATCCAGAAGGAAATGCACATACCCTTAGGGTCGCGAACCCCATAACCTTGCCGCATCCTTCCTGTTTCGACCATTTCTCGGGGTGTGAGGTTCGATGAAGTCTCGTCCCACAAAGCTACGCTGTACACAAAAGCCATACTCCGATCAACCAATGCTCAGAGCTTAGCATGCCACATTACCAAATTGGGAATATATCACTAATAACGATCAACTACATAATCTCTTAGCTCGTACGTCTCAAAGAAGGGTGTTCAGCTAAGAGAATTAATTCTCCGCCACCAATAGAAATGTACTTGATAGAAACCAGCTTTATATCTCAAAGTGTAATGTCAGATATACATCCATACAAGTCCATCCTGGGTTTGAATGGAATCGAAGGCACTTCGTCCAATTAAGGAAAGAAGTCCTTGCAAATTCGGATATCCTCAATCACGTCCGGACTCCCCATCACATAGGGTAATCTCTATACCGGAGCAACTCGGTGCAGAGATAATCAACAGGCAATTCTTGCGTTCTTGAAAATACTCGGTTTTCAACCGCCGTCTTCAAATGCAATTCCATTCCATCGTATCATTATTCGAAATGGGTTTTCGACTTAATGCCTTCCCCGGCCTTCCCGAATAATGAGCGCTTATTTAAAACATATGGGTACATTCGAATCTTAGTTAAATCACAACTTATTTCCCAAAACCTTTACTTTTGAACGGTTTGAATAAATTTCCATTTTTAGATCTTTAAAACAAAAGATCCATCTTTTATAATTCAATGTAGAACATTATATTCACACAGCATCACAGATAAATATTTATGACGGCTCAATCCAAAGCATTGCACATCACAGATTAACATACTATAAATATTGATCAATCCCAACATTCTATACAAAAATCATCTATAAGCAAGATTAATTAATCCCATAATTATAATTAATTTAATTAACTCAAAATAAATTAATTACTTATGAATTAATCACCTGACCCTGCTTAATTAACATTAAGTAATTACAAACCATTTTAATTAATTATTGAATTAATTAATCACGTAATTACTTTCATTAATTAATTATCCTTTAATTACTGATTAATTATCCTTTAATCATTAATTAATCCTTTAATTATTAATTAGTTAACCTTTAATTACTAAATTAATTAACCTTTAATTACTTAATTAATTAACCTTAAATTACATAATTAATTAACCTTCAATTATTAATTAATTAACCTTCAATTATTAATTAATTAACATTTAATTATTAATTAGTTAACCTTTAATTACTTAATTGATTAACCTTTAATTATTAATTAATTAATCTTTAATTATTAATTTATTAATTATTCTTTAATTACTTTCATTAATTAATTAATTAATCTTTAATTACCCAGACCTTAATTAATTAAAAGATAAACCATTTATCTTAGTTAATTACTTAATTATCATTTAAATCTTATTTAAATTAAATATATGAAATTAATTTATACAAAATCACTTGAGACTTTTTTATTTAATTAAAGATTAATACACTTATCTTGATCACCCACTTAATTAAATAATTAAATTAAATTTGAAAACACTAGGAGATTTAATTAAATAGTTAACCTAATATAAAATTCTTCAATTCCAAATCAATTTACTTTAAATAAATTCAAATTTAAAAATTTAATCTTGTTTAATAATGCTTTGAAAACTTGATACAAAATTTACCTTTGCTTTGGAACTTTGTACATTTCTCTTTATGCTTTAAAACATGGATTCCTTTTGCTCTTAAACCTGGTACAAAATTTACTTTCATTTTTTTTAAAAGCCTGTTATCTTACAAAACAAGCCCGAGCCCACCACAAAACTCCCCAAATAATCACACAAGCCAAACCCTTATTTACTCGTGCCCGTCCCCGAGCTCAATCTCTTCTTCTCCGATCCCCGATCAACCCAGCAACAACATACACGAATGGCACATGTGCATGTGCATACGAGATCTGGCCATCTCAGACCAAGGCTTCGACCATCGTCGAGTTGCCGACTTCCTCTCCATCGTCATGACCACCCAGATCTAACAATTTCGCCTGGAATCGAAATCAAGCAAAACGTAGCATCACAGGAACCCAACTTGATTAATAAAACCTCCTCGCGTCGCCGCCTCAGATCGCCAGAGACTTCGCCACCATGACCAGACTTCAGCCGTAGCCCCACGCCTCGATCCCCCTCACTCCGGTCAAGTCCGATGCACCCACGACGTCGCTACGCCCTCAAATACAACGTCGATCAAACTTGATCGTAAAACCCTAAATCGCCAACGACCAACCACATCGATGATCAAAAAATCCTCCAACCATTGTTTTGATGATCTCCAGACATCCAGCCACCTCCAGCTTCAACCCGCGAATCACCCATCATCGATCGACGAGAAATCGATGAGATTAGTGATTCCGTTCAACTCGAGGAATCTCAACACCCACAACAATTAAAATCACGTTTTGATTATCAAAATTCATCATTTCTCAATATGAATTAGTTTATATAATTAAAACTTGAAATTTTAAAAATCAAATTTCAGTCTTGAATTTTATATTCTCTGTAATTTATTCTTTAGAAATATTTACCCAATATTTTCACCTAAAACTATTTTTAAAAATAAAATAACATCCATATATGCATCTTTCCTTTGGACATCATAGCCAGAAATTGTATAGATGAAAAGATATGATTTTCTTAAGGTTGTTTGAGCCTGTAATTTATGAACAGAGTTTGAATATACATACGCACAGACATGCACAGGCATTTCATTTTTTTTATACACATGCAAATACTTTGATCCATCCAAGCAAACATATCTACAACATTACTTTAATTATTTATCACATACATCAGATAATTTAGCTTATAAGATTCAAGTTTACTCACTTGTACTAATGAACAGAGAAAAGCCTTTTGAAAAATCTAGAAGTTTGATTTTGACTTGATTTTGATCTGCTTTGTTTCTAGTTGAATTTGAATTTGCTTAGCTAGCTTCGGATTGAAATTTGTAAAAATGATTTGCTTTAGTTTTTAAATCTCTGGTTTTGTTTTTAGGTTTTTAATTTTAATTGAATATAAGAAAGAAAAATGAGAAGAGGAGGAGTATAGATATATTATATAACCTAGTTTTCCCTAATCATTAAATTATTTTAAAAAAAACTAATGACACTTGCAATTATAGGTTACAATTAACTTACAAATGTTTAATGCATGTTATAATTTTTACACTTGTTAATTTTGCATGCATTAATGGTTTTATATAATTTTACATTATATGATATTTAGTTTATATGTTTTATGTTTTTATATTAACATATGTTTTTATGTTTTATATTAATATATATTCGAACTATATTTATTTTATGTAATTTTTCTAAAAGAAAGTATATAAAAACAAAAGAAATGAATCTTTTTATTAAATCCTATTTAAGCTATCATACATTTTAATTAATGAATATTTATTTTTAGTTATTTTTAAATACAGAGTTTTAAATCAAAATTATTTTTAAGGTATTTATTTTGAATTTCAAATAAAAATTCTATTTACAATCTATTTATATATATACATAAAATAAACACTTATCTTATTTGTTTTGGAAAAATTCAAATTAGTTCACAAATTAATCCTAAAAATTATATTAATTACTAAATTAAATTTGGCTTAAAAATGGGATCATTACAAATTCCCCTTAAGAAAATTTCGTCCTCGAAATTTGATAGACAGGGAGACAAACAAAGAACATATTAACACATAAAAAGATAGAGAAATGGCTTACCAGATCAAGCCGAAATATCCACTCTACATTTGGGATAAGACTTCTGCATGCTTTTTTTTAGTGTTGGGAATAAATCTGAATATCATCAATAAATACGAGAACAAACTTATTCAATACTTCACGAAATACTAGGGTTATCAGGTTTACGAAATATGCAGGGACATTGGTTAGTCCGAAGGGGATAACTAACCATTGGTAGAATGTATCAGGACCCCTGAAAGCAGTCAAATGAATACACTCTTCCGCAATTCTCAGTTGATGGAATCCTTGGGCTAGGTCCATCTTGAAAAAGAATCGAGCACTGTGCAGTTGATCGAACAGGTCATCGATTCGGGGCAAAGGAAATTTATTCTTAAGGGTTAACTTATTAAGATCACGATAATCTACGCACAATCTCAAAGATCCATCGGACTTGGCTACAAATACTACAGCTGAACCTCAACTGGAATGACTAGGTCGTATAAATCCTTTCTCAAGTAAATCTTGGGTTTGCTTAACTAACCCTACTCTTTCCCTTGGTGCCATCCTACGACTTGCATGCATAACTAGACGGGCATTGGGAACCAAGTCAATTCTAAATTTGATTTCCCTATGCAGAGGTAAAGACTTAACTTCTACAAATACGTCAGGAAATTCTCGAACAATAGGTATGGATTCCAAACTCGGGTCGGAATACCTTAAAGTATACATTAGCTTGTCCCTCTTCGGACTTGAATCCTCACAAGAAATCACAACAAAATTTCGTTTGGTTTTGATCGAAATCGTTCTATTGATAAAATCTAATTTAGCTTCATATTTTGTTAACCAATTCATTCCAAGTAAAATCTCAAATTCATTAAAGTTAAGAACGAAAAGGCTGATAGGAAACTGATGATGAGAATACGAAATAGCAATCTTTCTGCAATGTAAACAAAGATTCGCAGGGCCTCCTACTGGGTTCTTCACACATATATGTTTGTCTACGAATTCAGGTTCAAGATTTAACTCTTCTATGGTTTGCTGAGAAATAAAACTATGCGTGGCTTCAGTGTCAAATAGAACTCTAACAATTTTATCACAAATAAGAAGATTACCTTCCAAAACTCCTTTCCCTTTATCAGGTCCTGAGGTTGAAGTTTCATCCGTGCTTCAAATCGGTGAACTCTTGGTACATTCTGGAAATACCAGCGGAAGGCATATAGTGCTGCTCAAATAGTTGCTTGAATCTATCCCATGTAAATTCATCCTCCGATTAGGCCAAAGTAATGTTCTCCTACCATACCAAAGCTTCTTCCTCGAGCTACCAGGAAGCCATCAACCTCTTTTGATCATCATCCAATTTCAATCCTTTAAAAATCCTCTTACAAATCGAATCCAAGCTTGCACTTCAATAATAGTCTCCGTGGCTTTTAATAGTTTCCCTCCAAGTATTGAGAAATTCAGATATAACACTGCCAGATTTGGCTGGGGTTGGATGGGAAAAGTTTCTCCTTCCATTACTGTTGTTGTAGAGTCTCGACCATTTGTAGTAGTACTCCCCCTTCCCTTACCTCATCCTCGTCTTGCACTCATTCTCACTATTCGTAAATGGTAAGAAAATTATCTAGGCATACAGACAAGATATCTTAGGGAATATACTCATTCTAGGGCATTTCTAACCCTATCTCTAAAGAGTCACCTAATGAGTTATACTCCAAAGATAAACTTCTTACTCAACCTTTATCTCTGATACCAAATGTGACGACCTGACTTCAACCTTCGAAAATCTGGCATCCAATACATCACCCGTATTCAAATGCCGGAGATTCAAACGTTGGAGTCCGGTTCGCTGGATTCATAACACATTAGATGATAACAACACAATGGAAACAAAATAACTTTCATTCACACACTATATGGATTACAGCAAGTGACCAACATTATTAGAGCCCAAATATACTACACAACAGCAGAATACAACATAGCAGCGGAAAAAAAACATCAACATGGTCTTCCAAAAGAGTCCAACATACTGCATCTTCATTTTCAAAGCTCCAAAGTCCAAACCAAAATGCTCAAAACCAAAAGCTTCAAAGACTTCCAAATCCACATCTACCTCCCAACTTTGCTCCAGAACCTACCGATAACCTGACTCTAGGCTGCCCATATGGAAAATTAGGGGCACCCAGAGTTTAGAAAAGGGAACGATGAACTCTGAATCGGTCATGGGACTGGTGTGAGAAACATAAAAACATTATTTGTACAAAAAGAAACCCGTTCATGCTTTTGGAAAATGAAACTACCATAAGTCTCCCAGCACATACTCAAATGTAATCGCACACATAGGGGAGGTTTCTCCTTATAGTAATCAAACATGCTTGATATGCGAAAATCCTTTTGATATTATTTTTAGTGCATAGTGTGGAATTTTTTTTGCAAATATAATATTAATCTTAGCCAGCATACGTACCATTTAGTATGCCTACTATAGCTATCATGTTAAATGGCAGGTTCTACAACTGAAATCATAAAGGGCTTGTATTATTTGTTTGGATTTCCAACAAATGGCCAAGGCTAAGGAACTTCCTTTATCCGAATAGGTACTCCTCTGGAAGGACGTCCCAAGAACCTAATCAGATCTCTGCCAACACAAGGCCAGGTTACCTCTGTAACTAGGTAACTAACTGTCATGAGTATGGCGTCTCCTGGTCGTAACCGACCTTTATCGAGTCACCTCAAACTCCAACAGCCACATAAGTAAAATATCTGGTCTCCATACCATACCACTTTTATCCAAAAGGAAATGCACATATCCTTAGGGCCGCGAACCTCATAACCTTGTCGCATCCTTCCTGTTTCGACCATTTCTCGGGGTGTGAGGTTCGATGAAGTCTCGTCCCACAAAGCTACGCTTTACACAAAAGCCATGCTTCGATCAACCAATGCTCGGCACTTAACATGCCACATTACCAAATTGGGAATATATCACTAATAATGATCAACTACATAACCTCTGAGTTCGTACATCTCAGAGAAGGGAGTTAAGCCAAGAGAATAAATTCTCCGCCACCAATAGAAGTGTATTTGATAGAAACCAGCTTTATATCTCAAAGTGTAATGTCAAACATACATCCATACAAGTCCACCCTGGGTTTGAATGGAATCGAAGGCACTTCGTCCAATTAAGGAAAGAAGTCCTTGCAAATTGGGATATCCTTAATCTCAACCAGACTCCCCATCGCATAGGGTAATCTTTATACCGGAGCAACTCGGTGCAGAGACAATCAACAGGCAATCCATTCATTCTCGAGAATACCCGGTCTTCAACCACCATCTTCAAATGCAATTCCATTCCGTCATATCATTATTCGAAATGGATTTTCGACTGAATGCCTTCCCTGGCCTTCCCGAATAATGAGCGCTTATTCAAAACATATGGATACATTTCGATCTTAGTTAAATCACAACTTATTTCCCAAAACCTTTCCTTTTGAACGGTTTAAACAATTTCCATTTTTAGATCTTTTAAAAAAAAGATCCACCTTTTATAATTTAATGCAGAACATTATATTCGCACAGCAATTCATCACAGATAAATATTTATCATAGCTCAATCCAAAGCATTTCACATCACGAAACATCACAGATTAACATACTATAAATATTAATCAATCCAAACATTCTATACAAAAATCATCCATAAGCAAGATTAATTAATCCCATAATTATAATTAATTTAATTAACTCAAAATAAATTGATTACTTATGAATTAATCAACTAACCCTGCTTAATTAACATTAAGTAATTACAAACTATTTTAATTAGCTATTGAATTAATTAATCACATAATTACTTTCATTAGTTAATTATTCTTTAATTACTGGTCAATTATCCTTTAATTATTAATTAATTAATCCTTTAGTTATTAATTAATTTACCTTTAGTTACTTAATTAATTAACCTTTAATTACTTAATTAATTAACCTTTAATTATTAATTAATTGTCCTTTTATTATTGATTAATTAACCTTTAATTACTTAATTAATTAACCTTTAATTACTTAATTAATTAACCTTTAATTATTAATTGATTAACCTTTAATTACTTAATTAATTAACATTTAATTATTAATTAATTAATCTTTAATTATTAATTAATTATTCTTTAATTACTTTAATTAAGTAATTAATCTTTAATTACCGAAGACCTTAATTAATTAAAAGATAAGCCATTTATTTTAGTTGATTACTTAATTATCATTTAAATCTTATTTAAATTAAATGTATGAAATTAATTTATACAAAATCACTTGAGACTTTTTTATTTAATCAAAGATTAATACACTTATCTTGATCACCCACTTAATTACATCATTAAATTACATTTGAAAACACTTGGAGATTTAATTAAATAATTAACCTAATATAAAATTATTCAATTCCAAACCAATTTATCTTAACAACATTTAACTTTAAAATTTTAATCTTGTTTAATAATGCTTTGAAAACTTGATACAAAATTAACCTTTGCTTTGGAACTTTGTACATTTCTCTTTATGCTTTAAAACTTGGATTCCTTTTTCTTTTAAACCTGGTACAAAATTTACTTTCATTTTTTTTAAAACCTGTTATCTTACAAAACAAGCCCGAGCCTACCACAAAATTCCCCGAACAATCACTCGAGACAAACCCTTATCTACTCGCGCCCGTCCCTGAGCTCAATCTCTTCTTCTCCGATCCTTGATCAACCCAGCAACGACATATACAAATGGCACATGTGCATGTGCACATGAGATCTGGATATCTATGACCAAGGCTCCGACCATCATCAAGTTTTCGAGCTTCCTCTCCGTCGTCATGACCACCCAGATCGAACGATTTCGCATGGGATCGAAATCGAGCAAAACGTAGCGTCATAGGAACCCAACTTGATCAACAAACCTCTTCGCGTCGCTGCCTCAGGTTGCCAGAGACTTCGCCACCATGACCAGACTTCCGCCCCAATCTCACACCACGACCCCCCTCACTCCGATCAACTCCGATGCACCCACGACGTCGACGCCCTTAAATACAACGTCGATCAAACTTGATCGTAAAACCTTAAATCGCCAACGACCAACCACACCGATGATCTAAAAATCCTCCAGCCATTTTTTCGATGATCTCAAGACTTTCAGCCACCTCCAGCTTTAATTCGCGACCCCACCTACTACCGATCGACGAAAAATCGATGAGAATAGCGATTCCATTCAACTCGAGGAATCTCAGCACCTATAACATTAAAAATCATGATTTGATTATCAAAATTCATCATTTCTCAATACGAATTAGTTTATATAATTAAAACTTGAAATTTTAAAAATCAAAATTCAGTCTTGAATTTTATTTCTTTGTAATTTCTTTTTCTCTGAATTATTTACCCAATATATTCACCTGAAACTATTTTTAAAAATAAAATAACATCCATACAAACATCTTTCCTTTAGAGATCATAGCCAGAAATTGTATAAATGAAAAGATATGAGTTTCTTAAGGTTGTTTGAGCCTGTAATTTATGATTAAGTTTGAATATACATACACAAAGACATGCACAGGTATTTCATTTTTTTATAGACATGCAAATACTTTGATTCATCCATGCAAACGTATCTACAACATTACTTTAATTATTTATCACATGCATCATATAATTTAGCTTATAAGATTCAAGTTTACTCACTTGTATATTGATAAACAGAGAAAAGCCTTTTGAAAAATCTTGAAGTTTGATTTCAACCTGATTTTGATCTGCTTTGTTTCTAGCTGAATTTGAATTTGCTTAGCTAGCTTTGGGTTGAAATTTGTAAAAATTATTTTTTTTAGTTTTTAAATCTCTGTTTTGTTTTAGGTTTTTAGTTTTAACTGAATATAAGAAAGAAAAATGAGAAGAGGAGTATTATAGATATATTATATAACCTTGTTTTCCCTAATCATTTTATTATTTTAAAAATAAAAAGAAACTAATGACACTTGTAATTTCAGGTTACAATTAACTTACAAATGTTTAATGCATGTTATAATTTTTACACTTGTTAATTTTGCATGCATTAATGATTTTATATAATGTTACATTATATTGTATTTAGTTTCATATGTTTTTTATTTTTATATTAACATATGTTTTTATGTTTTATATTTATATATATTCAAACTATATTTATTTTATGTAAATTTTTTAAAAGAAAGTATATAAAAGCAAAAGAAATGAATCTTTTTATTAAATCCTATTTAAGCTATCATACTTTTAAATTAATGAATATTTATTTTTAGTGTTTTTTAAAATATACCGTTTTAAATCCAATTTATTTTTAAGATATTTATTTTTGAATTTCAAATCAATATTCTATTTACAATATATTTATATATACATAAAACATACACTTATCTTATTTGTTTTGGAAAAATTCAAATAAGTTCACAAATTAATTCTAAAAATTATATTAATTACTAAATTAAATTTGGCTTAAAAACGGGATCGTTACAAATTTGGGTAAATTAGGTTAATGCAATAATGAATAACATGATGGAAAATCAATCGGGAGAGAAGCAAAGGTATAACCCATACGGTAATTTGATTACGATAATTCTTCAATGATTTGGTGTTATCTTAGATGTCGAGACTCCGATTACCATCCATATTCAAGCGTGTTTGATGATAAGTCTTTTGTAACATCCCCCGTTTTGAGGTCCGAAGTTAAGTGTTATGGATGCTTCAGTCATCCATGGTTATTTATTTCTGGTGGCAAATGCAGCTACGTTGATCTTTTTGCTAATACAAAAAACAAATAAATATGAAAATTCAATACAATTGTAAAAAATATTTTTTCTCATCTTATTTTATAATAAGATTTCAATTTCATTGCATAATCCCAATTTGCAAACCACGTTCAGAGAAAATATAATTATCGCAACATATTCCAAGAGTGACATATGAAGATGCCTCCTTAGATGATCAAAGTCAAATATCTGGCATTAATACAACTTGCCATTACAGCACAAAAGCAAAATCAAATCACAACGGAAATAGATACATAGCTCCTACTAGATAGATTGCCTCCTACACATCTCTGGAAGCTTATTCATTTAAAGAGAACTGAAAACGCCCTTACGATCAACCTACTTGAATAAATACTTGATAGTTTAAGGGGAAACCAAAAATTTTGGGTTCAACAAAAAGTCTTGTGTGAATAATAATCTACAGTCTCAAGTCAATAGATATCTAGTGAGATCACGCCGCCATGTGGAATGGATTCCCTTCACTAGCTCTTAATTAAACATCTTAACCATATAATGTGCTCCTACATCCATAATGGTTATAATAGAATAATATGATAAAGTATAAACATGTCATATGTACTGGATTACCATCCTGCATTTGTTAAACTACCCATCTAAGTTCTTATCGACTACCCATCTTATATTCATGTGGACCGTACATCTCACATTTTATTTTACTTAAACTAATTAGGCTATTCATCTCATATTTTATCCTTATAACCGATGGGGACTATTTATCCCACATCTACTAGTTTTCCAAGGATGATTATAGACCCTTAAATTAACCAAGTAGAGACTATCCATCTCTGGCATGATGCAGACTATCCATCATACATCCTATAGTTTTTCTAGGATGACCATGAGCCCATAACTTGGCCATTTAATTCATGTTATCCACATGTTTCTAATTATCCCATGTTACCGACATTTTTAACTATACTCTATGCTACCAACATTTTCAACATTAATCCATGCTATCCACATGTTTCTTTTTATCCTGTATTACCCACATGTTTAACTTTACTTCATGCTACCCACATGTTCACCAATAATCCATCATATCTTCATGTATAACTTATTTCTATTGGTTTCACCGATTAAGTTATTTCACTTTAGTTATTTATATTTCACGGTGACATACATTGGTGACCCCAAAAGATTTCATATCAAGCTCATTAAAATATACCTTTGTATCCTTAAAGTTCAAAGTTAAAATTTTGCAACAAATGGCTTTTCGCCATTTATAAGCTCGATGTGTATTAGCGTCGACATCCATCTCATGTAAATGTAAAAGCATAAGGCTTTTCGCCTATTAAAACTCAAAGACTAAATATGTGGCATCATGATCCTTGATGACAATGAATGCTCGATCTTCGTGATACATTGGTTATCCATCTATTTAAAAACTTGAAGACTAGTTAAAATCGGCATTGACAAGGCTCGATATCAATTTTAAAAGCGGCATAGAGTAACTCAATGACAAGTTTAAAAGTGGTTGCCTAGGCTCGATAACAATTTAAAGCGATAAGGGTTAGGTTTGATGATAAGTTAAATGCGGCTTTGAGTAGGATTGATGACCATCTGGTCGACGAAGTTGAAATTCAAGGTCACTTATAAAACAGAGCGATGTTGAAGTTATAAAGTTTGGCGACTCATAAAATATATGCGGCGACACTCCTCTTTGTTGCCCACCTCGAGGACCATCTCTCTATCTTTATTACTATAACCTCAACGAGGTTCAAACCCAATTTGCTTCATGCCAAACTCATTGAAATCATGCGTATTGGTTTGTTCCGTGTCGATGATGACGAAGTGTGGTGAGATGTTACTTGATATTGCCGATGTCGACATGGTAGAACAATAAATAATTTAGAAATTGCCAATTTTTTTATAAAAGTAGTACCTTTTCACCAAACCTCTATAATTTGTCAAAATCTTATTGACTAATAAAAGCTTTATCAATTTCTTTACTGAAAATCTGCTGCACATGATAGTTCGAAATATTAAAACATTTTACATTTCAACCCTTATTGCAAACATTTTACTTAAACAATTAAGCCCTTTTGACTTAACAGTTTATTTATCATTCCTAAAAACTTAGGAAATATCCACATAAATCAAAATAAATCAAGTTAATCACACTCTTATGTATATAAAAACTACAAAGCCAAAAACTTATTTTAATTATTTTAATAATTAAAACACAAAATTCACCAATTTAATCACTTGGAAAATTCATATAAAATCCATACTTGTTTGGAAAATTATAAAATTAAAAACCCATCTCCAAAATAGTGTCTTCCTCAACATAGCAAAATTTTAAATCATTTGGAGGACATGAATTTCGAATTTAATCCCAAGACCAAATTAAACAATTTCAAATCAATTCCGAAAATTCCCATTAACCATTATTCTACCCAAATAATGACTTTTTAATCATAACTTGACCAATCAAACACATAAGATTCGGCTATTACACACAATCGAATCAAAATAAGAATCAGGTGATGATAAGGATTATTATTCACCTTTGGTTAATGGTTGGAGTTTGAGACTTGGTATTGCTTTGATTTCCTAAGCTTTTTCCCCTGAATCTCTAGATTTTGACTTCCTTCAATGGTCGACCTCCCTTAGTTTTCTTTAGTTGTTTTGTGAATGATGGAAAAAGAGAATGGAATGAGGGTTAAGGTTTAAAGCAAAGGGTTTAGGTCTATTTCCTAAGATGACCCTCCTAATCATTCTCTTATATGTTAATTTTTTTAAACACATATCTTAATTCATTAAGGCACAACTAGATTAATTGCCCAAATCTCATTCTCCTTAATTATCTACATTAGTTTATTTAATCTATCCAATTAAATGTCCTAAATAATGTTGAACAAAAAAAAGGATGTTACAGGCTCACCCCTTAAAGAATTTCACCCTCGAAATGAAGTAAGGACTACAAAATAAGCATAACAAACATACAACCAAAGCTAGCATATTTTACCGACCATAAAATCTATATACAACAAATATATAACATGCCATCATAATAGCTCAAGATAAGTATCCTTAATCATGTCCTATGTTTCCTAAGTGTAGTCTTTCTCGTTGTCGCTTCACTGAACTTTCACCACTATCCTCTATTTCTCAAGTACATTCTTATCATGTTGAGATTGTACCGTTCCACTAATAAATCTTCCAATACAGTCGTAGTGATAGTAGTCTCTGGATCATGCATATACTTTCTAAGATGAGAGACATGAAACACATTATGGATCTTTGCTAAACTGGTCGGTAACTCAACTCAATATACGAGCTTTTTGATCCTCTCTATAATTGGGAATGGTCCAACATATCCCGGTGTCATATTCATTGACTTTCAAAAATGTACCACACCTTCATCGGTGATACTTTAAAACCTTATCTCCAACTGAGAACTCTATCCTTAGCCTACTGTCTGCATAAATTTTCTGTCTAGACCAAGATTGTTGGTCACTTACGTGGCTTTCCATATAAATCTTCGAAAGGTGCCATTGCTTTACTAGTCTGATAACTATTGTTGTAGGAAAACTCTACCAAGTGTGGGTGGTCTTCCCATGATACACCAAAATCTAGTACGCACGCTCTCAACAAATCCTCAAGTACCTTATTGACTCTCACTATCTGGCCATATGTCTGAGTGTGATAAGCGGCACTCATCTTAAGCTTGGTACCTAACACTTCCTACAGACTCTTCCAGAACTCACTAGTAAACAATGTATCTCTATACTGAATATATTACTAGGAATCTCATGCAGTCTAACTATGTTCTTCATAAATAACTTAGCCAAAACAGATGTCATTCTGGTTGACTTAATGGGAATGAAGTAGGCACTCTTGGTCAATCTGTCATCTATAACCAATATACTCTCATTTCCTTAATTCAACCTTGGCTACCTGTCAATAAAGTCCACGGTTATCGAATCCTATTTCCAAACTGGTATATCTAAAAGTCTGAAGTAACCCACTTGGTTTTTGATGTTCGGCTTTACTTGCTGGCAATTTGAACATTACTTTACCTATAAGCTAACATACCTCTTTATATCTTCTTAGAAGAAACTTCTCCTTATATCCTGATACATCTTGGTTCCTCCAGATAAATGGTAAACTTCGATCGATGACATTCCCTAAGAAATTCTTTCCTTAGGGCCAACATTCGGAACATACAGTCGTCCCTTCTTTCTCAACCATCCCTTTTGGTTAAGGCTAAAATCTCTCAAATCATCAAACTTAGTTCCAATCTTAAGTCTTATAATCATCTCGAGCAACAATGGATCATCTTTCTACTTAGAAGCAACCCTTTCAATCAAAATTGGTCAAACTTCCAAACAGGATATCATGGCAGTACTCTGACTAGAATTAGCAGTCGATCTTAACTGCACACTACACGTTGTCGATGCCTCAAGATCCTTCCATTCTACGAATATAGCTAACACCATATTCAGATGTTTTCTGCTAAGAGCATGCAGTACTTTATTACCCTTTCCAGGTGCAAACTCAATACCGAAATCATAAACTGCTAAAAACTTCAACCACCTATTCAACTCCTTTTGAGAGAATAAATTACATAAAGACTAATGATCCGTGTACAACTCGAATCTTTCTCCTAAAAGACAATGTCTCCGCACTTTCAATGTGAAGATCACCATTGCCAACTGTAAATTATGGGTCGGATATCTTACTTCATGTAGTCTGAGCTGTCGAGAAGCATAGGCAATTACCTTACCCTTCTGCATCAACACAGCTCCAAATCCAATCGCACATGCATTGGTATACACTACTAACCCTTGATTACGGTCTAGCATAACTAACACCGAGGCATTAGTCAACAAATGCTTTAACTTAAGGAATGCTTCCTCACATTTTTCGGACCAAATAAAATTCGCGTCCTTTCTAGTTAGCTTAGTCAAGGGTGCTACTATCGATGAAAAATCCTTAATAAATTTTCAGTAATATCTAAGCTAATCCAAGAAAACTTCTTATCTCGGTCACTACCTCGAGTTTCTTCAAACTATTAACCGCTTTAATCTTAGCTGGATCAATTGATAACCCTTCTTTCGAGACATGGCCAAGAAACGTTACTTCTTTATTCCAAAATCACACTTTGAAAACTTCGCTTTCAGCTAATGTTGTCTCAGTGTCTCTAATACTATTAGAGGATGAACCACATGCTCCCTTTCATCCTGAGAATATATCAAAATGTCATCTACAACAACAATATGAACCTTTTCAAGTGCTCTTGGAAAATCCGGTTCATCAAATCTATGAAGAAAGCTGGCATATTAATTAACCCAAATTGTATTACTAACTACTCGTACAAACCATATCTTGTTCGAAATGTCGTCAAAGGAATAATGTCCTCCATCACTCTTAGCTGATGTAACCCTGTAGCCAAATCCAATTGGGAAAACACTTTGGCTCCACTCAACAAGTTGAATAAATCTTCGATTCTCGATAAAGGATACCTATTCTTAATAGTCTTCTCATTCAACTTATGATAGTCGATGCACAATCTCAACGATCCATCCAGTTTCTTCACGAAAACCGCTGCCGCTCAACAAGGCGAACTGCTTGGTCTAATATATTTTTTCTTCTAAGTCCACTAGCTATACCTTTAACTTCTTCATCTCGATAGGTGTCATCCTGCTAGGTGGCTCCTTACGGGGCCTGCTCTAGGTACAAGATCGATTCGAAACTCTATAGCTTGCTTCGATTGTAGTCTCGTAACTGGTTCAAAAATATCTGCAAATTTTCTTGCTACCAAAACCCGATTCAACTCTTCTTCTAATTCCACAACATTCATCAAAGCACAAATTCCTTGACTCGAATTCTTAACTGAGTATACTATTCGGTCACTATTACTAGGATGTCCTAATGATATTTCTCTATCCTGACAAATTATCCTAGCATCATATTTATTTAACCAATCCATACCCAATATGATCTCGAAGCCTACGAAATCAAAGACATACAAATTACGTGCAAACTTATAACCTAACAAATCATGTCCTAACTAGTCACATCTCATCCCTTAAGTTGCATACCCTCCTTTCGGATTCACACCCTCATGGAAGTAACAAGGTATGATGGTTCTAAGCATAATCTAAATACCAAACACTGAGATATAAATGAATGTGATGCACCGGTATTAAATAGGTCCCTAATAGGTGTACTATGGACCAAAACATACCTTCCATCATATATTTTCCCTTCTCAGCTGAGTTGGTCTAGAGGATGATGTTTCCAAAGCATAGACTTTACCTTCTCAGCCTTGTCTGCTTCTTGACACTTGTTCTTGTAATGCCCCACTTGGTCACAGTTAAAGCACTTCACATTATGCTTCCTCACAACCACTTTTCCATCACCCAAGCAATACTCATTAGCATATAGCTCCTTCTTATCACACTTATAACATACAATACAGCCTTCCCCTTCTTAGCTTCTCCTCTTTTCTGAGCACCCTTCTTCTTAAACAATTTCTTTTTTTCTTCTAGGAACCCCGAATCTCCGCTGACTTCTCCTTCTTGAAGGTAGAAAGCATTTCTTCATTTCTAGTTGCCATCTCCACTACTACATTTAATGGATCTCAAAGATGCGGCATAGTTGCCCTAGCAATGTCCAGCCTTAACCCCCAAATAAACTTCTTGTTCCACTTAATGACAGTGTCCATAGCGGCATATCCATATCTGGACAGCTCATCAAACTTCGCAAAATTCCCTAACACTGACATTTCCCCTTACTTCAAATCCATAAATATCCTGAGCAAAGAAGACTTAGCTACCTAGGACAAAAATATCTGCTTGAATCTCCTTCGAAAATCTGCCTAAGTTAATTCTTCCTCTGGCACACCTAAAATAAATCCACTCCACTAGAACAATGCTACACCCTACAATTGCCTTGAAGCCAATTTTGTCTTCTGCTCATCGTCCAACCAAGATCAGCAAAAATTCTCTAGCTATGCGAAATCCAGATTTCCACTTCTATAGCATCTTTAGTCATCAGAAAAGGCTTCCCACCCAAATTGACATAATCTCGACTTGGTTGGCATAGTTATTGCCAACTGGCGCCAAAGGATTTGCTAGTCCCGCATTCACAGCATTTCCTCCAGATATTTCTGTAGCTACTCGAGCTTGCATCTTGTTAAAAAAGAACTGATACATCATCACTATATCTACTGGTGGGGTTCCAACACTCATATTTGCATTTGCGTTTTGGTTAGTATTTGCCTGCCGACCCTGGTTTCTCCTAGTAGTGGGTCGAGCATTTCCATTACTTATGGTGCTTCCTCCACCTAGATTCACTCTTCCGTTTCCTGCTTCCATACCTTTCTTTCTCGTAAATCTGCATATGAGCCTTAGTGAGAAACAGAAGAACAGTTTACGAGAAAAGGGAAAACAAACTCATATATAGAAAAATAAACGTACGTTATTCTAACATTATACCAACCCCAATTTTATTCTTTGATTCATTGGATTATGTTGCAAAATCTTTTAGGTTTCAATTCCTTTTAATTTAACATAAACCCATGCTCTGATACCAAATTGTAACTTCCCCCATTTTAAGGCCCGAAGTAAAGTGCAATGGATGAAACACTCATCTATGGTTATTAATTTGCAATAACATAATGCAGCTATGTTAATCATTTTGATAATACTAGAAACACATGAATATGAAATTTTGATATAATTTTTTAAACATAAATTTTCTCATCTTATTTCATAATAAGATTTCAATTTCATTATATGATCCTAATTCGCAAATCACGTTGAGAGAAAATATAATTATTACAACATATTCCAAGAGCGACATATGAAGATGCCCACTTAGATGATCGAAGTCGAACATCTAGCATTTAATACAACTTGCCATTACAATACAAAAGAAAAATCAAAACACAACAGAAATATTTATATAGCACCTACTAGCTAGATTGCCTCATGCACATCTACAGAAGCTTATTCGTCTTAGAACCTGAAAATCCCTTTCTCTTAACCTACTCAAATGAGTACCCGAGAGTTTAAGGGGAAAACAAAAACTTTGGGTCAGACAAAAAGTCTGGTGTGAATAATAATCTATCATCTCAAACCAATAGATATCTAATGAGACCATGCCACTATGCGAAATGGGTTTCCCCTCACTAGTACCCAATTAAACATCTTAACCATATGTTTTAGCATCCACATGGTTATAAGAGAAAATTTTAACAGCGTATAAACATCTCATACGTACTAGATTACCTATCCCCCATCATTAGACTACCAATCTAAGTTCTTATTGACTACCTGTCTTATATTCGTATGGAGTACTTGTAACATCCCATTTTTGGAGGCTAAAAGCTAAGTGCTACATATGCTGCAGTCTTCCATAGTATTAATTTCTGGTGACAAAATACGGTAATAACAATGGTATCCTAATAAAAGAAGCGCTTGAATATGAACAAAATCATAGATTTTTAAAAAAAACATTTTACTGATTACATTTCAAAACAAATTCGTATCCAAATTACATAATTCCGTATCATTTCCCAAGTAAAGAATAATTATAATCATTACAAAATATGCCAAGAGCGAAATATGACGATGCCCCCTTGATTGATCAAAGTAATATAGTCATATCTAACTTAATACACACAGCGGAATCAAAACAAAATGGAACTGCAATCCTAATTAGCTATCGGATAGCCACCTGCTCGTCTTTGGAAGCTTTATTGCCAAAAGACTAAAACCTAAAAACCTTAACCCTCAACCTACTCAAATCAATTTTGAATACCCGAGAGTTTAAGAGAAAACAAAAAATTCGAGTCAGACATAAAGCCTGGTGTGAATAACTTTGTTACATCTTGGTTTACTGGTATTAAGTGAGACCACGCTGCTTAGCGGAACAGGTTTCCTCCCACTAATATCCTTTTCAAGCATATATTTTGCAATCCTTTCCTACAACCAAGCTGGTTAATCAATCTGATTATGTCAAAATACTAATATCCTTTATGCTAATTTTGGACTATCTATCCATAAAACAGGTAATATGTGAATGATCCGCCCACAATATAATAGCAAGGTTCGTTATGCTACAAGTGGACTATATGTCCATGCAACTGAGCTGACTGCCTACAACTGGACAACCGTCCGAATCAAAATGGACTAATTGTCCGAATTATTTTCTTAGGGTTAACTACCCTATATCTTTTTCCTTGAAAACCTTTTCAAAATGATTTAACCTTTTAAATTATACTTATACAAGGAAAATATATACTAAGATTTACTCTTAGCTATTTTGCCTAGATATATATATACACTTTAATCGAAATAATGTTGATGAATTTTAATAAGGATTAGCTGTTCTTCCAAAAAAAGTTAAAACTCTTTTTAACTTGAAAATACTTAGGCTACATTGCCTATTTATTACATTCGAAACCTTTGTTTAAAACCGTTAAACAACCCTTTCGAAACCATTGAAGGTAACCACTTCGAAACCATTGAAAGACCTTTTCGAAACTAATAAATATTGCCTTTCAAAAACATTGAAAAACCTTTCCTTTCTTTTCTCCAAAAGCTTCAAAGTATCAAACATCCTTTAAAACCTTTTAAATATTGCCTTTCTAAAACATAGAAAAAACCTTGCCTTTCAATCCTTTCGAAACCCTGGGGAACCACCCCTTTCAAAACCATTCATTAAAACCTTTCGAAACAGTCAGAACTCAATCCTTTCGAAAGCACTTTGGGTTCAATTTAAAACATATGGAACCTTTTGAAACCTTTCAAAAATTTACCCATTCGAAACCTTTGAAAAAACAACTCAGTTGAAACCATTTGAATTCAGCCTTCATGAAGAAAAAGGATCAGAAACCCATTAAAGTCGAAAGCATCTATTTTGAAACTATTTAAAACTGTCTCTTTTGAAACCAATTTGGGTTTTACTTCTATTATAGAAAAATAGTCTTAAAAACACTTAAGTCGAAAGCATCTGCTTCGAAACCATTTCTTAAGTAAAGAGGTGATGGTGTCGAAACCATCCCTTTCGAAAGCATTGGAGAGGGGGCCAGGTTTTTAGAAAACAAAACAACCTTTTCGAAACCATCTGGCTCGAAAGGTTGGAAGCGGCAGCTAAAGGCTTCGACTTAGTCAATGCTATCATTTAAAACAAAAGCGCAACCTAATCGAAACCATTCCTTTTAAAACCACTTGATCCAGTCGAAAGCCAATTTATTCGAAAGCAAGCATGCACATTTTTATTTTAAAAACAATGTACTGCCTCAACCCCTGGTTTCGAGTCTGTACCTTCTGCCCACATCCAATTCACTACGTAGAGTAAACTGATACTTTGTGCATGGTTTGGACTATGTCGGAAGCGAAGACTAGGAGGCGGGACTTGGTGCCGACGGTGTCGAAACAATGAAAAACATGTAGCAAATAGTTCTACCAAACCTGCTTCACGTGTCTAATTGTGATTAGTTGCCTCTTTCTTTACCAATAAAAAGTACTGCACTTTTCAAAAGTACTGCCGACCTTCCAGATTTAATAATTTAAGTTATTTTACGAAAAGCCCCTTCTCATCTTTAAATTATATAAAACATTTAAGTCCCACACTTTAAATAATTTTATATAACTATTAAAACATTTAGGAAAATCTACAAAAATTCTAGAAAATCTCTTTTAATATGTTTTTTCAACATATAAAAATTTCAAACCACAAATCTTTTACTATTTAACCGAAAATAATTATTAACCAAATTTAACATTTTCTTTACTAGAAAAATTCATATAAATTCCACATAATATCAGAAAATACCGAAAATTGTTACCCATCTCTAAAATATTATTTATGTTCTTCGTAAAAATTCATAAGGTATTTGGATGTCATTTTATAGGATTTTCACTTTAAAACATATCACAAAATCAATATGAACATGGATAAATCATCAATATCTATATATAAACTTTCCATCATTCAAAATCATAATGCAAAATATTCGGCATTCATCTAAAAAACCAAAACATAATCAACAATGAGATGTAAATATTATTCACCTTAGCTTTAGAGATTAAAGGGAGTGAGATGTGAATAGATTTGATTTGAATTAGCTTCTTCCTAGCTTTTTTCCTCTCTTCCTTGTTAATGGTGATCGGCCTTAAGTTATAAAAAATTTCAAATGAAAATGAACATGTATGGACACACAGCCTAAGGGTTTAGGGTATAAGAATGGCCTTTTTCCTATTTTACTCGTCCTCTATTTCAATTTAAACTTCCTCTTTTAATTCATTGTTAAATGGTATGGCTACTCTTGATTAAATCAAATCTCAATCCCCTAATCAATACATTATTTTATTTTATTTCTCTAACTAAATATCCTAAATAATATTACCAAAAATATGGGATGTTACAGACTCCACTCCTTAAAAAATTTCTTCCTCGAAATTATGATAAGGTACACAACAAATCAAACAAGAAGGTAAAACATACCGTCAAACAATTCAGAATAAGTATCTCTAATCCTGTTCTCAATCTTCTAAGTACAGTCCTTGTCATTGTCACTCCACTGGACTTTGACTGATCTGACTGTCTTGTTTCCAAGCCTTTTCTCATCTCTTGCAACAATACGATTAGGCTTCCTTACTATGGTAAAATTCGGTTCTACCACTAAATCATCTAGCACAATCGGTGCAACAGTAGTCTCCGGGTCTCTAACACACTTCCTGATATGAGAAACATGAAAAACATCATGGACTCATGCTAAACTGCTAGGTAACTCCACTCTATATGTGAGTTTTCCAATCCTCTCGACAATGGGAAAAGGTCCAACGAATCTCGGTGCTAACTTTCCTAATTTTCCAAACCTAATCACGCCCTTCATCGATGATACTTTGACGAAAACCTGATCTCCAATCGAGAACTCTAGATCTTTCCATCTCTTATCTACATAACTCTTCTGCCTAGATTGATCCTCCTTCATTCTAGCTCGAATGACCTCAATCTTAACTGCAGCTTCCCTGACTAAATTTGTACCAAAAACCAACCTATCCCTAGTCTCTAGCCAACATATGGGAGATCGGCACAACCTTCCGTACAAAGCTTCAAATGGTACCATCCCACCACTAGTCTTATAACTATTGTTATATGAAAACTCGACTAGATGCAGATGGTCTTCCCACGATCCTCGAAAATCTAACACACGTGCTCTTAACAAATCTTCCAAGATTCTGTTTGCCCATCTGTTGGCGGATGGTAAGAGGTACTCATCTTAGGCTTAGTTCCCAAAACTTCTTACAGACTCTTCCAGAACTCACTTGTTGTTAACCTGCCTTTTGTCAAGGCCATAAACAGGCAAATTCAACCTAACCAACTTCACGATTATCAAGTCTGAAATATAATGATTCAGTTTAAAAGGATGAAATCCACTTGGATTTGTCATTCGATCAAGGGCGATCAGCATACTTCACTTAGCATATGCCGATCGACATACTTCACTAAGCATATGTTACTTGGCATACTTCACTTAGCATATGCCGTTCGGCATACTTCACTCGACATTGTGTTAAGGTCAGGGTTGTTCGGCATAGACGACTCGGCCTGGAAGATAAGGGTCGTTCGGCAGGATTATAGCTCGGTAGGAATGCAGCTCGACAGGATTACGGCTCGGCAGGATTGCAGCTCGGTAGGATTACGGCTCGCTAGGAATGTAGCTCGTCAGGAATGTCGCTCGGTAGGATTCCGGCTCGACAGGATTGCAGCTCGGCAGGATCACAACTCGACAGGAATGCAGCTTGGCAGGATTACGGCTCGACAGGATTGCGGCTCGGCAGGAATGCGGCTCGGCAGAAATGCGGCTCGGCCGGATTGCGGCTCGGCAGGAATGCCGCTCGGCAGGATTACGGCTCTGTAGGATTGCGGCTCGACAGGAATGCGGCTCGACAGTAATGCGGCTCGGCAGGAATGCGGCTCGGCAGGAATGCGGCTCGGCAGGATTGCGGCTCGGCAGGATTTCGGCTCGACGGGAATGCAGCTCGGCAGGATTCCAGCTCGGCAGGATTATTGCTCGGCAGGAATGCAGCTCGGTAGGATTACGGCTCGACAGGATTGAAGCTCGGCAGGACGGTGTGGCTCGGCATGATAATATGGCTCGGTAGGATGGTGTGGCTATGGACCTGATGGGCCCGGGCTACTCAGAAAGCCCAGCAACTCAGGATAAACCAATAAATACAGCATGTGGGGGTTCAGAAAAGGGATCTTCTTCTTTCTGCTCTCTAGCTTTCTATTTCCTAAGGCTAAGGTTACTCTACCATTTTATAACTGTAATCGATTCTAACATTAATAAAAAAGAAATTTCTAGAGTGGACGCTGGCCGGAGTCACCCGAACCACTACAAATTCTATGTTTTTACTGCTTTCTTTATTATTTTTGACCATTCTTCATATTTACACTCTCTACATACACTCTATCTGTTATCTGTAACTGTTAGTCGGTGCTTTCATTTACATTTGGGTGTTAGTGAACAATTTGGCGCTAACACTAGTGAATAAAGGATATCTATCACTAACTATGCTACTAGGAATTCCATGCAGTTTGACTACGTTCCTCATAAACAACTTTGCCAAAACAGGTGCCGTTCTGGTTGACGTAACTAGAATAAAATAGGCACTCTTGGTCAATTTATCCACTATACCCCATATACTATCATTTCCTTTGTTCGAAATTGGCAGCCCATCAAAAAATCCATGGAAACAGAATCCCACTTCCATATTGAAATATCTAATGGCTGAAGCAACCCACTTGGTTTCTGGTGTTCGACATTTGCCTGTTGGCAAATCATGCACTGCTTCACACATAACCCAATATCCTACTTCATACCTTCCCAGAAGAAACTCCTCTTCATACCTTGATACATCTTAATACCTCTTGGGTGAATAGAGAACTCTGAACGATGGCATTCCTCCAAGACTTCTTTCCTTATGTTTCCTACCTTCAGAACACATAAATTTCCTTTCTTTCTCAACCTGCCTTTTTGGTCTGACTGAAATCTTTTAAGTCATAACTCTTGGTTCCATCCTTTTACCTTTTGAGCCATTCAGCTAATACCGGATCTTCTTCATGTTTAGAAGCAATCTTTTTTATCATCACTGGTCGAATTTTCAAACAAGATAATGCTACGGTTTAACCGCTAGATCCAGCCTAAGATCTCCACTGCACTCTGCAATCTCCTTATGCTTCCAAATCTTTCCACTCAGCAATCATCGTCAATACTGTATTCTGATGTTTCCTGCTAAATGCATCCACAACCTTGTTGCATTTCCTTGGTGTGTACTCAATCCTGAAATCATAAGCGGAAATAACCTCTAACCACTTCAACTGTCTCATGTTCAACTCCTTTTGAGAGAACAAATATTTCAACGACTTATGATCTATATATAACTCAAACTTCTCCCTTAAAAGGTAATGTCTCCACACCTTTAATGCAAAAATCAATATAGCCAATTCCAAATCATGCATTAGATATCTGATCTCATGCGGACTAAGCTGTCTAGAAGCATAGACAATCACTTTACCTCTCTACATTAGCACAACTCCTAATCATGTTCCACACGCATCGGCGTAAACCACCAAATCTCGATTCCCTTCCAAAACAACCAAAATAGGTGGGTGGGCCAATAAGTGTTTAAAACATGGAATACTTCCTCACACTTATTGGTCCGCACAAACTTCACTTCCTTTCTCGTTAGCATGGTTATCGGTGTCGCCATCCATGAAAAACCCTTAACGAACCTCCGATAAGAACCAACAAACCTAAGGAAACTCTTTATCTCCATCACTGTCTTGGGTCTCTTCCAACTATTCACTGTCTCAATCTTAATTGGATTCATTGATAATCCTATGTCTGAGACTACATGGCCAAGAAATTTCACTTATTTCTTCCAAAAATGATATTGAAAGCTTCGCCTTCAGTTGATACTGCCTTAATGTCTCAAGCACCACTCTAAGATGAACTTCATGCTCTCTTTCATCCTTAGAGTATATCAAGATATCTCAATGAAAACCAATACGATCCTACCCAGCACTCAGAAAACTCGGTTCATCAAATCCACAAAGAAAGCTGCCGCATTAGTCAGTCCGAATGGCATAACTAACCAATCGTACGACCCGTACCTAATCCTAAACACCGTCAAAGGTATACTATCCTCTGTTACCTTGAGCTCATAGAAACCTATCACCAAATCCAACAGCGAAAATACCTTGGCTCCACTCAAATGGTCAAACAAATCATCAATCCTCAGCACTGGATATTGATTCTCTATCGTCCTATCATTTAACTTACGATAATCGATACATAGCCTTAACGATCCATCCAGCTTCTTAGCAAACACTACAGCTACTCCCCAAGGCGAACTGCTCATCCTAATAAAAGTCTTTCTTTCTAAATCCACCAACTGCACCATTAACTCCCTCATCTGTATATGGGTCATCTTGCTTGGCGGTCTACTCACTGGTTCTGCTCCCGGAACCAAATCTATCCGAAACTCAATGGCTCATTTCTACGATAATCCAATTATAGTCTCAAAAACATCTGTGAATTCTCTAACCATGAAAACTCAATTCAACTCATCTTTCGATTCCATAGCACCTAATAAAGCATTCACTTCATCTCTAGAAACTTCTATGGTATAAACAATTCGATCACTACAATCTGGGTGTCCAAGCGATATTTTCCTATCTTAGCAAAATATCCTAGCATCATACCCACTTAACCAATCCATCCCAAGAATAATCCCGAACTCCACAAAATCGAACCAATGCAAACTAAAAACAAAAGTGTGACCTAATAGGTCAAACTCTAATTGGTCATACCTCAACCGTAGAGTTGCATACCTTCCTACTAGATTCACAACACGTACTAAATATATGGGTTCTAGGTTAAAATTATCTATCAAACATCTAGATATAAAAGAATTTGATGCATTAGTATTTAATAGAATGCTAACAGACATACCATGAATCTGAAGCGTACCTCCCAAGGCTGCCTTTCCTTTCTCCTGGGCTGTTGGCTTAGAAGCAGCATGTTCCAATGCATACACCTTGCCCTTTCCATCCCTAGCGAACTCCTTGCACTAGCTCTTATAATGGCCAATCTAGTCATAGTTGAAGCACCTAACATTCTTCTTTCTAGCCACCTCCTTAGCCTTCCTAGCACGACATTCATTAGCAAAGTGCCCCTTTTTCTCGCACTTGAAATAGACAATGTCAGGCTTCCCCTTCTTAGCTGCTCCACCCTTTTGAGCACCTTTCTTAACAAAGAACTTCTTCTTCTAATTCTTCCCAACATGGACTTCTTTAGCTTTACTCTTCTCTAGAGAATCAAGAATCTACTCATGCCTTAAGGTCATCTCCACAACAAAGTCAGAAGGATATGGGGTAATGTGGCCCTAGCTAACTCAGGCTTCAACTCCCTGATAAAATTTTCATTCCTCTTCATGACTGTATCCACTAAAGCATACCTATGTCGGGCCAACTCCTTGAACTTTCTAACATACTCTAGAATAGACATATCCCCATGCTCTAACTCAGCAAACTTTCTGATCAGAGCTGACTGTGCCATTGCAGACATAATCATCTCCCCGAACCTTCCCTTGAAATCTACCTATGACAAAGTTTCTTCATCCGTACCTGTCGTCACACTGTTCCACCAAAACATTGCAGCTCCCCGAAGCTATCTGGATACCAATCTCCTCTTCTGCTCATCGTTGAGCCCCAAGTCTGTAAAAATCCTTTCACAGTGCAACAACCAATTTCCACTTCTATAGCATCCTCTATCCGTAGAAAAGGCTTCCCTCCAAGCTTAGCATAATGGTTAACTACCAAAACTTCCAGAACTCCTGCCCATGCAGCATCTCCTCCTACCATTCCAACTGCAACCCTAGTTTGCATCATATTCACAAAAAATTGATACATAGCTCCCATGACCACTTGCAAGATTCCAGCATCTAAATTCTCAACTTGTGACTGACCTTGGGTCCTTCTTGTACCAGGTCTGGCATTTCCTTCGGTGCCCTCCAATCTTAGCTTAACTCTTCCTCTTCTACCTTCCATATATGTATTCAAACCTTATGAGATGCAGCAAAATAACCTAACAAGGCTAGGATACTAGAGATAAAACGTATACTTATATATAGCAAATATAATTACGTTACTATAACGTTATCCCATACCCCAATCTTACTCTAATCCTTAGGATTATGTTTTTAAAACCATTTTTAGTTTAAATTTTTTCATAAACCATTCTCTGATACCAAGTTGTACCATCCTGTATCTAGAGACCAAAAGCTAAGCGCTACAGATGTTGTAGTAAACCGTAGTATTAACTTCTAGTGATAAAATACGGTCATGATAATGGTATCCATAATATCAGAAGCACTTGAATATGAACAAAATCACAGATTTTCAAAAATAACATTTTACTGATTACATTTCAAAACAAATTCGTATCCAAATTACGTAATCCTGTATCGTTTCCCAAGTAAAGATTAATTATAATCATTACAAAAATAAGCCAAGAGTGACATATGACGATGCCCCCTTGGTTGGTCAAAGTAATATAGTTATATCTCACTTAATATACACACATGAATTAAATAAAATGGAATTGAAATCCTAATTAGCTATTTATCAGCCACGTACTCATCTTCGGAAGCTTTATTTGCCAAAAGACTAAAACCTGAAAACCCTAATAGTCAACCTACTCAAATTAATTTTGAGCACTTGAGAGTTTTTAAGGGAAAAAAACTTTGAGTCAGACATAAAGCTCGGTGTGAATAATTCTGTTAAATCTCGGTTTGCTAATATTAAGTGAGACCACACTGCTTAGCGGAATGAGTTTTCCCTTATTAACATCCTTTTCAAAACATATATTTTAAATCATTTCCTGCAACCAAACTGGTTAATCAATCTAATTACATCAAAATAGCAATGTCCATTATGCTAATAAATGGACTATTTGTTCGTAAAATAGGTAGTATGTGAACTATCTACCCATAATACAATAGCAAGGTCCGTTATGCTACAAATGAATTATTTGTCCATACAACTAGGTTGACTACCTACAAACTGGACTAACTGTCCGAATCAAAATGGACTAACTGTCCGAATTTTTTTCCTAGGGTTAACTGCCATATATCTTTTTTCCTTGAAAACCTTTTTCACATGATTTAACCTTTTAAATCATACTTATACAAGGAAAATTATTCTTATCTTTACTCTTAAGCTATTTTGCCATGATACACACACACACACACACACATTTTAATCAAAATAATATTGATGAATTTTAATAAGGATTACCTACCCTTCCGAAACAAGTTAAAACCGTTTTTAACTTGAAAACACTTAGGCTACATTGCCTATTTAATACATTCGAAACCTTTATTTGAAACTATTAAATAACCTTTTCGAAACCATTGAAGGTAAGCCTTTGAAAATATTGAAATATCCTTTCGCAACCATTAAATATTGCCTTTCAAAAACATTGGAAAAACCTTTCCTTTCTTTTCTCCAAAAGCTTCAAAGTATCATACATCCTCCTTTAAAACCTTTTAAATATTTCCTTTCGAAAACATAGGAAAAACCTTTCTTTTCAACTTTTTCGAAACCCTAGGGAACAACCCCTTTAGAAACCATTCATTAAAACCTTTTGAAACAATCAAAAATCAGTTCTTTCGAAAGCACTTCGGGTTCAATTTAAAACATGTGGAAATCTTTCGAAATAGTCAAAACTCGGTCCTTTTGAAAGCACTTTGGGTTCAATTTAAAACATATGGAAACCTTTCAAAACCATTCAAAAATTTATCCCTTCGAAACCTTTGAGAAATGTCTCGGTCGAACCATTTGGATTCTGCCTTCAAGTGGACAAAAGGATCGGAAACCCATTAAAATCAAAAGCATCTATTTCGAAACCATTTAAAACTGTCTCTTTCGAAACCAATTTGGGTTTTACTTCTATTATTGAAAAAGAGTCTTAAAAACATTTAAATTGAAAGCATCTGCTTCGAAACCATTTCCTAAGTAAAGAGGTGATGGTGTCGAAATCATCCCTTTTGAAAGCTTTTGTGACACCTCGCACCTCTAGGCACCCGAAAAATCAAACATGACTAGAAGCACGGGTGGTCGAGTGAAATAAAATCCACAACATATCACAGAGACTAAGGCAACATTATAAAATGATTAGAATATTACAGCAGAAGAAAACTTTCGCTAATTATAAATAAATAGCAAAACAGCTTCATTAAAAACAACATTATCCTAAATTTATTTCTAAAACCAAAAGTACCAAGTAGTCTCCACCATAACATAAAACATAATAAAGTTCACAATATAGGCCACCATATATAAAGTAAAGTATGGAAAAGAGAAACAAAGTACATGAAACAAAAGAACAAAAGCTAAAGATAATAACTGCTCCAATGACCCTCCAAGCAACAAAGAATTACAACATAGACCCGCCCTCCTGTGATTTGGGGAAAATAGTAATGGGTCAGACATAAAGTCTGGTGAATGAGAAATAAAATGAAGCAGAAAGAATAAAACAGTTTAATTCCAGGTCTTCTCGGATATCGCAGAGGGTGAATAATATAATGCAGTGAATCCTTCTTAGATACGGTTCCTAAGAAGCCAAATTCCATGGTCACTCAGGAAAGTCAACCGTGTAGTAATACTAAATATAAATCGGCCTGTCGGACCCACTATCCTTACCTATCCACGTGCTACAACATGAAAATCATGCTTTTCATCCATGCACTATGATTAAATGCCTCTCATGTCTAATCAGTGTCGGCTCAAACAACCTCGCAATACCCCAAAGTTGCGCTCAGACTCCATCAAACTAGACTCCTATCCTCCTGTCTCCTCGGTTACTAATGTGGACTTGCCCCTATCCAAATTGTTGGTCCTCCAAAAGAGCGCCTGTAGTTGGGTCAGCAACACAAAATACTCCGACAATCTACCTAAAGAAGCCTACGTCGAAGAACACTTGTCATGTTCCTTCTGCATCGATCTACCTGAAGAAGCCTACGATTGCGAATGCTATTTATCTTATGCACTAGCAATCTATGAAAGGTAACAAACATCCTTGCGAATCTACTTGCCTGCTCCTAGTACGTACAGCCAAATCTATATTTTTGTCTTAACTGCATGAAACACCTATACAGACTTTTACAAAATCTGCCTACCAAATCACTTCCAAATTAATTATTTTTTCCGTTACTGTTTACATACTGTTTATGTCCATTAGTCGGTTCTAAGCCATTTTTACATCCAATTGGTTATTTCACAATTTTCCTTTTTGTTGCATAAATTGTATTTCGATTTCACGTCCGTACAGTCCGTATGGTTTGTTTGTCATTTTTAAGCCATTTTGTTACAGATTTACACTAGCCTTTAGGGTCTATTTAATTTACATTTTTTTCCATCCTAATTTACATTCTCCTTTTAGAGATTTAATCCGTACAAATTTTTTATCCAAAAGCCACAAATTATTTAATTACACAAAATTCCACTTTTACATTTTTAGGCCACATATGAAACAAAGAATTATGCCAATTAGACTTTCCAATTTCATTCCAAAACCATATTCAATATTATGTAATTATATCAATCAAAACCATAATTTTATTCAAGAAACATATTCTGAATTTATTCAACTAACATGTTCTACCATTAGAAATTGAATAACAAATCTAATTCAATTTTGTTAAACCAATCTTATATACGCCAAGAAATATGAATAACAATTTGTTTGTTCCAAATTTCAATCCAGACATGAATTAGATCTGAAAAGTGGAAGAAGAAGAAACAATAATTTACATATATTTTAATCTTATTTATGCCATAAAATGTGAATAGACGATTTATATGTCTCATATTTTAAACCAAATATGAATTAGATTTAAGAAGTGGAAAAGAAGAAGAAGTTGCAATAATTTATGTCTATCCTCAATTAATAACGGTAATTAATTCATATTAACGTGCTAGAAAAGAACTGAAATTGAACTACTTTATTCTTCTATTTCGTATTAATTCCTGCTCACCTGGCACTTGAGCTTGCATAAATTTGAAAAAAAGCTTTGCTTTAATCTTCCTCCCTTTGATTCTTCTAAATTCCCCAAATTGCTTGAATATATATATATAGATAATTTAATTTGGTAGAGATTTATTTATTCTGTAGAGAAAAGGAGGAAAAAAAATACACACTAATTTTACTGTAGAATTATGGTGACGGCTAAATAAGAGATTAGGTTTAGGTTAGATGGTTTATATATAGATTGTTTGAGTGAATATAATCCATTAGATTATTTTAGATTAAATCTGGTTCTTTCACATACTTAATGGTTATCCATTCTAGCCCATACATATCACTCAACCAATAAAATTTAGCCATCTCATCCTTTTACATCATTGGAGGGAATGTGAAGCAGCCACATGTCAGAAACAACGCTGAAATACGTAGGAAAATCGCTGGAAATGAACCAGCTAAAAATACATCGCTCTAGATTTTGGGTGACAACTGGGCTTGATCGCTGGTCACTAAGGAAGTCAACATGCGCCTTTACCACTGTACCAGATTTGCTTTTAATTTCCTTTTAATTATATTTCCCGTAAAATATCGAGGTGTTACATTCTTACCCTTAAAGGATTTTGTCCCCAAAATCTCCAAAGAGGAAGAACCTAATTAACAACCAGCATCCAAGAACTACATCCATCTACTCAACCATCATCCATTTACATCATTTTCCTTATTTTTTAACTAATGCAATTTATGATTTATGCAAAGTGAAAAACATATGAACTTACCTAATGTGAAAAGGTAGTCGGTCTACTAATTCAGTTGACCTCCTATAATGCAAGTATGCTTATGCCATGCAACCAAATGTATGCAATTACCCTAGTATAATTGATAATTCTATATGTATATTTCAATCATTCACCCAAATGCACCATCCATATGCAGCATCAATTTACACACACACACACACACAGATATATATATATATACACAACCATGTGCAAATGAAATAGATATGTAGATGTGTGTACGTAGTTGGTCGATTATCCTAATAAATATCTATCCAGTGCATGCAATGCATCCATTTGCAACCATTGGCATCCACTTGCAATCATTATCATCCATCAAACATAACATGCCCTAATGACATGTTTACAACCAAGCTACCATCCATAGGTTTCGCCTAAAGATTATCGAAAAGACCCTAACCAAGCAAAGATCAGAGATCAACGATAGGATATTTGAAGTGTACCTTCAAATAGAAAAGGATAAGAAGTTCGAATTCTCTCTTTGGATTCCCATGTTCATTCCTTGGGGTCATCTCCCCACTGAACCTTCATTATATGAACTTCCTTGTTGCGTAATGTGAAGCCCTATCCCAAGACCCACATTAAAAAAGAGTATTACTGAGTAATACTATTTGCTAATGCGGAGAATAGGGCTGGTTAGGAGCGACTATTCATACCTTTTTCTTAAACATCTATTGAACACGTCGATTGGGTGCTCTAATTTTTTTTCTTTCTCAAGTAGATCGACATATTCAATAAATGCTTAATAAAAAACTACAGTGGCTAAAGGATCTATCAAACAAAATACAATAATAATAAATACAACATATCATAGAACAACATTCACATATATATATATATGTATGTATACATAGGTACATCCCAGTATAATACAAAAAGATACAACAGACGTGGTATAAATACCATAATATATACGTTGATTCAAAACAATAGATACGTATCTGAGTTTACAAAACTACACAAAAGGTGACAAGTAGATATCCAAAGCGGAAGCAGCATAGCAAAGTCTTATGCGAGGTATCTAACCTAAAATAACTCGGTCTGACCCGAGTATATACAAAAATACCCGGGTCAGTCTTGCTTAAATTGCCGATTAACAAGATAATTGAAGTATAGCGGTAAAGGATAATGATTCTTCTCGAATGAGAAGAAGTAACACAATGAATATGTCATTAATTCAATTGAGCTAATTTCACCAAAATATATCCTCGAAAGAGGTAAACTCAATGATAGAACCAACTAAGCACAACAATTTCCTCATATCATCGGCATAACACAAAAGCCAATATAATGGTTTTCATAAACCAAACTCTTAAATAGGAGAACACAAAACTCAATATTCATTACAGAATGCCAATCTCAAATAATTCCTTAAATAGGAAGTCCTAAATCTCAAAATAAGCCAAAAGATGGTAATAGCATGTATCTCATAAAAAGGAGATTGTAAATCTCAAAATAAATGCCAAAGATTGGGAAACATAAATCTCAATATATAGAACTCGATATGAGTTCAAAATCCAAAAACGTAATCACCACATAATAATGTCTCAAAGGTTCAAAAGGCTAAATAATCTCGAAAGGCGATATATTTCGAAAATCACAAATAAATAATGAAATCATTATAAAAGATAGCAAATGCTTATAAAATGGCCGAAGCCCGCCAAGTGTCGTCTCTCAAAATAATAAGGCGCCACGTCTCAGTGGACAAACTTCCAAAGGACAACCTCCCGAAGGACAAACATCCCATGGAAAAACATGCCGAAGGATAAAACATCCCCAAGGACAAAACATCCCAAACCCAAGGACAAATGACCCGAAGGTCCCGTACTGGCAATAACTGGCGAATGTGTCACAAACTCTCAGATAGGAACCCGAAAAGTGGTAACAGTGTGTCCCATACCACACGTTCTCACTTAACAGTTTACTAACCGCTAGTCAATGCCACACTAGAAAACAAATCATTCAAATCATAATAATTGCCTCATTTCATCCGCAAATACAACCCAAAGGTCAATGAATGTGTAGCTTCGAACGAAAGAGTCCGAAATTGACCCAAAAAATAAACGCATGTATCCCATACCACATGTTTTAATCGTTTTATTCACTTTCTCGTACGCTCGAAGAGTGCAAAAACATGTGTTTTATATAGAAAATACATTGCTTTGAGAAAACTAGTTTTTAAAACAATTTTTGAAAATTGTTTGCAAAACATTCCTTTGAAATTCTTTTTATTATAAAGAATATATAATTTTAATAGCTTTAAAATAATTATGAATATTGTAAAATATTTATTTCGAAGCTATTTTATTATAAAAAAACTTTCGGAAACAGTTTAGAAAACATGTGCACAGAAACAACAAAAATCAACAAAAAATCAATGAAATTATTTATAAAATCGTCATGAATTACCTAAAAACTCACCATTACAAAATATGGATATGTGGAAATATTGGATCTTCCGTCTTAGTATCAAGCTGATCAAAAACAATATCAAAATTTGCTTTAGAAATCCATATAAAACAATTCTAAAATTTTCAGTTGGAGCAAAACATGCTCCGATTCAAAGTTCCAAGCAAATTTTCAGCTAGTTCAACATCTCTACTTTGAATAAAACAATAATGGATACAATCGGACAAAAAATAGGAAAGATATAATGTCATAAAGTTGGACTCACAACCAGATTTACCGTAAACAACTGGTTACAGAGGTTTCAGGCAAGTTTTCAACTAGTTACAGAGGTCTAAAAGCCTTGAAATTTTATAGGCATAGAGTTCAAAAACTTTATTATCAATAAAAAAGAATGGATATAATCGGATAAGAAATGGAAGAGATATAATGTCATAAAGTTGAACACATAGCCAGATTTTTACTGTAAACAACTGGAGAAAACATGCTCCGAATCAAAGTTCGAAAACTGATTTCTATAAGCACAGAGGTCGAAATAACCTAAAATTTGACATACATAAAGTTCAACAATGATACTATTAACCAAAAAACCAGAAAAAAATTAGAGAAGAAGTGTGAGAGATATAAGTTCTCAAACTTAGGCTCACAGCCTGTTTTCACTGTAAACAACTGGAGCAAAACATGCTCTGTCTCAATGTTCGACAGCAAATTTATTAGCTACAAAGGTCGGAATGACCTAAAATTTGGAAAGCTTATAGTTCAAAAGCAGTACTATCAATAAAAAAAAGTTTGACACAAATCAGATAGTAAATCAGTGTAAAGGCCCGCAAATCCGTGCCTCTTGAATCGACCATAATTCACGTCAGTTTGACTCAAGCTGAACTGTAAATACGAATCTTTAGGGTGAAGAAGCAAAAAAGTAGAAGAAAAATGGAAACAACAACACAAAATCTCACAATCACAGCGAAACAAATTATAATATATAATAACAGATTTTAAATACAAGAACTGTGCTATTAATATACATACCATTATTAGAGTACAATATACAACAATCAATCTGGACAGTTTACTAACTTGTCCTTATACAATAGAAATATAAATCAAGTACGGAGATATGTCTCTACTCCTCCAGCTCACCTCTTGAGCTCCATAGCATTTTATCCTAATTCTGTAATACTCGGTCTGACCCGAGCATCATGATAAAATAACACCCGAGTCAGTCTAGAAAACCAGCATGAGAAAACACACTCAATTTGAATTATTAGAGTTATCAGATCCTTCGAAAAATAAAGGTATCTCATAAGACCGCATCACACATAAACACGACGGGTTTTACCTTACGATAACCAAAACATTTTATAGAAATACAGTGATATTATAATAGTGTCTAAATACAAATATTTATTCAAATAGCTAATATTGTTACACTAATTAAATTCCAGCATACTAGTTTTTACAAACAAAACTGTAAGCTTGTATTAGAGAATGGATTCCAACAAATGATTAGTCAACTGGGGTACCGTCCATCACAGTACACCTCAAAAACAATGTACCAAGGACCTTGTCGGGATCCCCTGCTACACAAGACCGGCCTACCCCTAACCTGGATAGACCGAATATATTATCACCCTGGGTGTTCCCACCCTTACCATCGGAAGCTCCTTCTTTCATGCACAACCATATTCACAATTAGATAGGTTTTTGAGGACATCTAGAAAAGTGATAACATACCCTAATTGGGTGCGACCCACTTAGCCTTGCTGCATCTCCCATGTTTTAGTCATTCTCGGTTGATGAGGCTTGAGGCTAAGCTTTACCTTTCAAGAACAATTCTACTTAGAATGCTCATTGTCCTCAAATGACAATGTTCTGATAGCATTCGTCCATACAAGTTGTCCTAAATCTGAACAAACCGAATCACCATCTTCATCACCTTCACGGTATTCATTCGTAAAATTCAAACCGGGTCGAAGTGGTTTCGGATAATTAAATTCGATCTCGGTCTCTTCAAAACGATTAACGAAATTGGCCAATATTGATAGTCGATTATTTAACTATCAATAAAACACCCATAAGCAATCATTAGGCATAATTTTATAAATCTTTAAAATATTTATTCCATAACATCTTCACTAATATATATTCAATCTCTTTCAATATTTCTATATTTGAAAACAATTTCAACACTTGTATCCATAACAGGATATTTCACCATTTTCAATACTTAGAAATATTTCCAACTTCCATTTTAATAACACTTAGAAAATATTTCTATTCCAAATCTTTACCTAAAAAAGATATTTTCCAAAACCTTCCTTCCAATACTTAGGAAAATACTTATACGTATAATTTTCAAAATCATTTTAAGATTTAACTTGAAAATATTTCATAGCTTATCCCATAAGTCCCCGGAATTTTAATAAAATCTTCCTACGATTTCCAAACCGATTATTCTTATTCACAATCCCAACCATCCATTTATAACTCCTTTAAAATTTAAAAATCTTCCCCAAGTTATCGCATCTAGACATCGGAAATTTTCTTAATTCTCTAACATTCCATTTATAAGATTTCTCTTATAAAATCTCATCCTTTAATAAACACCGTCTACGCATTTCGAGTAAATTTATAAATAAATTTGCAATCATTTCAAAACTATATATATATAACGAGTATTTTCTTTAAAGAATAGTATTTTATTTAAAATATGTTTAAGTTATTATTTAAAATATTGAAAACACCTTTATAACATCTATAACTCATTTTTTGATGAACAAATAAATTTCCACAACCAAATTTAGAAGTTAGAATTTATCAAATCAATACGTAACATTTGAAAATCTACTTACCGAAGTATTTCAGTCTCAACTAGTTTAAAATTCCATAGTTTTAAAATAATAGAATTTTTCCTTTTAAAACAAACTCACTTCTTAAAACTAAAAATATGTTTTTAAAATCTCAATAACCAATTCAACTTATAAGTTTCTCTCGATTTCTATCACATAGCTTCCATTCTGATTTCCTTAACCATTTTCACTTTTCAAAAATAGTAATCCACTATTTTGCTCACCCTATTTCCATATTCAAACATAATTTCACCTATGAATTTTATATTTCCAATTCATCATCCTGATATCGATTTCCTTTATTTATAAACATCGTTTATAAATTTTTGTAACTCCTTTGAGTTTCCTTGTTTATAATAACAATCTTATTTATAAAATACCATTTTTATAAATCCATTCCTTAAAAAAAATGCCATTTATAACTTATAGTCAATTTTATATCGACTTCAACTCCTTTCTATAATTTTCGAATATCATTTATAATTCTTTTTAAATACTTTATTTTTAAAATCTCCATTTAATAATTCTCAATAGTTAAGTACTCAAAAATCAATATATTTTCTAACTCAATTTCTTTAAAATAACCCCAATCCCAATACAAATATTTTTATATCAAATTTCCTTTAGTTCCATACATTTTAAAAATATATTTATAATATTTTAATCATCAAAGTTCAGGCCAGTGCTACCATACCATCCAATAATTCTAATCACTGCAATAATCTATAATAGATTATTCTACACAAATCATATATCACTATATATGAAAAATAAACAATATATTTGAGGAATCAGTTGGATCCCTCCAACCTATTTTCCCTACATCAACAAATGTTAATACAACACAACAAATACCAATCCCACTTCGAGGGAGATATCGCGGTATGTAGAGTCATCCGCTATTATGCAGGGCGCATAGGGTCTCATCCGCTATAATGTGTGGGAATATCACTTCAAATACTACTATATATACTACTACATATATTTAACATTCAACAGATAATAATTATATAAATTCATCCATGCATCCAGTAATTTATTTTAACTTTTAAAAATTTAAACCTGGAAATTCCAAATGAGTGAGAATTTCTCACCTTGATTTTAGAGTTGTTAATCGTTCAAATTTCCTCTCATTGTCGTGTTTTGTAATTCTTGAACCTCGTATGAATAAGTTATTTAATAAGTTAGCAATCACAAATTTAAATCCTTAATTAAGTAAACTAATTTTACAATTTAATTTAATTATAGAATTATACCCTTCCATCGTTCGTTTCCAGGTAAGCTACAGGATCACTACTTTAACGCGTCGATTAAATCGACGATTTCAGAAATTGCCAAAATCACTCGAAGTTTCAGTTTTAAAATCTTGTTAACTAAATTATAGATTTCAAATATAATATTTAAGCCATTTAAATATTCCAAATCAAACATCGGAAAAATCTGGGTCGTTACAATCAGAGAGATATATGCTCTCAAAGTTGGACTCACAACATGTTTTCGCTGTAAACTTCTTACCAATAGAAATTTGTCGCAGTAAGCGATTTGAGCAGTTTTTGGCTAGCAAACATTCGTTTTCGGATAGATTTTTTTGAGTTTAGAACTCACCTTAGCAAATTGTTGAGCAACTCAAATAAATCCGAAGAAAGATGAAAGCTTTTGGCTTGAAGGAGCTTTAGAAACCTGGAAAGAAACAATATACAAACATGCAGACACTACAACAAAATCTATTTTTTACAACATGATTAAGCAACGTTTTAATAAAAATGTTGCGATTATGTGGATGAATTATTAAAAATAACAAAAAACAATATCCAAAACGCTACTCGTAAGCAAAGGTGAGAAGGGAGGAAAATAAAAATAAGCCACGTACTTTACCACTCAACATGACCTCTCTCCCTCTCTCCCATTAATCCCTATCCCTGATTTGATTAAAAAATAAACAACATGATCTCAGGAATACTGTCGATTCTCTCCCTCTCTCCACTTAAGATCTTCATAATACCTGCACTACAACTTCGGCAATCCGCGATGTTCAGCAACCCTCCGGTTCTTCTCTCTTACAGCCAGTATACCTGTTTTTTCTAATATCTAATACATAATACATGTTTATCTTTTTAATGTCGAATACATGAGTTAGCTGAAAAGTTTAGGAAACTCCGATGCTCTTCAGAAAGATAGGGTATTTCCACTATTCTACATGGCCGCTGCAATTGATAACATGAGTCTTTAGAAAGCTCGTGTGTTAGAGGGATCATTGATTCAGCTAGATGAGGTACGATAAATGTAAATTATGTTCAGTTATTCATTTTGACTTATGCACACATGTTGCTATAGGTTTTACTTTCCTATGCAATCCTCCACCAGGAACCAAGCCTAACAATATGGGATACTAATCACTTTCCTCTTAGCGTGTGTAGATGGTATAATCATTATCTTATCTATCTTGCAGATATGCTAATTGAAATTTCAGAAGTAGAATGAAAATTTTATTGTATGAATTTGTCTTTATTAGGGACCTTAAATTTTCTCCTATAAGAAACAAACAGAAAATACAAGAGGTCCTGGTTAGAGTTCCTGTCTTGCCTATGAGATCTTGAATGTCCTTTTTTTAGCTGAAATATACATCTTAGGTTTAAATAAGTGCTTAAAATATAAAGCAACGAAGTGCTTACATAACTTGGTATTCTGGAATTAAAAATTATAACGATTATAGGAGTGTGTAAATCTGCGAGTTTAATGTTCTTTGCTCATTGCAGCTGCTTTTTATATTATTTTTGAGCTATAACCTCTATGTAATGTTTTTTATATTGATACTTGTTGTTAGCGAATATTGGGGACATACGTAAATTATTTGGTAAATTGCTGATTGTGTGGCTTTAATTTTAAATTGTAGATTGACTATATCTGATAGCGTGGTAATGGTAAACGATACTGCATATATAGTACCATTGGGAAGATTACTTGGTTCTTGCAGAAGCAATTTGAATTTGCGATCTATTTTGAATTTAACATAGGACTTAATAGTATGAAGGTTAAATCATCCATAAACTAATACTCCACATCGGATGCTATATTTGTGTGCGGTTGTAGTCTTACTTTGGATGGTTGAATAGCTGCGTAAAATTTGTTAATTATATATTCTTGAATTGTATTTGTTTGACTGAAATGTATTTTATATAAAATGTAATGGATTGATGATAACTTGTAAAAATATGTGTACTTCCAAGTTGCATAGAAACATTTGTTAATTAACTTAGGAAGACTTCATTGTAAATTCTGGCATGTGATGCATTGTGGCTGATATATGCATATGGTATATCTTGGTGTATAAACATATAATGCCAAGTTTCTTGTTACTAGTACATTATGCATATTAGTACATATAGTCATAATTCTTAAACGTAAAGCACAATTAATGAATAAAATTTGTGTTATACTTATACTCATGTTTGAAGTACCAAAGTACGCTTTCTCATTTGACTGCATTATACAATATCATGTTGCTTCAACAGTATCCCTTATTAAAAATACTATACAAATGCACTTCCATGACAGTTACTGCAGTTGCACATGCCATGGCTTTCAACTTGGTTGCATATTCAAATCCCACTTTTGTATATTATACATGAAATTGTCAGATATTCGACTGTCAGCAGTTGAATAGTATATTATGTGTAGAAGATCCATAGATATTAATCACAATTCACAAGGCATGGAAGATGATTCTAACTCATCAGTAAACTTTATATTTGTTTGGGAAATTAATATGAAGTGAGAATATATTAGTTTCTTATTTCGTTAGTTGTGTAGAAAAATGTAGCCACACCGACATTTATAATAAGCTTGCATACATACCGAGAACTGATCGAACTGCGTCTACTGGTTTCTTCAACATAAGTCATCTACCTCATTATTTATTACATTTTTTCAGCTAGGAAATTATTTTTGTTTAGGACCTTAAAGTTCCGCTTATAAGTAACAGTTAGAAAATACAATACATTATAGGTGAATGTCATTCCTATGAAATCCTGGATGTCCTTGACTGTTAATTTGCAGATATAAGCAAAACATCATTTTTAGAGAATCAAAAGTAGACGTTGTTCCTAAAACTAATTTTGATTCTTTACCCTGATCTATTTTTTTATACCATATGTGTCCTCCATTGACTATTTAATCTGTTTGTGGAAAAATCAAGTGTTTGGACATCCGCGGTGACAGTTTTTCATGATTTCACCTACATATAAGATGAAAGCTTCCAGCTGTCCCCACAAATGCTCATACACTGCTTATACAAGTTCTTGAATCAGGGTACTCCTGCCTTGATTACCCATATCCTTGTCCTTGTCAATTCCGAAGTTAACTTGGAGGTAGTTTATTTATGGTGGAACGCTAAACTAATGATTTTTATAGTCATATAAAACTTTGTTTTCGATGCTTTCTATATTTTGTTTTCCCGCTCGCGAGTTTTGTTAGTAAACTAATAAAAACTTACAAATATTCAATTATGTTTTTATTCTAAATAAAGAAATAAATAAAACCATAAGGTTAGTACGTATATAATCTTTTTTGAAATTAGTGAAACAATATCCTTTTATGAATTTATGATTCGGTAATTATTGTGAGAAATGCAGATTAAGGATCTTAAGGCTAAGGATAAACACTAAAGGGGGTGAATAGTGTTTTAGAGAATTATTAAATCTTTTTGAGTTTTTTTTTAATTTAAACACAAATGTATGCAATATTCAGACACAGATATGATCATAGAAACAAACACAGATGCCGAAATAAAGTAAAAGCAGTAAAGGAAAGAACATACTGGATTTTATACTGGTTCAGAGTTACCCTACATCCAGTCCCGCACACAAGTATAGAATTCCTTTTAAAAGCAATTATACAATTACACCCTCGATTTCAAGGCAACGAGGTACACCCTCTAGAATCACAATCCTCTGGGTAGAGATACTTGACTTCCCGGGCAACAAATTCACCCAATTGGTTTCCCAAGGCTACAATCACACCTTATCTCACTTGATTGATTTACAAGGCTACAATCACACCTTTTCTCGCTAAGTTGATTACAAAAAGCCTATAACTCTTAATAGCACTGAGGATCTTGTTGAGATAGTGATAGAGAATCAAACCAGAAATGATCTAGTTAGATTCAATGTTGATTTCGGTAGAGTAATGGTAAGAAAATGTATACAGAAATATAGAAGAAGAAGAGGAGTGAAAAACCAAAAAAACTGAATTAAAATTCGTTGAAACTAACCTCTATTTATAGAAGAACAACAGCCATGTCCATTCGTGAAGAGTTATGATGAATAGACACTTCTTTTGAAATTTAAATTTTGAACTCAACTGACACCATGTCGACATGGGGTACTTGAGTATGTCGACATCCCAAAGGGATTTTTGGTGTTTTGATTTTCTTTAAAAATAACCTTTATCTTATATTAAAACTATTTTAAACTTTGTAAATATACTTGACTATAATTAAAACACATAAGTAAACATAAAGAATGATATATATATATATATAATTTTACTATAATTTTATATTTAAATCTAAATATATAAATATTAAAAAAATTAAATATACTTTTATTTTAAAAGATAGTTTAAAATCAAGGATAATTTGACTTTAAAATTCAAGATTATTTTAAGGCTAAAAGTATTTGAAATCAGGGTAGATGTTTTTTATTCTTTTAAAACGAAGGATTTGAAATCATTTTGAAAACTAGATATAATTTTAATTTTGATTAAAAAGTTAGCGGATACAAAACAATGTTCCACTAGATTTTTCATAGGTTCCATCCTTTTAACAGGCTCGAAGTGAATTCCATTTCATGAATAAATTGGATTTTAACATGTCAGTGCTTTTCTACGAGTTTTAAAAAATTTCTAATTAAAAAGTAAGTTATTTGAAATCTTAAACTCTTGATAATCTTGATATTCTTGTTACTCATGAGTCTTCAATCTTGATATCTTGAATTTCTATATTGTACAGTCTTCATTCTTGATACCTACATGGTTAAATCTTGCATATACATACATATCTAAACTTATACTGTTAGTATATATATTTTATAATCTATTCTAAGGTTGTTGTCATCAAAACCATCATCTCACGGACTAACAATCTCTCCCTTTTTGATGATGACAACCTTTGTTTATAAAATATTACTTCTATCCTAATAACCCCCCCTTAATCTGTGCCTAACTACCTTATTTTATACTTCTCCCCCTTTGTCATCAACAAAAAAACTAACTCTAAAATATATAACACCACATTATATAACTCCCCCTCATTCTTAGATTAAAATACTTGCATTAATAAACTTATACAATGGAATATAGAATTAAGAGATAATTATATTGATAGTCACAATAATTAATCAAAGATTATATACATGTCAATGTATAATTATACATGTTTTGTACAACAAACATCAATCCACACTAAATATCAATCAATATCAAACCAAGTCAAAGCAGATGAAATCAAATTAATCAAAGTAAACAACTCAAACAAAGCAACCAAATAAAATCAAACGTTACGAGGAACTTCCACCCATCCTTCTTCTCCAAAGATATGGTCTGCTTTAATGGAATCTCAATTTTCATTGTCATTGGTGAGAGAGACAGGAGGATGTGCTTCGTTATCGTCCTTGTGCAGGGAGGAAATCATCCATCGTATCGCATCGAAATGCCTTTCTTGCTCCTTGATCATCTGTATTTAACTCAATTCTAAGTGTCGCTGGTTATGAAGAACGAATGAGAGAATATTCTTGAACGAATTAAAAGTTTCTTCAAGATTTTCGGATAAATTATGAATTGGATTAGCCATATTTGAAATTGTGAGAAGAATGAGAGATACAGAAGATAAGAAATAATATTCAGTGATGAATTCTGGAAGAAATAGGTATTTATAGGTGTAGGAATTCGTTTGAAATGAATAGACATATGGTAGTTATTCAAATTTCAAATTCAAAATGAATTGTCATTTCTGACCAGTATATGTCGACATGGTCATAGGGGGTATGTCGACATGGTGTAGTGAAATTTGATGATATATTTTGATTTTGTGAATAATTGTGTGTGTATTAATATAATATACTAACATTTATTATGGAGATAAGACAAGCTAGATAACAGAAAGAAATTCCATTTCATTGTATACTAGGACGATACAATGATTAATCATAAAGAACTACACGAACATTCAAATAAAAATAAACTAAAATAAATACAACAAGATACGAAAAGGTAGAACAAGTTAGAGGATGATGATGTTGAAGAAAGTCCAAGTTTCTTGCTGACTTTGGAAATGAACTTTTTCATCTTGGATGAAATTTTGTCCAACTTCTTACTAATGGATCGTTTAAGAATCCGTTGATTCTCAACAATCATCTTTTGGTTTTTGAGAAGGGTTTTGTTGGATGGATTAGGAGGATAGTTGATGCTTTCCAAACAGGTTTCGCCTTCTTCTTCTTCTTCTTCAATTTCCATTTCATCCCCTTCTTCTTCTTCTTCAATTTCCATTTCATCCCCTTCTTCTTCTTCCTCTTCTTCCATTTCCTAATGAGCCAAACGCTCTTTCTTTTCGGCAAGAGTCTCATAAGGTTGAAAAACAAATGGAATTTTCATAAGAGAAATGTTGGAATGATTGAAAACTTTTCTAGAAACAAATTCTTCGCCTTTGAAATCCACTCCAAAATAGCTAAAATCCGAGTGAGATAAATTCCATAATACAAATTGTTCTCACCCATTTTAAGATTTTTAGGACGAAGTTCATCCAAAATAACTTGCGCCTAATTAATGTCATAATTTCCAAAAATAGCAAAAAGTGCTTTGCAAACTATTGAAGTAGGATTGTTAAAATTCCCTGATATCTTGGGGTCAAAGTATGTTGCAAAAGAAGATTGACAATTCTTCCTTTTGGTCGAAAATTTTGATTTTTGAACTCAAAATTATCATTCCCTTTGAAAATGTGATGAAATGTCTCACGATCAATTTCATCGATTTTAAAATTAGAAAGATCCATTCCCGTTCTCTTTCAATTGAGAATGGTACCCAAAAGATCACAATTCAAAAGAATTCTAGTGTTTTTGACACTACTCTAAATTTCATCCTCATTTCCATTATAAAATCCACGGTTTAAATTTGCATAGAAAATTTTGGCAACATTTGGGTAGAAAACAAAATCATTTTGAGAAGCATCAACAAGACTAAGAATTTGATTGTTTGCAAAAAGAGAATCAATTTCATAAGAAGAAAAATCTTGAATGATAACAAACTTTCCGGGATGGACTTTGGCATAATTAGCATAATTGATGTATGCTTTTATTGCCTCCGGATCATTGAAGAGTTTCTCTTTTATCTCTTTGGAAATTCTCATGGTGGAGGGGTTGCTTGAAGAAGCCATTAAAGTAGAGAGTAGAGAGCTTGAAGTTTTGAAGAGAGAGTTTGAATTTGAAAATGAGAGTGAAAAGATATGATAAAAGATAGTGAATAAATAGATTCTCAAAGGACATGTTCTCTAGTCAAAGGATGCCTTTTCAGAGAATTGAATGAATTGAAAAGGTGGAGGGAAATTCAACCATTTGAATTCAAATTTTGAATTTCAAATTTTGGCACCCATGTCGACATCATGGTTGGGAACATGTCGACATGTGCCTATGAATTTTTGTGATTTATTTTTACTAAGTACTCTAATATATATATACACACACACACTTATTATATTTATTGTATATATATCTAGAATATTATTAGAATTATAGTATTTTCAATATATTATTATACTATGAAAATAATAATAAAAATAAAAATAAAATAATAATTAAAATAAAATAATAGTAAAAAAATTTAAAATTCAAATAACACACCAATTTAAAATCAATCAATCAAGCAATCAAGCAATCAAACATCTAATTCTAAGCATGCAATTTCAACCAATTATATTGTAAATGTGTACCTTTATCTAAGTCCATTTCTCTGATTTCGTCGGAATCGTGAACTGCCCAGAAACACAAATTTGAATTATCTGTCTTATGATCATCATCGCTTGAGGACGAGTCTGAGTCATCTAGAGTAAATGCACGCTTCCGTTTTTTTATTGAATCATTGTTCATAGGAGGATTTTGCCTATCTGGATAAGGACAGTCTCTTTTGATATGGCCTGGTTCATCACAGTTGAAACATTTGACATTATTTGGCACTACATTCTGATTTCCAAAGTTCTTATAGTTGTTTCTCTTGCGATTATTCATCTTTCTATATTTCAGGAATTTCCTAAAATTTCTGGTCATAAAGGTTATCTCTTCATCATTATCACCGTTTGAGTCTGATCCATCGATCAATGCATTGAATGCCATTGATTTCTTTTCGGATGCTTTTCTTTCTCTTCTCTCGATCATTTGGACTTCAAATGACATTAGATTTCCAATTAATTCTTCTATCTTTAAGGTACTAATGTTATTTGCCTCTTCGATCGCAAGTGTCTTTTGATCCCATTATGGAATAAGAGAATTTAAAAAAATTCTGACTTGACTTCTTCAAAAAATTACTTTCCCAAGGATATTAAATAATGCACAATATCCTAAAATTTGTTATACATATCTGAAATAGACTCATTAGGATTCATTTTAAATAATTGAAACTAATTTGTGAGCATGGAAATTTTAGTCTGTTTAACTTTGCTTGTTCGTTCGTGAGTTACTTGCAAAGTTTTCCAGATTTCATATGCAGACTTACAAAATGACACTCTATTAAATTCATTTCTATCTATTGAACAAAACAGAATATTCATTGCTTTAGAATTATTTTGTGCAATAGCCTTTTGCTCAGCGGTTCAGTGTGCATAATTAGTTGTGGGTTCAGAATATTCGGTTTATGTGATATTCCAAGTATCTAATCCTACAGACTGTAAATATATTTTCATACTACATGCCCAATATGCATAGTTACTGCCATTAAAAAGTGGTGGTCTGACAGTGGACTGACCTTCTACAAATGAACTAGTGATAGGAATACTAGTGTTAGTAACAATACCATTCGTGAAGAGTTATGACGAATAAACATGTGACGACCGCCCATGACTCCCACACGGAAACAAGGAGATGGTGCGCTGAAAGTGTGTCAGGCAGCCATGGGTGACCGTCAAGGGTAGAATAAACATCGCAGAATCTATCGTAACTCACAGCGCATGGATAAAATACAATAGAGAAATATATATATAGTGAAGCTCCATAGAACAGAATATCATCATATAAGCATCATAGTAGTTTTATACAAACATATGAATCATCCATACATCAAAACCTCACTACATAACACTCAAACAAATACAGCAGCGGAACACCCAGTACATATAATATGAAATAATATGCAAAAGCCTCATGCTCGTCTTCGTCATCATCAGCGTAAATCTCCAAGAAAAGCACCTGTCACCTGCTACTTAGTCTGCCCATCCCAACATGGATGAACCGCCCAAGGTAATAAGAGGAGACATAAAACCTTGAGTCAGAAAAAGTCTTAGTGAGCAGTAAATCAACTATCAATCATACCAAAAGAGCATAAGGGATTAAAGGAATAAGAACTCAAACCATCCCACTCCACCTCTTTTTACAGTGATAGCCCCCAGACACACTAAGGAGAAGCAAGCATAGCAAAGCAGATAATTAAAGTAAAGCAATAATCACTCGAGTCAAGGTCGATGTTTTCCAAATACAAACCCCCAAGGCCTAAACAAAGATCAGATAAGCACCCAGAAAACACCGCTCTTGGGACCGAATGATGATATAACCAACATCCAAGACTCTGGCTATCACTGTTATCATTGCCTTGATTTCATCGTTAGTTGAATGAACGACACATTCTTTCATCCGTCAGTCAAGGGCTAATGGTAACCCCGGTTCTAGACATAACTCCGCACGTCATCGTGACCCGTGCCTAGGATATCAATGCTGCCCAGAGTACTAGCACGTCATCGTGACCCGTGCCTGGGATATCAATGCCGCCCAACGTACTCTTGCTTTGAGCATGCTAGAACCTTCAACAATGATGAAGTCTTAGCCTCCTAGTCATCCTCCTCGACGACTATTCCCATACTAGCTCAAGCGCCTCTCGAGCCATCCATTATCCATCAAAACTCGAACCATATCACCGAGTTAACATCATGCTTGGAATGATCCCGCCTGGACTAGACCAAGACTATCTCATATCATACTTTGCTTCATCGCATCTTAGCAAAGTCCATATCATGCTTCTCCTCATCATATCACGGCAAAGTCCATCATCATCTTACTTTGCTTCCTCGTATCATCGCAAAGTCCTCGAATCCATCCATATGAGCTTCCTCATCCGCTTCATATGCCACAAGCAGCTTTCACCATTCAAGAGCCTTTCCACTTAGCTTTTGAATCATCTTCGACCGTCTTGTTCCAAATCAACTACTAGCTAACTTGAAACAATCAAATCAATCATACATTCAAACAATCAATCATTCAAACAAGATCTAATAAGCAATATTAACTATAATGGCAATTTCGTAAATAAATGAGTGAAAGTCTATCATACATGAATTATGGATTTCTAGCATAGATATATCAAATATAAAACATGGGTTTTGTTCCTATAACTCGATAAATGAACTTGCATAGGTAAACATCTTCATAAACAATGGATCTACATGCAGACTTAAGAGAAATGCGAGAAATCACTATCTTTAACACATAAACGAACCACCACTCCAATATACTCCTTTGGATCCGTGTGAGAGATAATCACCACTCACCGAATCACCCAAACACTTCAAAAACTAATCACTTCAGATCTGGACAGCAAGGATTCAAGCTCGATTTGTTGAAATCTCGCTTGAAATGGTGAAATCTAGCTTCGTCGGAAGAAGATCTTCAACTTTGGCTCTTCGATCTTCGATCTTGATCTTCGATCTTGGATGGATGTTAGCACTTGATCAAAGCGGAGAAATGAAGTGAAGAAATGTTGTAGTCGAGCTCTAAAAATGGCAGCACTTCGTCGCTTCAAAATCCGGTGCCAAAAAGTGAGCCAAACTCCTCTATTTATAGGCTGATTTCACCCTTAGGTCGTCGCCCAGTTTTAGGTCGTTGCCGACCTAAAGATCCCCGACCTAACTTACGTCATTTACGACCTAAGTCTCAATAGTACATGCAATCTAAAACACAGCCGCCTTCCTTAACTCGAACCAACGACCTACGACCTAAGACCCTGCCGACTCATGACACAACGGCTTAACTGGGTACACGGCATATGACCTACGACTTATCCAAACACACAAGATCTCACGACCTAACTCCTATGCGACCTAACAAACAAGGCCGACTTAGCACGCACATGCACTTACACGACCTACCTAGCTGCCGACTTAAAAGCTTACGACCTAACACATAAGCCTCTATACGACCTAACCTAGTCACGACCTATCGAGCAACACGAGTTACGACCTAACAACTCATAGCGGCCTTCCTTAGATCGTCTAACGACCTAACTAACCTACCGACCTAACTATGCTACGACCTAAAACATGACGACTTAACTACTAGGCCATAACTCGTCTACGACCTAACTTCCTTAGGTCGGTCCATACTTAGGTCGGTCAGAAATCATAACTCGTAACTGTTAGGTCGTTAACCCTAGGTCGCTAACTATCTTAGGTCGCTCAACCGACCTATCTACCTTAGGTCGCTCTACCGACCTATCTACCTTAGGTCGTAAACACTAAACTCGGTCATCTCTTAACTCGTAACTCGTACACGACCTCTCACTTAACTCGTGCACGACCTATCACTTAACACCACCAGGTTGCTAACCCTTAACTCGTGCACCCTCTTTAAGTCGTCTACGACTTATCTATAGGTCGGTCGCCACCTTAACTCGGTCACACGACCCAAGCTTCCCACGACTTAAGCTATGGATGACCTAAACAACACTAACGACCTAATAATTCTACGATATATCAACACGTAAAATACGGGTCATTACATTCTCTCCCCCTTAGGAATTTCGCCCCCGAAATTCCAAGCAAACAAGAGCAACCTAAACTATTCTGCATGCCTACCATCCATAGCAATCAACAAACCATGCATCCAATTACTAGCCTAGCATGCAGAATTCTAAAACTAGAACAAGCTACAAATTCATGAGATGTCACGACACCTTAGGGCCATACCTCGAAGAGTTCAGGATGAGCTGCCTTCATCCTCTCTTCCTCCTCCCATGTACAGTCGTTAACATCATCACTCCATTGTATCTTGAGCAACGTAATCGTCTTCCTCCTAAGCTGTTTCTTGTCGGTTTCAACAACACGAAGCGGCTTACGAGGTCTCGTAATCACTGGATCAACCTCCGAGTCTTCACAGCTATCAGCAGAAAGCACTGTATTCGAGTCGTGCACATACTTCCGTAGATAAGATACATGAAAAACATTGTGCACACCCGCCATCTTTTCCGGTAACTCCAATCTATAAGCGAGCTTTCCAATTCGCTCGATAATCGGGAATGGTCCAACAAATCTCGGGGTCAATTTTCCTTTCTTCCCGAATCGAATAACATTCTTCAATGGAGAAATCTTCACAAAAACCATGTCACCTATGTCGAACTCCAACTCCTTTCGACGTTCATCTGCATAACTTTTCTGACGATCCTGGGCTGCCTTCATTCGTTGTCGAATGATCTCTATACAATCCGAAGTCTGACGAATCATCTCTGGCCCAAGTATCAGCTTTTCTCCAGCTTCCAACCAACATGTCGGGGAGTTACACGGTCTTCCATGCAAGGCTTCATATGGTGCCATACCAATACTTGACTGGTAACTGTTATTATATGCAAACTCCACCAAATGAAGATGATCTTCCCATGATCCTCCGAAATCCAAAACACATGCCCTCAGAAGATCTTCCAAAACTCGGTTGACCCTCTCAGTCTGACCATCTGTTTGGGGATGATAAGCTGTACTCAAACACACTCAGTTCCCAAAACCTCCTGGAAGCTCTTCCAAAATCCACTAGTGAACAATGGGTCTTGATCGCTCACTATACTCTTTGGAATACCGTGGAATCGAACTATCCACTTAACATACAATTCAGCCAACTTTGACGCAGTCCTAGTTGATCGAACAGGAATGAAACTTGCACTCTTGGTCAAACGATCTACAATGACCCAAATCCCTTCATTTCCCGCTCTCGTTCTAGGTAAACCATCGATAAAATCCATCGATATCTGCTCCCACTTTCATGTAGGAACTTCTAATGGCTGAAGCAACCCACTGGGCTTCTTCTGCTCTGCTTTAACCATCTGGCAGTTCATGCACTTGGAAATAAAATTTCTAACATCCTTCTTCATACCTTCCCAGTAATAGGTTCTCTTCATATCCCGATACATCTTATTTCCACCTGGATGAATTGTCAACTTCGAGTGATGACTTTCCCTTAGAACTTCATCTCTCAATTCATCGATATCGGGAACAACCAGTCGTCCTTGCTTGCGAAGCCAACCCTCTTGATCGACCTCGAATCCTTTATCCTTCTCTGGTTCTAATCCAGATTCCAAATCACGGATAATCTTGACAAGCTTATCGTCTCGCTTTTGGTCTCGCCAATCCTTTCCACAAGAGTAGGCCTTATCGATAAGTTTGCTAACATTTCAGGTTCCAATTCACATCTAGGCCTGAAATCAAATCCAGCCAAATACTCGAGACTCTTCCATTCCGAAAACATGACTCGCAATCCCGCGTGTCTTCGACTCAACGCATCAGCTACTGCGTTACCTTTTCCCGGAGTATAAGCTATACCAAAATCATATGATGCTAAAAACTCTAGCCATCCTTGCTGCCGAAGATTCAAATCCTTTTGGGAGAAAAGATACTTCAACGACTTGTGATCCGTAAACAACTCGAATCGAACCCCCAATAGATAATGTCTCCACATCTTCAGAGCAAACACAATTGCCGCTAACTCCAAATCATGAGTCGGGTAATTCCTTTCATGCGGCTTCAGTTGTCGGCTCGCGTACGCAACAACTTTATCCTTCTGCATTAGCACTGCCCCAAGTCCAGTACCACATGCATCGGTGTAAACCACCATCTCATCATTCCCACTTGGAATAGTCAAAACAGGAGCACTCGTCAGTCGCTCTTTCAGGATTCCAAAGGCCTGCTCACACTTAGCATCCCAACTGAATACTGATTCTTCTTCGTCAATCCTGTCAATGGTGCAGCTATCTTGGAAAAGTCTTTGATAAACCGTCGATAATATCCTGCTAGTCCAAGAAAACTTCTCACATCTGATGCATTCTTAGGTCTGACCCAATCCTGGATCGCTGCCACCTTAGCGGGATCAACCGCTATTCCATTTCCAGAAATAACATGGCCTAAGAATCTCACTTCACTCTTCCAGAAGTGACACTTCGAAAACTTAGCCTTCAGCTGATGTTTCCGCAAGATTTCCAAAACAATACGCAAGTGCGTCTTGTGCTCTTCCTCAGTTCTGGAATAAATCAGAATATCATCCACGAACACAAGTACAAACTTGTTCAACTGATCTCTGAACACTCTATTCATAAGATCCACAAAATATGCCGGTGCGTTAGTCAATCCAAACGGCATTACCAGCCACTCATAAAACCCGGATGGTGTCCTAAAAGCAGTCTTCGGCACACTATCCTTCGCCACTCTCAACTGGTGAAATCCCGTTGCCAAATCCATCTGAGAAAACACCTTTGCCTCGTGGAGCTGATCAAACAAGTCATCTATTCTCAGCAATGGATACTTGTTCTTCTTAGTCACCTTATTCAGCTCACGATAATCAACACACAACCTCAACGATCCATCCGCTTTGGTTGCGAACACAACTGGTGCACCCCATTCGGACACACTACGCCGAATGAATCCTTTCCGCAAAAGGCCATCAACTTGCACCCTCAACTCTTGTTGTTCTCTAGGCGCCATCCGCCTAAGAGGCATCACAATGGGTCTGGCTCCCTCAACTAGATCGATACGAAACTCGATCTCTCTATGCGGCGGTAACCCTTTGACCTCGTCAAAGACATCCTCGAATCCATTCACGATTGGCATCGATGACAGTCCATCCCGTGGAACAACCAGCGAATACATGAAGCTCATGAAGACGCCTTCTTCATGCTTACATCGTATCACAACCTTTCGCCCCTCCACATTCTCGACTGTCACCTCCAATCTCTCACAATCAACCTTTGCCGCATACTTCCTAAGCCAGTCCATACCCAAAATAATTCCGAACCCCGCAAAGTACAGAACAAAGCAATCACAAACAAAAGAGCAATCATGACTCGACACAACTAGACCATGGCATAGCATACACAAACAAGACGAACCCCCAACTGGATTAGTCACTACCAATGGTCTATCAACAATTTCCGGTTCCAAACCTAACCGGTCTACCAACTTATTACAAACAAAAGAATGAGACGCTCCAGTATCAAACAAAACTCTAACTAGAACACCACAAATGGAAAGAGTACCTTGAACCACCACACTCTTCCCCTTCTTTTCAGCAGTAGGAGCTTTCGAAGACGATGGAACAGCCCCCAAAGCATAAGCTTTCACAATCTGCTTTTCCCTCAACAGTTTCGGACAATCCCTCTTAATATGCCCCAGCTTGTCACAGTTGTGGCACTTCACCGATACCTTTGGATTCTTGCAATCCCTGGAGAAATGGCCTTTCTGTTGACAGTTGAAACAAGTCACTTTGCCTTTCGGCTTCTTCTGGCCATTCTTACCCTTCTGCTGTTGCTGCTTCCTCTTCTTATTTCCACCCTGCTGTGGTTTGAGCTCTTCCTTGGTCACAGCAACAACAGACCCTTCCTTAGGAAACAAACTCTCATACCTGAGAGCTTTTTCCACAAGCTTCTCAAATGGATCGTCCTGGTGATCCACCAGCTGCCTTTCAAGATAAGCATCCAAGCCTGTCACGAGCTTTTCATTCTTCTGATAGGGAGAATCAATATACGATCTAGCATACTTGGACAAGGCTTCAAACTCAAAAACATATTCCAAAACCGACCTCCCGCCTCGCTTGAGCTCAACAAACTTCTTAAACAAAACAGACTTCTGAGCAGTAGAGATGAACTTAGCTTCAAACCTAGCTTGAAACTGCTCCCAAGAAATCTCTTCTTCTGGAGTATCAATGGTGATAGAGTTCCACCAATCAGAAGCTCTCCCTTGAAGCTGCCTCGATGCAAGCTTCCTCTTAGTTGCATCCTCGATTCCTAAATCACCAAAAATCCTCCTACAAGCATCTATCCATCTCTGGACCTCAATAGTAGATTCCGTCCCTAAGAAAACCTTCCCTCCAAGAGCAGTATAATCCTTACAGAGCTTGGCAAAATCCACTGGTCTCGGAGCTTGAACTTGAACTCCAACATCTACAGATGGCCCTGAAGCTGGTACCCTTCTCATAATGGAAGTCATCATAGCTTCAAACATAGCTCCATAATCAGTAGCTCCCCCATCGGCACGGCTTTCCCTGGCAGCTTGTCTCTCACTTCGACTCATCCTTAATATCTACAAAAAGGAATGATTTAGAACACCTTGAGAAACAACTACATAAGGAGTTCAAATCCATCTAAACTACTATATTATATATAGTAATCATCTATCAAAATACAATTACGTCTCTCATACGTAGTTACGTCAGCGAGCGTTGGCTAAAATCGATTAACCAAAGCTCTGATACCAAATGTGACGACCGCCCACGACTCCCGCACGGAAACAAGGAGATGGTGCGCTGAAAGTGTGCCACGCAGCCATGGGTGACCGTCAAGGGTAGAATAAACATCGCAGAATCTATCGTAACTCACAGCGCATGGATAAAATACAATAGAGAAATATATATATAGTGAAGCTCCATAGAACAGAATATCATCATATAAGCATCATAGTAGTTTTATACAAACATATGAATCATCCATACATCAAAACCTCACTACATAACACTCAAACAAATACAGCAGCGGAACACCCAGTACATATAATATGAAATAATATGCAAAAGCCTCCTGCTCGTCTTCGTCATCATCAGCGTAAATCTCCAAGAACAGCACCTGTCACCTGCTACCTAGTCTGCCCATCCCAACATGGATGAACAACCCAAGGTAATAAGAGGAGACAAAAAACCTTGAGTCAGACAAAGTCTTAGTGAGCAGTAAATCAACTATCAATCATACCAAAAGAGCATAAGGGATAAAAGGAATAAGAACTCAAACCATCCCACTCCACCTCTTTTTACAGTGATAGCCCCCAGACACACTAAGGAGAAGCAAGCATAGCAAAGCAGATAATTAGAGTAAAGCAATAATAACTCGAGTCAAGGTCGATGTTTTCCAAATACAAACCCCCAAGGCCTAAATCAAGATCAGATAAGCACCCAGAAAACACCGCTCTTGAGACCGAATGATGATATAACCAACATCCATGACTCTGGCTATCACTGTTATCATTGCCTTGATTTCATCGTTAGTTGAATGAACGGCACATTCTTTCATCCGTCAGTCAAGGGCTAATGGTAACCCCGGTTCTAGACATAACTCCGCACGTCATCGTGACCCGTGCCTAGGATAGCAATGCTGCCCAGAGTACTAGCACGTCATCGTGACCCGTGCCTGGGATATCAATGCCGCCCAACGTACTCTTGCTTTGAGCATGCTAGAACCTTCAACAATGATGAAGTCTTAGCCTCCTAGTCATCCTCCTCGACGACTATTCCCATACTAGCTCAAGCGCCTCTCGAGCCATCCATTATCCATCAAAACTCGAACCATATCACCGAGTTAACATCATGCTTGGAATGATCCCGCCTGGACTAGACCAAGACTATCTCATATCATACTTTGCTTCATCGCATCTTAGCAAAGTCCATATCATGCTTCTCCTCATCATATCACGGCAAAGTCCATCATCATCATACTTTGCTTCCTCGTATCATCGCAAAGTCCTCGAATCCATCCATATGAGCTTCCTCATCCGCTTCATATGCCACAAGCAGCTTTCACCATTCAAGAGCCTTTCCACTTAGCTTTTGAATCATCTTCGACCGTCTTGTTCCAAATCAACTACTAGCTAACTTGAAACAATCAAATCAATCATACATTCAAACAATCAATCATTCAAACAAGATCTAATAAGCAATATTAACTATAATGGCAATTTCGTAAATAAATGAGTGAAAGTCTATCATACATGAATTATGGATTTCTAGCATAGATATATCAAATATAAAACATGGGTTTTGTTCCTATAACTCGATAAATGAACTTTCATAGGTAAACATCTTCATAAACAATGGATCTACATGCAGACTTAAGAGAAATGCGAGAAATCACTATCTTTAACACATAAACGAACCACCACTCCAATATACTCCTTTGGATCCGTGTGAGAGATAATCACCACTCACCGAATCACCCAAACACTTCAAAAACTAATCACTTCAGATCTGGACAGCAAGGATTCAAGCTCGATTTGTTGAAATCTCGCTTGAAATGGTGAAATCTAGCTTCGTCGGAAGAAGATCTTCAACTTTGGCTCTTCGATCTTCGATCTTGATCTTCGATCTTGGATGGATGTTAGCACTTGATCAAAGCGGAGAAATGAAGTGAAGAAATGTTGTAGTCGAGCTCTAAAAATGGCAGCACTTCGTCGCTTCAAAATCCGGTGCCAAAAAGTGAGCCAAACTCCTCTATTTATAGGCTGATTTCACCCTTAGGTCGTCGCCCAGTTTTAGGTCGTTGCCGACCTAAAGATCCCCGACCTAACTTAGGTCATTTACGACCTAAGTCTCAATAGTACATGCAATCTAAAACACAGCCGCCTTCCTTAACTCGAACCAACGACCTACGACCTAAGACCCTGCCGACTCATGACACAACGGCTTAACTGGGTACACGGCATATGACCTACGACTTATCCAAACACACAAGATCTCACGACCTAACTCCTATGCGACCTAACAAACAAGGCCGACTTAGCACGCACATGCACTTACACGACCTACCTAGCTGCCGACTTAAAAGCTTACGACCTAACACATAAGCCTCTATACGACCTAACCTAGTCACGACCTATCGAGCAACACGAGTTACGACCTAACAACTCATAGCGGCCTTCCTTAGATCGTCTAACGACCTAACTAACCTACCGACCTAACTATGCTACGACCTAAAACATGACGACTTAACTACTAGGCCATAACTCGTCTACGACCTAACTTCCTTAGGTCGGTCCATACTTAGGTCGGTCAGAAATCATAACTCGTAACTGTTAGGTCGTTAACCCTAGGTCGCTAACTATCTTAGGTCGCTCAACCGACCTATCTACCTTAGGTCGCTCTACCGACCTATCTACCTTAGGTCGTAAACACTAAACTCGGTCATCTCTTAACTCGTAACTCGTACACGACCTCTCACTTAACTCGTGCACGACCTATCACTTAACACCACCAGGTTGCTAACCCTTAACTCGTGCACCCTCTTTAAGTCGTCTACGACTTATCTATAGGTCGGTCGCCACCTTAACTCGGTCACACGACCCAAGCTTCCCACGACTTAAGCTATGGATGACCTAAACAACACTAACGACCTAATAATTCTACGATATATCAACACGTAAAATACGGGTCGTTGCAAAACACTTCTTTTGAAATTTAAATTTTGAACTCAACTGACACCATGTCGACATGGGGTACTTGAGTATGTCAACATCCCAAAGGGATTTTTGGTGTTTTGATTTTCTTCGAAAATAACCTTTATCTTATATTAAACTATTTTAAACTTTATAAATATACTTGACTATAATTAAAATACATAAGTAAATATAAGGAATTATATATATATATAGAATTTTATTATAATTTTATATTTAAATCTAAATATATAAATATTAAAAAAAAATATACTTTTATTTTAAAAGATAGTTTAAAATCAAGGATAATTTGACTTTGAAATTCAAGATTATTTTGAGGCTAAAAGTTTTTGAAATCAGGATGGATGTTTTTTATTCTTTTAAAAGGAAGGTTTTGAAATCATTTTGAATAAAAAGTTAGCGGATACAAAACAATGTTCCACTAGATTTTTTGTAGGTTCCATCCTACTTAGGGTTCCATCCCTTTAACAGGCTCGAAGTGGATTCCATTCCACGAATAAATTGGATTTTAAGATGCCAGTGCTTTTCTAGGAGTTTTAACAAAATTTATAATTAAAAAGTAAATTACTTGAAATCTTGAACTCTTGATAATCTTGATATTCTTGTTACTCATGAGTCTTCAATCTTGATATCTTGAATCTCTATATTGTACAGACTTCATTCTTGGTACCTGCATGGTTGAATCCTGCATATACATATATATCTAAACTTATACTGTTAGTATTTATATTTTATAATCTATTCTGAGGTTGTTGTCATCAAAACCATCATCTCACGGACTAACAATTATATCTATAGAGGAAGACAAGGTAGCTTCCTCCTATATCTATAGAGGAGTGCACAACTGACATTGAATTAGATGATTTAATAGGGGAATTGAAGATGGTTATGTAACTAAGATTATGATTTAAAATAATTATGTTTGAGGATGATTTATAATAATTGTATTTGAGTATTTTTTTAGAAATTAAATTAGTATTTTGAAACATTTTTTTTAAAACATAATGGGAATTTAGTTAATTATTTAATTTGGTAAATAATAAAATGGCTAGCCATCGGAAAAATTTGATGGGCCGTCTACAGCCATCGCCACGTTTTACCGCTAAACAAAGTATACCTTATAGTGAGCTGGTCGTTTACTTTCAACTTTATGCTTGCTTCATATTTGAGTTCTGTGATTTTGAATTTTCCACTAATGTAGACTGATGAATTGTTTTCTGTTTTGTTTTTTTGCTTCTACTCATATATGTTGCACTAAAATTTAAAAAATACAGGTACATGAATCATCTATCTGATGAGTATTTTGGAATTTTGCCAATTAGGACTGAAATAATGTGCTAGCATGAGAGTAGATGTTTTGGAACAGAGCAATGATTGAAGAATGTGATTGCTAAAAGGAGATGGAAAATGCCAAATGTTTCCATTTCAAACAAAGTTTCAATAGAACATCCTTATTGACGATAGTTATTGATATATCTTATGGAAGATTTCAAAGCATTGGTGCATTTGACCATTGGGCTCAATTACCTATATAAAGGTATGTAATTTGAATTTACAACCCATTTTATTTATTTTCGCCAGTATCTTTGTCTGTATAAATCATTGAAGATATCTGTTCATGTTATACAATAGACATGACCTATGTGTTCTAGTTTCCACCCTAGCAAATCTTGGAGATTCCCTCAACCCAGGTTACCCAATCTACACTAAGTCTGGATAGAGGTAGCACAGACATTTAATATTGGAGGACATAGTGTATTCATGGTGTTATTGCCATTGGTTATAACTAACATCAATGTGGGGTTGCAGATTAGCTGGCTTCTCTTGTTTTCCCAATTTTCACTTCATATGATATGATATGGGGTGGAAAACATATAGATAATTTAAACTTCACTTGTTCTTTCATGACAGATATAAAGAAAAAAAAACAACCAAACAGGTACAACCCATTTTTTTCTTTTTTTAATGAGTTGTTCATTTTTGTTTTAAATTTCAAAAGGCCAGTGGTAACCAACTAGCTTGTTAATCCCCATAAAATTTCGATTCTTTTATTGGTTACTAGTTAACCTTAAGTAACCACTACAAAATTGATTTTTTCTTAGTTATGATTGTGGTTGGCTATGTAAAGAAAACGACACTTACATTTTAATGTGACTCATAAACAACGGTGTCCTTGTGGGTTGCCACTAAAGTGATTTAGTAGCTATACGACCATTAATGTGAATGCCCGATAACTTAACCTCATACTTAGTTATCGGGCTAATTAGTAGCACATGGTCATGTGCTCTTTAAATGGGTGTTTCGCCACATCCAAATATATGAATCTATTTGTCCACGTCTGTAAATACATAAAACAGCGACATGTGTGCATTATTGGGTAGACTATGTAATTATTGCTGAATATGCTGATTCAAGATGCTCAACTCCGGTATCATTTCATGGATATTTTGGTGGTTTGTCTATATATTTTGGTGGTTCGTATCGTTCTAGTAAGACAAATTCGTATTAAAATTTGTGTGGTGAATTTAAGAAACAGACGATCCCATTTAATTTCCTTCATTCCCGAAAGAGATATTGAAATAGTTGTAGAGATTTCAACCACCTTATGATTCCTCTAAAGGCAAAGGGTATGTACGGTTGATACCAACAGTTTGGATGACATAGGAGTTATGCTAAGAAAAAGATAATATAATACACAAAATCAAAAAACGAATTTTGTCAGCTAATATTATTTACATCTATCTAAATATTTACTGATGTCACTTAAACGCTTAATAAAATTACATCATAAAACCTACGTTGAAAACCCACCTTAAATTTAAAGAGAGTCTTTATATAAAAACCGACGTTTAATCGAATATACAAAAATAAATCATAATCTCATCCTCAAAATTAATTATTTTAAATCATTCCGACCATAATGTCAGTTATGGTTTCATAAATCAATAACGTGGAAGAATTCTATGCCTTGAAGCTAATTTAATTTTATGTTCAAATTAACCAAAATTTAATTTTATATTCATACTCTGATGGTTTCATAAATCATATTCATACTCTGTAGGTATTTTGCCATTTTTTTACTCTTTTCCTAACCTTGTGCCAGGAAGCTGTAAAGTGTTTGGATAGAGTTTAGGCCACAAACACTTTGGCAATCAGATGGTGAGGGTAAGAGTTATGTAATTGTGTGCACATTACTGTGCATCAATATAAATTCTGGAGCCCCTTGAATCAAATTTCATGTATTTGTTTTTGTTAGAGAACCATATATTATCGCAAAACTAATTGGTAATGTGAAGTGAGGTCTCTTAGTATTTATGCAGAATTCGTATTGTAAATTGCCCGATGTGGAACCAATCTTAACACGCCACCGCACGTGTGGCGCATCATCAGCCAAACACGTGAACATTCATTGAGGGTGACGTGGACACAATTAAAACCCGCTTTGATACCATGTTAGAGAACCACATATTATCACAAAACCAATCGGTTGTGTGAAGGGAGGTCTCTTAGTATTTATGCAGAATTCGTATTGTAAATTGCCCGATATGGAACCAATCTTAACAGTTTTTTATTTTCTTTCATTTCTTTTTGTGGAAACAAAATTGAACTTGGTCCATTTTTGAGAATTTTCGTAATTCTTTCGTTTATTCTTTTAAGAGATATATATTCATGCTATTTATTACAAATGTCTCTTCAAGACAAGCTGTTACTTTTTTCTATATTGTTTTCCCATGTAACTTGTTAAGTTGATGTTTTCAGTGATCTACATCTCATGTGATTCCTCTTAGAGGGGAGGTTGTCTACCTGATTTCCTAGGAGAAACCCTACCCATATGTTTTTATTAATCTACTCATTGATATTATGCCAACTGGCATGTGCATAAAAGCTTGAAATTCCTTCATTCTTTTTCTATCTATTGTATGATTAATGTTCTAGCATCTCTTTTATACAATCATAAGTGAAAACTAGAACCTCGGCTTATATCACTTACAATCTTGGTTCACATGTCATGCAATATGGAAATCTTGATATAAGTGCAGCCTATGTGTTCATGTATATGGGATCAAATCCTATCAATGTAAATTTAACTTTTATTGACAATGTGTTACCATCATCTCCAAAGGCTGTTAATCAAAGGGATGCAGATCTTGTTTACTTTTGGCACAAAGTTAGTTTTTTCTTACCAGTTATTTTTAAAAGGCAATCAATTTCACTGCAAATTGTAGATGTTACCTACTATTGTTGCTATCGCTTTATAATACTTTTATTCCTTAGAACTATAGACAAATTTACTGAAAAGTTAATTGAAAAACAGTTGCTTGCTTCACAACCTTCATTCCATATAGCCATTCGAAAAGCAGTTACTTGCTTCGTATACCTTCATTCAGCACCAATTTGTTAAGAATCATAGATTTGATGCGCATATTAAATTGGTTATGGTTGTTGATTTTATTTTACGGTTGATTAGTAAATTGAAATTTTTTCTGTATTTCCTTCTGATCCGATGTAGCAGTTGATTAGTACAATAAGTTATCCATGTTGCTTATTCATTAAATTTAAAATTTCCGATCTATTTTTGTTTTGTGTAATTATATATAGGTCCGCATCAAATTGTTCTTATATTTTGACCTATTTATAGTTTAAATGACATGTAATTTTGAAACTTATTCCACTCTTTAGATTTGCCGTTATAGCCCTCTACAATAACATGGTATTATAGGCAAATTTAATCAACAGTTCAACTAAATTAATACCACTGATGTTCATCTTTTTCAACTTTTGAAATATTCCCATTATTATGATTTTATTGTACAGAAGTTCTCTGAAAGTTTTCTAAATTTTCTAATGTTTTACCCAAATTGATACTTTAATTTTTCTTATGCTTAATTGTTATTGGATGAGTGTTGGTTGAATTTTCATGTTAATACTTTGATATCTATATGCATTGAATTACACTGATATCTGAATTTATGCAATATGATTCGCAGGGTACGTGGAAGGGTGAGACTAGGGATTAAAGGCTTCAGTCTTGTGTTTTTGACTGCTTTTGTTGGGTAACTGATAAAGTTTGTTCGAGTCCTTAGATCCTTTTATCGGATCTTTTATTAAATTTTTTATATGAAGTTTTTTTTTTGAAAACCCAGGAGAACCCGATGGGCCGGTAAACTCCTGAGGAGGGTATAGTAAAGTCGTCCGTTGATCCAAGCCCCCATACCCCTGGGTAAATTAATATAGGATAGGGAAGTGCATGGTAGGAATCGAATCTGGGTCTTTTTACTAGAACCCAATCCTCCTTTTCACTCCGCCGCACCCACGGACATGAAGTTTATTATCTTGTAGGAAGTATCATGACAATGTTAAGTTAAATTCAAAATTGGATTCTACCTTAAGGTTGTTTAGGATGTACAAAACAGAGGATGTTAGTTATTCTTTGTAGGAAAATTTGGCCAAGTCTTGTTAAGATAACAGATCAAATATCATTACGTAGCAGTTTTTTGAACTAGATATCTATTGATATATGCATTTGCTACAATATTTGCTATTCAGAATCTCTCATATTTGATAATTATAATGCTTATAAGTACACAGATATGAATAGAGAAAATCCAGGACATTACATGATACACGTATTTTATAAAATATAACTAAATATGTATCATAATAATAAACTATAAAATATTAACCAAGTTATCCAAATTTTATAAAAAGTAACTAAATTTATATAATAATACTAATACTAACAATATTAAATTAGCTAAGTTCATAAAATTAACTAAGTTTATAATAATCATAATAATGTAATAAATTATAAAATATTAATTAAGTTTACTAAGTTTTATAAGAATATATAATAATAATAATAATAATAATAATAATAATAATAATAATAATAATAAATTAACTAAGCTTATAAATTTAAAAAAATGATAATACCAATACTAATAAATTATAAAGTTAGCTAATCTTCATAAAAATAACTAAATTCAAAACAACGACAATAGTAACTTTATTTTTATCTTTTGAATTATATCATCACCCCTTTTGTCTTTCCATGATTTTAGTAGATCCTTGATACCATCCTTTCCTAATTGGTTTATGGATGCCAATATACCAAAAGTAGTCGTTTTATTACACAATTAATTAATAAAAGAATTAGACAATGGTGGTAGTAATTCCATCTGGAAAGATCCGACATGAAATTTGATGTTCACAAGATGTTGCATTTGTTTTCTTTAAGTATCAATTATGCCTTTTTGATGATATGCCATTGTTTACAATCTTAAGTTGATTGCTTATTTTGGATCCTCGTCTGCGATAAATAATAGTAATGGACAAATTCAATTTGCACCTTTTAGAGAATAATCGAAGCTTTTGATCAATTATGTCATTTTAAATTATGTTATCCCATATTAAAATGCTATATACAAATCATTCCTGACATCCTAATGATTGATAAATTACAGTTATTGACTTAAATTATTATTCTAATAATGATAATTTCAAGTTCAGATACTAAAATTTACAATGTTTTCCACGATTGAGTTTTCTTGCATTATTAACTATTAATATTTTTATTTGCTTTAAAATTGATGTTTATTTGGAAAATGGAAGTTGTCAATCTGCTAAAGTATAGCAGGTGAAGTGCATTGGGAAATATTGGTTGCCTTTTCGGAATGTAGTTTGAGTTATTTAAGATTTTGTTACTATTTCTGCTATTGTTAATAAATTATAATAATATTTTAATTTAAAAAATAAAAACATAGTACAGAGTAAGCTGTAATTATTGGATGCAAATTAATAATAATAATACTTCATTTACAGTTAGTTGTCATCATATGTTTTCTACAACTATATCTAATCTTACCTTACTCTACATTTTCCAGTTTATTGTTTATATTTTAAGTTTTCTATCATATTTATATTTACATATATGAGTTTGAATAGTAGTAACATACTCTAACTTTGAGTGGACAACAAATTATTCCGCCAGTCTCCCCCACTCAACTACAACTTGGATTACTTTCTTCAGTCTTATATTGTTCTTACACCAAAGAATGTTCAGGTTTCATGTTTAGAGAAGTCGTGCAATCAATGTTTTTTCTGACTTCATTCTTTTATCTATATCTATAATCCCGTAATGTTACATATGTTTTTCTATTTGTGGCTATAGGCTTTGAGAACACTTTTAATTATGGAACACCGCTTGCATAAAATTCTTTGCCCATTATGGGTTTTAGTATGCTTGCACGATATTTTCTTGTAACTACGCAAGCTATGTCTGTTAATCTGCACATGTTATATCTATTACAATGGTACTCGCAACTTGCTGGTCTTAGAGACTCTTGCTGCTTTAGATCGAGCAATTCATCCACCCCCGGCGTCTACTCAAGTTCTATGCATCATTTTTCAGCGCTAAATTACCCAGAATTACAGTAAATTGGGTTTTATAAATAGTTCTATTTGTTCCATTTATGTGATAAAATTCATTTAGCACTCGCCAACACAAAAGCAACTTTATCAAAGATTTCACAAATGTGATTGTTTTTTGGATCAATGGAGGCTGGGTACTGTCACATTGGCCATGCTACGATTTATGGAAATAAAGAGGATGTATGCTAGCTAAGCTTTATATTTTCGACACAAATGATAATGAAATCGTGATACTTATGGATATGTTATTTGTTTTTGATCATATTGAAATAAAGTCCTTTGCTTGTTGTTTGTTTAAAGTGATTTTACGTTGTTGACCGGAGTTGAACCATTATCATGTGTGTTTTCAACATAGCGACCTAGATTTGATGGTGGAAAAATATTTAATAAACTGGAATTTTTTGTTATAAGGTTCGCTCTTGTGTGGATTGGCCTGAAGAATAATGTTCATTTGATGAATAATAAAAAAAACAAGTTTAATTGTGCAACTTGACAGTGACATTGTGTCAGATTATACTTGATGTACATACATAAGATGTCAACTTTTTTTCTAGTAAGACCAAAAATTATGAGACTGAATTGAAGAAATCATATTGATTAAGCTATTCTAGAGTAGAGGGAGACGACGAGGACGTAGGTGATTTGGAAGATGAATTTAAAATTAAGACGAAGATAGCAGTGGTAGATAAACCACAAGCTGACAGGTAGATCAGTAAAATTTGATCATATCAGCTTGAATTTATATTTCTTTTATATCATATCATCATTGGTTAAAAATTATAATTTATTATAATTTTACACGGAACAGATATAGAATGGAAGTTGACCAATGGGGCGGCATTCTCATCCTTTACGGAGTGTGGTATGTCAAATTGATATGCGATATAATTTTCTTCCATATACATTTGCGTTCATACGTTAGTGTTGTACAGTTGTGGGTAAAGAATTGGAAGGCGAGAGGGAAACAGAGAGCAACAAAGAATGGAAAGATAGAGTAAATAAATGGAATACCAGGCAAGAGAAGAAAGGTTTCATCAACAAAGAAAAGAATGACAATGATGATCAAGATTATGACTATGAACTGTAAGATTAATCCATATTTCAATGTATTCAAGCACACAAATACTGAGACACATGAATATCTTAATTTTTGTGTGCCAGAATATCATAAGAATAATAATCTTGGTCAGGTAAGATGTTTTATAAGTTGGCATCGTATTATATTTATTATTTCGCAGCTACAAGAATTCAATATAGTCACCAGATATGCCTTTTTGTCGAGCATACATACACACAAAAGCATTTTCTATTTGGAAACTATCTCATAGCTTCGGCAAAATTTTGCTTTGTGCTAATTCATTGTACATCTAAATTTTCCTAGCCATTCCATATGTTCATGACTGTTGAAAAAAAATTAGTTAATAAACAAGTTGGAGGGAAATATATCGGCCTAAAATAGTTGATATCATCCATTAATGCATTTTTTTTCATATTAGAACGCCACTATGTTAGTTGGTCTTGGAGAAGAACCAATGGGCTAGAATGTACAATAAGTACTCACTTATTTCCCATAGACGCTGCCCAAGTAATCAATGTTACTTTTTATAATATCAAAGCTGTTAAGATACTTCTCAGCTTTGCTTGGCATGTAACATTAAGCTACGCGCTATTAACGCAAATAGTTTAGTTATATGGGAACATTTGTCTCTTCTATTGCTAATCTCTTATTGCATTTTCTTCTTCTTATAGGAATATTGGACTTTTGAAGGAGACAAGTTTGGACTTTCCACGATTTATCTTTTCTCTTTTATCAAGCTCTTTTTGTAAGATTCTATGTCGTTAACATTTGTGTTTAAAAAACATTGTTCATGAAATGTTGTATATGACTAAATTTTATGGTGTATGAAATTGATGTAGCTTTGATTATGTTTTTGATTAAGTTTAATCATTATAACTATTTTTAGTATCAAATTATCTATTAGTGTTTTATAAACTGAGTCTGATGCAATAGTTGTAAAATGTAGCAAAAACGTTGATATACTGCAGCGTTTCAAAAAAGTTGCATAATTCATTTTTGTAGCATTTCAAAACTGTTGTTGTATTACTGTCTTCAGAAGTCATACTATTAGACTGCGTTCCTAAAACGTTGCTAAATGAATTTGTAGCATTTAATAACAGCTGAAAAATTAATTTACTGCAGCGTTTTAAAAAGCTTCAGCGGCGATTTATTTTGCAACATTTCAAAAATGCTGCAGAATTTTCTGACACTATTGCAGCATGGTATTATACAGCATTCTTTGAAACACTGCTAATGATTATGGCATCACTTTTAAAACGCTGAGAAAGCTCTTTTTTGCAGTGAGAAGGAAATTCACTGATTACAAACAATCCAATATTTGAAAATCAAAAATTGATGAAGTTATCTTTGGTTTTAGAGTGATTACCTGCGTTTATTGGCTTTAAATTGATTAAATTCGGCAGTAAAGTGGAGAAATTTGTGGATTTGAACTTAGGTTTGAAAGAGAAAAGTTTTTTCTCAATTTTTCTCTCTGGCTGCTTTGTTTTATAGTACGTACTATGATTGAGGAAGAAAGAAACTCTTTCTTCTGGTTAGTGTAATGATTGGGCTTGACCCAATTAAGAAAAACAATTAGATATAAATCTAATTAACACTTAAACACTAATACTCTTACCAATACAACACATATTTACAAGATTTCAACACTATAAAATCAATCATATTTTTATGTTTAACAAAATATTTTACAACAAACAAAAAGTTATTTTAACTACAAAAATTATTTTTAATTATTAAAACTCTTATTTTAATTAAATACACATTTTTCACAATAATTTACATAAATCACTATTTTAACCCCAAAAATTACATAAAAATCATTTTCTTATATAATTAAATATAAAAAACCATATTGACATCATTTTTACATCTAATTATTATTTTTAAATAAAATTCCATCTTTTTATTTACATTATTTTCGATATAAAATTTTAATACCTCATCAAAATTTACAAAAACCAATATTTGGCATTAATTTACAAATTATTGCATTTAACCAATTTAAAACCATGAAATGCTCATTTTTATCACAAATTATCATAATAAAGTTTTTAAAACTTTATTTTCAATATTTTTCATTTAATTCCAACATTATTTATTTATTTATTTATTTCAATGAATTATTATTGAATTAATTCTTTTATCTTACTTAATTAATTCAATTAACACCCAAATTAGAATATTTCCAATACTCACCATTTATTACCTACATTACCATCTTAATTTCATTTTATTTGTTCAAAACTCATTGTTCATTCAAAATTAAAAAAAATTATTAAATTTTTCTATCTCCGATTTATTTTATTTCTCTATTATTAAATTATAACCACCGTTATAATTTAGTTTACTGGTAATCACCAAAACCAGGGATGTTACAGCGTAATCTCTTGACGCTGTGTTCCAATATATGAGTGGATGTACGATGCATAAGTGATTCACGCTCTACCTCCACTTTCCTTAGCTAATCGAGTTCTACTACTACTGTAGAATCATGTGGACACTTCCTCAAATGCGAAACATGAAAAACATCATAAACTCCTGCCAACTTATCTGGATGATCAATTCTGTATGCTACTTTTCCAATCTGTGGGGTAATAGGGAAGGGTCCTGCAAATCTCGGTGTCAACTTAACCATTGAGCCAAATCTCATAATGTTTCTCAGAGGAGAAACCTTGACAAAAACCATACCTCCAACCTCAAACTCCAAATCTGAACGTCTTCTGTTCGTATATGACTTTTGTCTATCTTGTGCAGACTTCAACCTCTTGCGAATCAAATCCACCTTCTCGGAAGTTTCCCTCGCCAAGTCTGGTCCAAGAAAGATCCTATCTGTGGTATCCCACCAACAGGCTGGTGATCTACATGGTCTGCCATAGAGGGCCTTAAACGATGCTATCCCAATGCTTGCTTGATAACTATTGTTATACGCGAACTTCACCAAAGGTATTGGTCTTCCTAAGAGCCTCCAAAGTCAATGATGCACAATCTGAGCAAATCTTCCAAAACCCTATTTATCCCCTTAGTTTGTCCATCTGTCAGAGGGTGATATGCCATTCTCAGATTCAATTTCGTTCCCAAGGCTTGCTAAAGACTTCTTCAAAACTCGCTGGTGAATAATGGATCTCTGTCGCTCACAATGCTGGCCGGTACACCATGAAGCCTAACTATCTCCCTTACATAAAGAGTCGCCAAAGAATCTGCCGTCCTATTACTCTTAATGGGTATAAAATGAGCACTCTTTGTCAGTCTATCCATAATGACCCAAATGCTCGTGTTCCCTCTCCTTGACCTTGGTAATCCATCCACGAAATCCATTGAAACGCTCTTCCATTTACATAATGGAATATCCAATGGCTGCAACAGTCCACCAGGCTTCTTCTGTTCCACCTTTACCTTTTGTCAAGTGATGTAGTTCGCTACATATTCCACCACCCTCTTCTTCATTCCAGGCCAATAAGTTACCCTCTTCATATCCCGGTACATCTTATCACCACCGGGGTGCATTGTCATCCTAAAATGGTGTGACTCGGCCAACACTACATCTACTAAATCCTCACTATGGGGAACACAAAGTCTACCATCCCTTATAAGCCATCCCATAGTGTCCATGGCATAGCGCATATAATGTGGTGATGACTCTCCTCTACCAAGCTTATCTAAATTATCCTTTAACTCTTCATCCTCATCTTGCCTTTCTCCATTCTGCTCCATCAAAGTTGGCTGGAAGTCGTAGGCTGCTAACAATCCCAGAGCTAAATCCAATAGAGGTTTAAAATAAAAGGTAGTAATGTACTCCAAATGCTTCTATTCCAAAAACAGAGGAATTAAAACCACTTTGCGTCTACTCGATGCATCTGCCACTACATTATCCTTGCCAGGGCTATATGAAATCTCAAAGTCATAAGAGGCTAAAAACTCCATCCATCTTTGCTATCTCAAATTTAAGTCTTTCTGAGAGAATAGATACTTTAAAGACTTATGATTCGTTAAAAGCTCAAATCTTTCTTCAAAGAGATAGTGCCTTCAAGACTTGAGAGCAAAAACTACAACTGCCAACTCAAGATCATGCGTCGGGTAGTTCTTATCATGTGTGTTCAACTGTCTACTCGCATAGCACACTACCCTACCCTCTTGCATCAGTATCATCCCTAGCCCCATAACATAAGCATCCGTATAAACTGAGAAAGGCTTGGTTCCATTCGAAAGTACCAATACGGGCGCGGTTGTCAAAGCTTCCTTCAATCAACCAAAGGCATACTCACACTTGGTATCCCAAACAAAAGCTGAGTTCTTCTTGGTAAGGCGGGTAAATGGAGCTGATATCCTAGAGAAGTCCTTAGTGAACTTCCTATAGTAGCCCGCAAGATCATGGAAACTCCTTAATGAACTTCCTAGAGTAGCCCGCAAGACCAAGGAAACTCCTTATGTCCGTGGCATTCTTAGGGGTCGTCCAATCCTATACTGCTGCCACTTTCGCTAGATCTACTGCAAGTCCTTCCTCCGAATCGACGAGTCCCAAAAAGTGAACCTTATCCCTCCAAAAGTGGCACTTGGAGAACTTCATCTTCAAATTATGTGCTCGTAAGTTCCAAAGCACTTCTTTCAAATAAACAGTATGCTCCTCCCTTCTTCACGAATAAACCAAAATGTCGTCGACGAACACCACCACAAACTTGTTCAATGATTCGCGAAATACTCGACTCGTCAGGCCCACAAAATATGCCGGAGCTTTGGTTAGCCCAAATGGAATGACTAACCACTCAAATTACCCATCTGGAGACCTAAGCACAGTCTTCTCAATGCTATCCTCCACCACAAGCAACTGATGAAATCCCATGGCCAAATCAAGCTATGAAAATACCTTGGCTCCTACTAGCTGGTCGAAGAGAGATCGTCTATATGGGGAAGACGATAACGATTCTCTTTCGTCAACTTATTAAGCTCCCTATAATCCATGCAAAGCCTGAGAGAGCCATCTTCCTTAGTGGCAAAGACGACGAGTGCGCCCCACTCAGAATACTCCTACGAATGAAGCCTTTCTCCAAAAGCTCTCCAATCTTCTTGCTCAACTCATGACGTTCCATAGGAGCCATATGCCTTACCGGTAAAGCAACCGCTTTGGCATTACCGACAAGATAAATCTTGAACCCGATCTCTCTTCGAGGTGGAAGACTAGCAAACTCCTTGAACACATCTAGAAAGTTTCTAACAATGGGTACCGAACTCAAACTATCGAGTGATAAGTCAAGAGAATAAAGGTATCTCAACATGACTGATCCTCTAGGATCACAAGATACCTCCAAGGTACGTCCACTACAAGTGCCTAACCTCACTACCCGCTTATCGCAATCAAGAATAGCACCATTCATAGATAGCCAATCCATACCAAGAATTAACTCGAACCCTGAAAACCCAATACAAAGGCATTACAATCAAACTCAACCCCTAAAATAAACATTTTCAAAACCCGACATAACATGGACAAATAGACCGATCCTCCTACGGGAATTGATACTACTACCAGATCGGTCACTAAGCATGCATCAAGACCAAGACACTCTACCAAAGTACTAGATATAAAAGAGTGCGAAGCTCCAGAATCAAATCAGGTACGAACAAGAAAATCAGAGATAGATAACACACCTTCGATGATCACCTTCTTTCCCATGTCCACAACCGGACGAGTATTAGAGGAAGGTGCTGCCTCTAAAGCATAAGCCTAAGCAGGTTGTGAAGGTGTCTGTGGATTGTCATTGGGCTTCGAAGGAGGGTCCTTTTAAATATGCCCCCGTTAGTTGCAAAGATAACACCTCGGTCTTGATCACTTTCCTGCCCCTCTACAATCCTTAGCAAGATGACCTGGTTTCCCAAAAGTATTGCACTTTCAGTCCTTCCTTTGAACTTTCCTTTTTCCATTTAACGCTCCTCCTCTTCTTCTCTTTCCTTTCCATTGCTTCTTCCCATCACTATTCTATGCCACATTTCCTTTCTTCTCAGTATTAGAAAGTAAAGCCATCTCTACCAATGCCTCAAAAGTGGCTCCCATCGGAATGTGGCTCACTGCCAAAATATACAATGGCTAACTCAAATCCTTAGCAAACTTCAGCACCTTCTTGTAAGGAGTATTGATCAGATCTAGTCCAAATCTGGTAAGCTCATTGAGTTGATTAACATATTCCTTAACTGTCATATTCCCTCCTTGAGCTGTATAAATTTCTCTAACTGCACTCCCTCTTCAGCCTACGATAAGAATTTCCTCTCGAACCCAGTTCGAAAATCTGCCCAAGTCAAATTATCAGCCTTAACCTCCATAATCTCCCACCAACAAAGCACCTCTCCCTGCAACTGTCGTGAAGCCAACGCCTTCGAGCCAAGTCCTCTAACCCTGTAAGTCCAAATATCCACTCAAAACTACAGATCCAAGCTCTTGCCTCAGTATATGAATCAGTGCCAAGAAACGGCTTGCCTCCTAAGCTAGTGTAGTCCTTGCATAACTTGGGAAAATCGAGAATGCCTAATGGACGGGCTGGAGCCTCTTCTGTCGGAGCAGCATCCTTAGCTAGTGGCTCTGCTCGTGTAATAGCCTTCAAATAACGTCTGAACCAAGAAGGCATATTAAGGCCTAGAACTTTAGGGATATCTTATGGTTCAGACATTTCTATCTGTAGATATTAAAAAGATGGGATTAGGTACTCCACAAATAGTTCAATAGATAAGGAGTAAGAGATATAAGGGGCCCATTTCTAAGATTACTTTTTTTCCAAAATATATACATATACTTTTAAAAGTATTATTATGAACATCCTTTAAAAATTATTCGAAAACCTTTATACTTTAAAAATATTTTTAGGATTGCCAAAACCTTAGCTTTGATACCAACCGTGACACCTCGCACCTCTAAGCACCCCAAAAATCGGACATGATTAGAAGCACGGGTAGTCGGGTTAAATAAAAATCCATAACATAGCACAGAGACTAAGGCAACAACATAAAATGATTAGAATATTATAGTGGAAGAAAACTTTCACTAATTATAAATTAATAGCAAAACATCTTCATTAAAAACAACATTATCCCAAATTTATTCCCAAAACCAGAAGTACCAAGTAGTCTCCACCAAAAATAAAACATAACATAGTTCACAATATAAGTACCCATACATAGAGTAAAGTACGAAAAAGAGAAACGAAGTGCATGAAACAAAAGAAACGAAAGCTAAAGATAAAAACTGGTCCAATGACCCTTCAAGCTGCAAAGAACTGCAACCTAGACATGCCCTCCTGTGATTTGGGGAAAATAGGAATGAGTCAGACATAAAGTCTGGTGAATGAGAAATAAAATGAAGCAGAAAGAGTAAAACAGTTTAATTCTAGATCTTCCTCGGATATCGCAGAGGGTGAACAATATAATGCAGTGAATCCTTCTTAGATACAGTTTCTAAGAAGCCAAAGTCCATGGTCACTCTAGGGAAGTCAACCATGTAGTAATACTAAACGTCAATTGGCCACTCGGACCTGCTGTCCTTACCTATCCACAGCTACAGCGTGAAAGTAATTCTCTTCACCTACGCACCGTGACTAAGTGCCTCTTACGTCTGACCGGCGCCGACTTAAACAACCTCGCAAGACCCCGAAGTTGCGCTCAGGCTCCGCCAAATTGGACTCCTATCCTTCGGTCTCCTTGGTCACCAACGTGGACTTGCCCCAATCCAAACTGTCGGTATTCCGAAAGAGCGCCCACAACTAGGTCGGTTGTGCAAAATCCTCCAACGATCTGCCTAAAGAAGCCTACATCGAGGCATACTTGTCATGTTCCGTTCGCGTTGATCTGTCTGAAGAATCCTTTGATTACAAATGTTATCTATCCTATGTACTAGCAACCTACGAAAGGTAATAAACATCCTTGCAAATCTACTTGCCCTCTCCTATTACATATAGCAAAAACTATATTTTGGTCTTAACTGCATGAAACATCTATCCAGACCATTATAAGGTCTACCTACCAAATCACTTCCAGATTAATTAATTTTACCGTTACAATTTACATACTGTTTATTTCCATTAATCTTCTTTAGGCCATTTTTACATCCGATTTGGTTATTTCACAATTCCTCTTTTCTTACATAAATGGTATTTCAATTTTAGGACCGTTCATTCCGTATGGTTTGTCTGTAATTTTTATGCCATTTTGTTACAGATTTACACTAGCCTTTAGGGTCCATTTAATTTACATTTTTTTCCACCCTCCATTTAAAGATTTAATATGTACAATTTTTTTATCCAATAGCCACAAACCATTTACTACACAAAATTCCACTTTTACATTTTTAGGCCACATATGAAACAAACAATTATGCCAATTAGACTTTCCAATTTGTTCCAAAACCATATTCAAAATTATGTAATTATACCAATCAAAACCATAATTTTATTCAAGTAACATATTCTGAATTTGTTCAACTAACCCGTTCTACCATTAGAAATTGAATATCAATTCTAATTCAATTTAATTAAACTAATCTTATTTACGTCATGAAATGTGAATAATAATTTGTTTGTTCCAAATTTCAACCCAAATATGAATTAGAATTGAGAAGTGGAAGAAGAAGATATAATAATTTACATAAATTTCAATCTTATTTATGTCATAAAACGTGAATAGACGACTTATATGTCCCATATCGTAAACCAAACATGAATTAGATTTACGAAGTGGAAGAAGAAGAAGTTGCAATAATTTACATCTATTCTCAATTAATAACAAAATTTAATTTATATTAATTGTGCTAGAAAGAACTAAAATTGAACTACTTTATTCTTCTATTTCATATTAATTTCCACTCACATGGCACTTGAGCTTGCATAAATTTGAAAAAAAAGCTTTGCTTTAATCTTTCTCTCTTTGATTCTTCTAAATTTCCCAAATTGCTTAAATATATATAGATAATTTAATTTGGTAGAGATTTTTTTATTTAGTAGAGAAAAGAAGGAAGAATATTATATACTAATTTTACTGTAGAATTATGGTGATGGCTGAATAAGAGATTAGGTTTAGGTTAGATGGTTTATTTATAGATTGTTTGAGTTAATATAGTCCATTAGATTATTTTAGATTAAATATAGTTCTTTTATACACTTAATGGTTATCCATTCTAGCCCATACACATCACTCAACCAATAAAATTTAGCCATCTCATCCTATTACATCACTGGAGTGAATGGAAAGCCGCCACATGTTAGAAATAATACTGAAATACATAGGAAACTCGTTGGAAACGAACCAGCTAAAAAAACATCGCTCTAGATTTTGGGCGACAACAGGACTTGATCCCCAATCACTAAGGAAGTCAACATGCACCTTTACCACTGTACCAAATGTGCTTCTAATTTCTTTTTAATTATATATCCCGTAAACTATCGGAGTGTTACAGCTTTGGAGAGGTGGCCAAGTTTTTAGAAAACAAAACAACCATTTCGAAACCAACTGGATCGAAAGGTAGATAGCGGCAGCTAAAGGCTTCGACTCAATCGAAAGAGATCAATTAAAAAAAGCTCAACCAAATCGAAACCATTCCTTTTGAAAACTATTTGATCTAGTCGAAAGCTACTCGGTCGAAAGCCATTTTAGATGAATGGAGGTAGGCGCATTTTTATTAAAAAATAAAATACCGCCTCAACCTCTTATTTTGACTCCATACCTTCCGCCTACATCCAATTCACTACGTACCGGTAAACTGTTACCATGTGCATTAGTTACGACTGTGTCTGAAGCGAATATGCAAAGGCAGAACCTGGTGCCGATGGTGTCGAAATAGTGAAAAACATATAGTAAATAGTTCTTTTTACTTAACCGGCTTCACATGTCTAATTTTGATTGGTTACCTCTTTCTTTACCAATAAAATATACTATACTTTTCAAAAGTGCTGCCAACTTTCCAGTTAATAATTTAAGTTATTTGACAAGAAGCTCATTTTCCTCTTCAAATTATATAAAACCTTTAAGTCCCATACCTTAAATAATTTTATATAACCGTTAAAACACTTCGAAAAATCTACGAAAATTCAAGAAAATCTCTTTTAATATGTTTTTCAACATATAAAGATTTCAGACCCTAAATCTTTTACTATTTAATCGAAAATAATTACTAACCCAGTTTAACATTTTATTTACTAGAAAATTCATATAAATTCCATATAATTTCATAAAATTCCAAAAATTGAAACCCGTCTCTAAAATATCATTTATGTTCTTCATAAAAATTTGCAAGGTATTTAAATGTCGTTTTATAGGGTTTCACCTTAAAACATATCATAAAATCAATATGAACATATATAAATCATCAACATGTATATATAAACTTTCCGTCATTCAAAACCATGACAAATCAATGCAAAATATCCTTTATTCATCTAAAAAATCGAAAACATAATCAAAATAAGATGTAATCAATATTCACCTTAGCTTTAGAGATTAAAGAGATTAAGATGCGAGTAGATATGATTTGAATTAGCTTCTTCCTAGCTTTTCTTCCTGTCTTCCTCTTTAATGGTGGTCAGCCTTAGGTTATTAAAATTTTCAAATGAAAATGAATGTGTGTGGACACCCGTCTTAAGGATTTATGGTATAAAAATGGCCTCTTTTTTTATTTTGCCCCTCCTCTATTTCAATTTAAACTTCTTTTAATCATTGTTAAATGTCACAGCTACCCTTGATTAAATCAAATCTCAATCCTATAATCAATACATTATTTTATTTAATTTAGCTAATTAAATATCCTAAATAATGTTATCAAAAATCTGGGGTGTTACACTACTCATCCCACATTATATTTTACTTAAACTAATATGGACTATTCATCTCACATTTTGTACTGATGTGACTATCCATCTCATACCCCATAGTTTTCCTAGGATGATTATAAACCCTTAAATTAACCAAGTAGAGACTATCCATCTCCGGCATGATGTAGAATATCCATCATGCATCCCATAGTTTTCCTAGGATGACTATGGACCCATCACTTAGCAATTTAATTCATGTTATCCACATGTTTCTAATTACCCCATGTTACCCACATGTTTCAATTTACTCCATGCTACCCACATGTTCAACATTAATCCATGCTATCCATATGTTTCTTTTTATCCCATGCTACCAACATGTTCAACTTTACTCCATGCTACCAACATGTTCCATATTAATCCATGCTATCCGCTTGTGTAACTTATTTCTATTTTTATCCCAATTAAGTTATTTCCCGTTAGTTATTTAAATTTCATGGTGACATGCATTGGTAACCCTAAAAGATTTCATGTCAAACTCATTAAGATATACCTTAGTGTCCCAAAGGTTTAAAGTTAAAATTTTGAAATAGATGGCTCACTGCCGTTTATAAGCTCAATGTGTATTAGCGTTGACATCCATCCCATGTCAATGTAAAAGCATATGGCTTTCTGCCTATTAAAACTTGAAGATTAAAATGCGGCATCATGAGCCTCGATGACAATGAAGTCGTTGATCCTAATGATACATAGGTTATCCACCTATTTAGAAATTCGAAGACTAGTTAAAATCGGCATTGAAAAGGCTCGATATCAATATTAAAAGCAGCATAAGGTAACTCGATGACAAGTATAAAAGTAGGGTGCCTAGGTCGATGAATATTTAAAGCGATAAAGGTTAGGCTTGATGACAAGTTAATGCGGTTTTGAGTAGGCTTGATGATCATATAGTCGGCAAGTGCAACGACCCGTACTTTTGGGTCTTCGAATTTGAATATTTAATTTATTTAGATATTCTAATTTGAATTAAATTATAATAAAATACATATTTCAATTTAAGACATGATTTTTGAAGATATATTTTTAATTTAATTTACAAGATTTTTCCATGATTTTTAATTTGGAAAATAATTAAATTTTCGTTTGACGTATTTTGTGTCAGACAATGGTGCTTCAGAAACTTCACAAAATTAGTTAACCTGTCAATCTTATTACTATTTTACGATCGTCTCACATTATTATGCACTATCGTATTTTTATTTTATCGTTCGCAGCTCGTACTCAAACATGGTATTGTGTAGCGGGGTACCGCAAAAGACATTATTTTCAAAACATAGAATAAACACACATTTTCTTTACCCATTTCATGGTTTGTCCTTCCCTCGTTTCATAACTTCATTATTGCCTTCTTTTGTGGATCTTGTTTTTCTTAGCCTAGGAGTAAATTAGTTTATTTCCTACATTTTTATGCACTCATGAGAGAGATACGCAGTAAACAAATGCACACACATTTCATTATCTTTGCAAATTGAAAACAACTCTATGCCATACCTCTGCTGTGCACTTTCACCGTACCTATACTCTCTCTTTCTTAGTTCTTGCCTTGAAGTGCTGCTTGTTCCATGCCTTATTTTACAACCATGTCCTTGCGTAATCTTCCCTTTGACCTTGGGATTACTTGGATTGAAAGGAATTAATATATATATCTGTGTGTGTGTGTGTGTGTGTGTGTGTGTTCATAGCAGAGGAGGATAGACAAAGAGCCGCTCCTTCTCTTCTTAAGTCCTAGTAAACATTTTCCTACCTCAAAAATCGATATCTCTCAAGCTTTTGAGATTTAGCCAAAGTCATCAATTGAAAAGTTGTTCATTTGTTGCCTTGAGTTTTGTTGACCAGGGCAGCCATGGTCGCTTAAAAACAATAAACGGGAAAAATGTGACATAAACTTTAAAAATTAAAATATCTTGGTCGTAGTAGAATTAGATGATGCCGTTTGAGTCTTTGGCATCATCGAGTGACGTAGTGTTTTTGATGAAGTTTCGACGGGGTTTGATGATGTCCATCTACGATCATCAGAAAGTAGGTTTAGAGTTCAACGGAGATTGATGCGACGATAAGTTAAACAAAGTGTGGTGTTAGCTTCAGGGATGCAAAGCGAGCATGCAGACAAAAATTGGTGAAGTCTGGTGCTACTTTGTAATGTGCGACATATAGGTGTCGAAAGGAGGAGGAGCATATCATGGTTTAGGGGGTTGTGAGCTTGATGTCTTCGGGTCCATGGTGGAGAGCACGCGAAGAAGAGTTCGTAGCAACAGACAGTAGCAATTTCGTCGAGAAATGAAGAAGAAATCAGGGATGGAAGATGGTGGCCATAGTTGTGCAAGTGTTGTACACGTACAGGATGTGCACAATTCATTCAGGGAAGACTAAGAAATTAAGATTAATGATGGTAATTAATTGTAATTAATAAAGTAATTATTTTATATAATTTCATGAGCTTGTAAACAAAATATCTTGTTCGTTTTAGGTACAAATTGAACGCGGTCAATCGCATCAAGATCGTATCAATGAATACTACATGATGGAGTGGGTTTAGGGAGGAATTGAGCTTATAGGAATTTCAGCTAAATTCGAACGTTATTCAATTTAGACGGAATCCACAATGCTTTGACGACAATTGAAATTTCGGTGAGTTAAACTTACCTTTTTGGTTAACCAATATGTTATATAGTTGATAAAAATTTGGATGATTTTACTGTTTTATCGGTTGGCTTGGATTTATTTCCACCCCTAAAGCGGATGACCTTATCTATATACCCGCCTAGTTGCGGATGACCTATATTATATAGTTATATACTATTTGCGATGCAGGAGGACATGTTGGAGGGATCCAACAGGATTCCTCGCCATTGTTGATTTTAACTTCATTATTATTCTTGTCATATCAGTTATTGGATATTAAACATGATTGTTGGCTCTATTGATTATGACGATGTTAAATGTTCAAAAATAAAACTCTGTAGTGATAGAAAATCAATATCGATATTGGTAAAATGTTGGGTAGCTACTGGCCCTAAATTAGTATTTTAAAAATAATATAAATTGTCATTTGATTTAGAATTGGTTTTTGAGATAGGAAATAATTTTAAATCTGAAATTGGTTTTCAGAAATATTTTGCTTTAAAGGATTTAATTTCTATTTTACTCCAACATTATTATCTTTCATTTTCAAAGTCATTTGAAATGTTTTTAATAGTTATTTTTTATACTTAATATTGTTTGAAGACTATTTATTTATATTTAATATCATCTTAAAGTTATTTATTTATATTTAATATTGTTTTTAAAGTTATTTCTCAATATTTTAATATTTTGAAAAGTTACTTATTTTAAAAATAAATATGGCTTGAAATTAATAATAATGATTTATTAATAATGTTTTGGAAATAAATTATTGCTATTTACAGTAATGGAAAAAATAACTATTATTATTTATTTAATAATGTTATGAAATTATCAATTATGATTTTCAAGATGTTTTTGAAATTAATAATTATTATTTAATTATAACGATTATTGTTAATAATTATTACTATATGTTGATAGTATTTTGAAGTAGATGATTTTTATTTATTTATTAATGTTTTCGAGACTTATAAATAGAGTATTGATGGACTTGGGTTGTATAAGTCGAGCTTTATAAAATGGGTTGAAGACTTAAAGGAAGATTATGTACAACGTAAAGGAGTTTTATAAATAGTTGGATATTTATAAATGAATTTTATAAATGAGTTATCGATTTATAATTAGCTTTATGGATTTACAAAGAGTTTGTAAATGATTTGAGAAATGTTTAGAGACATTAATAAATGGTTTTTAGAGATTTATAAAAGGAATTTATAAATGTATCTAGAATTATGTAAAAAGAAAATCTCCCTTCGTTTTGCAAATATACTTATACCTTTGAGATAGGTATATAAATATTTTTTCCATGAATTTAAAATATAGGGGTTTTGGGATATATCTTTTTAAAAGTATTTTGATATAACTATTTACAAAGTAATTTTAATTAATGAAGATTAATTAAAAAGGTCTGTGGCTACTTATATGCTTAACTAATGTTGGTTTTCCCTATGAAATTAAATTGATCGAAGGTGTGCTTGTGGATAGTTAAATAACTGACTATCAAATATGGATCCAAAACATAACTTTGGAAATATCTAATAGAAACTCGTGAGTTATATGGCACAGTCATCTCCGATGATGTTGAACTATGCGGTATAAAGCTTGATTCATTCTCCTAGAATAAACAATAAGGGAATCCGTCCACTAATGGTTAGGATGTGGTCTCTGCTCTTATCTTTGACTATTTATTTCCTAAAGAACTGGGGTTGAGTTTACCGAAAACTATCGAACGTTGTTTTGAGGAGACCAGGATCAGATATGTTATCTGAAAACCACTTCGACCTAACTCAAGCATTTTGAACTTAAGACATCTTAAAGATGATGGAATTGAAGATAGAGCTCCTTGAAGTGCAAGGGCTGCTTGCTACTAATCCTTAGGGGATTCCAAAATGGATGTAGCAGATTTAGTGCCTTCAATTTGTCTGTCTCCTAGGCAACTTGTATGGATGAATGCTAGTTTTGCGTTGCTACTTGGAGGGCAGTGTTAGCATTCCAAGTGGGAGATGTTATATAAAAGGTAAAATGTAGCCTTAAGCCTCATCAATCGAGAATGACTAAAATAGGAAGATGTAGCAGGGCTAAGTAGGTCGCTCCCGATTAGGGTATGATCATCCCTATCTAGAGCCAATAATATCTCTTATGTGTACGCTTCAGGACCCATTAAACAAGGGGTGATTATATTTAGTACTACTTGTCAAGTGGTAGGCCGGTCCTATGTTTGCAGAGGATCCTGGCGAGGTCCTTGATATTATTTTATCTAGAGATGCACCGTGACAGGCGGTACCCTAGTAGCCCAGTCATTGTATTTGTGCTTCAAGATGAACTTTTACGGTTTTAGGTATATGCTTAAATTTAATAATGTAACGATTTTGACTATGATTAATATGTATTTGTGCTTCAAGATATTATTATAATATCAAAGGATTTTCTATGAAAAATATTTTGGTTACTGTAAGGTAGAAAAACCTGTCCGCATTTATATGTGGTGTGGTCTTACGAGATATTTTTATTTTCAAAAGATCTTTTGAAACATTAAAATTCAATTGAGGTGTTTTTTTTCAAACTGGTTTACCGGACTGACTTAGATGTTATTTTATTGTAATGCTCGGATCGAACCGAGCATATTTACAGATATCTTTGAATGTATTTGGAGCTTAGGAGATGAGATGGAGGTCTAAGACGTATCTAAGTATTTCTTTGTGTTGTACATTGGTTGTATTTATCAGAAGTGTAAGGACAGATTGTTATAACTGTCCGGGCTGAAATAAGTTAGTGTACTCTGTTTGGTATATGTATATTGCATTTTTCCTTGTATAAAGATTTATTGTATATTACGGATTATTCGTTCTGCTGTGAGATTCTATATTGTTTTTTTCCTTCTTATATGTCTTCTTTCTTCTTTTCCCCTAACAATCAGGTTTCCAGCATTCGATTACTCAGCACACATTACAGTAAACATATTAGTATCTATTTCGAGGGTTTAAAATCCTAGTTCATTACACATGGTATCAGAGCGCAAGGTTAAGTGAGAATCTTGACTTTTGTGAGGTAACTCATTAAGTGATAAGGTAACGGAATGCCTTATTTTGAGTTTGAGTGTATATACATGAGCATGTATTTGTTAGTGGTATAAAAATATTTTATATTGTGTTGATTGATCTGTTCAGTGACTTGTGGAGTTTGGTCAATATGAGTAGTTAACGTTATTGATAGGGATCTCTAAACACTTGAACAGAGCAATTCAACATAGTGTTGTTTTGAAATTAGGTAAATGAAATTAATATACATTGATTGTATTTTATACATAAAGGAATATATTTTCAGAAATTACTATAGTACATAGGGTGTGTTTGGTTGTTAGGGAATGATAATATTTGATTGTTATCATTTGCTATTTGTTGTCTATGTTTTGATAAAAGTTGTTATTATTGTAGTACAAGCAAGATAAACAATTAAGAAATGGTTTTATATGTAACAATAGTGAAATTGTATATATAAGGAAACTTGATAAATATGATTTGTAAATAAAAAGGATTAAAAGCTTAGAATTTGAGAATTTATATCTCGTTGATTTTGAAAATTGTTTTTCAAAGGTTTAGGAAGAATAATAGTAGTATTATTTTGAATATTTCATTAGAAATATTTTAAAAGAATTTAAAAGAAATAAAAGCACTGAACTCATTTCGATCGCTAAAAAATAATTTCGATGATAACCGTAGTATCGGCGACGTTCATTTCAGATTTTCAAGATAGAAATTGCTACCATTGGAGTTTAGTTTTGGTAAAACAAGCTTTGAATTTAAATCCCAAATATGGTTTTTTATACAAATATATATATATATTATGTATTGTTTCAAAATAGAGTTGAAATAAAACAAAGCGTTTAAATTTTGAAAATTTTTATCTAAGTATTTTGTTGAATTATAAGAAATCAATTTTCGTAATTATAAATTGGGGAATAATAAGATAATTTTTTTTAAATTGTTGAATATAAACGTTAAGAAACACATATTTGAAATGAAATTTAACATAGGTTAAGTTAAATAAAATGATTTTTGAAACAAAATTTATTATGATTTGAAATAAATTAATGAAATGAACTAATTAAATAAATTAGCGAATTGAATATTGTTTAGAATGTCGTTTGATAGAAGTGAATATTGAAATTGAACAATGAAATGAGTTTAATGTAATTGAATTTGAATTAAGACAAACATGAACTTAAGTTGTGAAGTGATAATAAACATAAGAAGTGTTGCATAAGATGTTTAAAATTAATTTAAGAAAATTTTGATGGAATAGTTCTTAAGTGACATTAGTATTGAAATAAATATACTAAGTAACAACGAATGTGAGTAATGCAATGTGAATAATGATTATGAATAAATGAATGTAAATAAAAGAATTTGAATAATGAGAAACCAATTGAAATAAATACGTAAGTTGTACATACATTGTTTTATTCGCATAACTGTTTGATCCAGATTCGAGTACATGATTTCGAGATGATTTACATCGGTCCGAGTTAGAATTTTTCACTTGATTCTTGAAGGCGAACACTGGATATGAATTTTTTTATTGATTCTAGGATTCTCTAACATAGTATATGGCTATACAAGAAGAATGGCAGGTTCGAATCAAGGAACCAGTTCTAGGTTTGCACTAACGTGATCGTGTGAATGATACTAATCCGAAAGGGAAATTATGTGATTGAGCGAGCGATCAGATATGGTTTTGCATACAAATGGTATATGTACATCAAACGGGCTTTGATAAGTTAAAAGTTAAAATTGAAAAATGTAAAGTTGATATGGTTATGAATAATTGAATGGGTATGTGACGCCCCACCTCTATACCCACGCTAGGCAAGAACATTACTGGGTAATGCTGTCGTCTAGCCCGGATAATAAGGCTGTTGAGGAGCGACCATCCGTGTAATTGCTTTGCGCGAGCACCGATATGTCAGATAGTATATCATGCATTTTATTTCAAGAGGAAAACCGACATACCGATACAAACACAAAGCTACTACATAGTGGCTATAATAATCTTCGGAAACAAATATAGAAATAAACATAACACAAATCAGTCATGGATAATTCATATCACAAAGGCGGAAATAGATATGAATATATATAACACATAAAAGTGTTCATCAGAGTAGGAGTCAAGAAGATCCACGGTATCACAAAAGAATAGATACAAGTGCTAGATAAAAGAATATGTATACATCAAGGAGTCTATATCTCAAATGTATACAACAAAAACTACTGATCTAAGTAGTTAACCAAAAGACAGGATGATAACCCCAGAAGAGAAGTCAAGCAGAAGCACCTATAACATCTCGGTCTGACTCGAGTATTATTTAATAAGAAAATAATAAACGGATCAGTCTAGCTATAAATATCAGATGAAGCGATATAGAATAAGAGATATGACTAAACACATAATAATCACAATGCCAAGCTGTGATATATATAAATAATTGAAAATCAACAAGAGATTAATCAATATCACAGGAATCTTCTTAAAGATCCAAAAAGGGTATCATACCCAAAAGCTTGTATACATAACAAGTCAATGACACACGAATTCACCAAGGCACAAAAATTGATAAAGCATATCAGTGGAAATCACAAAAATAGGTGAAGGATAAAATTTCCAGAAATCCACACATGAAATCCAGAAATAATAAAAAGGGAAAGAGGCCTATCACATGACGGTCCGAAGACCATGGGGAGCTACCCCATATATGTGATTCGAAATCACACAAATGAGGTCTAGACTAACCAAAAAGCAAAAATGTATGTGTGAGTCGAAATCACACAAATGGTGTCCAGTCTAACCTCGCAGACAGAAAAGATATGCGTGAGTCGAAATCATACAAATGGTGTCTAGGCTAACCAAAAAGCAAAAAGGTATGTGTGAGTCGAAATCACACAAATGGTGTCTAGCCTAACCTTGCAAACAAAAAGATATGTGTGAGTCGAAATCACACAAATGGTGTCTAGTCTAACCTCGCAGATAAAGAGATAGGTGTGAGTCGAGATCACACAGATGAGGTCTAGTCTAACCTTGCAAACAAAAAGACATCGCACAATTGCTTGTCTAAATCATAAAATGATCGTCATAATCTAAGAGAAGTGTCAATTACAATAAGCTAGTAAATATATGAGCTTATCTTCATGTCCCATAACCACTAGCTTAATTTAAATATTTACGAACAAATTGTAGATCTCTACTAGAAAATTATCACAAGAGATTCAATCGGACAAGTCCAAGAATTAACCGACGAAGTAAACGCAAGCGTTTCATACCACTCGTTTTACTAAGCTGTTTAATTAGATTTCTCATACGAGTGATGTAAAGGTTTGTATATACTAGTAGATTGGAAAACGGTTTTAAGAAACGAGCTTTGTAATAAAATAGTGTTGAAATCATTTGAAGAAAGAGTTTTGATATTTACTACTAGTATAGAAAACCTTTAAATTTTCAAAGTGACAAATCACAAAGAAGATTGTAAGAACAATCAATCACTAAAATTCACACTCGAAGACGTGAATAAAATCCAAAGAAATCGATACCGAATCCATAAAAATGGATATTCCCACAAATCACGAAGAAAATGTCATCAGAGTCGATAATAAGTGATAATAACTAAAGGGAATCAACAAGAATCGATTAACGTTGGAAATTCAACCCAAAAAGGTAAAATGGACTGAAACAGCAGGTTCAATCGACTGAACAGAGTTTTCGGTCGACTGACCCTGTACCTGGAATTTTCCAGGTTCAGGAAACTTTCTGTTTCCAGGTTCAGTCGACTGAACAGAGGATTCAGTCGACTGAATCATACCTGGAAACTTTCGGGTTCCAGGTTCAGTCGACTGAACAGACTTTTCAGTCGACTGAATCTTGCCTGGGCTGTTTTTCAGCCTATCCAAATGAAGAGCTAACTCTTCCAAAATGCAACCGGACGAACATTGGCTCTAAGGGTTTATGCCAATCGGCAACCCGGCCCTATATGCTTCTCGATGCATCACCAAAGGCACGATCAAACATCCATATAAGGATTTTCACACAAATTTGACTTAAAAACCCAAAAATTGGAATATTCACAAAACCAATCCAAATCAAGAGCAAATGCACATGAAGAAGTGTTAGGAATTCATACCCAACAACTAAAGATAAATCTATACTAAGATGTGAGATAAAAATCTCACCTTTTTACAAAATCAATGAAGAAGAAGCTATAGAGCAATGGCAAGAACAATCACTCTTCAATTCCAACCCAACAAGCTTGAATCTAAGCTTAAAGGAGAAACATTTCCTAAATTAGGTTTAGGAAATTTCTGAAATTGAATGGAGAAAGAGTTGGAGAAGATGAAGAGAAGGCTTACCAAAGCTTCTTCTTGAATTTGGAGGTAGAAGCTTGAGTTTGCAATAAAGATTAGGGCTTGGAGTTTTAATTTCCCATTCCTCCCACCATTGTTGCTAAAGCTTGAGTATTAGGAATTAGAAATGAAGTAGTGAAGAGTTGGTGAGGAGTTGGGTTCATATGTTAGGTTAATGGGCTGAAACCCAAACCAAAGCTCTAAGTGAAAAAGTAGCAAAATTCTTCTATCTCCAAACATATCAAAGTTTATACTTAAAAAGATCGCAAACATCGTTTTGAACTCAGTGGGAGGGGTCCCGAGTCCTAATTCGACCGTATGCAAAAAGTAGCTTTTCGGACTAAATTCCGAGTATCGATAAAATATTCAAATAAAATATTTAAATATAAAATCGACAAATATGCGGGTTGTTACAGACTCCCCTCCTTAAAGAAATTGCGTCCTCGCAATATTTAAGAAGAAGATATATAGTAACAACCATAAAAGCATATTCAATACAAAAGAAGTTTGAAATAAGAAGTTCACCTCAAAGAGCACGGGAAAGTAAGTCCGGATGTGTTCGCTCGATGAACTCTCTAGATTCCCAAGAACAATCCTTAGGATTTGAAGACTATTGAACCTTAACAAGCGGAACATCTTTATTTCGAAGTCGTTTGACTTCCGAAGCAATGATACGAATAGGATGTTGCTCATAGGTTAAATTAGGTGAAACTTTAATCTCTTCAACATCACCGGGCTCAAGAATAGAATCGGAATCTCGAAGGCACTTCCGTAATTAAGAAACGTGAAACACGTCATGAATAGCAGAAAACTGAGCCGGTAACAAAAGGCGATAAGCCATGGAACCATTACGTTTAGTGATAGGAAGTGGCCCAATATATCGAGGCGCCAATTTTCCCGATCGGCTGAAACGTACAACACCTTTCATTGGTGAAACACGAATAAAAACAAGATCTCCAACAGAAAATTATAATTTCCTTCTTCGGTTATCGGCATAGGATTTTTGTCTACTCTGGACTTCATTCATTCTATGACGAATAAGATCAATCTTTTCTGTGGAATCACGAATAAAATCTGGACCTAAAACCAGCTTCTCACCAGCCTCAAGCCAACAAGAAGAAGATCGGCATGGCCTTCCATAGAGTGCCTCGAAATGTGCCATACCAATACTAGATTGGAAGCTATTATTATAGGAAAACTCAACAAGAGAAATATGATCTTCCCAACTTCCACCAAAATCAAGAACACAAGCACGAAGAAGATCTTCAAGAGTTTGATTCACACGCTCGGTTGGTCCATCGTACTGGGGATGATAAGCGGTACTAAAATTAAGCTTCATTCCCAAAGCTTTTTGAAGACTCTTCCAAAATCTACTAGTAAACAATGGATCACGATCGTTAACAATAGAAGTAGAACTCCATGTAATTTAACAATCTCTTTAATAAAGAGTTTGGCCAAAAGAGGAACGGTTCTATTAGATCGAACGGGAATAAAATGGGCGGATTTAGTAAGTCATCACCCATAAGCTATCATGTCCCGAACGAGAACGGGGAAGGCCGTCAATAAAATCCATGGAAATTTGGCCCCACTTCCAAATTAGAATTTCTCAAGGTTGCAATAACCCACCGGGCCTTTGATGTTCGGCCCTAACGAGTTGGCAAGTCATGTAACGCTTAACGAAGTTAGCGATGTCAATTTTCATTCCCTCCCAATAATAAAGTAGCTTCATATCCGCGTACATCTTACTACTACCGGGATGAATGGTAAATTTAGGACGATGTGAATCTTCTAAAATATCTTTACGAAGATCATTAATATTTGGCATGATAAGTCTACCAAATTTCCGAATGCCGCCACGAGAATCGATATCAAAGTCTTTCAAACCTTCAATACCAATTTTATCCTCAATATTTTGGACAAGAAGAGCCAATTCGGGATCTAGCCTTTGAGATTCAAGAATGCGGTCTAAAAGAGAAGGATGAGCCTCAAGGCTACATAAAACAAGATATGAACATAAATTGGAAACACGATCTCGAATTTCGCAAGTGGATAAGATCCCGAGATCGTTCCATTTGGATATCATCATAGAAACAACCGCTTGTTGCTTACAGATAAGAGCATCGGCGACACGATTACCCTTACCGGGGGTATACAAAGAATATCAAGATCATAAGATGTAAAGAACTCTAGCCTTAATGTTAAGTTCCTTATGAGGAAATAAATATTCCAAAGATCTATGATCGGGGTAGAGAACAAATTTCTCATCCAAAAATGATGATGCCAAATTCTAAAAGCGAAATCAATAGCCACGAGCACTAGATCATGAATGGCATATCTAGTCTCGATAGGCTTTTAATGAATTAGAAGCACAAGTGATAGCACGTTATCTTTAGCAAAAGAACGGCATCTAAACCAACACGACTAGCATCGGTATAAAAGATAAAGTCTTGGTTCCCATCGGAAATCATAAGAATTCTTTTAAATAATCTTCTTTTCCAAAAAGCTAAAACTTTCAAAATTAAAATTATCCCAATGTAAAAATCTTTCTAGAAAAATTTACATTTTACAAGTCAATATATCGTGTCTGATTGTCTCATCAAAGCATTTAGGAAATTCCTATCGATAACGTTGATCAAGCGCATCGACCAGAATTCTTAAAGCACTCAACGGGCAATACAATCACAAAATCATCTTTTATATGATGAAATTATATCTTAAAAGTTTTGAGAATATTCTCTTCTCGTTTTAAGATCAAAATCCAATTATACTTATAAATAAATCTTATGATAAAGATTTGCAAAATTTTAAATTTCCATTTTCATCCAAAATCAATAAATACATGAATAGAGTCATCGAGATATTCGCAAAATACTCGATTCATAAAATGGACGAAACAAGATGGGCGAACTGAATGACAAAATAAGTCATTCATAAGAATCATAACGAGTGCGGAGTGCGTAAGTGGAATGCTAACTCACGCAACTCGTAGCCAAATGAAAATCGGTGGCAAGGTCGAGCTGAAAGACCTTAACACCACACAAAAGATTTCTTAGGTGATAATCCTAAGACAAACTCAAAAATACCGGAAAATTTCACAAACTATTAGATGAGAGAAATAAAACTTTCCTCATCATGAGGTTTAAAGAATAAAAATTGCTGCCATCAAAAATTTGATATCGGAATCACAAAGAAAAATAGGAATCTACTTAACAGATTGAGAATGTCGAAGATAAGTAGTCCACTCGGGACAAAGGATATGGCTTCATAATGATTAAGCCAATCCTTTCACACAAATCAATTGCGAAGCATAAGTAAAAAAAAATTGGCCCGGAAAGAAAAATCACATAAAATGATTTTTTTTGACATCAAAGCAAAGCAAATTGAGTATTGCGGATCCACTAATTCCGATTCACAATCCTCAAAGAAGTCAACAAGCCCAAAATTGTTTAAAGGAAAAGAATCAACAAGTTCTTTTGATATAAAATAGTGAGATGGAACCCATATCAAAAAGAACACGAACAAGATAATCACAAACCAAATGTCATTAAGGACTGAATGAGAAATACCTTGACCAAGAGAAGTGTTGCTAGGGGCTTGCACAATATTTAGCTTTCTCATGTCCTTGTTCAAAAGTTTAGGACATGCAGATAAAAGATGACCCGGTTCTTTGCAATAGCGACAATAAAGGGGTTTCGGGCACTTAATTACATAATGGTCCGTGGAACCACAATTGTAGCATGGTTTACGACTTGGGGTAGGAGTCTTGTCTACCGAAGTCTCTTGCTCCACCTTCTTCTTGCTTTGAAGTTTGGGGCAGACAGAAATATGATGACATGTACTTTTGCAATAACGACAAAAGAGTGGTTCCGAACACTCCTTTGCATAGTGGTCCTCAGAATTACAATTGTAGCATCCTCCACGATAAGGGATTGGAGTCTTTACTACCAAAGTAGTTTGCTTCACTTTCTTATTGGGATTAAGGCTTCTGAAGTTAATATGCCTCTTCTTGGAAATCCCAATAGCACTAACACTTCCTTTACCAACCTCTTTATATCGAAGAGTGATATCCACAAGCTGATTGAAAGGAGCTTCAAGTTTTAAAGGTAGAACCATTTCGGGGTTCTTACTCAAAGCATAGATAAATTCTTGATTCTTTACAAGATCCAAAAGTTGTTGGGCAGACATGAATGCGCCATCCAAAGAAGGGCTACTGGATTGACCAGTGCTAGGATTGCCGTAACCAACCATTTCTTTTCTTTAAGAAAGAAAGAAAAGAAGAAGAAAAAGTTATTCTTAGAATGAATATCAACAATCATGATGATAAAGCAAGGAAACATTAAGAAAATAGGATGAATCGGTACGAAGACTCGAATAAAATCCTAAAGCATGACTCCTAAGAAAGACTTAGGACGATGATCCTTGTTATAATATTCCATATTGTTTCGAAGTTTGGCTCTGATACCAAGCTTTGACGCCCCACCTCTATACCCACGCTAGCCAAGAACATTACGGGGTAATGCTGTCGTCTAGCCTGGAAAATAAGGCTGTTGAGGAGCGACCATCCGTGTAATTGCTTTGCAAGCACCGATATGTCAGATAGTATATCATGCATTTTATTTCAAGAGGAAAACCGACATACCGATACAAACACAAAGCTACTACACAGTGGCTATAATAATCTTCGGAAACAAATATAGAAATAAACATAACACAAATCAGTCACGGATAATTCATATCACAAAGGCGGAAATAGATATGAATATATATAACACATAAAAGTGTTCCTCAGAGTAGGAGTCAAGAAGATCCACGATATCACAAAAGAATAGATGCAAGTGCTAGATAAAAGAATATGTATACATCAAGGAGTCTATATCTCAAATGTATACAACAAAAACTACTGATCTAAGTAGTTAACCAAAAGTCAGGATGATAACCCCAGAAGAGAAGTCAAGCAGAAGCACATGTAACATCTCGGTCTGACCCGAGTATTATTTAATAAGAAAATAATAAACGGATCAGTCTAGCTATAAATATCAGATGAAGCGATATAGAATAAGAGATATGACTAAACACATAATAATCACAATGCCAAGCTGTGATATATATAAATAATTGAAAATCAACAAGAGATTAATCAATATCACAGGAATCTTCTCAAAGATCCAAAAAGGGTATCATACCCAAAAGCTTGTATTCATAACAAGTCAATGATACACGAATTCACCAAGGCACAAAAATTGATAAAACATATCAGTGGAAATCACAAAAATAGGTGAAGGATAAAATTTCCAGAAATCCACACACGAAATCCAGAAATAATAAAAAGGGAAAGAGGCCTATCACATGACGGTCTGAAGACCATGGGGAGCTACCCCATATGTGTGAGTCGAAATCACACAAATGAGGTCTAGACTAACCAAAAAGCAAAAATGTATGTGTGAGTCGAAATCACACAAATGGTGTCTAGTCTAACCTCGCAGACATAAAAGATATGCGTGAGTCGAAATCACACAAATGGTGTCTAGCCTAACCTTGCAAACAAAAAGATATGTGTGAGTCGAAATCACACAAATGGTGTCTAGTCTAATCTCGCAGATAAAGAGATAGGTGTGAGTCGAGATCACACAGATGAGGTCTAGTCTAACCTTGCAAACAAAAAGACATCGCACAATTGCTTGTCTAAATCATAAAATGATCGTCATGATCTAAGAGAAGTGTCAATTACAATAAGCTAGTAAATATATGAGCTTAGCTTCATGTCCCATAACCACTAGCTTAACTTAAATATTTACGAACAAATTGTAGATCTCCACTAGAAAATTGTCACAAGAGATTCAATCGGACAAGTCCAAGAATTAACCGACGAAGTAAACGCAAGCGTTTCATACCACTCGTTTTACTAAGCTGTTTAATTAGATTTCTCATACGAGTGATGTAAAGGTTTGTATATACTAGTAGATTGGAAAACAGTTTTAAGAAACGAGCTTTGTAATAAAATAGTGTTGAAATCATTTGAAGAAAGAGTTTTGATATTTACTACTAGTATAGAAAACCTTTAAATTTTCAAAGTGACAAATCACAAAGAAGATTGTAAGAACAATCAATCACTAAAATTCACACTCGAAGACGTGAATAAAATCCAAAGAAATCGATACCGAATCCATAAAAATGGATATTCCCACAAATCACGAAGAAAATGTCATCAGAGTCGATAATAAGTGATAATAACTAAAGGGAATCAACAAGAATCGATTAACGTTGGAAATTCAACCCAAAAAGGTAAAATGGACTGAAACAGCAGGTTCAATCGACTGAACAGAGTTTTCGGTCGACTGACCCTGTACCTGGAATTTTCCAGGTTCAGGAAACTTTCTGTTTCCAGGTTCAGTCGACTGAACAGAGGATTCAGTCGACTGAATCATACCTGGAAACTTTCGGGTTCCAGGTTCAGTCGACTGAACAGACTTTTCAGTCGACTGAATCTTGCCTGGCCTGTTTTTCAGCCTATCCAAATGAAGAGCTAACTCTTCCAAAATGCAACCGGACGAACATTGGCTCTAAGGGTTTATGCCAATCGGCAACCCGGCCCTATATGCTTCTCGATGCATCACCAAAGGCACGATCAAACATCCATATAAGGATTTTCACACAAATTTGACTTAAAAACCCAAAAATTGGAATATTCACAAAACCAATCCAAATCAAGAGCAAATGCACATGAAGAAGTGTTAGGAATTCATACCCAACAACCAAAGATAAATCTATACTAAGATGTGAGATAAAAATCTCACCTTTTTACAAAATCAATGAAGAAGAAGCTATAGAGCAATGGCAAGAACAATCACTCTTCAATTCCAACCCAACAAGCTTGAATCTAAGCTTAAAGGAGAAACATTTCCTAAATTAGGTTTAGGAAATTTCTGAAATTGAATGGAGAAAGAGTTGGAGAAGATGAAGAGAAGGCTTACCAAAGCTTCTTCTTGAATTTGGAGGTAGAAGCTTGAGTTTGCAATAAAGATTAGGGCTTGGAGTTTTAATTTCCCATTCCTCCCACCATTGTTGCTAAAGCTTGAGTATTAGGAATTAGAAATGAAGTAGTGAAGAGTTGGTGAGGAGTTGGGTTCATATGTTAGGTTAATGGGCTGAAACCCAAACCAAAGCCCTAAGTGAAAAAGTAGCAAAATTCTTCTATCTCCAAACATATCAAAGTTTATACTTAAAAAGATCGCAAACATCGTTTTGAACTCAGTGGGAGGGGTCCCGAGTCCTAATTCGACCGTATGCAAAAAGTAGCTTTTCGGACTAAATTCCGAGTATCGATAAAATATTCAAATAAAATATTTAAATATAAAATCGACAAATATGCGGGTTATTACAGACTCCCCTCCTTAAAGAAATTGCGTCCTCGCAATATTTAAGAAGAAGATATATAGTAACAACCATAAAAGCATATTCAATACAAAAGAAGTTTGAAATAAGAAGTTCACCTCAAAGAGCACGGGAAAGTAAGTCCGGATGTGTTCGCTCGATGAACTCTCTAGATTCCCAAGAACAATCCTTAGGATTTGAAGACTATTGAACCTTAACAAGCGGAACATCTTTATTTCGAAGTCGTTTGACTTCCGAAGCAATGATACGAATAGGATGTTGCTCATAGGTTAAATTAGGTGAAACTTTAATCTCTTCCACATCACCGGGCTCAAGAATAGAATCGGAATCTCGAAGGCACTTCCGTAATTAAGAAACGTGAAACACGTCATGAATAGCAGAAAACTGAGCCGGTAACAAAAGGCGATAAGCCATGGAACCATTACGTTTAGTGATAGGAAGTGGCCCAATATATCGAGGCGCCAATTTTCCCGATCGGCTGAAACGTACAACACCTTTCATTGGTGAAACACGAATAAAAACAAGATCTCCAACAGAAAATTATAATTTCCTTCTTCGGTTATCGGCATAGGATTTTTGTCTACTCTGGACTTCATTCATTCTATGACGAATAAGATCAATCTTTTTTGTGGAATCACGAATAAAATCTGGACCTAAAACCAGCTTCTCACCAGCCTCAAGCCAACAAGAAGAAGATCGGCATGGCCTTCCATAGAGTGCCTCGAAATGTGCCATACCAATACTAGATTGGAAGCTATTATTATAGGAAAACTCAACAAGAGAAATATGATCTTCCCAACTTCCACCAAAATCAAGAACACAAGCACGAAGAAGATCTTCAAGAGTTTGACTCACACGCTCGGTTGGTCCATCGTACTGGGGATGATAAGCGGTACTAAAATTAAGCTTCATTCCCAAAGCTTTTTGAAGACTCTTCCAAAATCTACTAGTAAACAATGGATCACGATCGTTAACAATAGAAGTAGAACTCCATGTAATTTAACAATCTCTTTAATAAAGAGTTTGGCCAAAAGAGGAACGGTTCTATTAGATCGAACGGGAATAAAATGGGCGGATTTAGTAAGTCATCACCCATAAGCTATCATGTCCCGAACGAGAACGGGGAAGGCCGTCAATAAAATCCATGGAAATTTGGCCCCACTTCCAAATTAGAATTTCTCAAGGTTGCAATAACCCACCGGGCCTTTGATGTTCGGCCCTAACGAGTTGGCAAGTCATGTAACGCTTAACGAAGTTAGCGATGTCAATTTTCATTCCCTCCCAATAATAAAGTAGCTTCATATCCGCGTACATCTTACTACTACCGGGATGAATGGTAAATTTAGGACGATGTGAATCTTCTAAAATATCTTTACGAAGATCATTAATATTTAGCATGATAAGTCTACCAAATTTCCGAATGCCGCCACGAGAATCGATATCAAAGTCTTTCAAACCTTCAATATCAATTTTATCCTCAATATTTTGGCCAAGAAGAGCCAATTCGGGATCTAGCCTTTGAGCTTCAAGAATGCGGTCTAAAAGAGAAGGATGAGCCTCAAGGCTACATAAAACAAGATATGAACATAAATTGGAAACACGATCTCGAATTTCGCAAGTGGATAAGATCCCGAGATCGTTCCATTTGGATATCATCATAGAAACAACCGCTTGTTGCTTACAGCTAAGAGCATCGGCGACACGATTACCCTTACCGGGGGTATACAAAGAATATCAAGATCATAAGATGTAAAGAACTCTAGCCTTAATGTTAAGTTCCTTATGAGGAAATAAATATTCCAAAGATCTATGATCGGGGTAGAGAACAAATTTCTCATCCAAAAATGATGATGCCAAATTCTAAAAGCGAAATCAATAGCCACGAGCACTAGATCATGAATGGCATATCTAGTCTCGATAGGCTTTTAATGAATTAGAAGCACAAGTGATAGCACGTTATCTTTAGCAAAAGAACGGCATCTAAACCAACACGACTAGCATCGGTATAAAAGATAAAGTCTTGGTTCCCATCGGAAATCATAAGAATTCTTTTAAATAATCTTCTTTTCCAAAAAGCTAAAACTTTCAAAATTAAAATTATCCCAATGTAAAAATCTTTCTAGAAAAATTTACATTTGACAAGTCAATATATCGTGTCTGATTGTCTCATCAAAGCATTTAGGAAATTCCTATCGATAACGTTGATCAAGCGCATCGACCAGAATTCTTAAAGCACTCAACGGGCAATACAATCACAAAATCATCTTTTATATGATGAAATTATATCTTAAAAGTTTTGAGAATATTCTCTTCTCGTTTTAAGATCAAAATCCAATTATACTTATAAATAAATCTTATGATAAAGATTTGAAAAATTTTAAATTTCCATTTTCATCCAAAATCAATAAATACAAGAATAGAGTCATCGAGATATTCGCAAAATACTCGATTCATAAAATGGACGAAACAAGATGGGCGAACTGAATGACAAAATAAGTCATTCATAAGAATCATAACGAGTGCGGAGTGCGTAAGTGGAATGCTAACTCACGCAACTCGTAGCCAAATGAAAATCGGTGGCAAGGTCGAGCTGAAAGACCTTAACACCACACAAAAGATTTCTTAGGTGATAATCCTAAGACAAACTCAAAAATACCGGAAAATTTCACAAACTATTAGATGAGAGAAATAAAACTTTCCTCATCATGAGGTTTAAAGAATAAAAATTGCTGCCATCAAAAATTTGATATCGGAATCACAAAGAAAAATAGGAATCTACTTAACAGATTGAGAATGTCGAAGATAAGTAGTCCACTCGGGACAAAGGATATGGCTTCATAATGATTAAGCCAATCCTTTCACACAAATCAATTGCGAAGCATAAGTAAAAAAAAATTGGCCCGGAAAGAAAAATCACATAAAATGATTTTTTTTGACATCAAAGCAAAGCAAATTGAGTATTGCGGATCCACTAATTCCGATTCACAATCCTCAAAGAAGTCAACAAGCCCAAAATTGTTTAAAGGAAAAGAATCAACAAGTTCTTTTGATATAAAATAGTGAGATGGAACCCATATCAAAAAGAACACGAACAAGATAATCACAAACCAAATGTCATTAAGGACTGAATGAGAAATACCTTGACCAAGAGAAGTGTTGCTAGGGGCTTGCACAATATTTAGCTTTCTCATGTCCTTGTTCAAAAGTTTAGGACATGCAGATAAAAGATGACCCGGTTCTTTGCAATAGCGACAATAAAGGGGTTTCGGGCACTTAATTACATAATGGTCCGTGGAACCACAATTGTAGCATGGTTTACGACTTGGGGTAGGAGTCTTGTCTACCGAAGTCTCTTGCTCCACCTTCTTCTTGCTTTGAAGTTTGGGGCAGACAGAAATATGATGACATGTACTTTTGCAATAACGACAAAAGAGTGGTTCCGAACACTCCTTTGCATAGTGGTCCTCAGAATTACAATTGTAGCATCCTCCACGATAAGGGATTGGAGTCTTTACTACCAAAGTAGTTTGCTTCACTTTCTTATTGGGATTAAGGCTTCTGAAGTTAATATGCCTCTTCTTGGAAATCCCAATAGCACTAACACTTCCTTTACCAACCTCTTTATATCGAAGAGTGATATCCACAAGCTGATTGAAAGGAGCTTCAAGTTTTAAAGGTAGAACCATTTCGGGGTTCTTACTCAAAGCATAGATAAATTCTTGATTCTTTACAAGATCCAAAAGTTGTTGGGCAGACATGAATGCGCCATCCAAAGAAGGGCTACTGGATTGACCAGTGCTAGGATTGCCGTAACCAACCATTTCTTTTCTTTAAGAAAGAAAGAAAAGAAGAAGAAAAAGTTATTCTTAGAATGAATATCAACAATCATGATGATAAAGCAAGGAAACATTAAGAAAATAGGATGAATCGGTACGAAGACTCGAATAAAATCCTAAAGCATGACTCCTAAGAAAGACTTAGGACGATGATCCTTGTTATAATATTCCATATTGTTTCGAAGTTTGGCTCTGATACCAAGCTTTGACGCCCCACCTCTATACCCACGCTAGCCAAGAACATTACGGGGTAATGCTGTCGTCTAGCCTGGAAAATAAGGCTGTTGAGGAGCGACCATCCGTGTAATTGCTTTGCAAGCACCGATATGTCAGATAGTATATCATGCATTTTATTTCAAGAGGAAAACCGACATACCGATACAAACACAAAGCTACTACACAGTGGCTATAATAATCTTCGGAAACAAATATAGAAATAAACATAACACAAATCAGTCACGGATAATTCATATCACAAAGGCGGAAATAGATATGAATATATATAACACATAAAAGTGTTCCTCAGAGTAGGAGTCAAGAAGATCCACGATATCACAAAAGAATAGATGCAAGTGCTAGATAAAAGAATATGTATACATCAAGGAGTCTATATCTCAAATGTATACAACAAAAACTACTGATCTAAGTAGTTAACCAAAAGTCAGGATGATAACCCCAGAAGAGAAGTCAAGCAGAAGCACATGTAACATCTCGGTCTGACCCGAGTATTATTTAATAAGAAAATAATAAACGGATCAGTCTAGCTATAAATATCAGATGAAGCGATATAGAATAAGAGATATGACTAAACACATAATAATCACAATGCCAAGCTGTGATATATATAAATAATTGAAAATCAACAAGAGATTAATCAATATCACAGGAATCTTCTCAAAGATCCAAAAAGGGTATCATACCCAAAAGCTTGTATTCATAACAAGTCAATGATACACGAATTCACCAAGGCACAAAAATTGATAAAACATATCAGTGGAAATCACAAAAATAGGTGAAGGATAAAATTTCCAGAAATCCACACACGAAATCCAGAAATAATAAAAAGGGAAAGAGTCCTATCACATGACGGTCCGAAGACCATGGGGAGCTACCCCATATGTGTGAGTCGAAATCACACAAATGAGGTCTAGACTAACCAAAAAGCAAAAATGTATGTGTGAGTCGAAATCACACAAATGGTGTCTAGTCTAACCTCGCAGACATAAAAGATATGCGTGAGTCGAAATCACACAAATGGTGTCTAGGCTAACCAAAAAGCAAAAAGGTATGTGTGAGTCGAAATCACACAAATGGTGTCTAGCCTAACCTTGCAAACAAAAAGATATGTGTGAGTCGAAATCACACAAATGGTGTCTAGTCTAATCTCGCAGATAAAGAGATAGGTGTGAGTCGAGATCACACAGATGAGGTCTAGTCTAACCTTGCAAACAAAAAGACATCGCACAATTGCTTGTCTAAATCATAAAATGATCGTCATGATCTAAGAGAAGTGTCAATTACAATAAGCTAGTAAATATATGAGCTTAGCTTCATGTCCCATAACCACTAGCTTAACTTAAATATTTACGAACAAATTGTAGATCTCCACTTGAAAATTGTCACAAGAGATTCAATCGGACAAGTCCAAGAATTAACCGACGAAGTAAACGCAAGCGTTTCATACCACTCGTTTTACTAAGCTGTTTAATTAGATTTCTCATACGAGTGATGTAAAGGTTTGTATATACTAGTAGATTGGAAAACGGTTTTAAGAAACGAGCTTTGTAATAAAATAGTGTTGAAATCATTTGAAGAAAGAGTTTTGATATTTACTACTAGTATAGAAAACCTTTAAATTTTCAAAGTGACAAATCACAAAGAAGATTGTAAGAACAATCAATCACTAAAATTCACACTCGAAGACGTGAATAAAATCCAAAGAAATCGATACTGAATCCATAAAAATGGATATTCCCACAAATCATGAAGAAAATGTCATCAGAGTCGATAATAAGTGATAATAACGAAAGGGAATCAACAAGAATCGATTAACGTTGGAAATTCAACCCAAAAAGGTAAAATGGACTGAAACAGCAGGTTCAATCGACTGAACAGAGTTTTCGGTCGACTGACCCTGTACCTGGAATTTTCCAGGTTCAGGAAACTTTCTGTTTCCAGGTTCAGTCGACTGAATCATACCTGGAAACTTTCGGGTTCCAGGTTCAGTCGACTGAACAGACTTTTCAGTCGACTGAATCTTGCCTGGCCTGTTTTTCAGCCTATCCAAATGAAGAGCTAACTCTTCCAAAATGCAACCGGACGAACATTGGCTCTAAGGGTTTATGCCAATCGGCAACCCGGCCCTATATGCTTCTCGATGCATCACCAAAGGCACGATCAAACATCCATATAAGGATTTTCACACAAATTTGACTTAAAAACCCAAAAATTGGAATATTCACAAAACCAATCCAAATCAAGAGCAAATGCACATGAAGAAGTGTTAGGAATTCATACCCAACAACCAAAGATAAATCTATACTAAGATGTGAGATAAAAATCTCACCTTTTTACAAAATCAATGAAGAAGAAGCTATAGAGCAATGGCAAGAACAATCACTCTTCAATTCCAACCCAACAAGCTTGAATCTAAGCTTCAAGGAGAAACATTTCCTAAATTAGGTTTAGGAAATTTCTGAAATTGAATGGAGAAAGAATTGGAGAAGATGAAGAGAAGGCTTACCAAAGCTTCTTCTTGAATTTGGAGGTAGAAGCTTGAGTTTGCAATAAAGATTAGGGCTTGGAGTTTTAATTTCCCATTCCTCCCACCATTGTTGCTAAAGCTTGAGTATTAGGAATTAGAAATGAAGTAATGAAGAGTTGGTGAGGTGTTGGGTTCATATGTTAGGTTAATGGGCTGAAACCCAAACCAAAGCCCTAAGTGAAAAAGTAGCAAAATTCTTCTATCTCCAAACATATCAAAGTTTATACTTAAAAAGATCGCAAACATCGTTTTGAACTCAGTGGAAGGGGTCCCGAGTCCTAATTCGACCATATGCAAAAGGTAGCTTTTCGGACTAAATTCCGAGTATCGATAAAATATTCAAATAAAATATTTAAATATAAAATCGACAAATATGTGGGTTGTTACAGGGTATTATTTGTTTGATGGTTTCTTTGGTTACATTTGTCACATTTGCATATAGTTATTGTATTAGTACATGCTATATATTGATATTTCTTTCCTGATACGTGTTCTCATTGGTTGTTGAGTGATTAGTAGGTACGGATGGCGTATGCTTTGGAGCTCGCTTTCGAATTATATTGATTGTATCTGCTTGGAAATACTAATAAAAGGTATATATCTTGGATTACATACCGTATTTATATATTTTTCCATACATGATGCTTCATCCTTGAAGATGAGATGTATATTTGTGATTATATATGTACTGTAAAAAAAATTCAATCGAACTACACAAAGGAGACGCCGGCGAAATTTTCTATAAATTTAAGGCGTTAGAAATTTTTGATAATTTTTTTGATAACTAAAAGTTGATTTTAAATTATAATCGGAAGTGATTGAATGGATGGAAATTAGTTCTTATGGGAGATAATATTATTTTCGGTGTGTTTAACCTTTGCTAATTGCTTGTTTTTCGTTATATTTTTCCATCTTTGGAATTTTGGGGCCGAAATTCTTTTAAAGGGGTAGTATGTAACGACCTGTATTTTTAGATGTTCGAGTTCGAATTAAATTATAATAAAATATATATTTCAAATTAAGTCATGATTTTTGATGATATATTTTTATTTTAATTTATAGGATTTTTTTCATGATTTTTAATTTGTAAAAAAATTAAATTTTAGTTTGATGTACTTTACGTCAAACATCGGCACTTTTGAAACTTCGCAAAATTATTTAACCTGTTTATTTTATTGTTTCTTATGATCGTCTTATATTGTTGTGTGCGATTATATTTTCATTTCTGTCATTTGCAGCTCGTACGCGAACGTGATATTATGTAGAGAGGTACCTCAAAAGACTTTATTTTCAAAACATAGAATACAGGCATGTTTTCTTTACCTATTTCTTGGTTTGTTCTTCCCTTGTTTCTGCCTTCTTTCTTGCCTTCTTTTATGGATCTTGTTTTGCTTAACTTATGAGTGAATTAGTTTATTTTTATATATTTATGCACTCATGAGAGAGGCACGCTGGAAACAAATGCACACACATTTCGTTATCTTTGCAAATTGAAAACAACACTGCACCATACTTGTGCCGCACATTTTCACCATACCCATACCTATTCTTCCTTGGTTCTTGCCTTGAAGTGTTGCTTGTTCCATGCCTTATTTTTCAACCATGTCATTGCGCAATCTTTCCTTTGAACTTGGGATTACTTGGCTTGGAAGGAGTTGATTTATATTTCGACATATATATACTTGGCTTGAGAGGCATTAAACAGAGAGCTACTCCTTAGACTTTTGTTAAGTCCTAGTGAACATTTTCCCACTTCAAAAATTGATATCTGCCAAACGTTGAGATTTAGCCAAAGTCATCAATTGGAAAGTTGTTAATTTACCTCTTTAGTGTTTTATAAAAAAGTTCGCTTGAGTTTCATTGATCGGGGCAGCCATGGTCGCTCAAAAACAGTAAATAGGAAAAATGTGACATAAACTTCATAAATTAAAATCTCTTGATCCGAATCAAATTAGATGACGACGTTTGCATCTTTTGCATCATGGAATGATGTAGTATTTTTGAAGAAGTTTTGGAAGGGTTTGATGGTGGTCATCGAAGAATGTTAGAGACTAGATTCAGAGCTCAACGGACTGATACGATGATAGGCAAAGCGGAGCGTGGCGTTAGCTTCAGGATGCAACGCGAGCTTACAAGTGAAAATTGGTAGAGTCTGGTGCTAGTTTGTAATGTGTGACATATTGATGTCGTAATAAGGAGAAGCATATCATGATTTAAGGGGGTTTGCGAGCTTGATATCTTTGGGTCCATGGTGGAGAGCACGTGAGGGAGAGTTCGTAGTAACTGACGGTGAGCGATTTTGTCGAGAAATGAAGAAGAAATCATGGATGGAAGATGGCGATCATGGTTGTGCACGTGTTGCGCACGTACAAGATGTGCACGTTTCATTTGGGGAAGAAGAAAGGTTTAAGATTAATGATGGTAATTAAGGATTTAAAGGTGTAATTAATAAAATAATTATATTATTTAATTTCATAAACTTGTAAATTAAATATCGTGTTCGTTTTAGATCCAATTGAACGTAGTCAATCGCGTTAAGATCGCATCAACGAATACTACGTGATGGAGTGGATTTGGAGGTGAATTGAGATTATAGGTGTTTCCTGGAGATTTGACCAGGCAACTTAGTACTCGGCATTGGCATATTGTTCGGCAATTTATGGATCGTTCGGCATTTGCATACCGTTCGGCATTTGGGAGCTGTCGGCATCCAGGAGCGCTAGGCATCTAGGAGTGCTCGGCAACAGAAGTGCGCTCGGCATCAGAAGAACGCTTGGCATAAAGGAACGCTCGGCATGAACGGGCGCTCAGCATCTAGAAGCGTTCGGCATACCAAGGACGTTCGGCATACCAAGGACGTTCGGCATACAAGGTACGTTCAGCATCCATGAGCGTTCGGTGCCAAACGACGCTCGGTAGGCAAGGACGTTCAGCATCTCTGGACGTTCGACATTCGAAGATCATTCGGCACCAGAGGTGTTCGGCATCCCGAGGTCGTTCGGCAGCCAAAAGTGTTCGGCATTCAACAGTCGCAATCAACTTCAATCAATTGCTCGAGACACACTCACCACTCGGCATCTCACTTCGTTCGGCATGAAGATGGTGGTTCGGCATTTAGTCGTTCGGCACAACACTCTAGATCGGCTTCCAATATTGTTCGGCATTCATGCCCTGTTCGACATCTATGGATCGGTGCACAGTGACCACTCCATTTGGGCCGAGGTATTCAGCTACCAGGCCCACCAGGGAAGTCCAACCCACCTTCGTCTATAAATAGAGTGGCAGGGGCACAGTGAAAGGGACCTTGTTTCGGGGAACACTTGGGAGACTCTGCCATTTTTCATACTCTCCTATTTTTCATTCAAACTTGTACTCAAGTAATTGGAAACGGATTGTATCTGTAATCAACTATTAAGGAAAGAAATAGAGATCAACTTCAAAGTGGACGTAGGCAGTTACGTCGAACCACTATAAATTTGGTGTTCTTGTTCTCTGCATTTAATTTTACATACTGTCTTCTGTTTTAATTTATTATCTTCATTAATCTCTCTACACAATCTTTCTTAAGGGTGTTAGTGGCCAATTTTGGTGCTAACATTTTGGTGCTTTCACTGAGAATTGAATTCTCAGGCTGTTAGGATCTGCTTTGTAGCTACTGGATTGCATAAATCCACCAGCGGAGATCCAAGATCGTTCACAAGGCATTTGTTGATTCTATTCAAAGTTACAACCAACAACTCTACCATAGGGAGACCACGAATTAGATCGGCCTCTCACAATGTAGATGTCCATGAGACTGCTAGTGTGCAACAAGTTGGATCTAGAAATCCGCAAGCAACTCGAGGTACAGGGCCCTCCACCCAAAACCAAGTAGAAGTCGTTTCCCGAGAAGAGTTCAATGACTTGATAAGAGAACTCAAGGAAAGTAGAAGGCAACTTGCTGAGCAGATTCAAAACAACACTAATCTCATGACCTAGCTCACTCAACAGCAGTGTCAGAATGCTGGAGATAAACCTGCCCCTTATTCTGAATCTGATGGTTCAACCTCAGCTGATGAACCTCCTAGGCGTAGACGCCGTAAGGATGAAGGTGCACAGGCGGGTGCCACAGGTCGATTGACTAAGGATCAAGCCCGTGAAGAGACTGGACACCCGAATCTCCAAGACCCAAATCAGGCGGGACATCAACCCACACGGTCCCGTGGAACGGAACCCAACCTTCCATCCTCCATACAAACTTCGGACTTAAAAGCTATGGTCAGGCAGTTGATGAGAGAGAACCAAGGCTTGACCAATGAAGATTGGAGAGTGTCCAGAAGCCATACCCCCTTTACTGATGGTATCCTACAGGCTGAGTACCCCAAGAAGTTCAACATGCCGACCATCCCAGCCTACAAAGGGAAGACTGATCCCAGGCAGCATGTGATGAGGTACGGATAGATGATGAATTCTGTAAGAGCTAATGATGCAACCAAGTGTAGGTGCTTCCCAATCACTCTGTCCGAAATCGCCACCATGTGGTTTACTCAACTTTCCCCACAATCTATATCCAGCTTTGACGAATTGGCAATGAAATTCATAGAACAATTCAGGATACACACCACTCATCCAAAGGATGTGATGTCCTTATCAAGCATCATCCAAGCTCCGGGAGAGTCGTTGAAAGCATACTTGCAGAGATTTCATGTTGCGGCTACAGAAGTGAGCAATCCAAACGACCATGCAATTTTGATGGCGGTAATGCATGGAGTGGATCCAGACTCTGAATTTGGAGATTGGTTGGCGGGAAAGCCCCCGGCCACGCTGGAGCGTTTTGTTCGAAAGCTCAACAGTTCATAAGAAGGGAGGAAGCTCGATGGACAAGACGAGACAAGGCATCAGGGCCTGCTCAGGAAACTGTGAAAAGTGACATCGCCATGAAGCAAACCGGCAATAATCGAGAAAAGCTCAAGTCAAAGCCCAAAACAAGCCTGGGCAGTCTAAAGGATCCGGAGGTGAAAATCGCGGAAAGAAAAGAGAGACAGGAAATGGAAGTCAAGGATCCCGACCTACAATGAATACATCCCGCTCAACGCATCTCTTGAGAACATCAATTTTTCAACTTGCAACACTTTTCAATATAGAAAACCACGCCCAAAGGAATCAATGGAGGAATAGAAGAGAACTGGGAAGTATTGCCGCTTTCATGAGTCTTATGGGCACAACACAAAGGAGTGCAGACACCTCCATGACGCTATAGAAAAGTTGATTAGACAGAAGAATCTGCAAGAGTTTGTCAAAGACCCACAAGATGGAAGACAATAGACATCGGAACCCGAACGCGGGCCAGCTCCACGCCAACCAGAACAACCTGCTCGAACTGTGGGTAGATTGGTTATCAACATGATTGCTGGCGGACCTCATCCTGTGGATAAGCATTGGCAGGAGATGGAGCGATATGCTAACTCTTTAAGACATGCGGAGTATGAGTGTTGTTCGAATGTGAAGGATGGGACTCCTACAAAGCAGCAGCGCACGATGGATGATGATATTGTATTCAGGAGCAGAGATGCAGATAAGGTGGAGGCTCCTACCATCGACCCGATGGTCATATCTGCGACAATCTGGCCGACGTTTGTGAAGAGAATTCTAATTGATTACGGAAGTTCCGTTAACATCATCTTCAAGAAGGCATACGACCAAATGAAGCTGGAGACGAAGGATTTGAAACTATCTAAAGTCAGAATCCATGGCTTTAATGGCGCAGCAACGGATGTAGTAGGATATATGGAGCTGCCAGTTGAACTGGGGCAAGGTGAGCGTAGGAGGGTGCAAATCCTACCGTTCATAGTGTTGGATGTTGACTCTCCATATAACGTATTTCTCGGACGTCCAGCCCTGGCAGAATTTAGGGCAGCATTGGCCCCTTGGTGTCTGACTTTAAAATTTCCAACAGACGGAGGTGTTGGAGTGGTACACGACGATCAGGTGACCGGTCGTGCATGCTATGTGGCTGAGCTGAGAGAGGCTCGGCGTAGAGAAAAAGGAAAGGTTGCGAACAGCTCCGTCCGCATCCAAAATTCTGATGATTGACAAGTAGCGCCCGAGCCCTAGCTCGGGCAACATTCTCGAATCTATAGAGACATAGATCCGAGAGATGATGATAGGGGACTCAGGGAAACAAATGCAGCACCGGCTGAACTCACAACTGACATCCCAGTCAGCCGGGATGACCCGTCACGAATTCTTAAAATTGGATCACAACTCGATCCCGTGGTGGCCGAGAACCTCACTGACTTCCTCCGAGAAAATCTTGATGTTTTCGCTTGGACACACTCTGATATGTGCGGGATTTCTCCAACAGTCGCGAGTCATATATTGAACATAGACCCAAAGTACGTTCCCGTAAAACAGAAAAGGAGAGGTATGGATCCGGAGAGGTCTGCGGCTCTCAAAGCGGAGGTGGACAAATTCAAAGCCAATGGGTTCGTCTGCGACGCCCTCTATCCTGAATGGGTATCTAACCCGGTGCTAGTGAAGAAAACGAATGGAAAATGGAGAACTTGTGTTGATTATTCTGATTTAAACAACGCATGCCCGAAGGATAGTTTCTCATTGCCTAGGATTGACCAACTAGTCGATTCAACTGGCGGACATGAGTTACTATCATTTATGGATGCATACTTTGGACATAATCAAATCCCGATGCACCTCCCAGATCAAGAGCATACCCGTTTTGTCACAAACGTTGGGTTGTATTGCTATGTAGTGATGTTTGGATTAAAGAACGCAGGAGAAACTCTTCAGCGTCTGGTGAATCGGATGTTCAAAGATCAGATTGGTAGAACGATGGAAGTCTATATGGATGACATGCTCGTGAAGTCATGGCAGTCAAACGACCAAATCCAAGACTTAGCGGAGATGTTTGACATACTCAGGCATTATGGAATGAAGATCAATCCTTTGAAGTGTTCATTCGACGTAGCGTCAGGAAAGTTTTTGGGTTTCATTGTGAATGCGCGGGGAATCGAGGCTAACCCGGAGAAGATTTAGGCTATCCGAGATATACAAGTGCCCAGAACCATAAAACTAGTGCAAAGCTTGAATGGAAAGGTGGTCGTGCTGAGCCGATTCATATTCAGGGCCACAGACAAATGTATTCCTTTCTTCGATGTTATAAAGAATGGAAAGAAGAATTTCGAATGGACATCCGATTGTGAGGAAGAATTCCGAGCTCTTGTAAGGCACTTATAAAGTCCTCCGGTATTGTCGAAACCAATAGACTACGAAATGTTGTACGTATACTTGGCTGTATCCCAACACGCTATCAGTACAGCCTTGGTTCGCGAGGAAGACCGGGTTCAAAAGCTAGTTTACTATGTTAGTAAACGCTTGACGGGGCAGAAAGAAATTATCCAAGGATTGAAAAACTATCCTATTGCTTGGTGATTGCATCACGCAAGCTTCGTCCATATTTTCAGGCGCACTCAATCAGTGTTTATACTGATCAACCTTTGCGGCAGGTACTCCAACGACCGGAAACTTCCGGAAGGATGTTAAAATGGAATATTGAGTTAAGTCAGTTCGATATTACCTACCTTCCGCAAAGGGCCATACAAGGACAATCACTAGCTGACTTCATCGCTGAGTTTACTATGTCAGACGAATCAAAAGACCATAATGTCATACCTTCCATTCGATGGAAGATGTACACCGATGGGGCATCAAACGACCGTTGTTCGGGGGTTGGCATAGTTCTTGTAACTCCTGAGAACCGATCAGTTTTCTACGCTTTGAAGCTCGAATTCACAGCAACGAATAATGAAGCCGAATATGAAGCGTTGATCGCCGGCTTAAGACTTATCAAAGAACTGGGAGTAAAATCGGTTGAAATCTTCAATGACTCGCAGCTGGTGGTGTACCAAGTGCGAGGAGACTACCAAGCAAGGGGGCAGGGACTTTTCCCATATTTGGTTCGAGTTCAGGAGCTGCTAGCGAATCTCGAGCATTATGATATTTCACATGTCCCGCGTGAGCAAAACAGAGCAGCAGATTCATTGGCAAAATTCGCAAGCACAGGCGATGCACAGCAAATGGGATTATTTCCTGTTAAGACCCTCCATGCTCCGAGTATAGATATGATGGAGGTAGAGTTCGTGTTAGAAACAGAAATCGAGAAGGAATCATGGATGACCCCAATCAAGCGGTACTTGCTAATGGAGATCTTACCCAAAAAAAGGAGCGAAAGACAAGTCCTCCGTAACGCTTCTCTTTATGTAATACAGGATGGAATAATGTATCGAAGGGGATTCTCAACCCCATTACTCCGATGCATTGCCCATGATGAGATAAAACAAGTCCTGAAGAAATTCCATGAAGGAGAGTGCGACGACCATACTGGGGGGCAGACATTAGCAAAGAAGGTCCTCCGTTATGGATACTACTGGTCAATTGTGAATCGGGATGCTGCAGACTATGTGAGAAGATGTGATAAATGCCAGATATATGCGAAAATCCCGAGAGCTCCGCCGAACTCACGCAAATGGTTAGTCCCTGGCCATTTACAATGTGGGGAATCGACCTAGTTGGTTCTTTTCCCATAGCCAAAGGTGGAGCAAAATATGCAATAGTTGCGGTCGACTACTTCACCAAATGGGCAGAAGTAGAGCCTCTGGCCATAATAACCACCAAGAAGGTTATTAATTTCGTCGTATGAAATATCATATGCCGTTTCGGCCTTCCATGGACCATCATTACAGACAATGAGACTCAATTTGAAAGCAAGGAGTTTAAAGAATTTTGTCAGAAATATGGAATTGAGAAGAAGTTTGCAGCGGTTGCTCACCCGAAAGCCAACGGAAAATTGGAAGTCGTAAACAAGATAATCAAGTCCATATTAAAAAAGCGTCTGGAAAAGGCTAGAAGCAAGTGGGTGGATAAACTTCCAATGGCACTTTGGGCCTACAGGACCACCCACAAGACCGCGACTGGTCACACTCCATTCGTATTGGTAAATGGAACGGAAGCTGTCATACCCATGGAACTTGAAGTTCCATCACATCAGGTAACTTATGACGACCCCGAGTCGAACCAGAATCTTTTATTGGAATCGTTGGACTTCATTGATGAAAAACGCGAAGAGGCCAATTTGAGAGCGACCGCATACAGACATAAAGTCTCTAAATATTATAACGAAAAGGTCCGACCAAGAATTTTTGGTGTGGGAGACCTCGTTTTGAAACGAGTTTTTTGGATCCCATCTCATATGAATCTCGCATGAGAAGGTCCATACGTCATCGAACGGAAGCTTAGAGAAGGAACTTTCAAGGTAGCGACCATCGATGGTGCGACACTCCCCCGAGCATGGAACAGCGAGCACTTGCGACATTATTATACTTGGCCTATTTCTTTCATGTATTAATGGCATTTATTTCCAGTACGCTTTTATTTCTAGTTCTTGGCATGTAGTTAGACAATTTAGCTTGCTTTCATTAATAAAGGCTTGAAGCCATCTTTTCCATGAATTACTAATGTTTCTGCGTATGATGATCCTGTGATAGGAAAATGAAATTATATTATTCTGGCTGACGTATGAACACATGCAAACGACTCGAAATCTCCAAGTCCCCAAAGTGCGGACTGGAGTAATCTGAGTCCCTGGAGCGCGGACTCGAGTATAAACAACTCAAAATCTCCAAGTCCCCAGAGTGCGGACTGGAGTACTCTAAGTCCCCGGAGCGCAGACTTGAGTATAAACAACTCAAAATCTCCAAATCTCCAGAGTGCGGACTGGAGTACTCTAAGTCCCCGGAGCGCGGACTCGAGTATAAACAACTCAAAATCTCCAAGTCCCCAAAGTGCGGACTGGAGTACTCTAAGTCCCCGGAGCGCGGACTCGAGTATAAATGACTCAAAATCTCCAAGTACCTAAAGTGCGGACTGGAGTACTCTGAGTCCCCGGAGCGCGGACTCGAGTATAAACAACTCAAAATCTCCAAGTCCCCAGAGTGCGGACTGGAGTACTCTTAGTCCTCAGAGCGCGGACTCGAGTATAAACGACTCAAAATCTCCAAGTCCCCAGAGTGCGGACTGGAGTACTTTGAGTCCCCGAAGCGTGGACTCGGGTATAAACAACTCAAAATCTCCAAGTCCCCAGAGTGCGGAATGGAGTACTCTAAGTCCCCGGAGCGTGGACTCGAGTATAAACGACTCAAAATCTCCAAGTCCCCAGAGTGAGGACTGGAGTACTCTGAGTCCCCGGAGCGCGGACTCGAGTATAAACAACTCAAAATCTCCAAGTCCCCAGAGTGCGGACTAGAGTACTCTAAGTCCCCGGAGCGTGGACTCGAGTATAAATGACTCAAAATCTCCAAGTCCCCAGAGTGCTGACTGGAGTACTCTAAGTCCCCGGAGCGTGGACTCGAGTATAAACAACTCAAAATCTCCAAGTCCCCAGAGTGTGGACTGGAGTACTCAAAGTCCCCGGAGTGCGGTCTCGAGTATAAATGACTAAAATCTCCAAGTCCCCAGAGCGTGAACTGGAGTACTCTAAGTCCTTGGAGCGTGGACTAAAAAATATTCTAAGAGCTTGAAGCGCGGAAGGAAAAACGAACAACTCTCAAAGAATCTATGAGCTATATAAGGGCGAACAGAGAAGTCTAGTTATTCACAACAGCTTGGCTTTAAATCACAATCATACAAAAAATGAACGACAAGAGCCCTTTAAAAGACAGAAAAAAAGAACTAAGCTTTAATCAGAAAAAGTTTCTACTACAAGCCCTCCAAAGTTCGGAGTCGACAATCTATTTACAAAGACTACGGAAGTAAATAAAAATAATTACATAATTTAAACCAACTCTCGTTGAACGAGAGTAATGATCACTCCCTGTGCTTCTTCGACTTCTTTACCTCCATTGTCTTCTCGGACGGCTCCTTCCCTGTGCGTTTACCCTTGGTACTCTTCTTTGATGTAGGGGTAGCAACTGAAGAAGTATGGGGGACATCCATGGGCTTGGACCTGCCAGGGAGAATGACCTTCAATGACTTGTTCAGGGGATCGTCTGGGTCCACAACTCGAGGCTCGACCTTGATCTCGGTTGTCTCTCTCTTCTCCTTCTCGAGCCGCTCCTTCATACTCAGCTCAGATGTGCGTTCGGAGGCGCCTGTAATCTCTACTTTATAACTCCCCTCGATGGGAGAAGAAGTCTCAGATTTGTCTTCATCCAGCGCTCCAATCACCTGAGCATCTGGCCCAAGAGCCTCTCCTGCCTGAGTGGGCTCACCTATCTTTTCCTCCACCTCCTTGGCGACGTCGCTCCTCGGAGTGGGCCCGGGATCAGAATGGCTTGTGCAAAATCATGAAAAACAAGCATTAGAATACAATAGTCCTTCATAAAGAATGATGACTTTTGAAATCTTAAAGTGAAGGGTTACTTACCAGGTTCCGGCAGACTCTCAGCCGTCAAGGGGGTCTCACCCTCCGGAATAGGAGACAGAATATGGACGCCAAGGCCGGGGTCCTCCGGATTATAACAGATATGCTGCTCAAATGGATCGATTATCGGCCGATCGGCCGATCGAGTAGGCGCATGAGATGGAGGCACGACCCCGGATGGACCGATAATCACTTCTTTCCCTTTCTTTGAGGGGGATCCTTTGCAATAAATAGCTTTAGCTGCTGACAAGTCTGAAGGCTCATTCCCCTTGAGGAATTCTTTTATCAAGGCCCCCTCATCAATCTCTTCGGTACCGTGCTCGGCCCTCCTGATTTCTATCAAGGCCTCCCATGCCTCGGCTAAAGATTCAAGATAGCCATCGCCCAGAAAAGTCAAGTCTCAATGCATGAGGACGCGGGCATTGAATTCAGCGATTAACGGATCAAACATGCTTTTGACCTCTTCCCTACCTTCTTCTCTAGCCGTCTCAAGATGGCAGCCGATGTCCGTAGACGCTATCTTCTTGCCCTCTTCATGGGCTTCACTCTTTATCGCCTCGACTTTGGAAAGTTCGGCCTCAAGTTTTTCTTTTAAGAGTCGAGTAGCAACGATTTCGTCACAGTATCGTTGTGACTTTTCTTGGGCAGTCGTTTTCTCTTCCTTCTCTCTGTAGAGCTGCTCCTCAAGTTCCTAGACTCGGAGGCTAAATGCGTCCCTCTCTTTTTGGACTGAGTCCTTCTCTAATGCTAGGGCCCCGCAGCGTTGTACCGCGTCGTCGATCTCTTTTTTATGTGTCGATTCAAGACGAGTCGCAGCTTTGGTAGTGTCTTGAGCGCTCTGTCGGGCGGCCTCAAGCTGAGATCTATAAGATGCAAGCTCTTCGTTCTGAGCCTTAATGATATCTCTGTCGTGGATGGCCTCAAGCTTTAGGCGATCGATCTCGTGTTGGCGCTCCATGGAGACTTCAGAAAGTTTTTCAGCCAAATGAACAAAGGCGTCATGCTGAACATAGATGTCATTTGTACAGCGATGGCGCTCTGCTTGACATGTCCGGGAATAGGATGAATCGTCGGGAGGAATTTCAGGCCATCAAAGCAGATTTTTGAAAATTTATCCTTAAGCTCGGCCAGCCTCTCCGACATGGTTGGATTTGTTACAGCAGTAGGAGGAGACAGCTTAGAAAGTTCAGCCCTCCAGTGTGGATCTCAGGACTGTTGAGTGGAAGAGGAGTCAGAGTGTTGATCTCGGGGGACATCGGATTGCGACCCCTTGTGGCCGCGCTTGTCTTTGCCTAGTTCCGAATGAGAAGAGGGATGTTGGTGGTATTTGGGCTGATAGTATGTTTTCTTCCGAGATGATGAGTCCTGGGAATGATAATCCCTCTCGCCATCATCGTCTCTGTCCCGACGTCTCCCGGAACCTGAATCACACCCGGAGTGATAGAAAACAGATGTCCCGCGGAGGCGATCAATGCCGTGTGCGCATCCCATGCCACCTGTATGAAATTTGAGAAACGAAGAGTTAGCAATAAGAAGAGTGACAACGAGAATTAAAGCACAAAGTGAAGTGCAAGTGCATGTGTGTGTCCTAGTGTTTCCCCCCAACGGGCCAGTTGCTTTACTAATGGGAGTTTTCTCTCCCTGATTTTGGGCTAGAGCAACTGCATCGCCTCTGATGGGCGAGTGAAGTTGAAATGCTTTCGGATCGTCGAAGTCATAATTGAGCAGGTCATCGAGAATGGAGAGATTCGATAGGCCCTTTAAAGAACTTTCTACATGCTGTGAAGAGGCCTCTTTCTCCGTTGGAATGAGCGTAACTTTTGAAGTTCCGCCAACCTTCTCCTTCCTAATCTTGTACGTCAATCTCTTTTTCCTCTTCGAAGGGGAAGATGACGTTTCGATGTCGTGCACTTCAACTATTAGTTCCTGAGTGGGACCCAAGTTCTCACCTTGTGCTTCGGGTGTTTCGGCCCCCTTAATTTCCCTCTCTTCTGGTGCGTCAGGAGTGTGACGTACCGATGACTCGGCTAATTTCTTCCCCTTCCCAGAGGTGGGCTTGGGCACGGTAGCGCCTTGAGGAAGGCTTATCTGACGGCCTGCTGCCAACATCCCAAAGCTTGTAAGCGACTCATTCGAAATGAGGGTCCGGATGTCTCTTTCTTCGGCAGGAAGAGCTCGGATAGCCTTGACGGCCTCAGAGTATCCGCGACCGTCAGGACACGGGTTGATACCTGAAAAGATGAAACAAGAATCAGAAAAGGCATGGCTTTGACCAAGTATGAATATCAATCCGAAGAAAAGACTTACTTCCTTCCACCCATCTCCTCGCGAAACAGGGAGGGCAACGCACATAGAACCATTCCTGTTTGTACAGGGAAAATTTGCTCCACGCCCCAGTTAAGATTTGGAATTTGCAATATGGCTAGAGAAACATGTAAGAGGGGCTATCTCCCCGCTTCTTGATTATATAAATATATCTGATGTCGCCCGGAGTTGGGGGCCTAGAGAGGACGGTCATGAAGAGGATGTAGGTACCGTTGATAAATGTGTGGCCATTCGGGTGCAGTTGCGACGGGGCAATGTCAATGTATTGCAGTGCATCCCGAAGAAATAAACTGAATGGTGGCACGCTTCCAACCCAGCACATGAATTTACTACACGTCATGTATCCAACTGGGGGCAAGTGTGGACGATCGTGCCTCGAGGGAACCAACACGTCGTCGAAAGGGATCCCATGGATGGAGCATATTCGTCTAAGCACAACTTCATTGACCTTCGAAGCCTGTGAATCAACAGGGTTATCCAAGAGAATTGCTACCTCCAAAACGTCGGGAGCTAAGTTATGTGCAGGGGAGGTTGACGGATTTGAAACATCAGCGACTTCTTGTCGGGAGGACGGTCTCGGTCTATCTGAAATCGTGGCGGAGCTAGATCTCTTAGACATTTCCAATAAATATTGAGTTTGGCAGAGCATATGTTTGAACTATACTCGAAAAATAATCGGCATTAGACTTAACAACATAAATTTTCCCCCGTGTACGGTGTGTGATCTAGTGAAATCATTCAAATATAAACATTGAGAAATTATAAGTCACGTAGCTGATGGTATAAAGTTGAACTTTGGACTGTCATTCTCGAAGACCGTCATCGCTGACCGTCTCCGAAAACCAGCCTTGCGATGTTTTCAATTTTGGACTCGGACATCGACATTGTATATCAAAAGCTTTTGTCTGTTTTTATCGACTTCAGTTCAGGCTTACGAGTAATTGGAACTAGGAAGTTATCAGTTCAGATCAGTTCGATATGCTAGTATGCTAGAGTCCTTGTCCTTGTTTTGTTATATGATTAGGCAAGGTAAATGAGTGTTCGGCCTAAGTGTTGTTCGACTGAGATATGGTTCGGCATTCATGATCGTTCGGTCTAAATATTGTTCGGCCTAACTGTCGACCGTCCAAGCTGTCGTTCGGCAAAACTATCGTTCGGCCCAAGTATCGACCGGCCAAGCTATCGTTCAGCCAAACTCGTTTGGCCTAATTATCGACCGACCTAAGTTTTGTTCGGCCGAAATAACATTCGGCATCCTATCTAATTCGTACTTCCATCCTACCCTTCCATTCCACTGCTCGGCATGTGGTGAGTCATGCCGAACCAGAATTACGCCAAGCTCCAACGCTTGGCACTCCGTTCTTGACAACAGTTTTATTCCTTCTTCTCTTCCTCCCTCCGCACCGAACAACAAGGACGGATCGTTCGGCAAGTCATATCGGACCATGCTGTTCGACATCCAAGCCACTTCCTATTCCTCCTCTATTCTTTTTTCCTCCCATTTCGTTCGGCACAAGGGAACCGTGCCAAACCACGATACATCTCTCAACAACTCCATCGTGTGCTCATCCCCGAACATTTCTCCTTTCTTCCACAACATTTAGCCCTAAATAACATCCTAATCACAGTGCGAGTCCTTTACCCACGCGATACCTATCGGCTACGGTTCTAATACAAACTGGAGCCTCTCGTTAAAGTTTTTTAATCAGAAAAAGGACTTAAATAGAGGAGTAGATACCTAGTTAGTAGATCGAGACGTGGGGGAATGCCGAATGGATTGGGAAGGATCGTTAGATCTTTGGAGGCTGTTAATAGGCGAGGTTTGCAAGCACAAGGTAGCGGAGGTAAAAAGTGAAAAGAGAAGAAGGAGGAAAAGGCCGACCTTTATAGGGAAGAAGGAGAAGTTGAAGAGGCAATGACTGGTGGAACCGGTCAAAAAGGTAGCGTTCGGCTTCGGCTGTGTCATTCGGGACACGCCACCTCAGAGAGAAGTCACCATCAAGGAAACTGAGCCACGTCTCGAAGCAAAAGCAGCGGACTCATGATTCAAGGCGCATCACGTTCGGCCACGCAATACACTTTGGGGGGCAAGTGTTTCCTGGAGATTTGACCAGGCAACTTAGTACCCAGCGTTAGCACATTGCTCGGCAATTTATGGATCGTTCGGCATTTGCATACCGTTCAGCATTTGGGAGCGGTCGGCATCCAGGAGCGCTTGGCATCAAGGAGCGCTCGGCATCAGAAGTGCGCACGGCATCAGAAGAACGCTCGGTATAGAGGAACATTCGGCATGAATGGGCGCTCGGCATCTAGAAGCGTTCGACATCCAAGGATGTTCGACATACCAAGGACGTTCGGCATACCAAGGACGTTCGGCATACCAAGGACGTTCTGCATACAAGTTACGTTCGGCATCCATGAGCGTTCGGTGCCCAATGATGCTGGCAGGCAAGGACGTTCGGCATCTCTGGACATTCGGCATTCGAAGATCGTTCGGCACCCAGAGGTGTTCGGCATCCCGTGGTCGTTCGGCAGTCAGAAGTGTTCGGCATTCAACCAATCGCAATCAACTTCAATCAATTGCTCGGCATACACTCGCCACTCGGCATCTCACTTAATTCGGCATGAAGATGGTGGTTTGGCATTTAGTCGTTCGGCACAACACTCTGGTTCGGCTTCCAGTATTGTTTGGCATTCATGCCCTGTTCGGCATCTATGGATCGGTGCATAGAGGCCACTCCATTTGGGCCGAGGTATTCAGCTACCAGGCCCACCAGGGTAGTCCAACCCACCTTCGTCCATAAATAGAGGGGCAGGGGCACAGTGAAAGGGAACTTTTTTGGGGAACACTGGAGAGACTCTGCCATTTTTCATACTCTCCTATTTTTCATTCAAACTTGTACTCAAGTAATTGGAAACGGATTGTATCTGTAATCAACTATCAAGAAAAGAAATAGAGATCAACTTCAAAGTGGACGTAGGCAGTTACGCCGAACCACTATAAATTTGGTGTTCTTGTTCTCTGTATTTAATTTTGCATACTGTCTTCTGTTTTAATTTATTATCTTCATTAATCTCTCTACACAATCATTCTTAAGGGTGTTAGTGGCCAATTTTGGTGCTAACGGTAGGAATTTTAGCTAAATTCGAACGTTATTCCATTTAGACGGAATCCAGAATACTTTGGTGACAACTGGAATTTCGACGAGCTAAACACACCTTTATGGTTCATCAATATGTTATATAGTTGATAAAAATTTATTGATTGGATGTTTGGATGATTTTTCTGCTTTTCAGTTGGTTTGGATTTATTCCCACATCTGGAGCAGATGATCTTATATATACCCATCTAGTAGCGGATGATCCATATTATATAATTATATACTATTTGTGATGCAGGAGGCAAGTTGGAGGGATCCAACGAGATTCCTTGCCATTATTGATTTTAACTTCATTAATATTCTTGTCATATTAATTATTGGATATTAAACTTAATTGTTAGCTCTATTGATTATGATATTGTTATATGTTCAAAACTAAAATCCTTTGGTGATAGAAAATCAGTATTGATATTGGTTAAACGTTGCGTAGCTATTGGTCTCAAATTAGTATTTTAAAAATTCTATAAATTGCAATTTGAGTTGGAATTGGTTTTTGAGATATGAAATGGTTTTAAATCTGAAACTGATCTTCGAAAATATTCTGCTTTAATGGATTTAATTTCTATTTTACTCTAACCTTATTATCTGTCTTTTTCCAAGTCATTAGAAATGTTTTAAAAGTTATTCATTTATATTTAATATTGTTTAAAATTATTTATTTATATTTAATATCATTTTTTAAAGTTATTTATTTACATTTAATTTTGTTTTTAAAGTTATTTATCAACATTTTAATAGTTTGAAAAGTTAATTATTTTAAAAATAAATATGGCTTGAAATTAATAATAATGATTATTAATAATGTTTTGGAAATAATTATTACTATTTACAATAATGGTAAAAGTTAATTATTATTGTTTATTTGATAATGTTTTGAAATTATTGTTTTTGATTTCTAAGATGATTTTGAAATTAATAACTATTACTTAATTATAATGTTTATTGTTAATAATAATTATTATATGATGATATTGTTTTGAAGAAAATGATTTTTATTTATTTATAAATGTTTTCGAGACTTATGTATAGAGTTTTGTAAACGGACTTGGGTTTCATAGGAGGAGTTCTTAAAATGGTTTGAAGACTTAAAGGAAAATTATTTATAAGGTAAAGGAGTTTTATATATGGTTAGATACTTGTAAACAAACTTTAAAAATGGATTGTAGATTTGTAAGAGAAGTTTCATAATTAGTTTTATGGATTTATAAAGAGTTTATAAATCATTTGAGAATTGTTCTAGAGACATTTATAAATGGTTTTTAGAGATTTATAAAATAGTTTATAAGTGAGTTTTAGAAATTGATAAATGGAATTTATAAATGGTACTAGAATTGTATAAAAAGGAAATCTTCCTCCATTTTGCGAATATACTTATACCGTTGAGATAAGTATATGGATATTTTTTGAAGTATTGAAAATATAGTGGTTTGTGGATATATCTTTATAAAAGTATTTTGATACAAGTTTTTACAAAGTGATTTTAATTAATGAAAAGATTAATTAAAGAGGTTAGTGACTGCTTGTGTGCTTAACCAATGTTAGTTTCCCTATGGGATTAAATACCTGATTTGAATGTGTGTTTTTGGATAGTTAAATAACTAACTATCAAATATGGACACAAAGTGTAACTTTGGAAATACCTAGGATAAACACATGAGTTATATGGCACAGTCATCTCCGTTGATGTTGTACTGTGCATATAAGTCTCCCTTTGTTCTCCTAGGACAAATGATATAAAAATTTGTCCACTAACGGCTAGGTGGTGATCGCTATTCTTATCTTTGACTGTTTATTTCCCAAAGAATCGAGGTTGAGTTTAACGAAAACTATCGATGAAGAGACCGGGATCGAATATGCTATCCGAAAACCACCTTGAACCAACTCAAGCGTTTCGAAGAGAAGACATCTTAAAGATGATGAAATTGAAGATGGAGCTCTTTGAAGTGAAAGGGCTGCTTGCTACTAATCATTCGGGTGATTCCAAAATGGATGTAGTATAAGTAGTGCCTTGGGTTTGTCCCTCTCTTGGAAAACTTATATGGATGAATGCTGGCATTGCATTGCTACTGGGAGGGAGGTGTTAGCATTCCTGGTGGGAAGTGGTATATAAAAGGTAAAACGTAGCTTCAAGCCTCAACAACCGGGAATGACTAAAACAAAGGAGATGCAGCAGGGCTAAGTGGGTCGTTCCCCATTAAGGTATGATCATCCTTATCTAGAATCGATATTATCTCTTATTTGTATGCTTCATGGTTCATTCACTATGCCACAAAATGAATTAGATAATAGTTTTCACACAACATAAGGTAGATTTTTTGTTATTTCGCTATTTACCACTGCTTCACACAACATATGGATAAAATAATCTATTGCTTGAATAGCCCCTGAAATCTTTATGTTCGTGCTTGTCCTTCAGACAACATTTTATCTATTGTCTAATTGAAGTTACCAAAAAATTTAGTTTTGGATCCATATTTTCCCTCTTAATATTTTTGTGGTCGCATTCCTTAATTATTTCCTCTTCACTTTCTTACCGTTCCATCTTCCCAAAATATATTTTCTTCTTCTCAAAATTTTCCCCTTCTCAAAATCAAATCAGCAGAACCCTAAACTAAAACTCTTCTTTGACCTGTCTTCTGGAATTGGGGTTTCAAATCGGCTTGATAATTGAAATCACTCTGCTGATATTCTCTCACTCTCAAACAACGACTGATAAAAAAATTGGTTTCCATTTATGGTCGGGCTTGTTCAAGCTTGCTTCAATTTGTCGAGTATTCTTCGATTGATATATGGTATAATTTCTGCCCCTTTTGATTTTGTATTGATCTTAACTTCGATTTTAAAAGCCAATGATTAGATGGGTTTATATAGGAATTTATTTCCTGTATTTTCAGTTTGGACTTGACTTTGGATTTTAAACATTGGAAGTTGATTTTGTATTGTTGCATATATTTTTGATCACTTTGTTTTTTAGATTTTCTACTTTATGGCCTGGAATCCTTCAATTGTTGAGTTCTCTGTTATATTCGAATATATTTTTACTTGGTTGAATATATTGATTTCGAGCTTTCTGCCTAGCTCGCCTGAATTTGTATATCTGACTTGAATTTGTTGAATTGGCTGGTAATATGAGAGTTGTGCAAGGCACTAGCACTTATTTGTTTATTTAATAGGTTGTTCAAGGCAGCACACACTAGACTTATTTGTGGCCTATGAAACTGAACTTGAACCATTGTTCAATTTTGAGTTGCTTTCCTTGTTCACTTCATTGTTCAACTTTGTTAAGTTCATTGTTTCGCTGGTTGCCCTTGCTTGTTTCGTTGCCCCCTTGCACTTGTGTTTTTTTCACTTTGTTGTTCGATTCTGGGAACTTCTATGAATATACATACATACATATGCATGTATATATGTATGAATGTTTGTGGCACTGCCTTGTTTTAATTTATGGCAATTCCTTGTTTTATTTTATGGCACTGCCTTGTTTTAATTTGTGGCACTTCCTTGTTGCATTGTTGATTTATTGGCCTTGTCCATGTACTTGCACACACACACACACACAGATATATATATATACATATCTACATGTGTATATATATATATATATCAACATGTATATACATATCTATATATGTATATGTATATGTATATATGTATGTTAGTGTACTTGAACCTGAATGGTTTTAATTTTCTGATGGACTTATGAGTGTGCCTTGCCTTGCCGGAATGTTGAATAGCTTGAACTCTGCCTTGTTCTGTTTAGCTGCCTTTTGAATGTGCTTGTCTTCATTTACTATGTGCACATGTTGTACCATTTCATGAACTGGTTTTGAAATCCCTGCATTGGTTTTTCTTGTATCATGCATGTGTACCATTACTGATATGTTGTTAGCCTTTGAGTCCGGTTTGTGAAATATCTTCCATGTATATACATACATATATATGTGTGTGTGTGTGTGAAATATTAACATGTTTTTTCATTAAACTTCCAAATGTGTGTCTCTTGTGTATTGCAATCTTGTTTATGCTTTTTCATTATCTATGTTGTTGGCCTTGTTCACATGTTGCATTGTTGCATTATGGCCTTGTCCATATACTTGCACACTACCTTGTTCAAGGTAGTGCACACTGCATTGCTCAAGGCAGTGCACTAGCACTGCCTTGATAAGGCATTGCACTATGCACTGTCTTGAACAAGGTAGTGCACTCCCTTGTCAAGCACTTCCTTGAATAAGGCAGTGCACTGCCTTATCAAGGCAGTACCATTTCACTACTTGAACAAGACAGTATGCACTGCCTTGTACTTTGGTTTCTTGTCCATAGCTTGATTACCTTTCAGATTCTTGAATTTCTTGTTTTAAACAAGGCAGTGTGCACTGCCTTAAACTCTATGTACTCTCTGACTCATTTGAATCCTATGTGAATGTTCTTTTGATTCCTATTCATTTGTTTGTACTTCCTGCCTTGAACACGTGTACTTCCTGACTGCATTTATTTATGGCAATACTGTTGTTCATTTGTTTATGGCACTTTCCGGCTACATTTGACATATGTTGCATATATACGTGTATATACATAGGTGTTTATGTGTGTTACTCACTATAGAAGATGCAAGTGGAAATATTTTTGTAAATTTGTACCTATAGTTCCTTGTTTGCATGATTTGTGCACTTAATTCTGTATCATTATGTACCATACTTGATACTGCTATGAACCTGGTTTGCTGGTGCTCAACTTTATGCATCTCCATGTGCACTGAGCTTGTTTGTGCACTTTGGCTTTGCTGAGTTGCCTGATCTATTTTGAGCTGAATCAAACTACTTATGTTGAGCTCGTGCTTGCTTGGGCTCGAACTTGTGTGGTTGCACTGAATTGAGCCTTCAATCTTGACTTTGCAATTGTATTTAAACTTATGTGGTTGCACTGAATTGTGTACTCTGATTGGTGTATGTATATTACATTTTTCCTTGTGCAAAGATTTGTTATATATTATAGATTATTCATTCTTCTGGGAGATTCTGTGTTGTTTTGGTTTTTTCCTTATCTGTCTTCTTTCTTTATTTCCTCTAGCAATTAGGATTTCTGGCATTCGATTGCTCGATGTGCAATACATTGGACATATTAGTGTCGATTTTTTAGGGTAGAAAATCCCAGTTTGTTGTAGCGAGGTTGAAAATCGAAATCACTTGTAAAACAGAGCGATGTTGAAGTTATAAAGCTTGGCAACTCATAAACATATGCGGCGACATGCCTCTTTGTAAAAATGCGGTACTTATGCGCATCGACATCCTACCTCGAGGACTATCTCTCTATCTTTATTGCTATCACCTCGATGAGGTTCTAGCCCAATTCGCTTCATCCCAAACTCGTTGACATCATGTGTATTGGTTTATTCCGCGTTGATGATAATGAAGTGTGGTCAAATGTGGCTCAACATGGCCGATGGCGACATGGTAGAACAACGATTAACTTGAAAACTACCAATTTGCTATAAAAAGTAGTATCTTTCACTAAACCTCCACAATTTGTCAAATCCCATTGGCTAATAAAAACTATATCAATTTTTTTACTAAAAATCTATAGCACATGATAGCTGGAAATATTAAAACATACTACGAACTCTTATTATAAACATTTTACTTAAATAACTTAGCCTTTTTGACGTAAACAGTTTATTTATCATTCCTAACACTTTGGAAAAATCCCTAAAAACAAAAATAAATCAAGTTAGCCATACTCTTCGACATAGGAAAATTTCATAGCTAAAAACTTATTTTTATTATTTTTACTATTAAAACCCAAAATCCACTAATTCATTTCCGTAGAAAATTCATATAAAATCCATACTTGCTTGGAAAATTATGGATTTAAAAACCGATCTTCAAAATAGTGTTTTCCTCGATATATCAAAATTGCAAATCATTTGGAGGAATTTTTTTTTCAGATTTGATCCCAAAACAAAATAAACAATTTCTATTTAATTCCAAAAATTCCCATTAACCATTATCCTATTCTAATGATTATTAGATCATAACTTGAGCAATCAAACACATAAGATTCGGGTATTACCCATAACCGAATCAAAACAAGAATCAAGATATGATAACGGTCATCATTCACCTTAGGTTAATGGTTGGAGTTTGAGATTTGGTGTTGCTTTGATTTCCTAAGCTTTTTTCCTTGAATTTTTTAAATTTTGACTTCCTTCTGTGGCCGGCCTCCCTTAGTTTTCTTTAGTTATCTTGTGAATCATGTAAAATGAGAATGGAATGAGGGGTAAGGGTTTAAAGCAAAGGGTTTAGGTCTATTTCCTAAGATGCCCCTCTTAATCATTCTCTTATATGCTAAATTTTTTAAACATCATCTTAATTCATTATAGGCATGACTAGATTAGTTATCCAAATCTCACTCTCCATAATTATCTACATTATTCTATTTGATCAATCCAATTAAATGTCCTGAATAATGTTGAACAAAAAATTAAGGGTGTTACGGTTTTAAAGGCGTCAAACATACCACTAATACTAGACAAGATTACTATTGAGACTCCAGTATATGAGTCAGCAGAAGGAGACATCACCGATCCATCGTCTCCGCATCATGCTTCTCCTATGCATACATCTCCATCCGAAGCTCGTATTATTGCAAGTCTAAAAGGCAAGAAAAACTGATTCAAATGATTCGGGAGGAGCACCTTGAACAAAAGGGAGAGTTGACTTATTAGATCACTTGTCACTTGACTAGCAGATTCATTTAGACTAGAGAGAGTAGAGTTGTACCAGTAGTGAGGCCAGTGCCACTTCAGCCTCTACTAGTTTCACAGCTTTTTGATTATGATTTTCATATGGGACTTCATAGCTCTACAACAATAGGTCCTTTATTCCAGGCACCTTAACTTATCAGGATGGGATAAGACCTTGACCACACCCTATAGACACTTATGTTTCAGGATCTTTAGTTTGTCCTCAAGCACCAGGCAGACAGCACACGGGATATACAAAGTCAGATCCCACTACTCCTTCAGGACATAATGACTTCCCCTGATTTGCAGCTAAGTCTAGACGGTATCACTTTATGTTTCATCATTTGCATTTGTTTGTATGACATTAGTTCGACATTTTGTTCCATGTTGCATAGTTTGCCTTGCACTTCGATTGGCTGACATATTTTGCATCTTGTATGTTAGTTTGCTAGTACTTTGACATTGACATTTATATCGACTTGTGTGCTATCAGGAACATTTGTATAATCCGTGTACTGTGTTTTTGATATGTTTTGTTATATTTCCTATTTTTTATTTGGTTTGTGATGTTCATTCCATGATATCCACTATATTCTATACTATTATTCTCCCTCTTGATGTGACAATTGGTGTTAAATAATTGACCATATGCATACATTTAGGGGGATTAATAAAATGTAAAAATATTTTGATCATATAGTTAGGGGGAATTTCATTCATACCATTCATAGTGAATATACCTTCATGAATGCATATATGAGTTATCATCATAAACAGGGAGAAGATTATTAGAACTACGATTCTTAGTTTTGATGATGACAACCCCATACTAGAGTTTAAATTATATTAGTCAAAGAAATATCGCTATAGCTTTAGAAGAAGGAAATGAAATTGTGCTCAAGCTTCAAAAAAATTCTATTAGAAGATCACTTGAAGATTATGAATTTGCGACTCATCCTATCTTAGATATATATTCTTAAAACTCATAAGAACCTCACAATATTTCTCCAAATATCGTTTAAATAAATTTGTAACTTTTATATTTCAAAAATCTTTTAAAAATGCTCTGGAAACTCAAATTAAATTGACCACCGATGCACCAGTGGAAAAGAAAATTTTGAGTTCCAAAAATGAACTTTTCTCTCTTCTTTCTTCTGAATGATCACATTTCTTCAATCTTCTTTGATGCTACCCTCTACAATGGTGAACGATCATATCTCTTCATCAAATCTTTTCAACTATACAAATAGCTTTGTTTCAATGAATTTAATTTATCGAATTATTCTATGATTTTTTGATCCGATGTTTGAAATCCTACTTTATTCTATATTCTCAAATTAGTGATCATTCTTTAATAATAATAAATTATATGATTTTCTTATCTCCTAACCTCCTGCTCATTCATCTACAAAATCAGTTATTATGAGTCATAGGAGATTGTACAACATTAGGCAAAGCTATCTATTGAAGACACGATCTCTACCAAAGTCTATATTTTATCAAGTTTGTGTAAAAGTCCTATTCAACATCTCAGGAAAGTGTATAGGCACATTCCTATAGGCTAAGCGAGGGAGTTAGTGAGTAAAAGCTAGAATAAGAGATTTAGGAACTGGTTGTAGGACGATGGTTCGAACCAGTATAAAAAAGTATGGTGCAAAAGTTCCTTACTTTGCATTATTTATATATAGCTTATAATACTGTTTATATAATTTTATCCAATTTATCCATAAAATATACGATTCTACACACTTTCACTAGACATCTAAGTAACATAGTGCTAACAAACATTCACAATACATCATTTTGTTAATGACGCATCTTAAATGATTATGAAGTAGATCTTCACCTAGGTGATTTGTAGGAGTTTGACCTCATATCTACCATGTATTTCACCAAGTTTGTACATGCTTTAATGTTTGAATTTTCGAATATTACTAAGGATCGAGACTCACGCTTGGTAGTCTAAGAACTTTAACTCTCAACATACCTGCAACATGAATTTAGTGAAATAATTGATAAATATTATAAATTATTATAAAAGAGATTAATATGCATTCATATTTATGTATTATTTACGGAGTTTTAATCTAAAAAATAAAATATGTATAACTATTATAAATTTAAGAATAAGCATGTCTAAAATATAAAATAAAATAATAATATAATATTTATTTGGTGAAAAATTTAAAATACACACACATTATACATACATACATACATATACGTACATACATACTACATAAATACGTACGTACGTATATGTGTGTGTGTGACTTACACACTAGGAAAGAACAAATCAAAATTATTTGAATTAGTTAAGGAGGCAAATTCTTTGGTATACCTACTTAGATGAGCGTTATTTGGCATACCTATTTCTAGTTCAATTCTTGAAATGCTTTCAGGTTATGCAAATCCACTATATCTTCAATTACATTATAATATTTCAAACAAAAATATGTCGACCTACACACTGGGAAAGAACAAATCAAAATTATTTACATTAGTTAAGTAGGCTAAGTCCTTGATATGCCTATTTAGATGAATGTTATTTGGTATGCCTATTTCTAGTTCAATTCTTGAAATGTTTTCTGGTTATTCAGATCCACTATATCTTCAATTACATTATAATATTTTAAACAAAATATTCTCTCTTTCGGTCTCATCGTATAAATATAATACAAAATTAGTTTTGGCAATTTATTTAAAAACAATTACACACTTGCACACAGATATAGACACATACACACTATAATTGTTATTTGACTCATCTTTTTATATAAGGTCGAATATAATTCTAATATATGTGTGGCTATGTGTACTTGCAAAATCAAACACACATGCATATATATAGGCGTACATACATATACATGTACACACACCCACACATATGGTGCATGTGTGTAAAATACATATAGATTATATTAACATATACATATGATAAATTTATATGCATATTAGGAATATAAATTCCTAAGGATATATATGCAAATGAGTTATTAAGAGAGATAATTGTCATTACTTTCCTTTTAAATGCCAAATCAAATAATCTTTAAATCTCATTTAGATCTATAATAGGTCCAATTAGTTTGTATCCATATATGTATCATACATTAAATCATTTGGATTTATATATGCATAAATTTACATATTCAAATCATAGCCAAAGTAAAGTGTGGTTTATGTATATAATGTAATTAAATTTTGTAAACTGTGTGTATATCTAAATCTAATTATATTAAAATCTACAAATTGATAAAAAAATTAATATATGAATACGTTAACAATTTTAGATGCATAAAATTTGCACATTTTAAATCAGAGCCTAAATTAATAATTTTATATACATACATACATATATACAAAGATATATATATCTGTGTGTGTGTGTGTCTAATTTGACATTAAATAAAATATAATTTATGTAACATCATTGACATGATTAACATAAATCAACACAGAAGTATAAAACAAATTTTATTACATATCTCTATATATACATATTATATTTAATTTCATTTATAAAAATATATTTATAACAATTTAAATAAAATCAAATCAGCGTCAATAAAATATATTACATACGTCAACATGGGTCATGGTTGAGCACATATGAACATGTAGCAAAAAATAAGAATTGTACCTAACCAGATCTAGCCCTTCCCGACCCCTCGATTTGAGAATTGGCTCTTAACTTGCTTGAATCACCACCCGACGTCGCTACAATCGAATGAACCATCTTGATTTTATTTTGTTTGATGTTATTTGTGACCAGAACTAATTTCGATCATAGGAAAGATGATGGAGAGGACAATCATGTGTGGGAGGATAAAAAGAAGGAAAAATTCAAATTGAATTAATAAGGATGAACTTTTTATATAAAGGGAATGAAAACCTTTCTCATTTCTCTCTTTGAAACCTTCTCTTATATTTTTTTATTAAACTTAAATCAAATATTTAGACCATTTACTTTTTCCCTATAGCTGGCTATGCTAGCTTCTATAAGGAACAAAACTTCTAAAGCCTATTAATTAATTAAATATATTTAAAGTCTATTAATATATATATATATCGATAGCATATATCGATATTCATATATATAACTTTTATACACACATCCAAATAATTGTTGATAACACCCAGAAATGTTTTACGAGCTACCAACTTAATGATACCCTAGACATCAAATACAATAATAATTAAAATTACTCAAATTTTAATTAGTTTACTAATTTATAAGACTTTATAAAACATTTAAATCGTGTGGCTTTTTAGAATAATTCTAAAATACGGTTGTAAGACTCAGAGGTATGAATTCAATTAGCGATCAATATTGAACAATTTAAATACTAACATTCACACATAACTTTTAATAATGGAGTGACTATTTGGCTAAATTAATCGCTTATAGATCTTTCGATAAAATCGTATTTTACATTATTTTAAACAGTTCTAATAGTGATAATGATTTGCAGCGTTCTCTTTGCCAAAACTATATCACTTTATGATATATTGAATTTGGTATTTGTAATAACCCTACTATCTACACCGTAATTATACGTAACTTAATTAAAAAAATTGTTTGGATTTGATATTTGATCATTATTATTTTTAAAAGTGGTTATTTATTCAACTGAAACCTATTAATAAAGGATTTTTGTTTTAATAATTGAATTAATGAATTCTTTTCGGATAATTTATTTAAAATTGAATAAGATGTTTTAATGAATTTGAAATATTTTGAAGTCTAAGTTGAATTGAACTTGATTGAAGTACATTTATAATAAATATCAGGAATATAAAATTAAGTGGAAATTAAAGTAAAAACTATTGATTGGAAATTAAATTGATTTAGAATTGGGCCTGAAGTAATTAAGTCCCAAATCCATTTCCTCCTCTCTGTACTTCTGGAAATTTCCCTTACTTCCTGACTAAGCCCAAACTCGATACCGTTTTATTCGATTTTGCACTAACCCGTAAATTATCAAAATCATGTACATTTAACACACAAACACTCACACACACATATATATAACACCGACTGAAGGAAGAGGGAGGTGACCACGATGCGTGGGCAAGCGAGTGAAGTAGGAAGTTGCAACTCTTTGTGTGTGCATGCGATGGCAGGAGTTGGTGATGGAGGCATCGGGACCTAGGGTTGATTGCTAGAGGTGGCGATCGAGCGATGAAGTATCAACATCTGGTGGTGACGTGAGGCAAAGGGAGGTCGTCTTGGTTTTGGTGAACGTGTGCATGTTGGACAAGCAACAAAGTAGGACTACGTATGTGGTGTTTGAAGCATTGCAAACCAGTGACCGAGGAGATGAATTGGATGCAACTTCGCAAGCATTGTTAAGTGGGTTATCTAAATTCACAACTATATTTGGATTATATCACTTGATATATGATTGTTTGGAATATTGATTGAGTCAATTGGTTGAATTATTGAATTGGAATTAGTTGACGTGAAATGATTGATTGTTTGTATTGGTTGAAAGTATTGGTTTGCAAACGAAACTCTATCCGATTGCGAATTGAACTTCATGTATTTGAACATTGATATGTACGTTTTCTACAAATGATTTATCTATTTTACCTATCTAATTATTATTGAAAAGTTTTGGAAATTTTTTAAGGGTTTAAAAAACATATTAAAAGTATTTAAATAATCTGCTAAGATTTACTTAATTTAGTTTATTATCTATTTAATTTACAAGTATAGTTTTCTTTGGATTATAATTCCTTTTAAAATTCAGTATATAATTTAATATTTCAATGTTAAGAAATGGTTTTCAAATCATTATTTAGAAATGTTATACATTAACTAAAAAATATGAAATGATTTCCAAAGCGCATTTAATTAATTTTAAAGAGCATTATCAATAGTTTTGGATGTAAAAGGAGATTTTGAATAATATTTTATAGTTGGTGTAAATAAAACTTATTTTGCAAAATATAAAGTTATTTGAAAATATTTTGTAATTATGGAAGATTATGAAAGGATTTTTAAATGTTATTAAGTGATTTTAATATCAGTTGTCAATGATTTTGAGTATAAAGAGATTTAAAAATTTATTTTAAAATAATATTTATTTATGGAAAATTATGAAATGATTTTTTTAAACTATATCTGGTTTTTAAAGAGATTTTGAACGTTTCAAATATGCAGTGAAGATTTTGAATTATAAATTATTGATTGAAAAGTAAAGAAATTATTTTAAGAGTTTATTAACTTATTTCATAGTAGTATTTAGTTATAGAAAATTTTATAATAAATTCTATAGTTATTATTGATTTGTAAAGTGATTTGGGGAATTTTGGAAATATGGATAAAAATATTTGGAAATGAATTTCAGTAATTAAACCTTATATTGAGATTAAACAAACAAAGTTAATACATTATTCAAAAAATAAGTGATTTAAAGTTTTTATTATAATTCGAATATAAAAATTATTTAAGGATTTCATTATATTTTTATAAACATAATCTCTTTTTTGAATTTAAGATTGAATGTTTAGATCATTCATATTCTATGTGATGAGAAATCTAAATAAACGAAGTTATATTGCCGTTTAGGATAGGACGAAAGGTAATATTTCAACTATTATTCTTTAGACTCATTATATAAAATACTGGAGGAGCAAATGTGATGTCTGGGAACTGTATAGATAGAGTAGTAACATGTAGTCCTATGGGATGTCGTTTGTTATTTATTCGGTTATTCTTTGCTTATAAATGACACTCATATGGAGATTTATTATGTATGATGGGCTTGCCGTAGTGACTCACATATTTAGTCGTGTTTCGGCATATTTTTCATGCTATGCGTCGGCACGAATATATAGCTATGTGTTGGTTATTATATATATTTAGTAGTTGTCTAATTCATTGGCCGACTTCCTTTCTATTGCATAAGTTGAACCAGATTAGATAGTTTTAATCCTAGCAGCCTGATCGTGGTGGTCACTCCTTGGATCTTTGGCACCCATGCCATGTGTCGGCAATGATCTAGCCGTGTGTCGTCAATATTTATAGCCGTGTGTTGTCAATTATATTAAGCCATGTGTCGATGATGTAAAACCCTAATTGGGTCACCTAGACCAGCCATTTATTACCATTTGGAGGCGTGTGTAGAGCCGTAATGAATGCATTGCATGTCATGCAGCATGTTTTTGCAACATGCGATAAACAAGAGTCACGGTGCCCATCGAGGTAGCTATCGGTGTAGGAGCCGTGTTGATGGAATACGTGTGTCATGTTCACCAGTTACGTGTGTAGTCTCTTGGAGCAAGTGTGTCTATCAGTCTCCTATATGGTTCTGGTGTATGCGATATATACATTTACTTATACATATATTTGAGATGATGAGCTACAATTATACATATGACTGCATCCATAATATGATCAATCCCTGTTTCCTTATCATGCATGTGTCACTGAATATCTTTCTCACTGACATGTGTCGCCAACTACTATTCGTTGACATGTGTTGCCTATTTATCTTTCTTAGGCATGTGTCACCAATTATTCCTTACGGGCATGTGTCATTAATTATATCCTTCACTGGCGTTTGTTGTCATTTTAATGATTTTATTTATGGGTGATTGTTTATATTAATACTGAGGATATTTTATTTATTGATATAGAGTGATATATTTAGGAAAATCATGGGTTAGCCTGAATATACATGTTGATATCTCTCCATTGATGATCATTTTTGGATGTGGATGATTCACCTAGTTGATGTTGTTTAATGATTACCGATTTGATGAATACTTATATGGGTGGTGACATCTTTTTGCTAGTTTTTGTGGTGTTCTACACTATAAAGTATTTGGGGATTGTTTGAGATAACATTATTATATTTACACCCAGCATATGCTATGTTTCTGAATGTGTATTGACCTTGGCTTTAGATATAGCCTGACCTATTTATTATTTGCACAGTACTCGGGCTAATCCGAGACATTTTAGATATAGGGACTATGAGACCAACTTATGTTTTCTAGGCATAATGGATACTAGTTTTTCTGTTTTGTAGTATAATATTTTATATTGGACCGACTTTTGTATGTATATTGGACATATGTTGTACATTTTTGTATTATGTATTACCGTTGCGATTCTGGCTTTAGGTTCTTTGATATTTATTGTATATTGTGTATTACTCTATCTTGGAGGCACATGATTATTGCTCTGTGTCGATACTATGTACGTACAGGTAAGCCGTTTATTCAATTTTTAAATTAGTGTTACCACAAGGGAATATTCACGTGTCTACCTCATATCGCCTTATTTTCTGTATTGTCCAACAGTATTACTCCATATAACTCTTAGATAGAATGGATATAGCGGTTGGGTTGTTTCAATTTGGTATCGAAATAGGTTCAAAACAATACATTATACACAAGAGACATGAATCAAACCCTTAAGGAGACTAGAATCTCAATCCCCATGAATCTGTGGCAGATTGTCGTTTATACTTAAGTGATAGTATGAGTAAACGATGATTACGGGGGTAATCATCTGGGAATGTACTTATTATATTTCCTATATATTTCTTATCTCGACCCCTTTTGTATATTATTTTCGTGTGAAGTAGAAGTTCTTGTAGGTGATGGTGAAGTAAGCAGTAGTTAGCCGATAAGTAGTGCTGTTATTAATGATGATAAATAAACCTTTATATGGATTGAAAATGAATAAATTGGTCCTATAGTGATAACAGTTGCGTGGCACAAATTGATAGATAGCTTTCAACTGAAGGCATTTTGTTTGATCGGTTAAAAATGTGTGTATTGTTTTATTGATGCTTGTTTGATTCTATAGACAATGTGTGATAATTTTCATTATTGTTAATGGTTGCTGAATTAAATGTATATACGAGTTTTGAAAATAATTTTTTTATTCAAACAAGCATAAAATCATACTTTCATGTAATGTTTTAGGTTTTAGAGAAAGTAATAGTTTGAGATAAGTTAAATATTAATTTGAAAAGAAATTGAATTTGGATGATATATATATATATAAGTAATGATTTTGACAAAAAAAAAGTTTAAAGGAAGAATTATATTTTAAAGCAAGCATATTTTATGATAAGAACGTTTTCGTTTAAAGATGCATATTTTTATATATATGGTTTTTGCAAACAGTTGTTTTCCATATAAAAATATTTAAGTATGGATATTCAAAGAAAATTTTGAATCTGCTTTCATGTTATTTTGTCCATCGAGTGGTTAAAGAATTCTAATCGATGTGCTTAGCTAATGTTATCGAAGGAATTCGTAAACATTGGGACGAGGCATTTCGACACTATGTTTCCAAAAATAAGAACTTCTATTTTGGAGAAGTAAAATGTAGAGATTTTGGAAGTATTATTGGAAAGTAACTTATGTTTTGAAGATAAAATAAAATAATGTTTAGGAAGGAAGATGCTTTGAGACAAGTTAAGCAATATTTTGAAAGAAGTAACATTTGAAAAGTTATAGTGGAATTTTGATACGAAAGGAGAAAATTATTTTGAAGTGAACGAAATTTTGAATGGTGAGATTTTAATAAATTAAATTGAATTTAGTTTTTAATGAAAGTATTGGTAAATTAATTTTTAAATTATTTTAGACTTTGGTAAATTCAATTTCAAATTTGTTATTGAAATTGTGTTCGGAGTGAACAAAAGGTTATAGGCAATGTATAGAACTTTTCCAAACTAAAGTAACGACTTACTCTGTTCAAGGATAGTGCAAGTTCAATTTGCATTAATCAGGCATTGAGTTACAAAATGCAAATCTTCTACTTCTTTCTTATAATCACTAAACTGGAATTCACCTTCACTTTCTCCATTCCGAGAGAAATCAAAGTTAAATGCACTAATTCCTTGCTCTGTTAAGGCAGCAACAAGATTAAGCATTGTAATATTTTCCTGAAATGACTAAATCTAGTAAAATAATTGTAAACATAACCAACTTACAAACAAACAAAGATAAGTTATTTAGAAAGAGGAGAGTGTAAATATGTGTGGAAACTTGTACCTGGATATAACCAAAGCTCTTTGGCATGAAAATAATTGCTGTGATAAAAAATAGAAAATAAAAATAGCATTTTTGTATCTCCTTATTCTAGTAATGAAATAATAGAGTTGACAGTAAAATCTAGTTATAGAGCTATATCTTGTTTGCCTCCAAGCAAAAACACCACCCTAAACATTGTGCATTGCATCGCTGTTATTTGGTCTTGCTTGTATATTGTGTTGTGTTTGGGTTTTGATTTGTACACTCGTTATTAAGCTACTGGTTTGGTTGATCTTGAGTTGTGTGTGTGCATGCGTGTTGTGTATGTGTTTGTGTGCACGCGTTGTGTACGTGTGTGTGCATGCTACTGTGTATGTGTGTATATGTGTATGCGTGCGCGCAATCTTGTATGCACCTGCATTTTTAACAACATGACCAGGCACTTGATCCGTGTTCAAATAGGCATAACTTTTAAAAGGTTTATCCGATTTTGACGATTACCCATTTCGAAAATCTAAGAAAATAAATAGAAACTTTTATTTTAAGTGTTTGCAAAATTTTAATGTTCTCATAACTGAAAATGCAGTTTTCATAAGTGAGGTTGTGCACAGTTTTGAAAACCCTGAGATGATTCCCTTTACAAAATCCTCCATAATTTGGGATGTACTCCATATTTTTGCAATTTGAATTTTTTGTTGGAAAGTTAATTCACTATTCAACATTTCATTCTTTGAAAGCATTGTCTAATTTTGTCTTTTTGACCTTTAAAACTCTATTGGAAAGTGGGTTAAATGTGAATGTGATGTTTTTTTATTGGAAATGAATGTACAATTGTTATAACTTTTCATTTTTCAATAATGTTCAAACTACATTATGTACAAATGCTTTTGGACCTTATTTGGATTATTTTGTAGTGATGGCTCTCTTTTGCTCACATAAATGTGAAACATCTTACTTAAATGCCTATTGAAAGGTATGTTTTTGCGCGATATTGATATATAATGTGATATCATAGAGTTTCCTTGTGTTTTGGGATGTCCTGTGTTGGGATGTATATATATTTTGATTTTTCGAACGCTCTCCGTATAGAAGAATCCAAAAAAAATTGGAAAATTCGACACTTAAAGAAAATTTCATAAAATATATCATTTGTGAAAAATAGAAAGTCATTAATTGAATCTGTTTAAATTGTAGTATACCACAAGGGAATTGAAATAAGAGAGCTTGAGTAGATAAGTTTGATAGAACACCGTCGGTATGAAGAAAGTCAGGGTATGAGTATTTGACGCTTCCCTATAAGAAATTGCGATGACGTAATTTTCATAAGGAGAGAGTCTGTAACAATCCTGTTTTCTACGCCGTAATTATATGTCAATTTAATTAAAACAAAATTGTTTGAATTCGATATCTGATAATTATTGTTATTGAAAGTGAACATTTATTTAATTGAAATTTATTAATAAGGATTTTTGTTTTAATAATTAAATTAAATTAATTAATTGTTTTCATATAATTTATTTAAAATTAAATAAGATGTTTTGATCGATATGAAATATTTTGACATAAGTTTATTTGAACTGGATTAAAGTATATTTATAATAAATATTAAGAATTTAAAATTAAATGTAAACTAAAGTAAAAACTACTGAATTGGAATTTAAATTGATTTGGAATTAGGCACGAAGTAACTAAAGTCCAAACTCATTTTCTTCTCTCTATACTTTTGGAAAGTTCCCTTGCTTCCTAACCAAGCCCGAACCCGATTTCCTTTTATTTGATTTTGTCCATACCCTAAAATGATCAAAATCACGTACACTTATACATACATACTTTTTTTATTTGTTATCATTCATCATACAATATTTTTTATTTATTATTCGTTACATTCATCATACAAAAAGAACATATCTTCAATCATATTTATAAACAACCCTAAAACATATCCTGCTAGACTAAAAATTATTATTCTTAAAATAGAAATTAGAAAAAAAGACCAAGTCGAAGATATTCATACCAGAGGTATTCTGTGAACAGATTCGACAATGCCGCGGAACGGAAAATAAAGTAGAAGATATGCTATCTCTCAAAATATTAAGTGCAATCTGAAAAAGAGGACTACTACTGACAAATGAGAAGGAGAAATTAGACGGCATTAAAGCACAATATAAGATTTTTTATAAAAAAATTCTCATATGATTTTACAGACTAGATGTTGGCACTTATATAGCTGAGCCTAAGACACTAATACAATAACTTCGCAATTCAATATACTTTATCATACACCAATGCACTAACTTAAAATATTATATAGATAGGCTGATTTGAAAGAAAAATGATTTAAAGGGATTCCCACTATCTTCTGATGTAATTAATAGTAGATGCTTCGGCCTAAAAGCAAATGCGATGTAAAATGGGCTATCATTTAATAATACTGAGTATTCTGACTTTATTTCTTGATACTCATGCAAAGTAGAAAAATATATCTAATTTGCTCTTCTACTATATCCATTAGTTCTCAATCAGACTGATTCATATCATTTGATTCATAGGCTTCTAATTCTCTCCTGGTAGACTCAAGACTACTTTCACCGTTGTCTTCTGAGCTAATTCTGTCATATATAATTACATCTCGATTGGGATTAAAAATATCCATTGCTGTTGGAAGAGGTAACAGAACTTTTAATTCCATTTAACCTCAAATCTGATAGCGTGAAGTTTCTACCTGTAGAATTAATTTTTCTTTCCAACTTTGTGGAGGACTCAGTGTTGTTGAAGTTTATGATATTGCCAGAGCATATGAGCTACAAACCAAATTGGAGTTCCTTCATACAATTGATAGTAACTTTGAAGACCACGGCTGGCGTGTAATCTCGTATAGCCTTTATGCCAAAATATTGCCATACGATGAGTAGCTGGTCTGTAGTGGTAATTTAGTCCTGGAAGTATTAAAGGTGTAGTGGGACAAATACATACTATAATACTAGAAAACTGTCTTAAATATTGAGATGCGATAAAGTAAAATCTTTCACCAAATCGCTTAAGGACAGAAACCGGTGTAGTGTTGTAAAATGTAATTCTAGATACCATACCATGATCAAATAAATCTACCAGCTCATCAATATCCTTTGGTAGCAGGTTAATGTCGGTTTGAAGTCTTAACATATTTGACCTCCTCTCTTGTACAACCTTAATCTGAATGCCTTGTACTCTGTCTCTATAATAACCTTTAAGGATTTCTTGAAGGTTCTTCTGGTGATCATTCCAGCTTTCATGAACTAACTTCTCGATCTTTAATCTGATGTCTATTCCTGACTTCTTGAAAAATTCTTCTAGGATCGGCAAAGGTTTTAGCTTTAAACAATTTGAAAGTTGTTGAAAACTTAGGGTTTCTGAATTTTTTGGCAAGTTTTTCTTAAGCTTATCCCTTTCTTCTACTAGATGCTTTATCCTCTGCTCTAAAACTTAGTTATTTGTTGATCATAACGAATCTGGATAATTTGTTGTTTTAACTGCTGATTTCATTAAGAAGATTTCCTAATTGAGACTATGAATTTTGGTAAAGATTTTGCAGATCATTGATTTGCGCTGTTTGGTCATTTATGATTCTATCGGGGGTTTGAGGAGTAGAGGAAGAAATTTGCGAATAAGTTTTATAGCAGTCTTCTTCAATAAAATAGTTGGGTCCAAATGCCTTTCTTGATGCTTCGCTAAGCTGATAGTATCCTCTAAAAATGGGATTAAAAAAGTTTTGAGTTGCAAGCTGAACTTGAGAATAATGTTTGAAGACCCCTGTAAAATTTCCTTTAAAAACCACGTGATAAGAAAAATTCTTTGAAAGCAGTTTTTGTTGTATCTTTGAAAAATAATGAGCAAAATAATTACTCAATTTCTGTTTGTTTCGCTTTTCCTGTTCTATGGTTTTCAAATTCATAGATGATCTAACAAACATTGTTGTGAAGCATCAAGACGAACTAGGGGTTTAAACCTCCTTGGGTCATCTGATCTGTAAATTACCAATTCTTGTCGACATACAACGAATATTGGTCTGTTTATTACTTTCTTTTTTAACTGGAGTAATAGCTTCTGAGCTATTTAGGGAATTACCAACCATGTTGTTTTTACCTGCTGTCTTTTCTTTAGATGGTGTTTCCTTTTTGATTGATAAGGAAATAACATCCACCCTCTATAAAGAATTTTCTAGAGATTCACTTCTGCTTTTACAGGCTCTGTTATTTCTGTCATTTCCTGATTCATAAAACAAATGTTAGTAGAATCAAAAACTGATATTAATTTCTTACTTAAAATATCTGTTAAATGGTTATTTTTTCCTTTGATGTGTTCAAAGCATGTATAATAACCATATCCTTGAATTAAATGCTGCAAATTTAACCATCTAGTTTTATTTATCTTCTTACTGTTTTCATTGGAAATAAATTTAACAATTGCTTCGCAATCTATTCTGACAGTAAAGTCTTTATTAAGGAAGATTTTAAATTTATCTAAACCGTTAATTAATGCTTGAATCTCATAATCAATAGATGTCCATGAGTTGACTGGGTTAAAGTTACCGCTAGCATAGACAGCAATTTTTTCTGTATTTTTATCTGCATATTTGGATGGTTTACATTTTAGGACAGCTCCCCATCCGTCCTTGCATCCATCACATTCTATAATTATGTAATTTGTAGTTAGAAGTAATTCAAGTGGTTGAATTCTCCTAACTTCTTCTTTTATTTTTTGTACTAGCTTGATATCTTCAGAATTAAATCTGGCTTCGCCATTTTTTGAAATTTTTCCATATAATGGTCCAACTAATTTGGCCAAATTTAGAATAAATTTTCTGGCATAGTTAATTAATCCAAAAAGGCTTGAATTTTCTTTCTATTATCAAGCTTGTCTGGAAAATCAATAATCTTTTGTGAAATGTGGGGTTGGAGTTCTATTTTTCCATTCCCAATTTCAAGACCTAAAAATGAAATTTTTAACTTAAAAAGTTCCATTTTTTCTACTAACTACTAAACCATTCCTTTCAATTTCTGAAAAGACTATTTTTAAATGATGTTCATGTTGTTTTAAATTACCTAATGCTACAAGAATATCGTCTATGTATACTATACAAAAATCATATTTTTTGAATATGTTATCCATAAACCTCTAAAATATTGAAGGAGCTGTTTTAAGACCAAAACTAAGAACATTCCATTCGAAATGTCCTTCTGGACACATAAAAGCTATCTAAGGTTTAAAATCCTCTTCTAGCTTTAACAGGTTATATCCACTTTTTAAATCAAATTCTAAAGACTTTTTTATCTTGGATTAGGTTAATTAATGTATCTTTGTTAGGGATATTATAACCATCATCCTTTGTGTTGTCATTTAACCTTTTATAGTTATAGACAATTCTGGGTTTTCCTCTTTTTTGTTCAGAATGATTCTGAACAAGAAAGGAAGTTGATCTATGCTTTGATTCAGATCTTCTAATAAGGTTTTGATTTAACATTTCTGATATTTGAATCTTAAATTCTTTAATATCAGCTGGAGAGTAGTCAATATTAGCTGTCTTAATTATAGGATCAGAATTAAGTATTCTGATCTTACAAGTATGATTAACTCTATTTTTGGTTACATCGTCTCCAATGAAACCAAGTTTTTCTAGTTTAGAGATTATATGATAAGGTATAAATTTTATTTCCTTTCCTTTCTCGATCTCTCTTTCATTTTCAAATGCTAAAATAGTTAAAGCATTCTTATGTTCTGAAGAATTAGAATTGTTTTCTGCTTTTAAAAAATCAATTTCACCTTGCCCACCATGCTTTCGAGCAAGCTCTGAGGAGTAATCATTGTAATTAGTAGGTAATGTATAATTATGTTTACTAAAGTTAATGTTGTTTTTACTAATGGTGATAGCACCTCTGTAATTTTGGATGAAATTTAGACCTAATAAAAATTCTGTTGATTTAATATCTTTTGGAGCAATTATGCATTGTCCAAGTTCAAATTCATTACTGTAGTTATTGCTGAAATCTTTAAACTGGATTATAGCATTATCAGGTATTTTACATTTTCATAAAACTCTGATTAGCTGTTTTACTAGTAATAGCATAACTTAACAGTATAAGATATTGTAAAGGTACTAAAGAGTATCCAATGAGACTCTTTGTACTTCCTGTATCTACAATTGCTATAGTTTCTACAAAACTTTTTTCATCAAACCATATTGTACAAGTTAATGTGAGTAGGTTTGTGTTATACTTATTTATATTAGCTGTAAACAAGTCTATTTGTATTTCATTATTCATTGTTTGAATGACTTCTGTATTAAATTCTTTATTACTTTGTTCAATTATATTTGGTGGTTTATTTAAAGAATAGTTCTTTATTTGTTGTAATTCCTGTTTTACTTGAGTTAATTCTACCTGTAATAACTTGATCTGTGCGTCATGTTTGTCTAATTTTTCTTGAAAAATACCTTTTTCAATAACATTTTGTTCTATAGTTATTAGTTCTAATTTAAAATTCTTTTTGGCATATAGAAAACATATTTCTGTGAAGCAAAAATCACGTTGAAATCGTTTAGAGATTTCTGGATATCTGTTGCAGAAATCACATGGAAAATGATCATTTCCACGACCTTGAATCCAATTATGATTACATTCTATAAATTTTCCTGTGTTCATTAAAGTGTATGTGATTGGGGTTGAAGAACTAGCTTCTTCATCATCTGAAATTATGCTATAAATTGAGTATGTATCATTAAAATCATTTTATCATTGAAATCATTTTCATGAACTGATTCTAAGTCATATTCTCCAATTTCATCTACTAAATTAGAGCGCTGTCTATTATTTTGTCTATTGGGACATTTGTCTTCAAAGTGATTAGGATCACCACAGATAAAGCAATCACGTTTTCTATTAGGACGACTTCGTCTAACGTGTCTATCTTTTTTATATTCATTATATTTTTTAGATTTTCGTAAATACTTCTTAGGTTTATGATATCCATGTGCCTGAGGAGTCTAAATGGTTGTTCGGAAAAATGTCCAAGCTTGACGCTTAATCTATTCTTGTAAGGTAGCTTCCTTGCGGCGTTTTTCTAATTCATCAAAGAAAAACATGATTCTTGGTCCAACACCGAGCTTTGGTATATCTCCATATCTTTCATTCCAAGTTTCATGCAACTATCGACCCAAGTCTCCTAGAAGTTTAGTAAAATATTTATTACAAAGTTCTTCATCTCGGGCTTTGCCTGTCTGTGCGATCATTGTTGCAAAATACTGTGAAAATCTTTTATATATTTTAAATCTTTAATTGTTAATTGTTCTAGATTTCTAAATGCAATTTCTTGTAACATGGTTCCTTTTTTAGCTGGATCTGTTCCTAAAATTAGTTGTCTTATAAAACTAGTAAAGTTGTAAGCATTACTTCCTAACATTTTCTTTTCTGTAATTAGTTCTGGAACTTCCCTTTTGGTAGATATATAAATTCCTAAGGCTAATGATCCTAGGGTTGTTTCTAAAACTCCCCACATATCCATGTCTACTTTTTTATTTATCTCCTAAAATTTTACTACATCCTGTTCCCAAACCAAAATTTCTTCAGGCTATAATTGAGGGGACTGGTTTTCTAATAATAACATATCTCAACTATAGAGTTTTCCTATTGGTTTCCTATTTCCTTTTCCTGTAAAAGGACTTTCTTGGTATTACCAATCTATTTGGTTCCTAAGTTTCTCTTTCTAATGGGCATGTTCTGTATTCTGTACCACTAGGTTCAGCATTCCATTTACCTCTTTTTTTACTAGGTATCATGGCTTGATCCATAAAACTGGTATCTAAGAAAAAATCACTTAAAGGAATTTTTTGACTGGCTATATCATTTATAAGAGGCATGTTGTAATACTTATTGAGAGTATTAAATGACTCTTCATAATCCATATTTAAATCTGACATACATGAGATAATCATATCATAAGATTCTTGTGTAATATTTTCTACTGTTATCTTTCTGTTTATTATATCTTGTAAACTTTTTTTAGTTTCTTTTTCAAAATTATGTTTGTCTAACTGTTCATTATCTTCATATTCTTCATTATCTATCAAATAATCAAGAATATCTTATTCTTCTAATTTTACTAATTCTTCTTCTAAATCTGATTCACTATTATATATAGGACCATTATCCCAGTTCACATGGTTGGACTGCTCTAATGGTTCTTTTGAGATTATTTCATTTAGACTACTCCTAATTGATCCTTCTAATTCGGATTTTGTATCTGTTTCTTCTTCATTTTGCTTAGATTTATAGTTGCCAAAACAAAGAACGGGTTCCAAATTGATTATTGTATATTACATGGCTTTCTGTTATTAAAATGCTTTTTTCATTTTTTACAAAAATTTCAAGATCCCATTCAAGATCGGCTAAGTCTTTAGGATCAAATCTTCTGGATTCTATCATCTTAATTCCCTTAGACGATATGTTTTGCACGATACCTTCTAAATTAATTTTAAATTTCATTCCTGAACGATTAGAAGCTTTTCCTAAAATTACGATACTGATAATTAAATTGTTTCCAATATAGTCATCAAATCCGGCTGTTGAAAATCCTAGTTTTAAATTTTTTAAATCTTTAATATATTTAAGAATATCTGGGACATAGCGCACTAATGCAGATTTATCATTAAGATCAATCTCCATTCCTGATAATAAGGCTTTTTCTGTATTAGCTGTCCAACTTTTATCTGATATTAGGGTTAAAAGTTTGGTTCCTGTTCCTTTTCTGGTAAGTACTTTTATTCCTATTATTATTAGCCCTAAATGGAAAATCTTTTCCTTGTATTTTTTTAGTTTTAAAATAGTCTCTAGTGATAAAATATCTAAAGTAATACTACTCTAATACTTCTGATTAGAGTAGTGTTTATATTTGTTATACCAGTTTGGTATAGCATTCTAGGATTTAAAACATCTAACTGGTTTGTATTATACAATTCTAGATTTCGGTCAAGATCAATCTCCTCATCTAAATGTATAATCTGTTTATCTTTTCTGGATTTAAATTTTGATAATACACTAGATATTTCAACCTTTGGTTTTCCTTTAGATGAACTAGATTCAGCTATGGTCCGGCTTGGACCAGAAAATGAACTTCAAGGTTGTAGAAACATAATTAAACTAGTTTCTTGGTATCCATAATTTATATAATTTTGGTGTTTTATTAATAGCTTCTGCTGGTTTTCCTAATGAAAAGTTTACTAACTGTTTAGAAAGTTTATCAAGTTCTTTTTCAAACTTCTGTTAGTTTCTATCTCTTGTAAAACTTCAAGTTTTTTGAGGATCTGTAAATTAAGATTTGTCAAAATATTTAATAAAAAAGTATAAACCTTATCTGATTTACCTGTTCCTATATAATCTATATAACTTGTTGGTTCAATAGTTTGCTTTCCTACCTCTGTGGCTTTATCAACTGCTTTCTTTAAATAAGGATTCGTAAAATAGTTAATTTAACACTATGTGCCTAAATTCTTCGACTAACTGCTCAATTTGTTTGACTTTGTTATCAAAGTCAAGAGCTTTGTGATTTAAATCTTCAATTAACCTTTTAGTTTCTAGTTCAATAGCCTTTGGCTTGTTTGTTTCAAGCAAAAACTTTAGTTCTGTAATTAATGATTTACTTGGAATAACAGTTTTTAATTATAAGATAGACTGTAGTAAATTTTCATTTTGATTTTTTAGAAAATGAAAATTATCTGTTAACTGTTTTAACAATTTGTTCTTTTTTCCTATTGTAACTCCCCGATATTTTCAACCATTCGCATCCGCATATGTCGGACTTGAATTGCTCAAAATATCGAATTGTAAAATAAATTTGGCAAAACACAGCATAATAGTAAATAAATAAATCACAGATCACAGACACAGAGTAATAAATGCAGCGGAAGTAAAGAAATAGTAGTTCATGAAGCTATTATATAAATACATCAGAGTTATACAAGATACAACGAAGTTTTATATGATAAACAAGCACAAGCTGAATGCATCACCGGAATCAAATGAATAACTGGAATCAATAGAATACTGAAACTGAAATAGATGGCTGGATCTTCAAGCAAGGCTCCAGCTCCAAAGTTGAGTCTCTAATGCTGTCTCACTCAGTCTGACCCGAGCGTAAAGCAAAACACAAAACACTCGAGTCAGGACATACATACTTATACAATGTAAACCAACTCAAGTGAACTGTAATATAAGGTACAAGTAACTTAAAGGATGCTTGGGACCGTCTATCCTCTAAGGATCCGTTAAACTATTTACTATGTAGTAATATTTTGCTATTATAATAATGTCTATAGTAAAATAAACTTACTTAGCGTTAAGGGGATACCCATATAGCCCTTAACACGTAATAGTCCCAGTAGTCCATCCAGTATCAGCGCATCTCCAGATCAGGAGACTACCCTAAATACTCCACGGGCTACGGGAGAAAACCAAACTCGTACAAGGCGCGATAGGTTAGGTGACAAGGCACAACTAGGCAATGCCAGGGTAGATATACCAATTACGCTTCCGTGTCGGTGGTAACGCGTAGCGTGCAGCGCGCAGCTACCGCCCACCTCGAACAACACCCCCAAATCAAAGAAATCAAAAGTGGCCACCGAATCAATCCAAAAGTCAAGTATAATATCAAAGGGTTGTGTCCGATCAAAGGTGCTACCTCAATTAACCCGTCGATCGCTCCTGTTTTAGCCACCTTATGCCAACTCACAGGAGTTGGGTCCACGTATTTACCTTAAAGGAAACGCCGCCACCATCCTACTTCATTCTGGAATCTCCGCCGCGTACAGGATTGTTAAAGTGGTTTTCGGAGTTGGTAAAGAGTATGACAACTTCCAATCCCGGTCTCTTTAACAACCAAACGTTATTATAACCCATGGATATTTATTTCAAAATCATTTATACTTTCAAAACCAAACTAGCATATCCATTTCAAAATCATATCATTTCTTTCAAACTAGTATATACTTTCAAAACCAAAATATCATACTCATTTCAAAACCATATCACAATTGTATCATTTCCATTTCAAAACTAATTCAATAATATATCATTTAAATAAAACCCAAATTTCCAAATCATTGAATATTTCCTTCAATTTATTAAACTTGAAATATTCCTTTAAATTATCATAGCATTTTGGAAATGTTACCTTAAGGAATCATAGCATTTTTGGAATGTAGTACTTTCCACTTTAACATTTTATAAAATCAAAGTATTTATATGCTTATAAACTTAACATGGTCATTTTATCATAGCCTTATAGTTAAATAAACTATGTTACTGTAATATCCAAATTAAAGCTGAAATTCTTATGTTAAGTTAAAAGTACCTTATTAACTTACATTTTTATTACAATAAAGAAAACTTTATTATTTTAATCATTTAAAGTATGCCATTTACATAAATTAAAACTTGCATATCAAATGTACATTATCAACTTTACATTTTATTATTACAGTAAGTAACATTTGTCATTTTAATCAATTTAAAATACACCATTACATTGATTAAAACTTACATGTCAAATGTACGTTTTAACTTACATTTATTACACTAAAGAGCATTTATCATTTTAATCAATATTATACTAATTAATACTTACATTATCAAATGTACGTTTTAATTTACATTTTTATTACAATAAAGCATTTATTATTTTAAATCAATATTACACTAATTAAAACTTACATTATCAAATGTACGTTTAATTTACATTTTTATTTCAATAAAGTGCATTTATTATTTTAAATCAATATTACACAAATTAAAACTTACATTATCAAATGTACATTTTAATTTACATTTTTATTACAGTGAAGAGCATTTATTAATTTAATCAGTACCATACTAATTAAAACTTTACATGTTTCTTGCATTAATTAAAAACTTTACATGTTCTCTCATTAATTAGGACTTTAGACGTTTCTTTCATTAATTAAAAATTTACACTTTTCTTTCATTAATTAAAACTTTACATGTTTTTTCAATTTAAAATACCTAATTTTCTTAACTTAAAATCTCCATTTGGAAACCAATTTCCAATCATCAAGTTAAGTCATATATATATAAATTATATTTTATACATTAACTTATACAACTTAACTTATAGAAATCATTGTAAACCTATTTATCCAAACATATCCACTTCATGGACTAAAATTCATTCCAACTACTAGGCTAGATTTAGAATTCCACATTAAATCAATTTTCATTATTTAGTTGTTTATTATATTCCAAATCTTTAAATTAAAAATTAAAAACCAAAAAAAGATTTTTTTCACTACAATTAAAAACCAAAATCAACTTATAAAATTTTAGCTTATAGAAAACCAATATCTCTTTATATTCTAAATTTTTAAATCAACTTTTTATTTAAATTTCCATATATTTATAAATTCAAAATACTTAATAATTTTAGAAAACTGTTATAAAATTTTATCCATGGGCCTGTATAAAATTTTCTAACCTAGGTCAAGTGATACGGATATGTATCATCTCAATCCGTAATTTAAAAAGAAAAATCCGGGTTCTATCATTTTAAACCCGCAATCCCAAGTAAAATAAATGCAATAAAAATCATTTGAGCCTATCATTTTCAGCCCATAGTGATAGGGAACTTGCATGTGAGATACAATATATAAAATGAATAGTATAACATATAAATACATATTAGATGATGCAACAAATATATAAACAACATTTAACATCATATAACATATCATAGGCATGTATGAATGACATATCAATTTATACAGATTCACTTGTCATTATTCCACAATAATATAAGTACATATGTGTAGAGTGATAAAAACTCACCTTTTAAAAGATAGAATCAAATTCACAATACAAAATTGAAACTCCGCAAAGCACGACAAGGCACGACCAAACTTTTGAGTAGATGGAGAGTCAAGATCCGTATGTTGTATATATCAAATATACAAATCATAAGAATAAGATTCAATACAACAGACGATGCATTAAACTATGCAATTTCGAATCAAAGAACATAACCTTGCTTTCAACCACCAAGTGGGCTTGGCCACGGTCTAATAGTGAAGAGGAGGTGATGTTGTGGTGGTGGAGGCCGAGCTATGCAAGGAGAAAACAAAAAGAAAAAGAGAAGAAAAAAAGAAAGAAAAAAAAAGAAAGTGGAAAAAGAAGAGAGAAGGAAGCCATGGATCTAGACTTTTCCTTCCTCACTCAAACGATACAATGAGAAACTTTTTTTTTATTTCACGTGAATGATAAGTGGCGACTAGGTTTAAAGAGATTTGAATGGCTAAAGTTTAGTAATAGTTAGAAAATAAAAAGGCAAGGAAATTTAAAAGGCACAATTTAAGTAGGGAAAAGATCTTGTATATATTTATCTTAAACAAATGAAAAGAGGAGTTTGATAAATTTGTACGTGATTGAAAAGGAGAAAATCACGTCTATGCATTTATGAATAGATATGGTAGAAGATTAAAAGGTGGAAAATATATAAAGGCAAGAAATAAATTAAGAAACGTATGCCTACATTTAAAACATATCTTAATTGATTTGTTACTTATCCAATAAATATAGATGTATATACACAAAAGAAACCTTCACTGAATAAATAAAGTTTATACACACCATACAAGTAAATAAGAAGATGGAGATAGAAAAAAAAATGAAACGTAGAAATTAATTATAAATTTAAAAAGGCACAATTTAAGTAGGAAAAAATCTTGTATATATTTTTCTTAAACAAATGAAAAGAGGAGTTTGTTAACTTTGTACGTGATTGAAAAGGAGAAAATCACATCTATGCATTTATGAATAGATATGGTAGAAGATTAAAAGGTGGGAAATATATAAAGGCAATAGATAAATTAAAAAACGTATGCCTATATTTAAAACGTATCTTAGTTGATCTGTTACTTATCCAATAAATATAGATGTATATACACAAAAGAAACCTTCACTAAATAAATAAAGTTTATATACACCATAGAAGTAAATAAGAAGATGGAGGCTGGGCCTAGTTTGAAGGAAGACAAAGAAAATTAAAAAAAAAATAGAAGAGAAAAAAAATAGACAAACAAAAGAAAAAGAAGCCATTACTTACAAGAAAATTTCTCACGTGAAGATGCAAATGAAAATGAGATGTGGTAAAGAGTTTTTGTACGTGAATTAAAATTTTCTAGGGGAGTTATTCACGCCAAATCAAGTGCAACGAATTGGCAAGTAATTAAGTGCTTAAATGGCTAGAGATTTGAAGGGATTTATTTCCTATTAAATAAAAAAAACAATGGAACAAAATGGGGTAAGTTACTTGCTTTTTCATGTGAATTGATAGGGTATGAATGGCTAAAGTTTTAGGTAGGCACAGCTAGAAATTAATTAAGGAGGTATGAAAAAAAACATAGGCAAATAAAGAGGCAGGAAATAAAACAAATGTAACGTATGCCAATTAAAATAGATAAATCAAATAAATATAATCTAAGTTTATACAATTAAAATAAAAATAAAATTAAAATTAAAGAAACAAACATAGGGAAATAAAATATGAAATATAGAAATATTTATATATATATATATATATATAATGAAAACACATAAATTTATTGCGCGTAAAACGCTGTAATTTATCCAAATCTAAAAGTATAAATCGGAATTTCATGAAACGAAAAGCAAGATAAATATTAAAATAAAGTACATTTACAAAGAAAAAGATTAAAATTTAAAAATTCAATTTTTTTATTTAAACTGAAAATTCAGATTTTGACCAAAATATAAAATTTTCAAAAATTGTTTATTTATTGCATTTGAAAAATAAGTTACAAACAAACTCCAAACTTACATTGGAAAAATTCTAAAATTCACTTTTATTAAGTCCATTACTACTCTACAAACCTAATTAACCATTCATTCCTTGATATACTCCAATTTAACAACTTTTAAACATTGTATTACATTTCACACAAATGTAACTTTTGTTTATATTTATTAAAAATTGACTTCTCATTTCAATTTAATAGTACAAATAAACATGTAACACATAATAATTGTCACTGTTTACTTTTAACTACATTTATAAGTTTATTGCCTACAGACCAAAATTACAACTACTTACAGGACCATGGTCTTACTCAATTTCCATTCATTATATTATACCACATTCTTAAATCTCCTTCAATCTATCAAAAAATTAGCTTTAATTACCTTTTTTTACCATTCAAATTTGATATTACATCCACATTAAATAACCAATTTATATTTCTTTTAATATTTTATTACATAATCTTATTAAGCCAACTGTTTTTAATTACCCAAAATTTACGGATTGTTATACTCTCCCCACTCAAAACTTTTCGTCCCCGAAAAGGAAAAAGTAGGGCAAAGAAGGAATTAAGTAAACAATACATCTTATTCAAAAACACTAACTTTATAAACAAATAAATTTAAAAAATTAATTAATTTAAATAAAATATACCAATTTATTTAAAAATTCTTTTAACACCATTTATGCTGTATATTATTCAATTAACCCTTCATTCTATTTAGCTCTGTTTATCTTTTTATAACTAAAATTTAAGTGTATAATGTTTATTATGACCATTCAAATTTTTATTTACAAAAATCATTTTTATATTGTATATTATCCAATTACATAGTTAACTTCTGAATGATTTAGGTAAGTTATATTGGAATGCAATTGAGTATTATACAAATAAAATTTTCTAATTCAATTATTTCAACTTAAATATTTATTCAAAAATTTTGGTTCATTTTATAATTGAAAACATTCTTTAAGGTAAATTTAAGAATTACATTTTCGATTAACTTCAAACCATTTAGAGATAAATAAATATATATACAATTTATATCAAATCAAATTTAAATCATATATCCATATATATTATAAATCAAGTCATATTTTGAAATTCAAATCAATTAAATTTCAAAGAAAAATAGTAGCAAAGCTACAGAATGGTCTCTTCACTTCGAACTCGAAAATGAATGTCGATGATGTTGCAGTCATCATCGAAATTATTTTCCAGTGACAAGAGAAGAACACTGATTTAAACATTAAAAATTGTTTGAAAACAATCTCTATTTGGAAAACACTTTAAATAATATATCTTTTAAAACTTTAAAAACCCAAGTTTGAAACTATTGAAAATTAAATTCTCAATTTCTTGATTTAGATTCATTTTAATTTCCAAATTAATTTATAGCTATGTTTAATAGTTCGGTTATTTATATAGGAGACAAAAGACAATGGTTATAAGATATATATAAAGTCAAATATTATTTCTCAACAACCAATCAAATTAATTATCAAATTACAGAAAGTTATACACATATATAATATAATTATGAAAAAATTTATTTCATTTACTAAATTTGAAAATAATATTGTGTCGCTTTGTTCTGTTTAAGTGTTTTGGAGATCCTATCGATAGCGTTGATCAGACGAATCAATCGGAAACCCAAATCAACATCAACAACTCAAACAACACAATATCTAAAACATTTTAAATATAGCTTTACAAAGCAAGAATAGGAGTTCAAATTTAATTGACTCAAATCAAAGAGAGTTTCGATTTGAAGATAACAAAAGACAAAATGATAAATAACAGAGTAGGAAGACGGATAAGCTTACGTGAATCGTGGGCAACCTTAACCGGGTCAACCGTGACTTCAAGAATTAGATCAATGTGGAATTCTGAGGTAATTCTACATTCGATCTTAAGAAATAGAAATCGAAATAACAAGAGGTACTAGCATCTACACCGAGTATATATATAAATTTTTGGTGAATCAATGCTAATTGCAAAGGAGTTTCACCCCTTTACAAATCATCTGAATGTTGACGAGACCGACAATTCATTATAAAGATCATTCGAAGTGAAGTTATGGGATACTCCAGAATCAAAAGAAGAAGAATAGTGAGGGACAAGAATGAATTTTGAAACCGCAGGGAACGTTCCAAAACTCAAAAAAAAAAACAAGTCAGAAAGGAAAAAATTCAACTCAAATGAAAGTGATTCTGTAAATAAATTTACCATATATGCTAAGTTTGCCTAGAGCCAAAGCTCTGATACCAAATGTAACGCCCCGATATTTTCAACCATTCGCATCCGCATATGTCGGACTTGAATTGCTCAAAATACCGAATTGTAAAATAAATTTGGCAAAACACAACATAAACAGTAAATAAATAAATTATAGATCATAGATATAGAGTAATAAATGCAGCGGAAGTAAAGAAATAGTAGTTCAAGAAGCTACTATATAAATACATCAGAGTTATACAAGATACAACAGAAGTTTTATATGATAAACAAGCACAAGCTGAATGCATCACCAGAATCAAATGAATAACTGGAATCAATAGAATACTGAAATTGAAATAGATGGCTGGATCTTCAAGCAAGGCTCCAGCTCCAAAGGTGAGTCTCTAATGCTGTCTCACTCAATCTGACTCGAGCGTAAAGCAAAACACAAAACACTCGAGTCAGGACATACATACTTATACAATGTAAACCAACTCAAGTGAACTGTAATATAAGATACAAGTAACTTAAAGGATGCTTGGGACCGCCCATCCTCTAAGGATCCGTCAAACTATTTACTATGTAGTAATATTTCGCTATTATAATAATGTCTATAGTAAAATAAACTTACTTTTTAATAGCGTTAAGGGGTTACCCATATAGCCCTTAACACATAACCAGTATCAGCGCATCTCCAGATCGGGAGACTACCCTAAATACTCCACGGGCTACGAGAGAAAACCAAACTCGTAAAAGGCGCGATAGGGTAGGTGGACACAACTAGGCAATGTCAAGGTAGATATACCAATTACGCTTCCGGGTTGGTGGTAACGCGTAGTGCGCAGCTATCGCCCACCTCGAACAACACCTCCAAATCAAAGAAATCAAAAGTGGCCACCGAATCAATCCAAAAGTCAAGTATAATATCGAAGGGATGTGTCCGATCAAAGGTGCTACCTCAATTAACCCGTCGATCGCTCATGTTTTAGCCACCTTATGCCAACTCACGGGAGTTAGGTCCACGTATTTACCTTAAAGGAAACGCCGCCACCATCCTACTTCATTCTGGAATCTCCACCGCGTACACGGTTGTTAAAGTGGTTTTCGGAGTTGGCAGAGAGTATGACAACTACCGATCCCGGTCTCTTTAACAACCAAACGTTATTATAACCCATGGATATTTATTTCAAAATCATTTATACTTTCAAAACCAAACTAGCATATCCATTTCAAAATCATATCATTTCTTTCAAACTAGTATATGCTTTCAAAACCAAAATATCATACTCATTTCAAAACTATATCACAATTATATCATTTCCATTTCAAAACTAATTCAATAATATATCATTTAAATAAAACCCAAATTTCCAAATCATTGAATATTTCCTTCAATTTATTAAATTTGAAATATTCCTTTAAATTATCATAGCATTTTGGAAATGTTACCTTAAGGAATCATAACATTTTTGGAATGTAATACTTTCCACTTTAACATTTTATAAAATCAAAGTATTTATATGCTTACAAACTTAACATGGTCATTTTATCATAGCCTTATAGTTAAATAAACTATGTTACTGTAATATCCAAATTAAAGCTGAAATTCTTATGTTAAGTTAAAAGTACTTTATTAACTTACATTTTTATTACAATAAAGAAAACTTTATTATTTTAATCATTTAAAGTATGCCATTTACATAAATTAGAAATTGCATATCAAATGTACATTATCAACTTTACATTTTATTATTACAGTAAGTAACATTTGTCATTTTAATCAATTTACAATACATCATTACATTGATTAAAACTTACATGTCAAATGTACGTTTTAACTTACATTTATTACAATAAAGAGCATTTATCGTTTTAATCAATATTATACTAATTAATACTTACATTATCAAATGTACGTTTTAATTTACATTTTTATTATAATAAAGCATTTATTATTTTAAATCAATATTACACTAATTAAAACTTACATTATCAAATGTACGTTTAATTTACATTTTATTTCAATAAAGTGCATTTATTATTTTAAATCAATATTACACAAATTAAAACTTACATTATCAAATATACGTTTTAATTTACATTTTTATTACAGTGAAGAGCATTTATTAATTTAATCAATACCATACTAATTAAAACTTTACATGTTTCTTGCATTAATTAAAAACTTTACATGTTCTCTCATTAATTAGCACTTTACACGTTTGTTTCATTAATTAAAAACTTACACTTTTCTTTCATTAATTAAAACTTACACTTTTCTTTCATTAATTAAAACTTTACATGTTTCTTCAATTTAAAATACCTAATTTTCTTAACTTAAAATCTCCATTTGGAAATCAATTTCCAATCATCAAGTTAAGTCATATATATATATATATATATATATATATATATATATATATATATATATATTATATACATTAACTTATACAACTTAACTTATAGAAAATCATTGTAAACCTATTTATACAAACATATCTGCTTCATGGAATAAAATTCATTCCAACTACTAGGCTAGATTTAGAATTCCACATTAAATCAATTTTCATTATTTAGTTGTTTATTATATTCCAAATCTTTAAATTACAAATTTAAAACCAAATAAAGATTTTTTTTTCATTACAATTAAAAACCAAAATCAACTTTTAAAATTTTAGCTTATAGAAAACCAATATCTCTTTATATTCTAAATCTTTAAATCAACTTTTTATTTAAATTTCCATATATTTATAAATTCAAAATACTTAATAATTTTAGAAAACTGTTATAAAATTTTATCCATGGGCCTGCATAAATTTTTTTTAACCTAGGTCAAGTGATACGAATATGTATCATTTCAATTCGTAATTTAAAAAGAAAAATCCGGGTTCTATCATTTCAAACCCACAATCCTAAGTAAAATAAATGCAATAAAAATCATTTTAGCTTATCATTTCAGCCCATAGTGATAGGGAACTTGCAGTATGAGATACAGTATATAAAATGAATAGTATAACATATAAATACATATTAGATGATGCAACAAATATATAAACAGTATTTAACATCATATAACATATCATAGGCATGTATGAATGACATATGAATTTATACAGATCCACTTGTCATTATTCCACAATAATATAAGTACATATGTCTAGAGTGATAAAAAATCACCTTTTAAAAGCTAGAATCAAATTCACAATACACACTTGAAACTCCGCAAAGCACGACAAGGTACGACCAAACTTTTGAGTAGATGGAGAGTCAAGATCCATATCTTGTATATAACAAATACACAAATCATAAGAATAAGATTCAATACAACAGAAGATGGATTAAACTATGCAATTTCGAATCAAAGAACATAACCTTGCTTTCAACCACCAAGTGGGCTTGGCCATGGTCTAATAGTGAGGAGGAGGTGATGTTGTAGTGGTGGAGACCGAGCTTTGCAAGGAGAAAACAAAAAGGAAAAAAGTGGAAAAAGAAGAGAGAAGGAAGCCATGGATCTAGACTTTTCCTTCCTCACTCAATTGATACAATGAGAAACTTTTTTTTATTTCACGTGAATGATAAGAGGCAGGTAGGTTTAAAAAGATTTGAATGACTAAAGTTTAGGAACAATTAGAAAATAAAAAGGCAAGGAAATTTAAAAGGCACAATTTAAGTAGGAAAAAGATCTTGTATATATTTATCTTAAACAAATGAAAAGAGGAGTTTGATAACTTTGTACGTGATTGAAAAGGAGAAAATCACGTCTATGCATTTATGAATAAATATGGTAGAAGATTAAAAGGTGGGAAATATATAAAGGCAAGAAATAAATTAAGAAACGTATGCCTACATTTAAAACATATCTTAATTGATTTGTTACTTATCCAATAAATATAGATGTATATACACAAAAGAAACCCTCACTAAATAAATAAAGTTTATGCACACCATACAAGTAAATAAGAAGATGGAAATAGAAATAAAAAAAATTGAAACGCAGAAATTAATTATAAATTTAAAAAGGAACAATTTTAGTAGGAAAAGATCTTGTATATATTTTTCTTAAACAAATGAAAAGAGGAGTTTGATAACTTTGTACGTGATTGGAAATGAGAAAATCACATCTATGCATTTATGAATAGATATGGTAGAAGATTAAAAGATGGGAAATATATAAAGGCAATAAATAAATTAAGAAACGTATGCCTATATTTAAAACGTATCTTAATTGATCTGTTACTTATCCAATAAATATAGATGTATATACACAAAAGAAACCTTCACTAAATAAATAAAGTTTATATACACCATAGAAGTAAATAAGAAGATGAAGGCTGAGCCGAGTTTGAAGGAAGACAAAGAAAATAAAAAAAAATAGAAGAGAAAAAAAATAGAAAAACAAAAGAAAAAGAAGCCATTACTTACAAGAAAATTTCTCACGTGAAGATGCAAATAAAAATGAGATGTGGTAAAGAGTTTTTGTACGTGAATTAAAATTTTCTAGGGGAGTTATTCACGCCAAATCAAGTGCAACGAATTGGCAAGTAATTAAGTGCTTAAATGGCTAGAGATTTGAAGGGATTTATTTCCTATTAAATAAAAAGAAACAATGGAACAAAATGGGGTAAGTTACTTGCTTTTTCATGTGAATTGATAGGGTATGAATGGCTAAAGTTTTAGGTAGGCACGGCTAGAAATTAATTAAGGAGGTAGGAAATAAAAGATAGGCAAATAAAGAGGCAGGAAATAAAACAAATGTAACGTATGCCAATTAAAATAGATAAATCAAATAAATATAATCTAAGTTTATACAATTAAAATAAAAATAAAAATAAAAATAAAAGAAACAAACATAGGGAAATAAAATATGAAATATAGAAATATATATATATATATATATATATATAATGAAAACACATAAATTTATTGCGCGTAAAACGCTGTAATTTATCCAAATCTAAAAGTATAAATCAGAATTTCATGAAACGAAAAGCAAGATAAATATTAAAATAAAATACATTTACAAAGAAAAAGATTAAAATTTAAAAATTCAATTTTTCTTTTATTTAAACTGAAAATTCAAATTTTGACCAAAATATAAAATTTTCAAAAATTGTTTATTTATTGCATTTGAAAAATAAATTACAAACAAATTCCAAACTTACATTGGAAAAATTCTAAAATTCACTTTTATTAAGTCCATTACTACTTTACAAACCTAATTAACCATTCATTTCTTAGTATACTCCAATTTAACAACTTTTAAACATTGTATTACATTTCACACAAATGTAACTTTTGTTTATATTTATTAAAAATTGACTTCTCATTTCAATTTAATAGAATAAATAAACATGTAACACATAATAATTGTCACTGTTTACTTTTAACTACATTTATAAGTTTATTGCCTACAGACCAAAATTACAATTACTTACGGGACCATGGTCTTACTCAATTTCCGTTTATTATATTATACCACATTCTTAAATATCCTTCAATCTATCAAAAATTTAGCTTTAATTACCTTTTTTTACCATTCAAATTAGTTATTACATCCACATTAAATAACCAATTTCTGTTTATTTTAATATTTTAATTACATAATCTTATTAAGTCAACTATTTTTAATTACCCAAAATTTACGGATTGTTACACCTATAGATCTAGCGAACACTTCTATGGATTTTTTAATAAAATTATCACACTGTTCTAAATTGAAGGCAAGGTTTATAATTAAGTATGTTAAGCTATTTAACAGTTTGCCTTCTCTGTGTAATATATGTTTAAACTATTTATCAAATCTACAAATAAATTTGTAGCTATATAAGGAAATTATGCTTCTCGATTTAAAATTATATTCTAAATTTAAGAACTCAAGTCGTTTGAGATCTGAATTCTCAATTGTTGAAAACTTTTTCTTTGTAATTTGAGAAATTATCATTTGTCAAATAGTAATCCTTCTTCTATTAAAATATTTTCTTTTGAGAGATCTATTTATAATATAAAGAAAAATTAATCAACATAAATTTTTATGGTAAAATAACCCGTGCTTCAATATCTTATTAGTATAATAACTTGATTAATTCCCTGGTTATCACTAACTATGGATTGAACATGTTTTGCTATAAACAGGTTTTATGCACACCTTGGCAACCTAAAGCTAACTCAGCGGTTTCCAGCCATAATTACTGATAATGTACTAGAATCAACCAAGCTCTGATACCATTTTTTTAATTTGTTACATTTATCTTTTTTTTATTTGTTACATTCATCATGCAAATTTTTTTTATTTGTTACATTCATCATACAAAAAGAACATATCTTCGATCACATTTATAAACAACCCTAAAACATATCCTGCTAGACTAAAAATTATTATTCTTAAAACAGAAATTACAAAAAAGACTAAGTCGAAGATATTCATACCAAGGTATTCTGTGAACAGATTCGACAATGCCGCGGAGCGAAAAATAAAGTAGAAGATATGTTATCTCTCAAAATATTAAGTGCAATCTGAAGAAGAGGACATATTACTGACAAATGAGAAGGAGAAATTAGATAGCCATTAAAGCACAGTATAAGCTTTTTTATAAAAAAAATCTCATATCATTTTACAGACTAGAAGTTGGCTCTTACATAGCTGAGCCTAAGACACTGATACAATAACTTCGCAATTCAATATACTTTATCATACAACAACGCACTAACTTAAAATATTATACTGATAGGCTGATTTGAAAGAAAAATTAATTAAAGGGATTCCCACTATCTTCTGATGTGATTAATAGCAGATGCTTTCGTCCTAAAAGCAATTGCGCTGTAAAGTGGGCTGTCGTTTAATAATACTGAGAATATTCTGACTTTACTTCTCGATACTCGTGCCAAATTAGAAAACTGTGTCTAATTTGCTCTTCTACTATATCCATTAGTTGTCAATCAGACTGATTCATATCATTTGGTTCCTAGGCTTTTAATTCTCTCCTGGTAGACTCAAGACTACTTTCACCTTCGTCTTCTGAACTAATTATGTCATATATAATTACATCTTGAATAAGATTAAAAATGTCCATTATTGCTGGAAGAGATAACAGAACTTTTAATTCCATTTCACCCCAAATCTGATAGCGTGAAGTTTCTGCCTATAGAATTAATTTTTCTTTCCAACTTGGTGGAGGACTCGGTGTTGTTGGATGTTGATGATATTGCCAGGGCACATGAGCTTCGAACCATATTGGAGTTTCTTCATACAATTGATAGTAATTTTGAAGACTAAGGCTGGCGTGTAATCTCGTATAGCCTTTATGCCAAAATATTGCCATACGATGAGTAGCTGGTCTGTAGTGGTAATTTGGTCCTGGAAGTATTAAAGGTGTAGTGGAACAAATACATACTATAATACCAGAAAACTGTCTTAAATATTGAGATGCAATAAAGTAAAATCTTTCACCAAATCTCTTAAGGACTGAAACTGGTGTAGTGTTGTCAAATGTAATTCTAAATACCATACCATGATCAAACATATCTACCAGCTCATCAATATCCTTTAGTAGCAGGTTAATGTCGGTTTGTAGTCTTAACATATTTGACCTCCTGTCTTGTACAACCTTAAACTGAATGCCTTGTACTATGTCTCTATAATAACCTTTAAGGATTTCTCGAAGGTTCTTTTGGTGATCATTCCAGCTTTCATGAACTAATTTCTCGATCTTTAATCTGATGTCTATTCCTGACTTTTTGAAAAATTCTTCTAGGATCGGCATAGGTTCTAGCTTTAAACAATTTGAAAGTTGTTGAAAACTTAGGGTTTCTGAATGTTTTGGCAAGTTTTGCTTAAGCCGATCACTTTCTTCTACTAGATGCTTTATCCTCTACTCTAAAAGCTTAGCTGTCTGTTGATCATAACGAATCTGGCTAATTTGTTGTTTTAACAGATGATTTTCATTAAGAAGATTTTCTAATTGAGACCGTGACTTTTGGTAAAGATTTTGCATATCATTGATTTGCACTGTCTGGTCATTTATGATTCTGTCGGGGGTTTGAGGAGTAGAGGAAGAAATTTGCGAATAAGTTTTATAGCAGTCTTCTTCAATAAAATAGTTGGGTCCAAATGCCTTTCTTGTTTCATCTAAGGCTTCGCTAAGCTGATAATATCCTCTAAAAACGGGATTAAAAAAGTTTTGAGTTGCAAGCTAAACTTGAGAATAATGTTTGAAGACCCCTGTAAAATTTCCTTTAAAAACCACGTGATAAGAAAAATTCTTTGAAAGCAGTTTTTGTTGTATCTTTGAAAAATAATGAGCAAAACAATTACTCAATTTCTATTTGTTTCGCTTTTCCTGTTCTATGGTTTTCAAATTCCATAGATGATCTAACAAACATTGTTGTTAAGCATTCAGACGAACTAGGGGTTTAAACCTCCTTGGGTCATCTGATCTGTAAATTACCAATTCTTGTTGTCCAAAAGACATACAAGGAGTATTAGTCTGTTTATTACTTTTTTTTTAACTGGAGTAATAGCTTCTGAGCTATTTGGGGAATTACCACCCATACCGTTTTTACTTGCTGTCTTTTCTTTAGATGGTGTTTCCTTTTTTATTGATAAGGAAATAACATCCACCCTCTGTAAAGAATTTTCTGGAGATTCTACTTCTGCTTTTACATGCTCTATTCTTTCTGTCATTTCCTGATTCATAAAACAAATGTTAGTAGAATCGAAAACTGATAGTAATTTTCTACTTAAAATATCTGTTAAATGATTATGTTTTCCTTTGATGTGTTCAAACCATATATAATAACCATTTCCTTGAATTAAATGCTGCAAATTTAACCATCTAGTTTTATTTATCTTCTTACTGTTTTCATTGGAAATAAATTTAACAATTGCTTCGCAATCTATTCTAACAGTAAAGTCTTTATTAAGGAAGATTTTAAATTTATCTAAACTGTTAATTAATGCTTGAATCTCATAATCAATAGATGTCCATGAGTTGACTGAGTTAAAGTTACCGCTAGCATATGCAACAATTTTTTCTGTATTTTTATCTGCATATTTGGATGGTTTACATTTTAGGACAGCTCCCCATCCGTTCTTGCATTCATCACATTCTATAATTATGTAATCTGTAGTTAGAGGTAATTCAAGTGGTTGAATTCTCTTAACTTCTTCTTTTATTTTTTGTACTAGCTTGATATCTTTAGAATTAAATCTGGCTTTGCCATTTTTTGAATTTTTTCCATATAATGGTCCAACTAATTTGGCCAAATTTGGAATAAATTTTCTGGCATAGTTAATTAATCCTAGAAAGGCTTGAATTTTCTTTTTATTATCAAGCTTGTCTGGAAAATCAATAATCTTTTGTGAAATATGGGGTTGGAGTTCTATTTTTCCATTCCCAATTTCAAGACCTAGAAATGAAATTTTTAACTTAAAAAGTTCCATTTTTCTTCTACTAACTACTAAACCATTCCTTTCAATTTCTGAAAAGACTATTTTTAAATGTTTTCCATGTTGTTTTAAATTATCTAATGCTAGCATAATATAGTCTATGTATACTAAACAAAAATCATACTTTTTGAATATGCTGTCCATAAACCTCTGAAATATTGAAGGAGCTTTTTTAAGACCAAAGCTAAGAACATTCTATTCGAAATGTCCTTCTGGACATATAAAAGCTGTCCAAGGTTTAAAATCCTCTTCTAGCTTTAATTGGTTATATCCACTTTTTAAATCAAATTTACTAAAGACTTTTTTTTTGTCTTGGATTAGGTTAATTAATATATTTGTGTTAGGGGTATTATAACCATCATCCTCTGTGTTGTCATTTAACCTTTTATAGTTATAAACAATTCTGGATTTTCTTCTTTTTTGTTCAGATTGATTCTGAACAAGAAAGGCAGTTGATCTGTGCTTTGATTCAGATCTTCTAATAAGATTTTGATTTAACATTTCTGATATTTGAATCTTAAATTCTTTAATATCAGCTGGAGAGTAGTCAATATTAGCTATCTTAATTGTAAGATTAGAATTAAGTATTTTGATCTTACAAGTATAATTAACTCTATTTTTGGTTACATCATCTCAAGTGAAACCAAGTTTTTCATGTTTAGGGATTATTTGATAAGGTATAAATTTTGCTTCCTTTTCTTTCTCTATCTCTCTTTTATTTTCAAATGCTAAAATAGTTAAAGAATTCTTATGTTCTAAAGAATTAAAATTGTTTTTTGGTTTTAAAAAAATCTAATTCACCTTGCCCGCCACGCTTTCGAGTAAGCTCTGAGGAGTAATTATTGTAATTAGTAGGTAATGTATAATTATATTTACTAAAGGTAATGATGTTTTTACTAATGGTGATAGCACCTTTGTAATTTAGGATGAAGTTTAGACCTAATAAAAATTCTGTTGATTTAATATCTTTTGGAGCAATGGTGCACTGTCCAAATTCATATTTATTACTGTAGTTATTGCTGAAATCTTTAAACTGGATTGTAGCATTATCAGGTATTTTATGTATCATTTTCATAAAACTCTGATTAGTTGTTTTACTAGTAATAACATAACCTAACGACATACGATATTGTAAAGGTACTAAAGAGTATCTAATGAGACTCTTTGTACTTCCTGTATCTATAATTGCTATAGTTTCTACAAAACTTTTTTCATCAAACCATATTTTACAAGTTAATGTGAGTAGGTTTGTGTTATACTTATTTATATTGGCTGTAAACAAATTTGTTTGTATTTCATTATTCATAGTTTGAATGATTTCTGTATTTAATTCTTTATTACTTTGTTCAATTATATCTGGTGGTTTATTTAAAGAATAATTCTTTATTTGTTGTAATTCCTGTTTTACTTGAGTTAATTCTAGCTGTAATAACTTGATCTGTGCGTCATGTTTGTCTAATGTTTCTTGAAAAATACTTTTTTCAATAACATTTTGTTTTGTAGTTGTTAGTTCTAATTTAAAATTCTTTTTGGCACATAGAAAACATATTTCTATGAAGCAAAAATCACATTGAAATTGTTTAGAGATTTTTGGATATCTGTTGCAGAAATCACATGGAATATGATCATTTCCACGACCTTGAATCCAATTATGATTACATTCTATGAATTTTCCTGTGTTCATTAAAGTATATATGATTGGGGTTGAACAAGTAGCTTCTTCATCATCTGAAATTATGTAATAAATTGAGTCTGTATCATTAAAATCATTTTCATGAACTGATTCTAAGTCATATTCTCCAATTTTATCTACTAAATTAGAGCGCTGTCTATTATTATGTCTATTAGGACATTTATCTGCAAAGTGATTAGGATCACCACAGATAAAGCAATGGCATTTTTTATTAGGACGTCTTCGTCTAACGTATCTGTCTTTTTTATATTCATTATATTCTTTAGATTTTCGTAAATACTTCTTAGGTTTATGATATCCATATGCCTGAGGAGTATAAATGGCTGTTCGGCAAAATGCCCAAACTTGACGCTTAATCTGTTCTTGTAAGGTAGCTTTCTTACAGCGTTTTTCTAATTCATCAAAGACAAACATGATTCTTGGTCCAATACCAAGCTTTGGTATATCTCCATATCTTTCATTCCAAGTTTCATGCAGCTGTCGACCCAAGTCTCCTGCAAGTTTAGTAAAATATATATTACAAAGTTCTTCGTCTCAAGCTTTGCTTGTTTGTGCGATCATTGTTGCAAAATCTAAGGCTTATTATCAAGAATGGAGATTGATCTTAATGATAAATCTGCATTAGTGTACTGTGTCCCACATATTCTTAAATCTATTAAAGATTTGTTTACAGCCAATATAAATAAGTATAACACAAGCTAATGGATATGGTAGAAGAGCAAATTAGACATAGTTTTCTACATTGGTACGAGTATTAAAAAATAAAGTCAGAATATTCTCGGTATTATTAAACGACAGCCCACTTTACAACGTATTTGCCTTTAAGCCGAAAGCATATGCTATTAATCTCATTAGAAGATGGTGGGAATCTCTTTTAAATAACGTGTCTTATAAAAAAGTTTCACCGGGTGATTCCTAGGATTTACTATCATAATAAAATCTTCGATATCCCTTTTCAACTTGTAAAGGCAAAATCTTATGCCATGTCACTTCAGCCCAAAATCGACTTAGAGAATTGAAGGATGCGTATTATGCGAAATCGCGTTTCAGTTTTCCGATTTTAATCGAGGTATTTGATGACAACCTGCGATACGAGGGTATGGTACTTGATTTGTGGAATCAGGAAAATACACAATTGGGGATTTACAAACAAAAGACAATCTTAAGTATACCCGTGTTTGATATAACTATTGGGCGAAATCAAATTTGTTAGTATCAATCCAACTGCCAAATCTAGGAAGCCAAATATTCGCTGTTATTAAAGTGATATGCGAGATTTAGAAAAGCGCGCTCTTCAATTCATGGAAATCGCCGTTGCTTTCTGTAAATGACTAAGACACTCGACAAGGCTCGAATCTGGTAGAGAAAGGTAAAGCGATGCCAGTCGCCATGATTTTGGGATGAGATCTGAGACGCTGCATGAAATTCAAATCATTGTAGTATACATTGACAGTCCTAATCTATGCTATTAGCAAGCAGTTTCTATTGTTTCGGAGGCAAGTATACTAGATCCTGAGCATCATTATTATATGGTATTTGTCATGGTTTTAAGACATGAATCAGGGAGCAAGGTGTTTTTCAGTGTTTTTGCTGACGAATAATAATTCTACACTGCATTGAACAAAGGGCAGACCATGAACCCTGGTTTATCTCCTCCCGATCACCGTATAGATCTGGTAATTTCATAATAAGATAAATGAATTTTGTGTCTAGCAATCATTATGGAGACGACGATCTGACGATTGAGAAGAGGAAGACAATCGAATTTCCACTCGTAGTGAAGCATGTGAAGAAGATAGGTGAAGAAAGATGCACGCGATTACATAAGCAGTTATCTCAAACACTTCAGCCATGTTTTTATGTTCACACACTATTATACATTGAACAGAATGCAACGCGTGCGTCAACTCAAATTATTTCTGGTTGTCCATTCTCGTCAGTTAGCACACTACTACGGAGAGAACTTTCTTGGGATTATTTGATTTATCTATGAACAACCTTTGAAATTATGATGAAATTTAGGTGTTTTATTTTCTCACACTAAAGGCCTGTTATGGTTAGACCATATTATTGTATGATTGTTCTATGTAACTATATTAAGAACCATAAAAGGAACCCATTTTCGAAAAAAGTGTTACACATGCGACATGGGATGACGACTGAAGGAAGAGGGAGGTGGCCGCGATGCATGGGCAAGCGCGTGGAGGAAGTCGCGGCTCCTTGTGCGTTCGTGTGATGGCAGGAGTTGGTGATGGAGGCATCATGAGCTAAGGTTGATGGCTGGAGGTGGCAATCTAGTAATGGAGCTGCAACATCTGGTGTTGACACGAGGCAGAGGGAGGCCGATCTGGATTTGGCGAAGGTGCACATGATGGATTGGCGACAAATTGGGACTGTGTATGTAAACAACGTTTGAGGCATTGCAAAGTAATGATTGAGAAGATGAATTGGATGCAACTTCGCAAGCATCGTTAGGTGAGTCATCTAAACTCACAACTATATCTGGATAATATCACTAGATTTGTAGCTATTTCGTTTATTGATTGAATCAATTGGTTGAATTGCCGAATTGGAATTAGTTGATGTAAAATGATTGATTGTTTGTATTGGTTGGAAGTATTGATTTGCAAATGGAACTCTGTCCGACTGCAAATTGAACTTCATGTATTTGAATATTGATAAATGTGTTTTCTATGAATGATTTATTTATTTACTCGATTTTGAAATTTTTTCTAAGGGTTTAAAAATCATATTAAAAGTATTTTTAAATAATTTACAAAATATTTACTTAGTTTAGTTCATTTTCGTATTTTAGAGATCTGCTTAATTTATATGTATAGTTTTCTTTGGGTAATAATTCCTATTAAAAATCACTATTATTTTTATATAAATTAATATTTTAAATTTAAGAAATGGTTTTCAAATTATTATTTAGAAATCTTATATATTATCCAAATAATATGAAGTGATTTTTAAAGCGCATTTAATTGATTTTAAAGAATATTATCAATGGTTTTGGATATAAAAGGAGATTTTGAATAATATTTTATACTTGTATAAATAAAACCTATTTTGCAAAATATCGATGTGATAGTTTTACACAATTCCCTTGACTTGGGTATACTACCAAGATTTGGTATGGAATCTCCACTTTGATTATAGTTAAATCGTGACATGGCTTCTATTGAACAATAGTAGTTAGGTCAAGCAGAAGCATTGGAAGTGAAACACTGTTCAAGAGATAATTCATCTCCTAGGTTATTAGAGGTTAGTATCACGAGGTCAACTTAAGTCAACTCAAAATCAAAGTGTCTGACCAAACCAGTACGGTTAACAATAATTGTTATTATTTGAACCAAGGATTTTGTGTTTGCACTTACAAAGTTGAATGTGGACAATGTTGGAGTTTGACCGAAACCAAATTCCGTAAGTCCTAAAGTGATATAGTTCTGACGAAGAGAATTGGTATAAATAATTGTTACTATGAGGTACTGCTTATAATAAGTAAAATTAGATTTCACCAAAAAGATGTATAATCGATAAATTCTACCAAAATACATTGCTGGATAAAGTGATGTGTTGAAGTTAATATTTGAATTGTTCGATATTAATCCGTGACAAATTTACACCTTTGTGTTGCATAGCCATAATGATTAATACTCCAAAAGACCACATGATTTAATCAATACAGTCATTATAAATTAATTAAATAAATTAAATAAATTAATATCTATGAAATATTACTTATTACATTTTATTTGATTTGTTTGAATGTTATTATTATTTAATGAAGTGCATTTATCAAAGTTATATATGTGCATATCGATATACGATATCTATAAACAATTAAAATTGATTTAATTCAATTACTTACTAAGTGGATTTAGAAATTTTGAAGGCCTATCTAGGCAATTTCTTTGGCTAGATATACATGTACAGAAAAGAGGATTTGATTTTGATTTGATTGAGATTTAATGAGCAATAAAAGTAGGAAGGTTTTAAGGGAGAAATTGAAAAGGTTTCAATGTTTCCCTTAAAACAAAATCTCTTTCATTTCATTCACCAATCCTTCAATAGAAAATTCATTTTTTTCTCTCTTTCTTTCTCTCTGTCTTCCATTCCAGCAAAAATAATAGCTTCTAAGGCTTAATGTAAATTCCAAAAGCAAATCAGAATAAAATTTTAACTCAAGGTGGTTCCTCTCACTTTGTAAAATCTAAAGGTTGATTCAAGAATCTTAGAGTTTATAATTCATCATTCAAGGTGCATTCTTTTGGCTACAACTAAAGGTAAAATTTTAGTTTTATCCATTCTTTTATGCATTTAGTTCATATGATTCGGATCTTTTGCATACCATATTTGAATATAAGTTTATCTATATATGTAACGACCCACCTTTCCAAACAGTTTAAGTGGACAATCAACCACATATGATCCACTCAAATTGAATGGAAAGGCAGATTGTTAAGGAAAGGAAGAAGAAAGAAAGAAAGAAAGAAGGAGAGAAAAAGAAAACTAACAACACAAAATCTTACAGCGAATCGAATAATCTATGATATACAACAACAAAAAAGAAAAATTGTCATATGTATAGAAACACATACATCAATCAGAGTATATCAACCTATTTCAATCCAGATAGTTATAACATCCTATCCTTATAATTGCTGATAAATATAACAACGGATGTAATGGAAAATAACCATATATGTTAATATGTCTTTAGGTCACTAGCTCGTCTCCTGAAACTCCAAAGAATCCAACTAAATTTGGTGAATATGCTCGGTCTGACCTGAGCATTATAATAAAATAACACCCGAGTCCGTTTGGAAAACCAGAATGAGAAAACACACCTCAATAAAATTTTAAGGTTTCAACAACCTTTTGAAATCAAAAGTATCTTGTAAGACCACACTACACATAAACACGGACGAGTTTTTAGCTTGATAACCCAAAACTCTTTCTATAGAAAATCCATTGATATTATAATAATGTCTAAGGATGAAAATGATAAAATCAAGTAGCTGTGGTGCTCGTGAGTGTACATCACAACAATACTAGGTATATAATCAAAAACAAATAAGCCATGTTGCTAATTATGTAGGATTCCATAGAGATGCCCTCGTTACTTTGAAAACGGTCCTCTTGCACAAGAATCAGAGATATCCTTCTGACGCAGCATACATCCCAGGTGACGTACCATATGAAATACCATACTGGTCTCGCTAAGAACGATTGCACCGCCCCATGCATGCATAATAACTGTAAGTATTTAAAAACAATATTTCTAAAATAAAAATAATTATTATAATTAATGGGTCTCGAACACATTTATAACAACAAAGATCATTTACTTTTAAACATTATTATATAAAATTAATTATTAATCTTAAAAAATATAAAAATAAATTTCAAGAACCACAAATTTATTATAAATAATAATAATTTATTTCTCAAAACTTTATTAATAAGTCCTTATTATTAATTTCAAACCATAATTATTCTTAAAATAATTAACCTTTCAAAATATTAACATTTTGACAAATACTTTATATCAATATTAATCATAAGAAAATAACTTTAAAACAATACTAATATAATTAAATAACTTTAAAATAATATTAATATAATTAAATAACTTTAAAACAATATTTTTTCGAACCTAATTTCGGATTTGAAATCATTTCCTGTCCCAAAAACCAATTCCAACTCAATGGCAATTTATACTATTTAAAAACACTATTTTGAGGCCAATAGCCACCCCACGCTTATCGATATTGATTTTTTTCCTATCACTACTGGGTTTTATTTTTCAAATATATAACAATTTCATAACCATAGTGTGACGACCTGCCTTTCTAACCCCAGAAAGACGTATCATCATTAAGAAAGAAATGGATAGAAATAGAAAAGAATAGAAAGAAAGAATAACAACATCAGAATCTCACAGCGGAATGGAATAAAATATAATACATAACCATACTATCACATAGTTATACATACATCAGAGTCATACAATATCATACAACAGGACTGTCATATACATATATGTCCATACATACATCCAAAATACAGCATGCACTAACTTCACAGCGGAACTACATATATATACATACGTCTGGTCTTCTTTCCCAAAAGCTTCTCCAGCAAATCAATACTCCGAATACCTATCACTTGGCTACCCATTAAAATTTGAGTACCCAAGAGTTTATGAAAACACAAAATATAAACTCCGGGTCAGACATGGGTCTGGTATGAGTAAACAGGTTAAAATTGCTTAACTTTGAAAATCATTTTAAATAAAGGTATCACGTAAGACTCCCCATAAATAAATACGGGTAAGTTTTTACCTTACGCTAACCAAAACATTTCATAGGAAATTCAGTGATGTTATAATAGTGTCTAGGGTTTTCAAGTAAATAGAAAATAGCCGAAATTGTTACATCTATTAAATTCCAGCTACTAGCCACCAAAGTGGGTAATACAAACAAAACCGTAGGGTCTCGTAGGGAAAATGGATTTCCAAGAATGGCAGGGCTACTGGGGTACCTCCCGTCACAGTATGGGGCCTAGTTCACTGTACCGAGGATCACTCCCGACCCCCTACAACACAAGGCCGGAACCATTCCTTACTGAACAGTCCCGAACAAGATAACCCCGCAGTTGTGGCCAACAACTGCTCACACAGCCGAAATAAAAAGGGACATCTAGACAGGGGAATATCTTGTCCTGCTTGGGCATGACCCACCTAACCTTGTTGCATCTCCCCTGTTTTAGCCATTCCCGGTTGATGAGGCTTGAGGCTGCGATTATCTTTATTGAACATTATTCTTAGAATGCTCATCATCCGCCTGACGATGTGTTGAAAGCATTCAATCCATACAAGTTCGTTCCGGGTTCGAATGAAACCGAAGGCATCATCTCGTTACACTCATTTTGGAATCACCCTCAGAGTTAACGACGGCAACCCTTGCATTCTGAAACACCATCTCGATCACCATTTTATAAGTCACAACCTATCGTTTAATTTGGATTGATGTGGTTTTCGGAGAATCAAAATTGATTCTTCCGATCCCGGTCCCATCAGAATCCAAACGCCATTTTAAGGGCCAAGTTGTATATTTAGTCTTAACCGTTCAATTAAAAATTAAGAATTCACATAGCAGATATCACAGATAAATCATATACAGTTATCACAGATATATCCAGAATATATCACAACATATCACAGAAATATCATCAACAAATATCAGAGTAAATCAAACAGAATTACCAATTCATACCAACACAGTTCGGTTTACTTAGCTTAATTAATTGCTTAAGGATAAACTACTTCATTCTGTTTAATTAATCACTGATTCATTAACTTACCAATGATCAATTAATTACTTAGTTAATCATTAATCATTAATTTATTAATCATCTAATCTTAAATTAATTATTCAATCAATTAATTTTTATTCATTAATTATTACTTAATTACTCAGTTAATTAATTTATTATTAATTTTTAATTAATAACTTACTTATTAAAATTAATTACTTATTTAATTATCACAAATTATTTAAATTAATCATTTATTATCAATTTAATTAATTATATAATCCCTAATTAATCACTTAATTTAATTACCATTTATTAATGAATTAATTATTCTTAAATAATTAATTAAATTTCCTTAAGTTAACTAATAAAACCCAAGATTAATTTCTAATTACAGATTTAATTAAAAGTTATTAATTTAATTTCATGTATAAATTAACTTACGTTCATAGTTACCTTATATTAATTAACTATCTTTAAGACTTTCCTTAATAAATTTTAAATCAAGTACTAACCTAATATTAACTAATTGCTTTACTAACTTAGTTATACAAAATACTTAAACAAAAATTATGCACGTCCATTCAGAAAGGTACCGAGACCGCACCACCCTTTACTCGAGAAAATCTCGAGTTTCCCTCGTGTTTTCCCCGCGTCTCTCTTCCCCATCCACCTTCTTCTTCTTCCTGTTTCTTTTCTCCTTCTCATTTTATATATTTTTTAGTTTAAGTTTCAGTTATAAATCAAACTGCAGTAGCCCACTCACGCAAACGACCCGGAGACAACCCCGAAGCAAACATCCACATTTCACGAGTACGAGCACGCGTCACTCCCAGAAAATCGACCGACATCTCCTCACCACCGTGCACGTGCACAGTGGTTCGCTTCGCCTTCGGCGACTCGCGTCACCTCCAGCAAACCCCAATTCGTCCACACACTCGAATTCAAGATCTAACTAGATGCAAAGGTCACGAAATCGAAAACTACCCCTCTGGGTGAACTGTAACTCGAACAGCAGAAGTTAAAACCCCTCTTCCTCCTAGCGCCGACCACTGTTTGAGTCGCGATTCCTGCCACGCGTCGCCGACGTCATCCCCCTCCTTTCCTCAAAAACACTTCCAGCTCGGTCGTTCCATGATGATGAAATCATCGAGCAAACAGACCCATCAGAAAACGTGAACTAAACCCTACCTTTACCTCAAACTAACAATCTATACGTTCGAAAATTATTTTAACATTTTTCTTATGTTAAATTATCTTCAAGCTTTCTTCATATCAAATTACAACCATTAAAATTTACCTAATCATCCAGAATTGACAAAAACCCATTTTAGCTTTCTTTAAAACTGCTCTTATGATCTTTGCTTAAAAATCATAAATTTTATGTTAAAAATCCCAACTTTGTGTATGAAATCTAATATGTTATTGAATTTACAAATTGAAACGTTCAAATTTTGACCTTGATTTCTTTACCTGTAACTTGAAATAACAGTATTTATAAAATATTGTAAAACTTCAACAAAGATTGCAGACCTTTGATTTTTGGATAAACAAATTAAATTAGCATCAATACCTAAGTTTAAAACATCTATATGATGAAGTGTTTACAAATTTCTTTGCTTACCTTGTTCAGATACTCAAAATTTCTGAAGAACAACTACATATGCTACCAGAGCAACAGAAAGTACTCAGGGCTATTTGTATTTGTATTGCTCTTTTTTTTGTATCGCCATACTCATAGGAAGTCTTTATTTGTATTGCCATGCTCTTTTTTTTTATTGGCTAAGTATTATGTTCTACAGAAGGAAATCATCTCAAAAAAATTCGACTACAGTACTTGCTTAAACAAGAAGTTGTGCTAATTTAATGCTTATGCTTCATTTATGATAACATGTAATTAATGTTTCAGATTCTTGTTTATTTTGTACAAGACACATACCTGTTTTTATTAATTTGAAGTGAAAAACTTTTGTTTCTTATGCCTATAAACTTTATAACAGCACATAAGTTTTGTGTTTATTTTACTTTTCTGGACAAAGACATATGTATGTAACAGATTATGCATAAATATATTTAATTTGTATACTTGACTCTTTTTGCACACTTGTCTCAATAGCAACTTAATATGATCTTTATTAAAATTTATGTATTGTATAAATGGGTTTCACAAGTTAATGTTTTAGGCTAACTTCCCTATATATATATATATATATATATATATATATATATATATATATATATTGAGTAAACTTAACATAGTCATTGTTAGTATATTAATTTTATTTTATTTATGTCGTTCATGTATGATTATTATGGTTATGATTTCTAAATTTATCCTATTTGTAGTTTAATTATCAAACATTGATTCATAACATATAATTGCATTTTTATATTTCAAGTTATAATTTATATTTGTAAATTCATCTCTTTAATTACATTTTATAATTTATAATTATGTTTTAAACTAGTTTTGTATGTTTATGTTTATAATCATTTATATTGTTTTATACTTATGTTTTAGATTTCCATGTTTATGTTTAATATTACTATGTTTGTTTATTTTTTTTTAAGCTTTATCATTTTTAAAAACTACAACTGTATTCATATGTATATTATCAAATAATAAAAATATAGATTCTTAGATTTTTATTGAATAAGAGAGATTCTGTTATAAATAATTTTAAAAGATTCCATTTTAAATTTTCAAATCCAAAATTTCTTTACAGTCACATATATAACTGGTAAATAATTAAGATTTTATCAGATTATAATTTGAAAAACTTGTATTTCATTTAAATTAGATTAAATATTTATTAAAATATGCTGTCAAATTTCGGGTGGTTACATTCCTCCCCCCTTAAAAGAATTTCGTCCCCGAAATTTAAAACAACAGTTAATTCAAAGGCTTTTATATTAACAATCCAAACATACATATCATTCATACAATAATACAATCAAACAGTTTACTCTAACAAACATCACTAGTTATCCGAACATAAATCTGGATAATCATTCCTAAAACTATCGAGAGTTTCCCAGGTACAATCTCTGGGATCCTCACTCCACTGCACCTTGACGAGTTTCACCACTTTGTTTCTGAGTTGCTTCTCGTCTCGATCCACAATCCGAACTGGATTTCTGACCACAGTTAAATTGGGTTCAACTTCCAAATCTTCTTGAATTACCGGTTTTACAACCAGTGATGGATCATGAACAAATTTCCTCAAATGCGATACATGAAACACATTATGAATCCCATACATCCGTTCTGGAAATTCAATTTGTAGGCTACAGCTCCAATTCTCTCCAACACTCGAAATGGTCCAATGTATCTCGGAGCAAGTTTTCCCGTCTTTCCGAATCTTATAGCACCTTTAATTAGGGAAACTTTAACAAAAACCAAGTCTTCGATCTCAAATTCCAATGGTCTTCGTCTTCTATCAGCATATTTCTTCTGACAATCTTGAGCAGCTTTCATCCTTTACTTGATAAGCTCAACCTTCGCAGAAGCTTCTCGAATAAGATCGGGTCCGAGCATAAGACGATCCTTTGATTCAATCCAATAAGAGGGGGATCTACACGGCCTTCCGTATAAAGCTTTATAAGGAGCCATCTTAATACTTGCTTGATAACTGTTATTATAAAAGAATTCTACTAGATGAATATGGTCCTCCCAAGATCCTCCAAAATCTAAAACACAAGCCCGCAGCATATCCTCAAGAATACGATTAAGCCTCTCCGTCTGTCCGTCCGTTTGAGGATGATAGGCTGTACTCAATCTCAAATTTGCTCCCATTGCTGATTGCAGAGCTTTTTAGAATTTGCTAGTGAAAATAGGATCACGGTCACTTACTATGCTGACGGGAACACCATGCAATCTAACTATCTCCTTCAAGAAAATTTCCGCCAGAGAAACTGCAGTACGGGTTGCCTTAACTGGTATAAAATGGGCACTCTTAGTTAAACGATCCACTATAACCCATATACCATCATTCTCTTTCCTGGTACTAGGCAAACCATCGATAAAATCCATCAAGACCATCTCCCATTTTCAATTCGGAATTTCCAGAGGCTGCAATAACCCGGCAGATTTCTGTTGATCACCTTTAACTTGTTGGCAGATGGTACAACTATTCACAAATCTAGCAAAATCCTTCTTCATATTCGGCCACCAGAAAACTCTTCTTATGTCCTTGTATATCTTCGAAATTCCAGGATGAATATTTAATTTGGAACGATGACTTTCAAACAACACTTCCTGCCTCAAATCATTGTCATTCGGAACACAGATTCTCCCGTTAATCCTTAGTGTTCCTTGGCCATCAATTTCAAAACTGGGACACATTGACCTTTCCTAACTCTTTTAATGATCCTCCTCAACATCTTATCAGATTCTTGCTTGCTTGAGATCCTTTCAATAAGAGATGGAACCACTTCCAGAAGAGATAGAACCGCGTTCCTGCAGAGAGCATCAGCTATGACATTCGCTTTTCCCGGAGTGTACAAAATATCCAAATCATAGGATGCAAGAAATTCAACCCACCGCTGCGGTCTCAGATTAAGATCTTTTTAGGAGAAGAGATATTTCAACGGTTTGTGATCCATGAACAATTCGAATTTCTCTCCCAAAAGATAATGCCTCCAAATTTTCAAGGCAAAAACAATGGCCAGCAATTCAAGATCGTGCGTAGCGTAGTTCTTTTCGTGAGGCTTCAATTGCCTACTAGCATACGCGATAACCCTTCCGTTTTGCATCAGAACTGCTCCCAAACCCACCATACAAGCATCAGAGTGAACCTCGAATTTGCTCTTCCCATCCGGAATAGCAAGTACTGGTGCACTAGTTAACCTTATCTTTAACTCCTGAAAAGCTTCTTCACACTGGGGCGTCCACTTGAATTTAGCTCCTTTTCTAGTCAGCTTGGTCAAATGTGAAGAAATCTTGGAATAATCCTTGATAAATTTCCTGTAGTAGTCAGCCAATCCCAGAAAACTGCGAACCTCTGTCGGTGTCTCCGGCTGTTTCCATTGCAGAATAGTTTCAACTTTCGCTGGGTCTACAGAAATGCCTTCACCAGAAACAATGTGCCCTAAAAATTTAACTTCTGATTTCCAGAAATGGCACTTCGAAAACTTCACCTTCAACACATGCTTTCTCAAAGTCTCCAATACAATCCTCAAATGCTCCCTGTGCTCTTCTTCGGATTTGGAGTAGACCAAGATATCATCAATGAATACCAGCACAAACTTATTCAACACATCCCTAAAGACTCGGTTCATGAGATCAACGAAGTAGGCAGGAGCGTTGGTTAATCCGAACGGCACAACCAACCACTCATAGAAACAATTCGGTCCCCTAAATGCAGTCAAGGGAATACTGTCTTCAGCTACCCTCAACTGATGGAAACCTGAAGCTAGATCCAATTGAGAAAAGATAGAAACACCATGCAACTGGTCAAAAAGATCATCGATGCGAGGAAGAGGATATTTATTACGGATAGTCACTTTGTTCAATTCTCTATAATCCACACAGAACCTTAATGATCCATCCGATTTGGTCACAAACACTGCCGCCGAACCCCAACAAGAAAAACTGGGTCTAATCAACCCCTTCTCTAAAAGATCTTGAGTCTGCTTAATCAACTCTTCTCTTTCCCTAGGAGCCATTCTCCTACTGGGCTGAATCACCGGCACAGCTCCTGGAATCAAATCAATTTGAAACTCTATTTCTCGATGTGGTGGCAGACACTTAACTTCTTCAAATACATTAGAAAAATCTTGAACCACATCGATATCTCCAACTCTCTCTTCAGAAGTCTCAATTCCATGCAAAAGACTGCTCAAGTGAATTCCAGAATTATCACATGACACTCTGGCAATTCTACCCAGATCAGTTTCTAATGAAACTGTTCTCTCATCACAATTCAAAACGGCTTTATACTTATCCAGCTAATCCATTCCCAAAATAAGATCAAATCCCTTAAAATTCAACACATACGGGTCACAAGAAAAACTGTGGGATAGATAAGAAATCTTCAAGTCCTTACAGATAGTGTCTAATTTGGTCACCCCTCCTATAGGATTAGATACCAAGGTAGGATTGTCTACAGAACTAGGGGTAAGAGAAAACTTTTCAACTGAGTCCAGGGAAATAAAACTCAAGGAAGCACCCGAATCAAATAAAACTTTAATATATTTCCCATCTAAAAGTAAAGTACCTTCTAAAACTCCTTTGCCCATCGAAGAAGAAGATGGTCCTGCTTCCAAAGCAAAAACTTTATTCTGAGGCGCCCTCTGCAGAAGTGGACAATTCTTGATCATGTGTCCTGGCCGATGACAATTAAAGCACAATGATCTCTGTACCATAGCTGATCCTGATTGCTGGAATCCTTTTCTAGGACATTTATTTGCCAAATGTCCTTCCTGTTGACAAATGTAGCACTTGAGAGGTCCGTTGTTATTCCCAGGTTTCTTCTTGTTCGGCTTTCTCTATTTGGGATCGAACATCCTCTTATTCGAATTAGTGAAATTCCCACCTGAAGCTGCAACTGGAGCCACCGGTTTCTTCCTCATCAAACTTTCATATCTCAACGTCATATCAATCAAATCAACAAAAGATCCTTTCAGAAGCACCGTCAATTTTCCATGGAATTCAGGCCTCGGTCCTTGCACAAATTTCTCATTATTTTTACGAGGAGTATCGATGAGTCCTGGACCATAACAAGAGAGTTCGTTGAATCTGGTTTCATACTCCGAAATAGACATACTACCCTGCTTTAAATACAGAAAATCCTGATACAATTGGGTTCTTCCTGCCGTTGGCATAAACTTCTCTTCAAACAATTCCTTAAATCTGTCCCATGAAATGTCATCCTCAGAAATATTTGCAATTATTGCATCCCACCATGCTGTTGCACCACCCTGCAATTGCCATGATGCCATTTGTCCCTTATGCTCATCAGACAATTTCATGCTCTTGAAAATACGCTCACAAGAGCGTAGCCAGGCTTGAAGTTCAATTATTGACTCTAAACCTTTGAATGGTTGGCCTCCGAGATTTTTGAAATCTTTGCATAAAGCTGCAAAACTAACTTGAGGCGGTACTGGACTGACAGCCTCACTAGCATTTTGACTCCGTCCATCATCTGTTGAAGTACTGGCCCTAACTCTACCTCTTCTTCTGGTCATGTCGGTCACCTGAACAGGTAGCTCAACAAATTTAGATAGGTATATATAATTATATGAAAATACAAATACGCACTCTCAAGATAAATACAACACAAGAGCCTAGGTGCTCGCTCGACCAAGCGCTCTGATACCAACTGTGACGACCCGCCTTTCAAACCCCAGAAAGACGTATCATCATTAAGAAAGAAAGGGATAGAAATAGAAAAGAATAGAAAGAAAAAATAACAACATCAGAATCTCACAGCGGAATGGAACAAAATATAATACATCAACATATTATCACATAGTTATACATACATCAGAGTTATACAATATCATACAACATGACTGTCATATACATATATGTCCATACATACATCCAAAATACAGCATACACTAACTTCACAGCGGAACAACATATACATATATATACATACGTCTGGTCTTCTTTCCCAAAGCTTCTCCAGCAAATCAATACTCCGAATACCTATCACTTGGCTACTCATAAAAATTTGAGTACCCAAGAGTTTATGAAAACACAAAATATAAACTCCGGGTCAGACATGGGTCTGGTATGAGTAAACAGGTTAAAATTGCTTAACTTTGAAAATCATTTTAAATAAAGGTATCACGTAAGACTCCCCACAAATAAATACGGGTAAGTTTTTAGCTTACGCTAACCAAAACATTTTATAGGAAATTCAGTGATATTATAATAGTGTCTAGGGTTTTCAAGTAAATAGAAAATAGCCGAAATTGTTACATCTATTAAATTCCAGCTACTAGCCACGAAAGTGGGTAATACAAACAAAACCGTAGGGTCTCATAGGGAAAATGGATTTCCAACAATGGCAGGGCTACTGGGGTACCGTCCGTCACAGTACGAGGCCTAGATTACCGTACCGAGGATCACTCCCGACCCCCTACAACACAAGGCCGAAACCATTCCTTACTGAACAGTCCCGAACAAGATAACCCGTAGTTATGGCCAACAACTGCTCACACGGCCGAAATAAAAAGGGACATCTAGACAGGGGAATACCTTGTCCTGCCTGGGCATGACCCACCTAACCTTGCTGCATCTCCCCTATTTTAGCCATTCCCGGTTGATGAGGCTTGAGGCTGCAATTACCTTTATTGAACATTATTCTTAGAATGCTCATCGTCCGTCTGACGATGTGTTGAAAGCATTCAATCCATACAAGTTCGTTCCGGGTTCGAACGAAACCGAAGGCATCATCTCGTTACACTCATTTTGCAATCACCCTCAGAGTTAATGACAACAACCCTTGCATTCTGAAACACCATCTCGATCACCATTTTATAAGTCACGACCTATCGTTTAATTTGGATTGATGTGGTTTTCGGAGAATCAAAATTGATTCTTTCGATCCCGGTCTCATCGGAATCCAAACGCCATTTTAAGGGCCAAGTTGTCTATTTAGTCTTAACCACTCAATTAAAAATTAAGAATTCGCATAGCAGATATCACAGATAAATCATATACAGTTATCACAGATATATCCAGAATATATCACAACATATCACAGAAATATCATCAACAAATATCAGAGTAAATCAGAATTACCAATTCATACCAACACAGTTCGGTTTACTTAGCTTAATTAATTGCTTAAGGATAAACTACTTCATTCTGTTTAATTAATCACTGATTGATTAACTTATCAATGATCAATTAATTACTTAATTAATCATTAATTATTAATTTATTAATCATCTAATCTTAAATTAATTATTCAATTAATTAACTTTTATTCATTAATTATTACTTAATTACTCAGTTAATTAATTTATTCTTAATTGTTAATTAATAACTTACTTATTAAAATTAATCACTTATTTAATTATCATAAATTATTTAAATTAATCATTTATTATCAATTTAATTAATTATATAATCCTTAATTAATCACTTAAGTTAATTACCATTTATTAATGAATTAATTGTTCTTAAATAATTAATTAAATTTCCTTAAGTTAACTGATAAAACCCAAGATTAATTTCTAATTACAGATTTAATTAAAAGTTATTAATTTAATTTCATGCATAGATTAATTTACGTTCACAGTTACCTTATATTAATTAACTATCTTTAAGACTTTCCTTAATAAATTTTAAATCAAGTACTAACCTAACATTAACTAATTGCTTTACTAACTTAGTTATACAAAATACTTAAACAAAAATTATGCACGTCCATTCAGAAAGGTACCCGAGACCGCACCACCCTTTACTCGAGAAAATCTCGAGTTTCCCTCGTGTTTTCTCCGCGTCTCTCTTCCCCATCCACCTTCTTCTTCTTCCTATTTCTTTTCTCCTTCTCATTTTATATATTTTTTAGTTTAAGTTTCAGTTATAAATCAAACTGCAGTAGCCCACTCACGCAAACGACCCGGAGACAACCCCGAAGCAGACATCCACATTTCACGAGTACGAGCACGCGTCACTCCCAGAAAATCGACCGACATCTCCTCACCACCGTGCACGTGCACGGTGGTTCGCTTCGCCTCCGACGACTCGCGTCACCTCCAACAAACCCCAATTCGTCCACACACTCGAATTCAAGAGCTAACTAGACGCAAAGGTCACGAAATTGAAAAATACCCCTCTGGGTGAACTGTAACTCGAACAGCAAAAGTGAAAACCCCTCTTCCTCCTAGCGTCGACCACCGTTTGAGTCGAGATTCCTGCCACATGTCGCCGACGTCATCCCCCTCCTTTTCTAAAAAACACTCCCAGCTCGGTCGTTCCATGATGATGAAATCATCGAGCAAACAGACCCATCAGAAAACGTGAACTAAACCCTACCTTTACCTCAAACTAACAATCTATACATTCGAAAATTATTTTGACATTTTTCTTATGTTAAATTATCTTCAAGCTTTCTTCATATCAAATTACAACCACTAAAATTTACCCAATCATCCAGAATTGACAAAAACCCATTTTAGCTTTCTTTTAAAACTGCTCTTATGATCTTTGCTTAAAAGTCATAATTTTTATGTTTAAAATCCTAACTATGTGTATGAAATCTAAATATGTTATTGAATTTACAAATTGAAACATTCAAATTTTGACCTTTGATTTCTTTACCTGTAACTTGAAATAACAGTATTTATAAAATACTATAAAACTTCAACAAAGATTGCAGACCTTTGATTTTTGGATAAACAAATTAAATTAGCATCAATACCTAAGTTTAAAACATCTATATGATGAAGTGTTTACAAATTTCTTTGCTTACTTTGTTCAGATACTCAAAATTTCTGAAGAACAACTACATATGCTACCAGAGCAACATAAAGTACTCAGGGCTATTATTCAAGCAGATATCAAAGCACATAACAATTGTAAGCTAAAGATACAAGTTTAAATTGAAAATAGGTAAGTTTACTCACCAGAATAAAATTTTGAACAGAAGGTAAGGTGTTGATGAAGAACACTGCAGGTTTTTATTCCTGAAAGCCTTCCTTTTGTTTTTCTGTTTTTGAATTAATCTAAGTTTACAAAGCACAATGTTTCTCAGGTTTGCTTTTAGGTTTAGTTAAGTTTTTTATAAACGAACATAAAAGTATGATGGATATATATAAAAGTACTGAATAATATAGGCTGTATCTAGCAGCCTTTATTTGTATTGCCATGCTCTTTTTTTTATTGGCTAAGTATTATGTTCTGCAGAAGGAAATCATCTCAAAAAAATTCGGCTGCAGTACTTGCTTAAACAAGAAGTTGTGCTAATTTAATGCTTATGCTTAATTTATGATAACATGTAATTAATGTTTCAGATTCTTGTTTATTTTGTACAAGACACAGACCTGTTTTTATTAATTTGAAGTGAAAAACTTTTGCTTCTTATGCCTATAAACTTTATAACAGCACATAAGTTTTGTGTTTATTTTACTTTTCTGGACAAAGACATATGTATGTAACAGATTATGCATAAAAATATTTAATTTGTATACTTGACTCTTTTTGCACACTTGTTTCAATAGCAACTTAATATGATCTTTATTAAAATTTATGTATTGTATAAATGGGTTTCACAAGTTAATGTTTTAGGCTAACTTTCCCATATATATATATATATATATATATATATTGAGTAAACTTAACATAGTCATTGTTAGTATATTAATTTTATTTCATTTATGTTGTTCATGTATGATTATTATGCTTATGATTTCTAAATTTATCCTATTTGTAGTTTAATTATCAAACATTGATTCATAACATATAATTGCATTTTTATATTTCAAGATATAATTTATATTTGTATATTCATCTCTTTAGTTACATTTTATAATTTATAATTATGTTTTATACTAGTTTTGTATGTTTCTGTTTATAATCATTTATATTGTTTTATACTTATGTTTTAGATTTCCATGTTTATGTTTAATATTACTATGTTTGTTTATTTTTTTTAAGCTTTATCATTTTTAAAAACTACAACTGTATTCATATGTATATTATCAAATAATAAAGACATAGAGTCCTAAATTTTTATTGAATAAGAGAGATTCTGTGATAAATAATTTTAAAAGATTCCATTTTAAATTTTCAAATCCAAAATTTCTTTACAGTCGCATATATAACTGGTAAATAATTAAGATTTCATCAGATTATAATTTGAAAAACTTGTATATCATTTAAATTAGATTAAATATTTATTAAAATATGCTGTCAAATTCCGGGTTGTTACAAAGTATCCATAATTAGGTTCATTATTCAATAATTCATAAAAAGGAATATTACCGAAACAATTCAATATAGCGAGGAATCCCCCTGGATCCCTTCAACTTGTCACCCTGCATCACATCTCATGTATATCAACACACACACACACACACACACATATATACATATATATATATATATATATATATATATATATATATATATGTAAATAAAATCAACAGGGGGTGAGAAATCCTATTTGATCCCTCCAACCTTGTCACCCTACATCACATACAGTATATATTCAAATAATATAAATCAACCGCTTTGAGGTAGGATCGTATACAAAGAGTCATCCGCTTTTACATGAGAACGTAATAGGTTCTCATCTACTCCAATGGCGGGAGTACATTCAAACCAACTAATAAATATAGTAAATCATCCAAACAATCATTCAATAATTTTTTTCAAATATATATCATACTAGTTAACCAAAAAGGTGAGTTTAACTCACCATTATTCCAGTTGCCGCGAAGGCGTTCCAGTTTGGAACTAAAATCGAACAACGTCCAAATTTTAGCCCAATTTTCAACTCTCTCCAAATCCATCCAAACTAGTTCCATTGCAAATCTTACGTCATTACGAGTGCAACGCAAAAATCCATGGCTCGATTGAACCTCGTATGAAAGAGTTATTAAAATTTAAAGTTATCGATATTTAAATTGATAATAAATAAACTAGTTACATTTTAATTAAACAAACCCACCATTAATCACCTGTATATGCACAAACAGTGCACGCCCAAATTCCAACCTTCTGTCTCCTCTATACTACCTTATTCCTCGATGAAACTTCGAACCGATGAGACCGTTGCTCCTCTCTACGCGAGCTCCTCCCAAACATTGCCTCGTATCAACACCCAGATCCTTCCCTAAAATAACAACCTGACACAGCCCACTAAGGTCACGTTCCCCTCCAAAGCTTCGCATGCCCCCAAAGATCGGGCGCAAGTGTCGTTCGACATCCTAAATCCAAATATCACCTCGGTTTTGCCTCTAATTGCCTAGATTTAAAAAAAAACTAACCCTGGCTATAAAAAGAGCATGACCAAGCACCATGTCGAGTCCCAATAGCAGATGCACCTGCTAAAACTCCCCTTACATAAAGATCTAGGCCAAACAAGATCAAGGAAGTTTGTTTTACATTTTTCTTTTATTTGTTTTGATTTTTCTAAAGTTGGAATGTTTAAATTTATGGTTTTTATAAAATGGAAAAATGAAGGAGAGGGGTGCATTTTTTATAGACAAGGAGGGTATGGTCAGGTACATATAGGAGGAATATGCAAACGTGGAAGGTATGGTTGAGGGCATGTTAATATATATATATATATATATATATATATATATATATATATATATAATTTTTATTTAAGTTACAAAATATCAAGTTTGACGTTCGAAAACTTCGAGCTCCAAACGAGGCGTGCCTCCTAGTGTTCTACATGCAATATCCCTATTTCGAACACAATGGAACTTGTTTCGAGACCTAATTCGATCATATGCAGAAGATAGGTTTTCAAACCCAGTATAATTTCTGAAATTAATTTCTACGCATTTCGATCTCATACGACCAAATAATACATTCGATCGCCATGGAACTCGTTATAATATAATAATACACTATTATAAATCTAATGAAACTGGTTTTGTCAAAATCAAGATAGTGCATAGAAAGCTATTTTTTCATGTTAGTCAAAATGAATTATTATTAAAACCAAATAAATCACTTTTAAATCTAAATCAAAAGTTTACTATCTTCATTCTTGTTTAAATAGAATTTAAATCAATTTTCGAAATCATTTTTACTCATATTAAATTCAGGATTCAATTATTTAAGAAATTCTAAAAATTAAATCCAACAACTAAATTATCAAATAAATCGCTATATTTTTGAAATTCAAGTTACTTAACGTATAAAATTAACTTTTCTATATTTAAAATCAGTTAAATATTTCAAAATCAAATGACTAAAATTCTGGATCGTTACATTCTTTCCTTCTTAAAAGAATTTCGTCCATGAAATTAGCAAGCAAGGAAGAATGCACAAACCCATTTACTTTTCAAAATCAATTAGTCGAAATTGGTTACCAAATTCTTTTAAACCTTTAAATTCCTTCATAATTATTAAAATAATACCATTCTAAGTTATAACATAAACATCAAAGTTTAGCTATAATTTTTTTGCTCCAAATTTTTTCAAAAATTGTCTGAAGCCTTAAATTCTCGAAAAATTCTGCCCGCGTCTCCTTTGTGTAGGTCGATCGAAAAACTACAAACTACATCTACGGCCTAAACCAACAAAAGAAAACAACAGCCAAGCGGCTCAACCATAAAATCATCAAATCAAACAACAATTCAAACGTGTAAATTTTAGTCGGGCAACCAAATTTTACTTATGAAACCAAAGGCATCAAGCTAGCTCTTGCTTTTATATGTCTGCATCTTATTTTACCAATGATATACAATCACATAGTTTATAATCATATTATTTTGCATTTTCAATTGTCAACATTTACTTTCTAAAGCCCATACGATGTATATCATCTGTACGCAATACCAAATCTGTTCGCTCGCTTGAACACACTATTTCACTTTCGAACTAGTATCGTTCATATGACCACTCTAATGCAGAATCAGATTTGGTTCCTTGACTAGAAACCGCCATTCTCCTTGCATATCCATATATATTATGATAGTGAATTTCAGAATAAATCAAAAATCCATATCAGTGTTCGTCGTCGAGAATCGAGTGAAAAATCCTTGTTCAGACCGATGTAAAGTATTTCAAAATTATACTTGAATATTGATCAAACCGTTATGCGAAATAAATAATATACGTACAACTTACTTATTTATGTCAATGGGTTTCTCATTATTCAGATTATTTTATTTACATTCATTTGTCCATAATCATTATTCTCATTGCTTTATTCACATTCATTTATTACTTAGTATATTTCTTTCAATTATCACTTAAGGATCTTTACATAAAATTTTATGTTTAACAACATTTCACTCTATATTAAATTCATGTATGAAGCATTTCATAAAATCTTACTTAAGCTTATAAACACTTTATTCAACTCTTCTCATATTTATTGTCATTTCACATTTAAGGCAATATCCATTTTAAATCAAATTCAATTTCATTTAACTCAATTCATTGTTCAACTTCGATATTCATTTAAATCAAATTCAATTTAACTAAAAACTTATTTTATAGATCTCCAGTATGATTTGCGTATTAGCAACTAAGTGAAGAATATTGGCGTCTTTCCCAAATTCGACATCTTTCAATTTTCCTCTATGCTCTTTCAATCTACCTCCACGCTCTTACTTCTCTCAATCTTTATCAACAGATGATCTACCTCCGTACTTTTTTCCTTCCTCTTACTAATCTCTTTTTCCTGAATCGACGGCTTCGTTGTTTTCTGAGTACCCTTCAAGAAAGCGATCGTACGCCCAAGTGGTAAAGGATTCCGCGTTTTTGTCTTCTAACAATCGAGTGTTACATCAGAGAAACTGGGTTGATTGAAGAAAAGGAAATAAGATTTGCTTTAGATGTGGAGACTTTATGCATCTAGCTAAAGATTATAGAGACCCTGTTAGATGTTTCAAGTGTGGAGCTTCCGGTCACAAAAAATATAAATGTTGGAAATCAAAGAAGGAACCGAAGAAGAACTTGATTTCAGAACATGGCTTTCTGTTTGTGTTGAAATACATGAAGCTAAAGAGAATCCTTCTTGATCACTTATGGATTTAAAGAAAGGAAGGTATTAACTTTTTAGAAGATTAATTTAAACATTTCGATGTGATTAATTCTATTAACATTGGCCAAAATCCCCATAAGAATTTTGGATTCATTAGAAATTTGGATGGTAGAAGATCACAGTCGAAAATTCGAAAGTCTAAGCGAGATGATATTTCAAAAGAAGATATTTTGAAGAGTAAGCCAATGAAGGATGTTGTTTCAGGCTTTTCTATTGAATTGGAAACTCAAAAGATGGAGTACCTGGATCCTATACTTTTTAGATCCTGTTGTAATGCAGTATAATTCAAATCTGCAATCCTTGGAATCTGATGATGCACAGTTTGCTTCTTTTATTCAGCTGCAGAAAATGGATATAAATTTAGGTAGTAAACATTGTAGAAAATTCAAAGAAAATAATTGTTTCAGGAATGGTTTTGAGATTGAGATCTCAAACATTTTTTATTGTTCAAAGAATATCGATGATACAGGAGTATTTTCTGATGATTCACAAATACTGTTGAACAATGGTGAAGTATTGGATGGATGTAACAGAGGTAAAGTAAAGAGATGTTTTGTTGTTGATAATATTGTTGAAAAATCTGTCTTAAATTTAGATTATAGAGTGGTTAAAGATGCTGTGGATAGGAATATTAATTTGAGTAAGGGTGATTTGTAAATAGCTGATAAAAGTGAAGCTGTTATTTTTGATGGGATAATGAAACTTGATGATATTAATATCAGTAGTGGTTCCGTAAACATGGATGTCACAAATGTTAAAGCTGTGGATGGGATAGAAATTAGAATCTAGATGTTTGAATGGGATTTTGGCTGTTGAAGGTGGCAGGGATAATATAGAGGATGCTTTTAACAACCAAATTATCCTATCTTTTGATTTAAAAAATTTGTTGGATAACATCATTTCTTCGGCCAGAGAATCAATTTCACCCTGTTCAAATAAATCTGGTAACAAGGATGAACTGAAACCTGTTGTGGGTATTGCTGCTTCGAGTTCTGGCTGTTCATCTACACAATTAGGGGTTAGATCCAGAAATAACAAAAGGTTGAAAAGATCGTTTTCTAAAAGCAGTTCAGGTTCGATATCTTGTTCAATTGAACCAATAAAAATTTGAAGAAGGGTGCGTATTGGTATAGTGATTTCTAGAGTTTTCGATAGCTCTAGCTCAAGTATGTTTTTCCCTATGGGTAGTACTTATTATGATTATGCTTTAAATAATATGTCTACTAATGATATGCATTTCCTAGCTAAGAATTTTGGCTTAATTTTTTATGGTAGTCAACTAGATATTGAATTTATTAAAAATAAGGAATTAGAACAGATTAGTTCATTATATAAATGAAACTAATTAGTTGGAATATTAGAGGATTGAATGATTTAGAGAAGTGTAGAAAAGTTAAATCTGTATTCAAAGGTAATAACATTGATATTTTTCTACTTCAAGAAACTAAAATAGAGAATCCTAATTATCGTATTTTTAAAAGCCTAGAGGGTCATTTTTTGGACCATTGGGCTTATCTTCCTGCTAGGGGTAGTGTCGGAGGTCTTATGATAGGTTGGAAAGATAATTGTGTTAGAGTTTTATAATCTATTTTTAAAGAACATTCGATGTATTTAATATTTACTGACACTAATGACGACTCTATCCTTAATATTTCTAATGTTTACGGGCCTAACTCAAAAGTAGACCGTAGGGTGCTTTGGTTGGAGTGTCCGGATTTTAGAGCATTGACTCCGGGTCCTTGGATTATAGGAGGAGATTTCGATGTAACTAGATTTTTGCGTGAGAGATCTCCTAGGGAAGGGGATTTAGAAGCTATGGAAGAATTTGATAGTTTTATTATTAATTGTATTCTAATTGAAATTAAATTAAGCAATAGACATTTTACTTGGTCGAATACTAGAGAAATTTCTTCTATGGAATTGCTAGACAGGTTTTTTTACTAGTGATGTGATTGATGAGAAATTTCCTTCTTGTAAGGTTGTTAGGCTCCCATATTTTTTTGGATCATTGTCTAATTGTTTTATTCTGTTTCAATGCAATTTTTGGTAATAAAATTTTTAGATTTGAAAAGATGTAGTTATTGGAAAATAACTTTAAAGATTTAGTGGCTAATAAATGGTTTCTATGAATAATTATAATTCGAAATTCCCAGGTAATATTGCTAAAATTTGGGTTAGAAAACTTAGAGATTTAAGATTTTTCCTCGAAAAATGTAATAAAGATGTTTTTGGTAACATTAGAATCAAAAAGGAAAAACTAATGAATGATATTCCTTAATTAAATAAAATTGAAGAAAATGAGAAATTTAGATATTTCTGGAAAGATGTTCTTTATAATCTAAAGGAAGAATTAGATAAAATTATTGTTCAAGAAGAAATAATATGGAAGCGGAGGTCTAGAATTCAATGGATGAATGAAGGTGATTTGAATACTAAATTTTTTCATAAAACAACTAATAGTAGAAAGCATATTAATTCCAATTTTTATTAATGATGTAGAGATTTCTGATCAAGTAGAACTTAATAAAGAATTTACTAATTATTATAGAAATATCTTTAGCACAACAAATAAGCATAGGATTAAAGCTAATTGGGATTTGCTTTACAATGATGACTTTAGAGTCGATTTAGTAGGCATAGTTGATTCTTTTAATGAAGATGAAATTATAAAGGCTGTTAAAGATATGCCTCATGATAAAGCTCCTGGGTCGGACGGCTTACCTTTTTTTTTACGAGACTTTTTTGAATGTTCTTAAAGATGATATAATTTGAATGGTTAATGAATTCTATATAGGTTCATTGCACTTAGGAAGATTTAATTATGCAAATGTAATTTTATTTTATAAAAAATCAGGTGCTAATCAATTAAAAAATTCCGTCTTATTTCTTTATTAAATTGTTCTTTTAAATTATATCTAAAGTTCTAGCTAACAGATTAAATACTAAAATGAATTCATTAATTGATATCTCTCAAGGGTAGAAATATTACGGATGGTATAGCAATAGTCCAAGAATATATTGATTATTGTTGTAAAAAAAATATCGCTTGTTCTCTTTTAAAATTAGATTTTGCTAAAGCCTTTGATTCTATTGATTGGTTTTTTCTTAAAGAAGTATTAACAGCTAGGGGTTTTAGTACTAGGTAGTTTAATTGGATCATGTCTTTGCTTTATTTGGGTAACTCTAATATTATGGTTAATGGAATACTAGGAGATAAAATTCAGTCTAGACGTGGTCTCAGGCGAGGGCTTCCTCCTTCGCCATTATTATTTAATTTAGCCGCTGATGTTTTTTCTAGAATCATTAAATTAGCTACCAATAATAGATTATTAGGTTGTACTGGAAATGAGATTACTAGCAATGGGCTCTTGGCTTTACAATTTGCAGACGATACCATGATTTTCATGTCTCATTTACCTAATCATATTATTGCTCAAACTTTTTTCGGGTTAAAGATTAATTTTGATAAAAGTTTTGTTTTGATTTTAAATGATATAGACGGTTTAGAAGAGTAAATTGCACTTACTTTAAACTGTAATACAATGAAATTTCCTATAAAATATTTTGGTTTTTTAATTAGACCGCAGAAACATAAACTGATGATTGGAATATTATTATTGATAAAGTTAATAAAAGACTTTCTAATTGGAACAGTAAGTTCTTATCAAGAGCCGGTAGAATTATTCTTATTAATTCGGTTTTATCTGCATTACCCATTTATTCGACGTCATTTTATCGCTTTCCTAAATGTTTAATAGATAAAATTGATAAATTGAGAAGAGAGTTTTTATAGAGTGGTGACAATTCTAATAGTAACACAGAATGTCTTATAAGCTGGGAATTGGTTTGTAAATCTAATGGAGGTTCAGGGATTATTAATTTGCATAACTTAAATATTTCTCTTTACGGTTTTAGAAATTTAGAGATAATAATGAAACTTCTCTGTGGAAAGAATTAATATCGAACCAATGGTATAGCGGTACTTTTAATTTGTCTCACTTGTAAATAAGTAACACAGATAATATATCACATTTTTGGAAAACGGTAATTTTAAATTTTAATACATATAAAATAGGAATTAATAATATTGTACATTCTGGTAATAATACTTCATTTTGGCATGATTGTTGGTTATCTATTATTCATCTTAAAGTGGAATTTGAAGATTTATATGAAATCTATAATCTAATTTCTGATATTTATAGACCAGATGTGACGACCCGCCCATCTACTCCCAGAAAGACGTATCATCATTAAGAAAGAAAGAGATAGAAATAGAAAAGAATAGAAAGAAAGAACAATATCAGAATCTCACAGCGGAAACGGAACAAAATATAATACATCACAAAACTATTACATAGTTTTACATATATCAGAGTTATACAATATCATACACATGATAGTCATACATGCATCTGTCACTATATACATCAGAGATACAACATACATCAACTACCACATCGGAACTAGATAGATACACACACACACACACACACGTCTGGACTCCTACTCCAAGCTCCTCCAGAAATCAGAATCCAAACCTATCACTTGGCTACTCATAAAAATTTGAGTACCCAAGAGTTTATGTAAAACAAAATATAAACTTCAGGTCAGACATGGGTCTGGTATGAGTAAACGGTTTAAAGTTGTTTAACTTTGAAAAACATTTGAAAATAAAGGTATCACGTAAGAATCCTCACAAATAAATACGGGAAAGTTTTTATCTTACGCTAACCAAAACATCTTTTAGGAAATCCAGTGATATTATAATAGTGTCTAGGGTTTTCAAGTAAATAGAAAATAGCCGAAATTGTTACATTCATTAAATTCCAGCTACTAGCCATGAAAGTGGGTAATACAAATCAAAACCGTAGGGTGTTGTAGTGAAAATGGATTTCCATCAATGGCAGGGTTACTGGGTACCGCCCGTCACAGTACAGGGCCTAGATCACCGTACAAAGGAGCCACCCTAACTCCCGTGCAACACAAGGCCGGAACTATTCCTCACTGAACAGTCCCGAACAAGATAACCCCGCGGTTGTAGCTAGCAACCGCCCACACAGCCGAAATAAAAAGGGACATCTAGACAGGGGTATATCTCGTCCTGCTTGGGCATGACCCACCTGTAACGACCCGTTAAATTAATAATATTAAATGAGTTAAATTAATATAATTTCTAACCAGATTTAGAAAAAAAAAAGGCTTTAAGATTTATTTGAGAAAATGTAGCAATTTGTTATAGTAATTGGAATTTAATGTAACAATTTAATTTTTATGACAATAGTTTTGGATAATGTAATTGTCACACTTTGTTAAAAGTTAATGTTAAGAAACCAATAAATGTTGAATTAGTGAATATTAATAAAATATTTACTAGAATGAGATTCATTTAATATTAAAATAAATAGTAGGATTGTTTCATTTGGTGACCGTTGAATAAACCAATGTAATAAGTGTAGATAAATTTTTTTATGAATATTGTTCGATAATGAATATACTTAAAAACGGTAATAAACTTAATATAAGAAAACAAAGGCAAATTGTGTATTAATTAATGAATTCATGAATCAGTGTATGGACTTAGTGTAACTATACGTAAATGTACGCAATAAGGTTGTGAAATACCAATGATTTGGATTTCCAATTTATATTAAACATAATGTTGGTAGAAATTGGAATTCACTGTTGTGTGAAATATATGAGAAATCAGGTCAAATGTAAATTATACCGTAGATGATATACTCTTTTAAACAGTAGGATTTTTAAATAAATAAACGTTTCACTTAGGTTTTAGTTGGATAACTTATGTAGTTTAATGGAGAATCAATTGCAATTAATTGCCATAAATTAGTGATGATAGGGTAGTTTGATTTGGCCTTTAAGAAGCAAAGAAAAAGAAAGCCAAGATTTATGAATTCATTTGCAATGTGAAATGCAAATCTTGTGGATTGTTTTTTTTTACAAATGGAATTAATATTTAACCATTACGTTAGTGGAGTCTGATAAGTTAAGGTAGATAATCAATGGTAATTTACCTAATTCAAAGGATATATTAATATAAATATGGGTAAAATGAGGTTAGACCAAGGATATAATATTAATTGATTTTTAAGGCTTAATTAATACGTGAAATAGACAAGATTCTACATTCAAACATTTATACAAAGCTAAGTTGTAAATAGAAGTACCAATGTAATATAATGTAAATAGATGAGAATCAACATTTATTTATTTATTTAATGGAATTTAATTTCTATAGTATGATAATCGCAATTAAATGAAATTGAAATAGCTAATTTATACGTTAGTTGAAATTTAGCTGGAATATGAGGATTTTTAATGAAATAGTGAAATCAAATGGAAATAAGGTTTCAATTATACATTGGAATTTATATTCACCATAAAAGGTTAATTGAAAACCAAAGGAGTTAATAAAGGAATCAAGCTTTATCTATTAATTTGGATTTAAGATATGGTAAATTGGATTTATTGCAATAATTAATTCTATAAGATGAGGTTAATACTTATTCTATTTATAATTAGACCAAATTGTTGATATAGATTTTTTGAAAGCAGAATCTATAAATCAATTTGAGTATCAAATTCAATAATTGCGCTTATTGCATAAATAAAGGGAATTTAACGTTAAATATTACGTTACTGAAATTTAAAACGAACTTTAAGAATAATATTGTGAATCATGAACCAAAGTATGTGGCATCCCTATTTGGATAAAGAATGAGTATATAAAAGTTAAAATCTAATATACGGGGTTTTGAGCATTTAATTTTATAATTCTTAAATATAGGAAAGTGCAGAAATTAACACTGCAAATTGATATACTTATAATTTTAATTCACATCCAAGCTTGTTAAATCATTTGAAATTGATTAAATTATATAAGTAATAAAATTTGGACAATTTTAGAATATAATATAAAATTTGGATTTTTGTAATTTATTTTGATTTATTTTAATGAATATAAAAAAAGCCTTTTTTTGTCACGGACTCGGATTTCGATGAAACCAGTTTCATCGGATCCGTATCGGTGAATTATTATAGGGTTTCAAGTTTCGTATCGATCGGACTTGTCGTTTGATCGTACGGGCGTGAAACGCCTTGAAATCAAATTTAATTAAAATCAATTTGAATCAATTTGGAAATTTTGTTTTCAGCATAACTTCTCATACGATCAAATTTGGACGTGAAACTTTTTCCATCGCGTTCAGAATATTTTAAATTACCTATTTGGATATATAGATTTAATAAATTCGGTTCCGGAGGCATAGCGGGCTTTTTGGGCCATAGTTTGTTCCGCACGTTCATTCTACGGTCTATCTACTCTATCTCTAACCCCTCTATATAAACCTAGCTACAAGCCCTAGCCTCCACCTAATTTCTTTTCATCTGAGCGTATATTTTCTTCATGCTCCTCTTCTTCTTCAATGGGTGCTAACCCTAGATCCTGTCAGTTCAAAAAAAAAAAAAAAATTCAAAAAAAAAAAAAAAAAATTCGGATTTGCAGCAGCTTCTGGTCGCGCTTCGGGTTTCAGGGGAGAAAACCCTAGAGCAACTTCGGGTCAGGAAGAAAATGACTCGGGTCGCTCCGGGTCGTTTTGGCGAAAACTCTACGCAAGCACCGGGGAATTGAGGCGGCGCACCGAAGTCGACCCAGGACCAGAATTTTTCCATTTTCAAATTTCCATAACTTTTGCATACGAGATCGGATTCACGCGCGGTTTGTTTTGCTGGGATCGTATCAGAATTTCTGACGTTTTGACGCTGGTTTGGATGGATTTGGAGACCGTCAAAATTTTGAGTTTAAATTGAATTTAAATTCCAAAGGTGAGTGTTTTAACCCACTCACAACTACTAGAAGCTTTTATGTTTGTTAAATTAATTTTAGAAATGAATAGAAATTTATTTATGAGTATTTGGCATGTTTATTTCACTCATATTTGTTGAAATGCATTTACCAAATTTAACTGTTAATTTAATTCATTTATTGCGTATAAATTTACAGTTAAAATTTATTTGTTTGTATATGAACTGCTAGTTAACAGTTCTATAATTTATTTCTGAATATAGACCGTAGATTAATAGCTGTTAAATTTAATTTGAATAAAATTGCCAGTATTACCTGTTATGTAGTACCAAAAATAATATTGTTATTGACTGATATTGATTGATGATTGCGATTTGGATGATGGATGATGTTGATGAATGGATGTTTATTGGATATCATTAAATTGCAAATTATCATGCATATTTCATTTCATTCGGGATTGTGGTTTGAAATGATATATAACCGGAAATTTTAATATCTTTTAAATTGCGGATTGAAATGATAAATATCCGTATCACTTGACCATAGGATAGAAAATTATATACAGGCACCGTAGTATATATATAACTATTTAAATGTGATTTCTATGGTTTGGATGGAATGCGGTTTATAATAATCTTAAATTTTATATTGTATAAATATTTTTCTTCCATATATATATACATATGAAGTGGAAAATTTTGAAATTAAAAGGTGTATAAAAAATCTTTATTAAAAATGGAAGAAAATTAAGAAAATGGAGTTTAATAATTTATATCATATGTTTAAATGTTAAATTTGGAAATTTTAAGATATGATATTTATAATTGGATTTTTCCCAAGATAAATTGAAATGAATATTCTAGTACAATTTGAATTGAAAAATATATATTTTATTACTAGAAATTGGAGTTTTTATTTATTTATGGATTTTATGTGAATATTCAAGACTAATTAATAGAACATTTGATTTGTTGAAGAATAAAATCCAACTTTAGTTTGAAATATTAATACTCCAAATGGATATACGTATATATATAAATTGAAGTGGTTTTGGAACTTGAGAGAGATAATACAAATTTTGGTTTAGACTTTAATAAAGAAATGTATTTGTAAAGCCATGAGAACTATTTTCTTTACAAAGTAACATTTAAGTTAAACCATTTAATTCATATACCGTTGAATGTCCAAACCATTCAAGTTTTTTATAGAAGTTATGGTTTTAAATTATGATTTTCAAAATACTATGCTTTGAAATTATTTGATTTTCAGACGATATGAAGTTAAAGCATTTTGATTTTGGAAAAGAATTATATTTGGGATAAGTGATAAAATATGGTTTTGGGTTTTGAAATGATATCGTATTCATGGTTATGAAATGGAATGTTTATTCTGATTTTTAAAGTATAACCTATTTTTAAATGACCGCGGTGTTATAATAACGATGGGTTAGCAAAGAGACCGGGATCGGATATCTGACATACTCTCTGTCGATACCGAAAACCACTTTGACTAACCGTGTACGCGGTGGAGATTCCAGAATGAAGTAGGTGGTGGCGACGTTTCCTGTAAGGTAAATACGTGGACCCGACTCCCGTGAGTTGGCATAAGGTGGCTAAAACAGGAGCGATTCTCAGGCCAATGAGGTCATTCCTCTGATCGGACCCTCCTCTTCGATATTATACTTTGATTTTGGATTGATTTAGTGGCCACTTCTATATTTTGATTTTGGGGAGTTAGTCCGAGGTGGGCGGTAACTGCGGCTACGCGTTTCCACCAGCCTGTATAGCAATTGGTATATCTACCCTGGCATTGCCTAGTTGTGCCGTGTCACCTACCATACCGAGCCTTTCCTACGAGTTTCTATTAGTGTCGTACCTATGGAGTATTCTCTGGTAGCTTCCCGATCAGGAGGTATTACGGTACTGTATAGACTATTGGCATTATTTGTGTTAACGGCTATATGGGTAACCCCTTAACGCTATTTAAAAGTAAGTTTATTTTATAAATAGACACTATTATAATAGCGCAATATACTACATAGTAAATAGTTTAACGGATCCTTAGGAGATGTAAATCCCGAACATCTCTTGAGTTACTGTACTCATATTTATTTCTGTTAATTTAACTCACATAAGATCTTTTAGTCTGACTCGAGTGTTTTTGTCTTTTCAAATTCGCTCGGGTCAGTCCGAGCATTTCAGGATCGAAGACTTTAGCTTTGAAGGACGAAGACGAAGGATTCGTATTATTATTATCTATAGTATTGCACCACACTCTAAATTTCCGCTGCATTGATTGTATTGGTATGTGTAACTCTGATATTCATTGTATAAGTAAAATAAATATTTTGTAAACAGTTATCATGAACTGTATATTGATTATTATATTTTATCCTTCCGCTGTGAGATTCTATTTTGTTTTATTTCTTCTCTGTTTTTCTTATTTACCCCATAACAATCCGCCCTTGCGTATGCTTTGAATTGGCACGTGTGTCGGTTTAAAGTGTGCGAAAAGGCGGGATGTTACAGTTGGTATCAGAGCTTTGGTTTAGCGATAAACCTTGGTTTTGTGGGGTTTGACTCTTTATTAATAGGGTAGTAATACCCTATGGGAGTCGCTGAGTGTATATATATGAGAGAGCGTATTTGTTAGTGTTAATAAAGATTTTGATATTGTGTTAATCTGTTCCGCTTTGTATTTATAAATTCTGGTTGATGCATGGGACGCTATGACATCAATAGGGATTTCTAAACACTTAATAGGACAGACCGACATAATATTTGTTTTTAATATAGGTGAATGAAATAATTTTGCCTATTATATTTTCTATATATGAAAATATTTTTATAAAAATATATATATATATTTGGTTGCTATAGATTGGGTGTTAGGAAATAAAAATATTTATAACAATTGAAGCTAAGTTGAAATTATAATAAATCAAATTGGAGATTTTAGAACTTAAGTCCGGGATTTTTGAAAATCTTCTTTCAAAGGATTTGTGAAATATAATGATTTGGTTTATAGGTAATTTCTTATATAAATGTTTAGTATAATTCGAAAGAATTGTTTTAAAAGAGGATTTTGGAGAAAATAAATTTTGTACTTTCCTCTCTGTCGCTAGAAAATAATTTCGGTGATGGCGGCCGCATCATCGACTTTCATTTTCGAGTTTCGTAGGGGAAAGGCCACTGTAGTAAATTCTACTGCAGATTTATTTTGAAATTATCTAAAATTTTAAATTGTTTTAAATATAAATTGAGATATAAGTTGTAAGAACTCATTTATCTATTATTTTTAAAATAAAATTGAAATTTGACCCGGTATTTAATTCTAAAATTTTCCACTAATTAATGGTTTAAATTATTTTTAGGGAAATATAAAGTAAGTAATAAATGGATTGAAACCTCTAATTTAAGTAAGAAAATTAATGCTAGGTATAAAGGAAGTTAAAATTTTAACTGATAAATAATGGTAAAGATTTATTGAAAATCAACGAATTAAAAGGGTTGAGATTAAACTTGTATAAGTTCTTTTGCTTTTTCTTTAACATAAATAACTTACCAAGTATAAAAAGTTGAAATGTGAATTAAGAGTGGAATAGAATATTATGCAAGTAGAATTTTTGGAAATAATGAAGTATTCAATAAATTACTGTTATAAATAAGAATTTAATGGTATTAACTTAAGTGATGATTGGAATTTTACTAAAATTAAAGGTTGTATTATTAATAGGTGATTTTAACCTTAAGAAAGTAAAAATGAAATTCCTTAATTTATAAAGTTTGATTGTAGGGTTATTAACTTAAGTACGCCTTAATTTCCCCCTATTCTAATATAATAGAAAGTAAGTAATATATAAATGACTGTAAACCCTAAGTAATTAATTAATAAAATTCCTTATTTTTAAGAATGAAGGTTAAAGGGTTAATAATTTAAGTGTAATTAAAAAGGGTTACTGTAATTAAATATAATAGAAAGTGGGTAATTAAATTGTTACTACTATTAAATATAATAGAAACTTCAACATTAAATAAATGAATGAAATTAAAGGTAAGTTGAAATTGTAATTTATAAAACAAATATATATTAATTTAAGGAATTGAGAAGAAACTTGTAAATTTTCACTTACATTTTTAAAACATACATAACTTACCATATAATAAAAGTTGCAATGTTAGTAAGAAAATGTAAGGGGAAATCTTACAAGTGAAGCTTGAGGTAATAAAGGTATTCAATAAATTTGCTGTTATTAATGAGAATTAATTGTATAAACTTAAGTTAAATTGGAAATTTTACTATATAAGTAAAGGTAAGTAGTATAAATAGATGATATAAACTTTAGTCAATAAATTGGAATGCAAATATAATGAATTTTGTAATAAATGGAAAATGAAAATTGTAAGAAATAAAGAAATCCCTCCATAAATGAAAGAAAGAAAATCAAACCACTGAAGCATGAAATAAATGTATAATAAGTTAATTTGGTTGTTGGTTTGAATTGTATTGTTTGATTTATGATTGTGGGGTAAGGAACTTGAAGTTGTTGGATGAATAAATAATCTATCTTTGTTCCATCTAAGACTGTTGAGTAAAGGATGCACTTGATAGTTAATTTCATTTCATACAAATTTCAAGTTTGAACCCAAACAACTATTTGTTTGATGGATTAAATGATTGCTTTGTGTGTGTATGTATGTTGTTTGTAAGGTTGATGGTTGTTGAATTGTTTGGTTGATTAATGATTGAATCCACTTGAATAGTTCACTTTAAAATAAATATTTAACCTTTTAGATTTTATAAGTGAAATGCAGGCTATGGAAGCCACTGCTACTGCTCTGGTTCCCTAATAATAAGCGTATTGCCCGACAAATAGGTATGTTTTCGGATTACGTTTAAAGCGCTATTTTATAATTTTGCCCGTGTTGGGATAATATTTTGATAATATATGTAATATATTTGTATATTTTGATATTATATTTTCTCCAGAGTCTCTCCGTACAAAGGAGACTCTGCCAAAATTTTTCGTAAATTTTGGACTTAGAATTTTGTTGAATATTTTCCAAACTTTAATGATTTAAGTATAAAAGGTTATAATGACTATAAAACGGGCATATCTCATTTAAGGAAATTAATTTAGTAAATTATTGTTTATAAGTTAATATTTGAAATAAGATGTAATGTTTTATTCTTCCTTCTCCCTTCTTTTTCCTTTTCGGAGACGAAAAGTTTTGAGTGGGGGAGATTGTAACGACCCGTTAAATTAATAATATTAAATGAGTTAAATTAATATAATTTCTAACCAGATTTAGAAAAAAAAGGCTTTAAGATTTATTTGAGAAAATGTAGCAATTTGTTATAGTAATTGGAATTTAATGTAACAATTTAATTTTTATGACAATAGTTTTGGATAATGTAATTGTCACACTTTGTTAAAAGTTAATGTTAAGAAACCAATAAATGTTGAATTAGTGAATATTAATAAAATATTTACTAGAATGGGATTCATTTAATATTAAAATAAATAGTAGGATTGTTTCATTTGGTGACCGTTGAATAAACCAATGCAATAAGTGTAGATAAATTTTTTTATGAATATTGTTCGATAATGAATGTACTTAAAAACGGTAATAAACTTAATATAAGAAAACAAAGGCAAATTGTGTATTAATTAATGAATTCATGAATCAGTGTATGGACTTAGTGTAACTATACGTAAATGTACGCAATAAGGTTGTGAAATACCAATGATTTGGATTTCCAATTTATATTAAACATAATGTTGGTAGAAATTGGAATTCACTGTTGTGTGAAATATATGAGAAATCAGGTCAAATGTAAATTATACCGTAGATGATATACTCTTTTAAACAGTAGGATTTTTAAATAAATAAACGTTTCACTTAGGTTTCAATTGGATAACTTATGTAGTTTAATGGAGAATCAATTGCAATTAATTGCCATAAATTAGTGATGATAGGGTAGTTTGATTTGGCCTTTAAGAAGCAAAGAAAAAGAAAGCCAAGATTTATGAATTCATTTGCAATGTGAAATGCAAATCTTGTGGATTGTTTTTTTTTTACAAATGGAATTAATATTTAACCATTACGTTAGTGGAGTCTGATAAGTTAAGGTAGATAATCAATGGTAATTTACCTAATTCAAAGGATATATTAATATAAATATGGGTAAAATGAGGTTAGACCAAGGATATAATATTAATTGATTTTTAAGGCTTAATTAATACGTGAAATAGACAAGATTCTACATTCAAACATTTATACAAAGCTAAGTTGTAAATAGAAGTACCAATGTAATATAATGTAAATAGATGGGAATCAACATTTATTTATTTATTTAATGGAATTTAATTTCTATAGTATGATAATCGCAATTAAATGAAATTGAAATAGCTAATTTATACGTTAGTTGAAATTTAGCTGGAATATGAGGATTTTTAATGAAATAGTGAAATCAAATGGAAATAAGGTTTCAATTATACATTGGAATTTATATTCACCATAAAAGGTTAATTGAAAATCAAAGGAGTTAATAAAGGAATCAAGCTTTATCTATTAATTTGGATTTAAGATATGGTAAATTGGATTTATTGCAATAATTAATTCTATAAGATGAGGTTAATACTTATTCTATTTATAATTAGACCAAATTGTTGATATAGATTTTTTGGAAGCAGAATCTATAAATCAATTTGAGTATCAAATTCAATAATTGCGCTTATTGCATAAATAAAGGGAATTTAACGTTAAATATTACGTTACTGAAATTTAAAATGAACATTAAGAATAATATTGTGAATCATGAACCAAAGTATGTGGCATCCCTATTTGGATAAAGAATGAGTATATAAAAGTTAAAATCTAATATACGGGGTTTTGAGCATTTAATTTTATAATTCTTAAATATAGGAAAGTGCAGAAATTAACACTGCAAATTGATATACTTATAATTTTAATTCACATCCAAGCTTGTTAAATCATTTGAAATTGATTAAATTATATAAGTAATAAAATTTGGACAATTTTAGAATATAATATAAAATTTGGATTTTTGTAATTTATTTTGATTTATTTAATGAATATAAAAATAGCCTTTTTTTGTCACGGACTCGGATTTCGATGAAACCAGTTTCATCGGATCCGTATCGGTGAATTATTATAGAGTTTCAAGTTTCGTATCGATCGGACTTGTCGTTTGATCGTACGGGCGTGAAACGCCTTGAAATCAAATTTAATTAAAATCAATTTGAATCAATTTGGAAATTTTGTTTTCAGCATAACTTCTTTATACGATCAAATTTGGACGTGAAACTTTTTCCATCGCGTTCAGAATATTTTAAATTACCTATTTGGATATATAGATTTAATAAATTCGGTTCCGGAGGCATAGCGGGCTTTTTGGGCCATAGTTTGTTCCGCACGTTCATTCTACGGTCTATCTACTCTATCTTTAACCCCTCTATATAAACCTAGCTACAAGCCCTAGCCTCCACCGAATTTCTTTTCATCTGAGCGTATACTTTCTTCAAGCTCCTCTTCTTCTTCAATGGGTGCTAACCCTAGATCCAGTCAGTTCAAAAAAAAAAAAATTCAAAAAAAAAAAAAAAAAAAAAAAAAAATTCGGATCTGCAGCAGCTTCTGGTCGCGCTTCGGGTTTCAGGGGAGAAAACCCTAGAGCAACTTCGGGTCAGGAAGAAAATGACTCGGGTCGCTCCGGGTCGTTTTGGCGAAAACTCTAAGCAAGCACTGGGGAATTGAGGCGGCGCACCGAAGTCGAACCCGAAGTCGACCCAGGACCAGAATTTTTCCATTTTTCAAATTTCCATAACTTTTGCATACGAGCTCGGATTCACGCGCGGTTTGTTTTGCTGGGATCGTATCGGAATTTCTGACGTTTTGACGCTGGTATGGATGGATTTGGAGACCGTCAAAATTTTGAGTTTAAATTGAATTTAAATTCGATTTAAATTCCAAAGGTGAGTGTTTTAACCCACTCACAACTACTAGAAGCTTTTATGTTTGTTAAATTAATTTTAGAAATGAATAGAAATTTATTTATGAGTATTTGGCATGTTTATTTCACTCATATTTGTTGAAATGCATTTACCAAATTTAACTGTTAATTTAATTCATTTATTGCGTATAAATTTACAGTTAAAATTTATTTGTTTGTATATGAACTGCTAGTTAACAGTTATATAATTTATTTCTGAATATAGACTGTAGATTAATAGCTGTTAAATTTAATTTGAATAAAATTTCCAGTATTACCTGTTATGTAGCACCAAAAATAATATTGTTATTGACTGATATTGATTGATGATTGCGATTTGGATGATGGATGATGTTGATGAATGGATGTTTATTGGATATCATTAAATTGCAAATTATCATGCATATTTCATTTCATTCGGGATTGTGGTTTGAAATGATATATAACCGCAAATTTTTATATCTTTTAAATTGCGGATTGAAATGATAAATATCCGTATCACTTGACCATAGGATAGAAAATTATATACAGGCACCGCGGTATATATATAACTATTTAAATGTGATTTCTATGGTTTGGATGGAATGCGGTTTATAATAATCTTAAATTTTATATTGTATAAATATTTTTCTTCCATATATATATATACATATGAAGTTGAAAATTTTGAAATTAAAAGGTGTATAAAAAATCTTTATTAAAAATGGAAGAAAATTAAGAAAATGGAGTTTAATAATTTATATCATATGTTTAAATGTTAAGTTTGGAAATTTTAAGATATGATATTTATAATTGGATTTTTCCCAAGATAAATTGAAATGAATACTCTAGTACAATTTGAATTGAAAAATATATATTTTATTACTAGAAATTGGAGTTTTTATTTATTTATGGATTTTATGTGAATATTCAAGACTAATTAATAGAACATTCGATTTGTTGAAGAATAAAATCCAACTTTAGTTTGAAATATTAATACTCCAAATGGATATACGTATATATATATAAATTGAAGTGGTTTTGGAACTTGAGAGAGATAATACAAATTTTGGTTTAGACTTTAATAAAGAAATGTATTTGTAAAGCCATGAGAACTATTTTCTTTACAAAGTAACATTTAAGTTAAACCATTTAATTCATATACCGTTGAATGTCCAAACCATTCAAGTTTTTTATAGAAGTTATGGTTTTAAATTATGATTTTCAAAATACTATGCTTTGAAATTATTTGATTTTCAGACGATATGAAGTTAAAGCATTTTGATTTTGGAAAAGAATTATATTTGGGATAAGTGATAAAATATGGTTTTGGGTTTTGAAATGATATCGTATTCATGGTTATGAAATGGAATGTTTATTCTGATTTTTAAAGTATAACCTATTTTTAAATGACCGCGGTGTTATAATAACGATGGGTTGGCAAAGAGACCGGGATCGGATATCTGACATACTCTCTGTCGATACCGAAAACCACTTTGACTAACCGTGTACGCGGTGGAGATTCCAGAATGAAGTAGGTGGTGGCGACGTTTCCTGTAAGGTAAATACGTGGACCCGACTCCCGTGAGTTGGCATAAGGTGGCTAAAACAGGAGCGATTCTCAGGCCAATGAGGTCATTTGTGACGCCCCACCTCTATACCCACGCTAGCCAAGAACACTCCGGAGAAGTGCTGTCAACTAGCACGGAGAATAAGGCTGTTGAGGAGCGACCATCCATGTAATTGCTTATCACACGGTGGCTATAAATAATCTTCGGAAACAAACATAGAAATAATCATATCACAAATCAGTCACAGATATCCATATCACAAAGGCGGAAGAAGATATGAATATATAACTAACACATGAAAGTGTACATCAGAGTAGTGGTCAATAAGATCCACGATAATACAAAAGAATAGCAACACGTGCTATACAAAAGAATACAACTATGAGTCTATATCTCAAGTGTATACAACAAAAACTGCTAATCTAAACAGTTAGCCAAAAGTCAGAGTGATGAATCCCTGGGAAGAAGTCAAGCAGAAGCACCTGTAACATCTCGGTCTGATCCGAGTATTATTTAAGAAAATAATAAACGGATCAGTCTAGCTATAAATATCAGATGACAGGATATAACATAAAAGATATGGCATAAACATAAACATTCATAACGACATACCACTATAAGTATGTAAATAATGATCAACAGAAGATCAATCAATAAGAGATAATCAATATCACAAGAATCTTCTCAAAGATTCGAAGGGGGCATCATACCCTAAACTTGTACTCATAACAAGTCAATGACATAAATTCCAGAAATCAACACGAGAAATCCAGAAATCATAAAAAAAAAGGGGAAGAGGCCTATCACATGACGGTCCGAAGACCATGGGGAGCTACCCCACATGTGTGAGTGGAATCACACAGAATGAGGTCAAGACTAACCAAAAAGCAGAAAGGTATGTGTGAATGGAATCACACAAGTGGTGTCTAGTCTAACCTTGCAATGAAAGAGACATCGCGCAATTGCTAGTCTAATTCATAGAGCGATCATCAAGATCAACGAGAAGTGTCAATTACACTAAGCTAGTAAATATAGAAGTTTAGCTTCATGTCCCATAACCACTTGCTTAACTTCAATATTTACGAACAAACTGTAAATCTTCACTAATAAAATTGTCATAAGAGGTTCAATCGAACAAGTCCAAGAATTAACCGACGAAGTGAACGCAAGCGTTTCATACCACTTGTTTTACTAAGTCGTTTAGTTAGATTTCTCATCCGAGTGAGGTAAAGGCTTGTATATACTAATAGATTGGAAAACGGTTTAAGAAAAGAGCTTTGTTATTAAAAATAGAGTTGAAATTGTTTGTTAAAAGAGTTTTGATATTTACTACTAGTATTGAAACCTTTATATTATAAAGTGACAAAACACATAAGTAAGTGTAGAAACAATCAGTCACAAAGATCGCATACGGAGATGCGAATAAAATCCAAGGAAATCAGCTCAGGAAGTTCGGTTGAATGTTCTTCAGATAAGATCGCCTACGCAGAGTTATACGGGGTTCGACCTGCCCGGTCAGGTCGCGGGGGTCCAGGGGGCAGCGCCCCCGGCGGGGTGCGGGGCAGCGCCCCGTCACGGTACGACCTAAGTGAAGACAAGCGGCTTACGACCTAAAGCAAAATGAGGTCTAACGACCTAAAGAGTTCGCGGCCTAAGGGATACGACCTAAGTGGCGCGACCTAGTGGATGACAGGTCATACGACCTAAGGGTAAGGTCGGAGGCGACCTACGACTTAGTGGGGTCGAACGACTTAAGGACAGCCGACTTAACAAACAGGTCATACAACCTAACGACTCAAGGGTCTAGCGACTCAGCGACTCAAGGGTCCAACGACTCAGCGACTCAAGGGTGAACGACTCAGCGACTCAAGGGTTAACGACTCAGCGACTCAAGGGTGGACGACTCAGCGACTCAAGGTTGAACGACTCAGCGACTCAAGGGTGAACGACTCAGCGACTCAAGGGTGAACGACTCAGCGACTCAAGGGTGAACGACTCAGCGACTCAAGGGTGAACGACTCAACACAGGCGAACAGAAATACAAAGGCGGTGACTTTTCAACGCGCGCGACTTTCGACTTAGGCTTAACTCGTGGACGACTTAACACAGGCGAACAGAAATACAAAGGCGGTGACTTTTCAACGCGCGCGACTTACGACTTAGGCTTAACTCGTGGACGACTTAGCGATGGCCAGAAACGACTTAAGGCCAGAACGACCTAACTCCGAGGCAGTGCGACCTAACTGCAGTTTTTTGTCAAAAACGCTAAAAATTGGAGTTTTTCGCCAATCCAATCCAAACCAAATGCAAATGCACATGCTAAAGTGATGGGGAATCATTCCCAACAGTCCAATATAGTTATAGGCTAGAATTGTGAGATAAAAATCTCACCTTTGCACTAAAATTTATGAAGATGAAGCTTGAAAGCAAGGAGAAGCAATCCAAAGCTTGAATCCAATATCTTCTACTTGAATTTGGAGTTGAATGATGGAGTTGCAATTGAATTTGAGCTTGGAGTTTTAATTTCCCATTCTCTTCACCATTAATGCTAAAGCTTGAGTTAGTTAGGAAATTTATGAAGAGTGAGGAGAAGAGGGTTGGAACTTGGGCTTAATAGGCTAAACTAACCCAAAGTCCAAAGCGGGAAAAGTTAGTGAAATTTCACTAACTCCAAACCTATCGATGTTTATACTTAAAAAGTTGTAAACGACATTTCGAACTCAATGGAAGTGGTCTCGAGTCCTAATTTGACCGTTTGCAAAAAGTAGTTTTTCGGACCAAAATCCGATTAACGATTTAATATTTAAATAAAAATATTTAAATGTAAACTCGATAAATATGCGGGTTGTTACATCATTCCTCTGATCGGACCCTCCTCTTCGATATTATACTTTGATTTTGGATTGATTCAGTGGCCACTTCTATATTTTGATTTTGGGGAGTTAGTCCGAGGTGGGCGGTAACTGCGGCTACGCGTTTCCACCAGCCTGGGTAGCAATTGGTATATCTACCCTGGCATTGCCTAGTTGTGCCGTGTCACCTACCATACCGAGCCTTTACTACGAGTTTCTATTTGTGTCGTACCTATGGAGTATCCTCTGGTAGCTTCCCGATCAGGAGGTATTACGGTACTGTATAGACTATTGGCATTATTTGTGTTAAGGGCTATATGGGTAACCCCTTAACGCTATTTAAAAGTAATTTTATTTTATAAATAGACACTATTATAATAGCGCAATATACTACATAGTAAATAGTTTAACGGATCCTTAGGAGATGTAAATCCCGAACATCTCTTGAGTTACTGTACTCATATTTATTTCTGTTAATTTAACTCACATAAGATCTTTTAGTCTGACTCGAGTGTTTTTGTCTTTTCAAATTCGCTCGGGTCAGTCCGAGCGTTTCAGGATCGAAGACTTTAGCTTTGAAGGACGAAGACGAAGGATTCGTATTATTATTATCTATAGTATTGCACCACACTCTAAATTTCCGCTGCATTGATTGTATTGGTATGTGTAACTCTGATATTCATTGTATAAGTAAAATAAATATTTTGTAAACAGTTATCATGAACTGTATATTGATTATTATATTTTATCCTTCCGCTGTGAGATTCTATTTTGTTTTATTTCTTCTCTATTTTTCTTATTTACCCCATAACAATCCGCCCTTGCGTATGCTTTGAATTGGCACGTGTGTCGGTTTAAAGTGTGCGAAAAGGCGGGATGTTACACCACCTAACCTTGATGCACCTCCCCTGTTTAGCCATTCCCGGTTGATGAAGCTTAAGGCTGCGATTACCTTTACAGAACATATCTTTTAGAATGCTCATCGTCCATTTGACGATGTGCTGAAAGCATTCAATCCATACAAGTTCGTTCCGGGTTCGAACGAAACCGAAGGCATTATCTCATCACACTCATTTTGGAATCACCCTCAGAGTTAACGACGATAACCCTTGCATTTTGAAAACACCATCTCGATCTTAACTTGAGAATTCACGACCTAGCGTTTAATTGGATCGATGTGGTTTTCGAAAAATCATAAATGACGCCCAATCCCGGTCTCATCGTAATCCAAACGCCATTTTAGAGGCCAAGTTGTCTAATTAACTTAATTTAAACAGTTTAATTTCAACAATTTAATTCAAATAGCATATCACAGGTAAATCATACACAATCATCATAGATATATCAAGGCATATCACACAAACATCACAAAATATCATCAAATAAGTATCACAAATCAGATATTCTACATTCACAACAACCCATAAGCAAGCACCCTTAATTATTATTGTAATCAATTAATTAAAATCAATTACTTGAGAATCTCTTAATCCTGTTTAATTAATCATTAGTTATCAATTAATTACTTATTCCATTTCAAATTATTTATTAATTAATCATGTCTTAATCAATTATTTAGTCTTAATTTCTTAATTACTTAATTATTTTATTTCACACTATTTAATTGATTACTTCATAATCAATTTATTTAACCTTATTTTACTATTTCTTAATCATTAATTAACAACCTAAATAAAACTTAATTATCCATTTATTAATTACTAATTACTTAGTTAATCAATTATTAATTCTTAATTAAATCACTTAATTAATTAACTATTAATCATCCATTAATTTACTTAAGTAGTTAATTACAAATTTATTAATTACTTAATTCATTACTAATTACAATTAAAAAGTAATTATTCTTAATTACTTTCAGAAAATAATCAATTATTCACTTAATTAACATTTTATAAGTCTTCCTTTAAAATTTGAAAATCAATTTATAATTAACTATAAAACTTTAATGTTAATAATTTCTATACTTAACTTAATTACTTAATTAAAATAATAATTAGGTGTTAAAACATTGTTATTAACTAAAATACTTAAAACTTGTATTAAGGACTTAACTCAAATTGTTAAACATTTAGTAAGTTTACAATGCTTAAACTTGTTTGAAAAACATCTGCCTAACTTAATTTTGTTTTTACAATACTGCAAATAGAAAAGAACCCGAGACACGCCTGCGTTTACTCGAGTGTGACTCCGAGTTCTTTACCTATTTCCCCGAGTCTCCCTGTACGCAGCGTCTTCTTCTTCTTTTTTATTTTATTTTAAGTCTTAAACCAAGTTATAAATTACAGCATTAGGTACCTATTCACGCATACGATCAAACTTGAAGCAAACACCAAAACAACTCGAGTATAACTCGCGAGCCATGATTTCACGTCTCTGACACACATCACGCTGCCGTGCACGTGCACGACGGCGCGTCCCAACTCCGACGATCACCAATATCATCTGCAAGTCATAATTCACCCCAAAGCACGAAATCCAAACTTAGGACGCCTCTAAAAATTTCGATTCGAAAAAGAGTTGTTCTGCTCGAAACCTGTAGCTCACCACAGTCTCCACTTTCACCTCTCCACCGTCACTCACATCACCGAAGTCGCCCAGATCTCATCCATACTATGACAACGCGTAGAGGTACCAACCACTAAAAAATCGTAGCACTCGATCACGTGTGGTCAATGAACACGACCCATTTACTCACATGAACAAAAACTTGAACTCAAGCCCTAATTTGAATTCGTTTCTTTAATTTAGTTAATGAAAAAATATTTAACAATTTTCCCAGAATCCATGATGTTTGTACGTGCTCCAATCCAAATTTCAACATTTATAGATGAATCAATCATCAGAAATTTGTAAAAATGCAATCTTTGTTCATATACAAACTGCTCTTTAAATACTAATATAAAAATCTAAATTTTTATTTTAAAAATCACGTCTTGCAGTATGAATTCAGTATATAATCTTGAATTAATATTTTACAACATTCGATTTTATCAAATTTCTACTTGCTTACCTGTAAAACAAAGTTACAGTGTATATTTTCAAACAGGATTTTAAAACAACTTTAAAAACCTAAATTTAAAACTTAAACCTCTTGTTTGATTGAAAACTGAAAGCTTAACAATGATTCAGTTGGATACAGTTCAAATTTGAATGATAATCAATCCCTGTAATTCATAGTAGAGAAGAACAACACATAGAGTATCTTGTATACACAGAATTTTGTCCAAAGATACAACATACACATTACCATATATTAAAGGAATCACCTTTACTGATTTTAATTTAAACTTAATTTTTTTTAAATTGATTGTTTACTCACCTGCAACCCTTTGAACAGAGAATACTTCCTGTTTGAGAAAATCTGTAGTTGAACTGTCTTGAATCTGTTTTGAACTACAGTTTTGAATTGAGTTTTTTTGCTTCTTTTTTTTCTTTTGTTTTATGAGATACTGAATGAACTAAAAAGCAAATGCATACATATATATAAGAGAAAACAATATGTATGAGGAAGGTATTATCTAGTACAGTTGTTTTCTTCTTATCTTTTTTCTGTTTTGAACAGATTTCATCAATATCTTGAAATGACAAAATTTTAGGCTGAGACGATAGATATTTAATGCTTGTTTCTTAATTAGTTTACATGTTATAATTGTTATTTACTGTGCATATAGATATTTATATGAAGATATATACTTATGGCAGGTAAACATATGGCTTGCATATGAAGTTTTGTTATGTCTGGTTATTTTCTAGCTTGAATAATGTACATATTTGTCTCAGGTTATATCTTACACTTGCAGGCAACACTTGCTCTTGTATATGAGGATATTTGGTGTATAAACATTTGTCTTGTGAACTTATAGCTTGAATAGTTTATATGTGCATGTTTGTCTTATTTCATTTTATATTTTGTGCTTATTTAATTCCTGTTTTCATTTATTTTTATTTTTATTTTATATTTTAACAATCAATATTTAAATTATATTCATATGCTTACTTATTTATATTTATATTTTATATTTTGATTATCAATATTTAAATTATATACATATGTTTGACTTACATTTCACATCTATATTTTATATTGCTAGAATTAGATTTTAATTTTAAACATCCGAATGTATATTTACCAAATGTAAACAAAGTAAAGTATTTTATTTCAATTATATAAGATTAATTTTATTGTAAATATTATCAAGAGATCTTATTTTAAATTTCCATAATCCAATTTCCTTTTTAAAATACCAATATATACAAATAAATGGCAATTATTTCAAAAGATTTAATCATTTTAAAATAATCAGTTTACATTTTATTTAATTAGATTAGATATTTATTAAAATAATGGGGCCAAAATCCAGGGTCGTTACATTCCTCCCCTCCTTAAAAGAATTTCGTCCCTGAAATTTAAAACAAAGATAATTCAAAAGCTTTTATACCAACCATTCAAACATACATATCATTCATACATTAGCTAACAACCAAACAGTCTATCCTAACAAACATCACTAGCTATCCGAACACAAATCCGGATAAGCTTTCCTAAAACTATCCAGAATTTTCCAGGAGCAATTCCGGGGATCCTCGCTCCACTTCACTTTGACAAGCTTCACTACCTTACTCCTGAGTTGCCTCTCGTCTTGATCAACACTCCGAACTGGATTCCTGACCACAGACAAACTCGACTCGTCTTCCAAATCTTCCTGAACTACTAGTTCTACAACTAATGATGGATCATGAACAAACTTCCTTTGATGGGATACATGGAATACATTATAAATTCCAGACATTCGTTCTGGCAATTCAATCCTGTAAGCTACAGCACCAACTCTTTTCCAATATCCGAAATGGTCCAAAATATCTCGAGCATGTTTTCCCATCTTTCCGAATCTAATAGCTCCTTTAATCAGGAAACTTTGACAAAAACAAATCACCAAAATCAAATTCCAATTGTCTCCTTGTCTTACCTGCGTACTTCTTCTGATGGTCCTAAGCTGCTCTCATTCCACCTTTGATAAGCTTAATTTTTAGCAGAAGCTTCACGCATGAAATTGGTCCAAACACAAGACAATCTTCCGACTCTATCCAACAGGATGAGGATCTTCACGGTCTTCCATACAAAGCTTCATAAGGTGCCATCTTAATGCTCGCTTGGTATCTTTTATCATAAGAGAATTCTACCAAATGAAGATGGTCTTCCCAAGATCCACCAAAATCCAAAACACAAGCTCGCAACATATCTTCAATAATACGGTTCAGTCTCTCCGTTAGTCCATTTGTTTGAGGATGATAGGTTGTACTCAATTTCAAACTCGTTCCCATAGCTGATTGCAGAGCCTCCCAGAATTTTCTGGTGAAAATAAATCATGATCACTTACTATACTGACAGAAACACCATTCAATCTGACTATCTCTCTCAAGAAAAATCTCTGCCAGAGAAACTGTAGTACGAGTTGCCTTAACGGGTATAAAATGACCACTCTTAGTTAAACGATCCACAATAACCCATATTCCATCATTTCCTTTCTTGGTTCTAGACAAACCATCGATGAAATCCAACGAAATCATCTCCCATTTCCATTCTGGGATTTCCAAAGGCTGCAATAATCCGGCTGACTTCTATTGATCTCCTTAACTTGCTGACAGATAGCACAACCATTAACGAAAGCAGCTACATCCCTCTCCATGCTCGGCCACTAGAAAATTCTTCTCATATCTTTATACACCTTAGAAATTCCTGGGTGAATATTCAGTTTGGAGCGATGACACTCAGCTAAGACTTCTTGCCTCAATCCATCTATATTAGGCACACACACAAACGACCATTAATTCTCAAAACACCATGATCAATCACCTTGAAATCAAAATACCGACCATCCTTAGTTCCAAGAATCAGTTCCTCAAAAGATCTATCTTCAATTTGCTTACTTATAATTCTATCCTGGAGAGATGGAACGATTTCCAAAGAGACAAAACTGCATTCCAATCCAACTTATACAAGCATCTGTATAAACTCAAATTTGCTCTTCCCATCCGGAATAGCAAGCACTAGTGCACTGGTTAGCCTCGTCTTCAATTCTTGAAAAACTCCTTCACACTGGGATGTCCATTTGAAATTTAGCTCCTTTCTTTGTCAACTCAGTCATATGTGAAGAAATCTTGGAATAGTCCTTGATAAATTTCCCGTAGTAGCCAACTAAACTAGAAAAATGTGAACTTCCATCGGTGACTCGGTTACTTCCATTCCAGAATAGTCTCCACCTTTGCTGGATCTACAGAGATACTTTCACCAGAAACAATGTGTCTCAAAAATTTGACTTTCGATTTCCAGAAATGTCACTTAGAGAATTTCGCCTTCAAAACATGCCTCCTCAGTGTCTCCAACACTACTCTCAAATGCTAATCGTGCTCTTCTTCAGACTTAGAATAGACCAGAATATCATCGATGAATACCAGAACAAACTTATTTAGTTCTCAAAAATCCACACAGAACCCTAGCAATCCATCTGATTTAGTGACAAACACCGCAGAACCTCAACAAGGAAGAACTGAGCCTAAATAATTCCTTTTTCAAAGATCTCGAGTCTGCTTAACCAACTCTTCTCTCTCATTAGGAGCCATCCTCCTACTAGGCTGAATCACTGGTACTGCTCCTGGAATCAAATCAATACGAAACTCTATCTCTCGATGGGGAGGCAAACACTTAACTTCCTAAAATACATCAGGAAATCTTAGACCACATCAATAACTTCAATCTTCTCTTGAGAAGTCTCAATTCCATGTAAAAAACTACTCAAGTGAATTTCAGAATTATCTCACGACACTCTGGCAATTCTACCCAAATCAGTTTCCAAAGAAACTGTTCTCTCATCACAATAAAGAACAACCTCATACTTATCGAGCCAATCCATCAAAGAAATGAATCCACTCTGCTACTTCTGAAATTACCTCAAGAAAAATTGTTAACCAGAAAATCTACTCGATGGCACACTAAACACTTCGAGCTACACTGCTGACCCAGATACCCAAAGACTTTCTATCCAAAGCTCTTCGAGAAACTCGGACTTCGAACCAAACAAAAACACCCTACTGAACTTAGACACAACACCGAAGCAGACGTACTTCCTTAACTTGTTCCAAAGAAACATCTTCGTAGGCATCCAAAGTCACCGTGTCTCATCACACAGCTACTACATCCTGAGATATCAAGATATCATGACTTGCTTCCGTCTGACCAACAGATCCAAACTCTAGCTCAACCAAACTTACACTTCAAAGATGAACTCCGAACCTTAATAGGTTTCCTTCAGAGATCGATGAAATCCTTACACCATCCAAAGCTCACTCGAGACAGCAATAGATCTACAGTCTCGACAGATACACTTCCAACCTCAAACATTCAAATATCCAACCATTGGTAGTCGTGTTACACACACCACTACCCTATCTACCTTTATAACTTATATTGGAAAACCCGAACAGGTAACCCAACACATAGGTAGAAATAAGTATATATATATATATATCAAAATTACAAATACGCTCTCTCAAGAAAGAAATAACTCAAGAGCCTAGGTATTCGCTCAATCTGGCGCTCTGATACCAACTGTGACGATCCACATTAACTAGTTCTTTAGTAAGTCATTCATCGACTTGGTTCCATTAAATTTATATATCCACATTAACTATTTTAGGCATTACTTTTTAAACTTGAAATATAAGCTTTACACCAAACTAGTTTGATTCATACAGTTAAGTCAACAAATAAACTTCCTTCCCAAGATGCTATTTCATTAAAATATTTCCTTCAGTACAAAATTTTACATAGCTTAATACTTTTAAAAGACGTACACAAAAGATTGTGGATTACAAAAGATAGTATTACAAAATATATTGATTGCTTCAAATATACTGATTGGTTTAAGATTCAGAATTATTAAGGACTATCGACTTCTTGTCTGGTAGTACGCATCTTCGCCAAACTTTCATCTTCAGAGGACACTATTTCAGGTTGTATTAAAGGAGAATTAACACGTTCAAAATCAACATGTCCTCAATCCCCACAGTTACTGCAAAAATATGAGATGTTTCCATCCTTATCTATCACCTTAACACTTTTCGCTCTAGCTGGTCGGGCTATAGCTTGCTTTCCATGCTGTCTTTCGGTGCAGTTCCTGGCTATATGTCCAGTCTGACGACAATGGTAGCAGATTGTCAATCTATCGACGGGTAAATCGAGTATGCACTTTTTCCTTTTCACTTTAGGGCAATGACTAAGAAAATGCCCTTTCTCCCGACATTTAAAACACACAATCTCAAGACGAGCGAACCGGTCATCCACATTCCTTTTCTTTCTCCTCTCTCGGCACTTAATGCAATAATGTCCCTTTTTATGACATCGATAGCAAATAACCTCATAATATGGACCAGGTGCTTTCCTTTCACTGAATCTCCTTTCAATCTCCGCACGTGTCGCTTCTGCTTCTCTACGGGCAATTGCTCTTTGTTCACGGCGTGCTGCTTTCTGTGCTTCGGTTTTCGCCATTATAATTAACAAGGTGTTTTCGAAGTTTCCTATCAATATTTAAAATTCTTATTAGTAGAGGCTGGATTATTCAATCATTTTCCCAAGACATATCTTTTAATTTTTTTTATTCACTGTCCAAAATCATGAATATACTTCGTTTATTCAATTCAATGTTTCTATACATTTATTTAAAGGATTATCCACTGTCCAAAATCGTGGATAAAATTCCCAACCAACATTTACTATCACAATATTTAACTTAAAGGATAATTCGCTGTCCAAAATCACGAATATATCTCCTTTAATAACTTCTATTTTTCATTTATCAAATTCAATTGGTTTCGAATTTATAAACAATCTTTACAAATTCCATTTCTATTTATAAAACTTCGATTTATAAATCTTCTTTATTAATTCAATTCAATTATATAACTCAGTTATATACCAAAAGTCCATTTTATAAGTTAAATACTTATAATCCATTTATTTACTAAATCGTTCTTCACAATGTTTGAAATAAATTTTTCAAAAGAATTCAGAATCAAATTCCCAAGTTATAGTTTAATTATCCCGTTGGCTATAACTAAATTGACATGTTATTTTATTACCCAATTATTATTTTGGAGATATTCAAAATATTGGATTTAAACCAATTCATTAATTCACTTAACTTATATTTTCCATAAATCTCAGTAATTCGATAATGGGTTTTCGAATGAGAAACTATCGCAAACCTAAAATTAGAGAGGGGAATTTTCGAAAAAATTTGAATTTTCAAAATACCTTTTATTTTTCAAAGAAAACAATTTCATACTTCTTTTAAATTCGAAAAACATTTTCTTTAAAGTGATCCTAGTAACTATTCATATTAAACATCATAAACTGAGCTTTGTGTAAACCAAAGCTCTGATACCACTTTTGTAACGACCCGCCGTTCTGACCGCCCCCAGTCGGTAATTAAACCAACTTGTGGCGTTCAAAATGACGGATTGTTATTCAGTTTATAGAGTTTAAACAGAATCAGCCACAGAATCACAGAATAATCATAATATTTCACATAAATGAATTTTCTTACATATATCAGAGTTTATACAATGCATTAAATTTTTATACAGCGGAATATATCTTTTACAAGTACAATTTTTTTCCGAAAAGCTAAGGTGAAGCAATTTCCCCAACTCTCTCTAACTTCGCAGCCTGAAAATCTTCAAGCTGTAAAATACTGGGTCTGACCCGAGTATTACATTCAAAAGAAAATAATACAAAGGTCAGTCTAATTCAAACTCAGTTATTAGTGCATAGAGGCAATAATAATCAAACAACAATTAGACGACAGTCAAATATAAATTTACCTATCCGATCCTTTAACAAGTAATCGGATAACGGTAAATATAACACTTAACAGTGTTAAACAATAACTCAGTAGATTCAAATTATCAATGAGGATAGATGAAGAATTACTAATGAAGAAAATTTAGAAAACAACAGAATTGCCAAAAGGCAATTAACAACAAAATCATCAATTTAAATCGAATCAATTTAAAACAAATCAATTTTAAAACAATTGAAATATCATTTAAATCATCAATATCGATTGGCTGCAGTGCACGCACGCGTGCACTGCCTCGCCAATGCAGTGAGGAAATAAACAAAAGCTCTATGAAAACTCATAGACGAACATATGGTCAAACCCAAGAAAAAGTCAGGTTCAACCCAGATGAAATTCAAATAAAATCGCAACGCGAGCACGAGGTCAAACCCGAGCGTTTGAGCTAGATTCAACTCAAGTGAATTTTAGAAGAAAACTAATCCAATTGCATCAATGCGACGCAAATCAACAAGACAAAACTGCATATAAAAACAATGAAACTGCAGTCACTAATGAATACAAGGGCGAACTGCAACAATAATGCAGTCACCACAAGTACACAAAGCACGAAGGCTCGAATGACCCAATGCGCAAAGGCAGGGGTACAAATTACATGGAAACAGCAAAATGAGGTGAGGGCACCAAAATATGGCACCACAACACCAATATTATAGGACACAAAGCATCAGTACCCAACAGTATGAAGGCAATTGGCAACAGGTATATAGATACATGTCATCAGCAATTACAAAATGCAACGGTCAAGTCACAACTATCATGACTCAACACGACAGCAGCAAATCAAGGGCAGACTGCAAACAAGACTGCAACCTCCACTTGAATACAAGGGAGCCAGTACAAGGCACAACAAATCTAACTGCAAATGAAATCAGTGCATCACTGCAATACAACCAAGGGAAAAATCTCAACAAAAAGCACTGCAGCCACCACAAACATTCAAGGGCAAAACTGCAACGGAAATGCAGCCACCACATGAACGCAAGGGCACGGCAAATATTCGAGCTCAAGTCAGAAAAATCCAAAAATGCAACGAAAAGGAACTGCCATAAAACTGATCACAAGTACATGGGACAGTAAGCACATAAATGCAAAGTGCAACACAGTGACGAGCTCAACCAAATCAAAGATAAACGTTTAAATGTTTGCAAAAACAATTACCCAAGCATGCAGCTAGGAAGTAAAACATTTCAAAAATGCAAAGTGCTTATTCACATGTGTAGTTATAGTGCAATAGGTCAAGGCAGTATGAGGTCAAGACGTCTAAATAGTGCAACATGTCAGTTATAGCGCTTATTTCAAGAATCAGTGACTCAAGTAACTACACAATGAAATTAAATAAGGTCAGAACACAAATGCATCAATGCAATGCATCATATTGACTGGGTATAAGTTGGAGACTGCAACAGCTCTGACCAAAGAGTAAAGTTCACTATCAAATCTAATTCATGCATGGATAAATACACAAAGGTGCAGTAAAAGTGTACAGGCTCAAAGACAAGTACTAGGTACAATAAACAGAAGCATGGCAGATCATAGTATAAACTCAAGAAAACAAGCAACTAAAATACAACAATACCAAAGTGAAGCCATATGAATTGATTTATTTAACTTACCATTTTTGAGTTAAACAAATTTATTAACTTTTCTCAATATAAAAGGAATCCTTTTAAAAACTTATTTCTTTCAAAACTGAAACATAAAGTTAGTTTGAAATCCAGGTTTTCGTTTAAAATGTTGTTTGAGATAAAAACATCTTGATTGTTTTCAAAACCAAAGCTTCGCAATGTTAAATCGGAAAAATGAATTTTTTTGTTTTGGATCAGGTAGATACCCTGTATACATTTTTGGCAGAAAAATACTGGACACCTAACAGTATATGCAAACTGAACCATATTCAAGTCCATTGGTAGAGGAAGTTTAAAACTGTTTTAAATAAATTTAAAGCTCTTCAAAAAAAAAGTAAGTTTAATCACATGAACAGATTTTTGAAACAGAGAGCTTTTACTTGTTTAAAAATCTGCAGTTCTATCTACTTCTAAATTTTCTTCTCTTGAACCTGTATATCCTTTTCTTCTTGAATCTATTTTTAAAATCATAGTTCCTTCTTAAGCACACAAGTTTTGTTTTTGAGATCAAAGTCTAAAATGATCAAGTAATTAGTTTGAACAGGCTTTATACTCTGAAACAAAAGACAGAGAGGGTTTTCACAGAAACATGCATTTATACTTTCAAATCTTTATACGCAAAGGAAATCTCTATGTGTATATGCATAATACAGAAATTTCAGATCTCAGATTACTAGCAACTAATACACAAAACACATACACGAAAATTATATGACCAAAGTCAAATGCAATTCAAACCGTGGTGGCCACGAATTTCAACAGTGATGTGATGACCAAGCATGGCCGAAGCTAAATATTCAAGAAATCGAACCAAATCAAAACCATGATCAAAAAAATAGGCTGAACGAGTCAGAGACAAGATTGTCAAGAATCGAACAGCTCAAACCCGCGTATATCAAGTATCAGGTTATACAAGATTAGCAAAATAAAAAAAAAATCGTCACAGTAAAATCATCTCAAGCATCAACACAAAATCGAATGGCCGAAGCCCAATACAAACAAAATCATCAAAAAAAATTCAAAGTGATGATAGCCCAGAAATCAAGCAACGAAATTCACGAATTAGAACAAGCTAGTAAACATTAGACTTTAAATTAGATGTGAGTGATATAAAATCACTCACCTTGTTTACGAATCGAGGCAGACGATGCAAGCTACAAGAAGACCATCGACTGACGAGGCTTCGTTCGATCAAGATAATCCAAATCGTGGCACTCTGATTTTGAAAAGCCCTAATTTGTTTGCAAAGAGGAACGAACGAGTTTCAGAGAGAGGCCGCCATTTTTCCATTTCTTTTTTTCTTTTGTTTTTCTGTCGTTTCGAATGATGGAAGAAGGAGGTAGGGTTTCGAATATAAGAGAGGGGAGACGTGATTTTGCAGAGGAGATCGTGTTTTTGGCGTGATGGAAGGCATAGATTTAGGCGTGTTTGTAGCTGATGAAGGTAAAGCAACGTACTCTTTTTATTTTATTATATTATTATTATTATTATTATTAATATTATTTTTCTTATTATTATTTTTATTTTAAATCCAATTTGTTTTGTAGATATTTTCTTTAATAAATATAGAAACGTTTTGAAGTTCAACTATCAAACATAAATTAATATTAACATGTTTTACAATTAGATTTTTATACTTGTATTTTGTATTGATAAAATTTATTCCATTTTATTTAAGTTAAAGAAAAATGTTATTAAAACTAACCATCCTTTATTAGTTTAAATAAATAATAATTCTTGTATCCAAATTATTTTTCTAAGTCATTAGTTTGAATTTAAAATACAAATTCAATATTCAATTTCAACTCTAAAGTCAAATTTAGATTTTTATTCAACTTTTCACTAGATTAAATTCTAAAATTTAATCACCAATTTATTCTGATAATTTGAAATTCAAGTCAATCATCATTTAAATACTTAAAATTAATTAAATATTTTCATTTTTAAATCGTTCAAAATTCAGGGTTGTTACACTAGGGTTTTCAAGTAAATAGAAAATAGCCGAAATTGTTACATTTATTAAATTCCAGCTATTAGCCACGAAAGTGGGTAATACAAATCAAAACCGTAGGGTCTCGTAGGGAAAATGGATTTCCATCAATGGCAGGGTTACTGGGGTACCGCCCGTCATAGTACAGGGCCTAGATCACCGTACAGAGGAGCCACCCTAACTCCCCTGCAACACAAGGCCGGAACTATTCCTTACTGAACAGTCTCGAATATGATAACCTCGTGGTTGTAGCTAGCAACCGTCCACACAGCCGAAATAAAAAGGGACATCTAAACAGGGGTATATCTCGTCCTGCTTGGGCATGACCCACCCAACCTTGCTGCACCTCCCCTATTTTAGCCATTCCCGGTTAATGAGGCTTGAGGCTGCGATTACCTTTACAGAATATATCTCTTAGAATGCTCATCGTCTGCCTGACGATGTGTTGAAAGCATTCAATCCATACAAGTTCGTTCCGGGTTCGAACGAAACTGAAGGCATTATCTCATCACACTCATTTTGGAATCACCCCCAGAGTTAACGACGATAACCTTGCATTCTGAAAACACCGTCTCGATCTTCACTTGAGAATCCATGACCTAACGTTTAATTTGGATCGATGTAGTTTTCGAAAAATCATAAATGACCCCCGATCCCGGTCTCATCGAAATCCAAACGCCATTTTAGAGGTCGGGTTGTCTAATTAACTTAATTTAAACAGTTTAATTTCAATAATTGAATTCAAATAGCATATCACAAGTAAATCATACACAATCATCATAGATATATCAAGGCATATCACACAAACATCATAGAATATCATCAAATAAGTATCACAAATCAGATATTCTACATTCACAACAACCCATAAGCAAGCACCCTTAATTATTATTGTAATCAGTTAATTAAAATCAATTACTTGAGAATTAATCTCTTAACCCTGTTTAATTAATCATTAACTATCAATTAATTACTTATTCCATTTCAAATTATTTATTAATTAATCATTTCTTAATCAATTATTAAGTCTTAATTACTTAATTATTTTATTTCACACTATTTAATTGATTACTTCTTAATCAATTTATTTAACCTTATTTAACTATTTCTTATTCATTAATTAACAACCTAAATAAAACTTAATTATCCATTTATTAATTACTAATTACTTAGTTAATTAATTATTAATTCTTAATTAAATTACTTAATTAATTAACTATTAATCAACCATTAATTTACTTAAGTAGTTAATTACCAATTTATTAATTACTTAATTCATTACTAATTACAATTAGAAAGCAATTATTCTTAATTACTTTCAGAAAATAATCAATTATTCATTTAATTAACATTTTATAAGTCTTCCGTTAAATTTTGAAAATCAATTTATAATTAACTATAAAACTTTAATGTTAATAATTTCTATACTTAACTTAATTACTTAATTAAAATAATAATTAGGTGTTGAAAATTTGTTATTAACTAAAATACTTAAAACTTGTATTAAGGACTTTACTCAAATTGTTAAACCTTTAGTAAGTTTACAATGCTTAAACTTGTTTGGAAAACATCTGCCTAACTTAACTTTGTTTTGACAATACTACAAATAGAAAAGAACCCGAGACACGCCTACGTTTACTCGAGTGTGACTCCGAGTTCTTTATCCATTTCCCCGAGTCTCCCTGTATGCAGCGTCTTCTTCTTCTTCTTCTTTTTTTATTTTTATTTTTATTTTATTTTAAGCCTTAAACCAAGTTATAAATTACAGCATTAGGTACCTATTCACGCATACGATCAAACTCGAAGCAAACATCAAAACAACTCGAGTATAACTCGCGAGCCATGATTTCATGTCTCTGACACACATCACCGCTGCCGTGCACTTGCACGGCGGCGCGTCACAACTCCGGCGATCACCAATATCATCTGCAATTCATAATTCACCCCAAAGCACGAAATCCAAACTCAGGACACCTCTAAAAATTTCGATTTGAAAAAGAGTTGTTCTGCTCGAAACCTGTAGCTCACCACAGTCGCCACTTTCACCTCGCCACCGTCACTCACATCACCGAACTCGCCCAAATCTCATCTATACCATGACAACGCGTAGAGCCACCAATCTCCAAAAAATCATAGCACTCGATCGCGTGTGGTCAACAAACACGACCCATTTACTCACATGAACAAAAACTTGAACTCAAGCCCTAATTTGAATTCGTTTCTTTAATTTAGTTAATGAAAAAAATATTTAATTATTTTCCCAGAATCCATGATGTTTGTACGTGCTCCAATCCAAATTTCAACATTTATAAATGAATCAATCATCAGAAATTTGTAAAAATGCAATCTTTGTTCATATACAAACTGCTCTTTAAATACTAATCTAAAAATCTAAATTTTTATTTTAAAAATAATGTCTTGCAGTATGAATTCAATATATAATCTTGAATTAATATTTTACAACATTCGATTTTATCAAATTTCTACTTGCTTACCTGTATAACAAAGTTACAGTGTATATTTTCAAACAGGATTTTAAAACAACTTTAAAAATCTAAATTTAAAACTTAAACCTCTTGTTTGATTGAAAAATGAAAGCTTAACAATGATTCAGTTGGATACAATTCAAATTTGAATGATAATCAATCCTTGTAATTCATAGCAGAGAAGAACAACACAAAGAGTATCTTATATACACAGAATTTTGTCCAAAGATACAACATACACAATACCATATATTAAAGGAATCACCTTTATTGATTTTAATTTAAACTTAATTTTTTTTAAATTGATTGTTTACTCACCTGCAACCCTTTGAACAGAGAATACTTCCTGTTTGAGAAAACCTGTAGTTGAACTGTCTTGAATCTGTTTTGAATTTTGTTTTGAACTACAGTTTTGAATTGAGTTTTTTTGCTTCTTTTTTTTCTTTTGTTTTATGAGATACTGAACGAACTAAAAAGCAAATGCATACATATATATAAGAGAAAACAGTATGTATGAGGAAGGTATTATCTAGTATAGTTGTTTTCTTCTTATCTTTGTTCTGTTTTGAACATATTTCATCAATATCTTGAAATGACAAAATTTTAGGATGAGATGATAGAAATTTAATGCTTGTTTCTTAATTAGTTTACATGTTATAATTGTTATTTACTGTGCATATAGATATTTATACGAAGATATATACTTATGGCAGGTAAACATATGGCTTGCATATGAAGATTTGTTATGTCTGGTTATTTTCTAGCTTGAATAATGTACATATTTGTCTCAGGTTTTATCTTACACTTGCAGGCAACACTTGGTCTTGTATATGAAGATATTTGGTGTATAAACATTTGTCTTGTGAACTTATAGCTTGTATAGTTTATGTGTACATGTTTGTCTTATTTCATTTTATATTTTATGCTTATTTAATCCCTGTTTTCATTTATTTTTATTTCTATTTTATATTTTAACAATCAATATTTAAATTATATTCATATGCTTACTTATTTATATTTATATTTTATATTTTGATTATCAATATTTAAATTATATACATATGTTTGACTTACATTTCACATTTATATTTTATATTGCTGGAATTAGATTTTAATTTTAAACATTATCATCCGAATGTATATTTACTAAATGTAAACAAAGTAAAGTATTTTATTTCAATTATATAAGATAAATTTTATTGTAAATATTATCAAGAGATTTTATTTTAAATTTCCAGAATCCAATTTCCTTTTTAAAATACCAATATGTACAAACAAATGGCAATCATTTCAAAAGATTTAATCATTTTAAAATAATCAGTTTACATTTTATTTAATTAGATTAGATATTTATCAAAATAATGGGGCCAAAATCCAGGGTCGTTACACCAGAGCTAAATTTCCTTGGGAATTTAATTTTAATTGATCGTTAACTAGTAATTCTTTTGTTCATTTTGCACAATTGTGTGCAAAATTAAATTTGTATAATATCTATAATGACAAAGATATTATAAATTAGTGTTGGGATAGTAGTAAAATATAAACATCTAATTCTTTATATAAATTTATTAATTTTTTTGGAATTAAAATGAATATATATGAATACATTTGAAAAGTTAATGCTCTATCTAAAGCCAAGGTGCATCTTTGGTTAATTCTATATAAAAAATTAAATACTATTGAATTGTTAAGAAAGAAAATATTTTTAATGATAAAAATGTTATTTTTGTAATAATGAAAAGGAGGATATTTTGCATTTATATTTTAATTGTAATAACACCAAATATATCCTTGCAAAAACTTAAGTTTATTCAATTTTAATATAAGTTGTACTTATATTACTAGTGAAATATATTGGAATAATATTAGAATTCTTTACATAGGTTTGAATAGATGTTTACTAGACACTATTTTCACCATTATTTGTCGGTATATTTGGTTTGATAGAAATTAACGTATATTTAATAAATCTAATTTAAGTTTAGATCAAGTAATATATGCTATTTCTATATTTTGTTTAAATTGGATTTCAAATCCTAGTTATAACTTAAATAAAAACATAAATTTTAAGAAGTTTCGTAGAATAACAAAATTTCGCGTATATTCTTTTAGGAAATTTATTTTGTCTAATAATAATAACACTTTAAGTATAAATTTAGACTACTTAGACATTCATTCTCGGAATTCTTTTAACATTTTACCTTTATTAGAATTTTAATTTTTATATTTTTTATTATATACCTCTTATTTTTAGCGTCTTGTTTATTTTATTCTCAAATACATATATATTTTATCTTTTAACACTTTAAGTATCTATCATTATATTTAAAGTTTTGATGGTAGTGTTAGATACTTCTTCGTATATTCTGTAACAATATATTCTGTTGTTTATAATTTTTTTGGTGATGGTAAAAATTGTATATATATTTTCTTCCAGTCTTTTAAGTTTGAAATTTATGTTTTTCTTTCAGATTTATGAGGTATTTTAAATTTTTATCTCATAGCAAAAGTTTTTTATCCATCATGTATTATATTATTATGGAATTCTTGCTTTTTTCAAATGATTTATTCTTTTTTATATGTTATAGCTCTTAAACTTATAGATAGTGGAAATGCATTTTGGTTTTAGGTTTAAATTTATAAGATATTGTTTTTAATAAATTTTAGTTAATTTTCATTAGTATACAAATAGTTTTTATGTTTAGGTTATATGATTGGTCTTTTATTTTCTGATAAATTTTAATAGTTCGATAATCCTAATTTTTTGATGTTATACTAACTTTATTTTTAATAGTTGTGTTTTTATTGATTTTGACTTCATGAGTTCTTATGAAGTGAAGTAAATGTTTATGATTGTTATTACATAGGTTAAGGATTGCATAATCTATTATTATAGTAATCTGTAGCTAAATTTATTGTGGAATTTAATATTGTTTTGCATTGTTTTTTTGGTACTTTGATGGGTTATCGCTATTATGCTAGTCTTTTTAATTGTATACTGTTTTATTGGAGAGTTAGATTTGTTTTAAGAGCTTAATAATTGATTGAGATACCTAGATATTTAAGTTAATGAGCCAGTATTTGATTTTTTTATCATTAATTAAGGAAGTATATATTAGTTTAGATCTTTAACTTTTATCAACTTACTCCTTGATTAGAAAATTGTGGGCTAAAATATAGAATAGTCTTCTTGTTTCCATAATATTATTGTTTATAGTGTTATATATACTTATTTTTCCTATAATATAAAATTCTAATATAACATAATGATAGTTAACAATGTTAAATCAGTTGTTATTTGTCTTCATAATATGTTATTTGTATAACTTTACTTTTTTGCAGCTGTTTCTTTTTTTTGTATTGTAACAATTTCGATTTTGCAGGTTTGCTTATGTACCCGAGGTTTACAATAAAAATAATATGTCTCTAAAGAAATAATAGGTATGAGAATCTTGCTCATTGGCATTATATATATATTTGGTTAAATTAACTTTTATAAGCTTGCTTAGATCTTTGCTATTTTTATTTTTTATAAATTTATGGTTGTTGATGTATATTTGTTTTTAATGGTTACTTACACAGAATTAATGTTTCTATTGCTTATAGGATCTGCCTTTTCTTTTTACAATTACATTTCTGCTTTTATTGGGGAATTAAACTAGTAAATAAACTTATATATATATATATATATATATATATATATGGATTGACATATACATGAACTATATGATTTTAACAATTATTAATGAATGTAGTCAACTGCATCCATGTTTTAATTGTTTTTGAATCATTTTTTTAATGATATAAAAGATGTGCCATTCCTGGCCATTATTCTACAAATATATATTTACCTATAGTTCAAACTATTTGTAGGCAAATACATCTTTATTAATATGCTTTTGAGAAGTATTCAAGTTTACTGTCAGTAGTCTTAAGCAAAAGTTTTGGTGTCTTTTTTGTGTTTCAAACTTACTGTCAAATATGATTTAGATTTATCATATAGTTTGTGCTTTTAGGCTACTGTAAAGCCTTTATATGCTAGATTATATTAATTTAGTTGTTCGAATATGATGTTTCAACTTGGTGTTTATATTTGTGTAGTAAGGGTTCGTTTATGGTTGTCTTTTTTCTGGATCATTTTTCATATTTACATTAGTTTTGTTGAAATTTTTTAAGGTCAAGTGATAGTGTTCTATTGTTATATTAATATGCATTTAGTATAGTTTTTTTCCTTTACCGATGGTTTGTTATTCTTAGAACTAATGTTCTACAGGTTGAGTTCTGCGGTGGCAACATACGCTCGTCATATAATAACTGTTTGCTAGTTATTGTTCCATGCTTGTTAATGATTTGTTATTTTACTTCTTTATCATTTATATGGACTTGCATCTATTATTTATGCTTATGTATACTTAACATTTTCAATATAGGTTTATTTTCTTTTGTTGTCTCTACTGGCTGGCATTAATGCTTAAGCGTTTTGTTACATTGGTTATAGTCTTATTATCTCATGCTATGTTTTACTTTGCGCATATAAAAAATTAATATATATACATATTTATTTATGTATATATATTAGTTGCTCTGTTTCACAATTCTTATTTAGTTATTCTTAGCAGCTACAGGTGTTGATATTGGATTAGCGAGTTTTCTGCTGATATTGAAGACTTGTTTTTTGTTTCTTTTTTAGTATTTTTTATACTTTATTTTGAACCTTAGTTATATAGGCTACTGGGAGTTTTATTTTGTATGGGGGGTTATTGCTATCTTCCAGGCTTGTTGGTAGTTCCTAAAAAGCGTGGAATAAAATTAGATGAGTACTCTCCTCCTTGTGCGGATCACTCATTTTCCTCAAAAAAAATCCGATATTCAATTTTATAAAACAATATTCTACTCATATACAATTCACTAATTTATTTAATTAGTTAATTCATTTCAAATCACAATCAATTCCATTTTCGAAAATCGTTTCATTTAAGTTATGTTAAACCTTCGTTTCAAATTTGCTTTTCTCAACATTCATATTCAACAATTTCAAACCTTGTTTTATTTACTAATTCCCAAAATTTATAAGTTACAAGACTCGTTTTCTCATATTTTCATAAAACACTTAATGAAAATTCTCAGAGTTAAACATCTTGTTCTTAGTTCAAATTATTTTGAAATAATAACATAAATAATTCCTTTGTATTCCAAATCATACTTTTGAATTTTAAAATCAAAACTAATTTTACTAAAACAAAATTCCAATGGTAGAAATTTCTCACTTGGAAACCCGAAAATAAACGTCGATCATGCTGCAGCAGTCATCACCGAAATTATTTTTCAGCGACCGAAGAGAGTTCAATGCTTCTCTTTCTTTCAAAATCCTTTAAACTCCTTTTATTCCAAATACATCAAAAATAATACTATTATTACCCTTTAAAACCTTTGAATTTTTTTTCCAAAATCATGGGATTTTAAATTCTTAAATTCTCAGCTTTTAAATCCTTTTAATTTATAAGCCACTTTTATAAACCATATTTATATATTTTCACTTGGGTTAAATAAAACCATTCCTTAGTTGTTTATCCTTGTTTCATTATAATAATAACAAATTTTTATTAGAACACCAATAATAAACAACAAATGATAATAATAAAATGTTATCATTCTCTAATAACCAAACACATCATATGTACTAAAAAAATTTTCTGAAAATTATTTCTTTATATAGAAAATATAATCAAGGTAAATGTATTTCATTTACCCAGATATTACGTCGAATTACTCTATCAAGTATTTAGAGACCCTTATCAATAACGTTAATTACTCATATTAACCCGGATCCATAAGCCACTCAACATATCAACCAAGACAATATAAAACATTTTTATATCACTATCAAATACGTGTTTATATATACATACACTCGGACTCATTCTAGGGTGCTACTGACCCTACCTCTAATGAGTTACTCCACCAAAGCCAATGTTCTCGCTTAACCTTCAGTTTTGATATCACGTTGTAACAACCCACCTTTCTGAATAGTTTAATCGGACAATTAACTACATATGATCCACTCAAATTATGTGGAAAGGCGGTATAACATCCCCTATCTAGAGGCCTAAAGCTAAGTGCTACAGATGCTACAGTCATCCATAGTATTAACTTCCGACGACTAAATATGGATATGTTAATGGTATCCAAAATATCAGAAGCATTTGAATAAGAAACAAAATCACAAATTTCAAAAAAAACATTCTACTGATTACATTTCAAAACACATGTATCGCATTCAAATTACATAATCCCATAATGGTTTCCCAATTCAGATAAAATATAATAATTACATAAATACACCAAGTGCGACATATGATGATGCCCCTTGGTTGATCGGAGTACTGTATAGTCATAACTGACTTAATACAACACAGCGAGATAAACAAAATAAAACTACAACTCTTAAATAGTTATCTATCAGCCTCCTGCTTGTCTCTAGTAGCTTTATTCTTTAACCTACTAAAACCTGTAGACCTCAACCTAAGCCTACTCAAATCAATTCGAGATTTAGGGGGAAAAACATAAACTTCGAGTCAGACATAAAGCCCGGTATGAATAATACTATACATCTTGGTTATTTGATATTAAGTGAGACCATGCCGCTTAGCAAAACGAGTTTTCCCTCACTAATATCCTTTTAAAACATATCATTTGCAAATCTTTATCCTGCCACCAAAACTGGTTAAAACTATAAAGCATTATTATGCAAGCATACATATTAGGTAACAAATGAACTATCTGTCCGAACATTATAGTTTTGTTTGGCTAACTACTAACCTTTGGCTGACTCGGGCCTACCAGACAATATAAAAAAATGATCTAACAATTATTGGATACTCCTCTTCTGAATGATCTATCCCTAACTATCTGTTAAATACTCATTTTCTGGACTGTATGTCCCTAACTTAACATCTCCTAGGGTCACCTGATCCTAATGGTTTTGCGGGCTCACCAATAACCTATCTGTATACAAATATATATTCCTTTTTGTGTGTAATCATAATTTTAGTCTTACGTATGAAAAAGCCCTACATTGGAATTTTGGACTAAATTAGCTGGGGCTAATAGCTAATGTATAGGGCACGACCCTATACCAGTCCCATTTGGTATTCTAATATTTGAATCATTTTACTTAGGGTAATGTTCCCAAAATTTTCCTTGAACCCTTTTCGTCTCAATTTGATTTAAAACCTTAAAACCAAACTTAAACAAGGAAAATGTATATACTCTATGCTTTACTGAAAATCAACTTGCCATGTTACACACACACACACACTTTACACAAATCTTTGTTGTTGAAAACATTTAACCCTTTGAAAGTACCTCTTTTGAATCCATTGAAAGTACCCCTTTTGAAACCAAATAAAACCCTTCTTTATAACCTAGCCCGAAAGCCAAAATATTTCTTTCAAAATCATTCAATCTTCCTTTTGAAAACAATTGAAAAACCTTTCCTTAGAAAGCTATATAACCTTAAACATCCTTCTTTAAAACCTTTAAACATTACATTTCAAAAACATTGAAAAATCATTCCTTTAAATCCTTTCGAAACCATGGGGAAATGTAACGACCCGTATTTATTATTATTTTAAATTATTAATATTTATATAATTATGGAATAAAAATGGCATTTTGAAATAATCAATTTCGAAGATTTTGGCAATAACTAGTATTGCAATGAAATTCTATGTAATGACGTGTTTATAATCAATAGTCGGGATTGAATAATAAATGTTAAATTATTGTAAAAGGGAAGTAGTTGTTTTATTATTTGAATTCGTTTTAAAAAGTAAATTTTATAAGTTAAATAACTTATATTAAAATATGGTAATTTATTGGATAATTAAAATTTTTAAATTTAATATTTGAAATTATTTAAATAATTGAATCTTGAATTTAATATGAACAAAAATGATGTCAGAAGTTGATTTAAATTTTACTTAAACAAGAATAAAAATAGTTAACTTTTAAAATTGAGTTTAAAGGCAATTAAATTAATTTCGGAAATTTCTTGTTTAATTAACGTGTAAAAATTGTCATTTAGGCAGTGTCTCGAATTTCGACAAAATTAGTTTCTTCGGATCCATAATAGCGAATTATTATAGAATTTCACGTTTCGTTGCGATCGGACTTACCGTTTGGTCGGGCGATCTTGAAATGCATAGAAATCAACTAAAGGAATTTAATTAAAATAAATTGATTTTGAAATGCTATCTTTTGAATATGATAGAATTGGTTCTCGAAACTAGTTCCATTATGTTCAAAATAAGGGTATAACATAGAATGCCAAGAGGCACGCTTCGTTTGGAGTTCGAAATTTTCGGACGTAAACAGTGTTTTGCAAAACTTTTATATAAGGACTCCAATTGCTCAAACCCTAAAAGAAAACGTAGCCGCTCCTTTGTATCATTTGATGGTCGAAAATTCATGACCTTCTCTCCTCAATTTCTTCCGATCTACTCAATGAAATCACTCAACCCCAAAAGGGAAAACATAGAGCTTGACGAGCTCTACACCACCAATGGTCGGATCGTGGTGAAGCTTCACGAGATCATCAAATCAAGGCATTTTGGCACGACAGTTTCTTGGGTTCATATGCGTGTATGCACGTGCGCGATCGTCGAGAAGGCTGGAGATGGTGGCTCGGAGGCGGGCGTGTGCAGTGGCGTGGTTGAATTGGCGAACGAAGGCCTAGGGTGTCGCACGCACGATGGTCTGGTCATGTGAGGATAGGTATCGCATGCATGAGCCTAGGATATGTGGAAGAGAGATTAGAGAGGCGAGTATTAGTTTAATTTGTTACTTAAGTATGTTACTTAAATTTTTAATTATCAAATGTTTATAATTGCATATATTTCCCGTACGAGGTCCGATTCGAACGAAACGATTTGCATTGGACTCGAATCGACGTCGTCCAGGGCATGTAATCTAAATGAAATTTATTTGACTCTAAAAAAATTTCAATTTCAAATAAAGGTAGGTGTTTTAAACACTCATGAAGTACTAAAACATTTTTGTGTTAGTTAAATCGATATGATGAAGTAAATTATTTTCTTGATTGTTGTTTGGTATTTTAAACTGACACTATATTGACATATGAGCTTAACTGTTAGGAATTTGTAATTGACGGTTCAAATTGAAATTGAAATTAAACTGCTAGTTAAATTCCCGATTATTAATAACTTGTTAACTGTTGCGATTTATTGGCTATTTCGGATATTGGTTGTGATGGATGTTGTTGATTGATATTTTGGATGATTTGGATGTTTATTTATTTTTATATATCTCTATTATCACCCTGTATATTATTAACAGTATATAAAACTGTTATTTGAATTATTTCGAATTGATTAAGAAATAGGTTGAAATGATATATAGCTATGACATTTATTTTGGATTGAAATGATATATATCCATCACGGAAATTAAAATTGAAATAACTGATCACTTGACCATAGGATATAAAATTATATACGAACACCGAATTGGTTAAATTAAATGATTTTAAATTCTTGATTTTGAATTCATTGAATGATTTTGATTTAAAGGAATAAAATCTAATTTATAAAGCCTGAATTAATTTTGAAATTGGAATATAAATTTGTTAATAGAAATTGTTTAAAGCATTGAATTTGAAAATTTAAAGTTATAATTGAGAAATCATTTAAATAATGGAAAATGATTTGTTTTAGAGGATTTGAACTTTCAAACTTTGAAATTCATCAAAGTAAAAGTATTTCAATTGATAATTCAAACTTGGGCTCGAAATTGAATTAATTTGAAGATTTGAACCTTAAATTGAATATCAAAGTTAAATTTGGTTTAAATGATTTAAATCGATATTTTGAAATTGAACTCGAAATTGTTATAAATTGAAATGGTTTAAATTTGAGAATTGAATTGAATTTAATTCTTGGAATTGATTGAAATTGAAATCAAAATTGAATTAATTTTAAATGGGAATTGAAATTAATTTGAATTGGGATCGATGTTGAGTCGATTTAAATTGAATTGAGACTGAAAATGGTTTGATTTGAAAGATTTGGAATTGAATCAGTTTGATTTAAATTTAGAACTGAATCCAGATTTAGCAGAAATGGGAAGAAATGATTTTGAATTTGAAATTATTTTCACTATAAATTATTTTACTATAAACTATTTTAAAATTCATCCTTTTAAATTTCCAAGTTATTTAAATTTTCAAAATTTTAATATATTACTATTTCAATATCCAAACTATTTTAACTATTTTAACTTTTAAACTGTTTAGAGTATTCAGACTATTTTCTAAAATTCAGACTGGTCAAAGTGGGTACTATTTATATTTAAATCGTAGATTTAAATGCAAATTTGGTTAAAATGAAGTTATATCCTAAATTGTAATTCGAATTGAATTTTGAAGTGAAAATGACATATTGAATGCAATTGACATAATTTGAATAAATATGAGGGTTTTGAAACGAATGATATTTTGAAGCGAATATTATATTTTGATATCAAGTATGAATCGTTTTTAAAATACAAAAGAACCAACCGATGTGTAAAACGATGTTTGGTTGTTAAAGAGATACGGGCCTTTTATTGGCATACTCCATGTTAATATTGGAACATAACAACTGCTTACAATAAGAATACTCCAGAATGAAGTGGTTGGATTCGATGTACGTTTGCTACATTTAAAGAAAGAGAACTATGATGGATTGGCCTCGACACTTGTGTCAATTTTAAATGACTAAAACAAGACGGCTTGAACCAGGCCAAGTGGGATAGCTACCTCTAGTGGACACTTGTTCTTTGATTTGTCTTATGGACTTGGTGCATACTATTACGTTTGTTGTTGGTTTCGATTGGTGCACCTTGATTGAGATAACCTCCCTTTGCCTCGATAGGGGATAGGTGGATGCGGTGGGAGGTCGAGGCTACGATGTGCTACCACCAGCCTGGAGACTCGAACTGGTAGTATCCTACCTTGGGTATATCCTCACGTACGTTGTCATACTTTTATCCTTATATAAGACCATTACGAGTTTGGTTTAGTGTTGTCGTATCATGACGCATCCCTATATATTGACGTGCTACTGGTTGTGTTATATGCAAACGTTATGAGAATGCTTAAAAACACATTAAGTGGGATTAATGTAAAGCCTTAACACTAAGAAAAATATCAATTTTACCGACTAGACATTATATATAGCGTATCTACTATATATAAATATTTTGACGGATCCTTAAGAGATGAAAAATTCTATAACATCTCTTGAGTTAGTTCATGCACGTTATACACTGGATAAGATATGTAAAATCCCGTAAACATCTTTGACGCTATTACACACATGTTATATGTGATATTGATTTGATTCATATAAGGATATTTAAGTCCCGACTCCAATGTTTTGTCTTTTCATTACACTTGGATCAGCCCTGAGTTTTTAGCGCATTGACGATTATTTTCTAGAGGGCGAAGACGAAGATTTGGTATATTATATTACTAGTATTATTTCACCACATTGTTTGTTTAGTTGCATCATTCTATTATTCTGTTGTATTTACAAATCTGATAGATGTTGTAAAAGTTATAATCAAATGTATAGTATTAACATCTTCATGAACTGTATATTTAATTATTATATTTTGTTATTCCGTTGCGAGATTCTATTTTTGTTTTTCTTCTTTTCTTATTTTTCTTAATTAACCCCATTGATTATCTATGTTTTGGATTGTTTGAGTTGGACATATGGATTATTGTTGATTTAAACCTTTCAAAATGAGGTTCGTCATAGTTGGTATCAAAGCTCTGGTTTAGCGATAACCTTAGCTTTGTGAGGTTTGACTCATTAGAGATAGGGTAGTAATACCCTAGAATGAGTTTGTTTTGAATGTGCGTGTATGTGTGTGTGTATATATATATATATATGAGAGCGCATACTTGTTAGTGTTATAAAATGTTTTATATTGTGTTTACTTATCCGTTGAGTTGTTTATGAATTTTGGTCGGCGTGTGGGACGCCATATTATCGATAGGGGTTTCTAAATACTTAAATGAGGCAAGTTGACTTAATACTGTTTTAAAATCGGATAAATGAAATAATTTTACCTAAATTGTGTCTTATATATAAAAAGATAATTTTCACAAACCTGTATGATTATTAATGAATGTTAGTTGTTAGGAGATGATAATATTTAGTATCATCGATTATTGTTTGAATTAAACTAAAAACGAATACTTTGTGAACTCTATTTCACGAAGCGTTTGATAATTAAATTGAATTGAAATCTAATAATAATAAGAATTGTTTGCAATAATAAAGATGTAAATAAACGAAATGTTTTCACAATAAGGTAATTACGTTATATAAGTATACTTATAATGTAGCTTATAAATAGAAAGGATCTAAAAGCTGAGAATTTTAGAATTTGAATCCTGTTGCTTTCAGGATTGTTTTCAAAGCCTTCAATATGAATAATAATATTATTTGAAAATGTTTTGACTAGAAATATTGTCACGATCCAAATTTTAGCGTTCGAAAATCTACATCCGTACTCCACTTGTACCTGAATGCCGCAGATTCAACCGTTGAAATTCGACTCATGCCAGAGCTTATAACACATTAAGTAAAATAACACAGCGGAAGGAAAAAAGAATAATACATTTGATATACAACATTTGATACAATATCTAGATACAATGATGATACAATGAATATCAATATACCTCATAGATATGATACAAGACAATAGCAGCGGAAAGAAAAGATAACACTAACAGCGGAACAATATCTCCAATATGGTCTTCAAGAGAGAACTCCAGTATCGGTAATCTCCATCTCCAAGGCACCAATCCAGAAATAGCTCGAACTCCCAATAACGATGCACAAAGCTAAGCAAGGTCAGTCATCCAAAGACTGAAGAAGGTTCCCAAGGACTGAAAGCTACCAAACCAAAGACTTCGAAAGCTATCGAATCTACTCCTATTATTGATTATCTAAAAAACCCAACTCTAGACTGCCCGTATGGAAAATTGTGGGCACCCAGAGTTTACGAAGGGAACAATAAACTCCAGATCAGTCGTGGGACTGGTATGAGCAAACAAGAACAGTTTATCTTTAAAATGAACAACCAAGGATTTTAAAATTTAAATCCACAATGCTTTTTAGAAAATGAAACTACCATAAGGCCTCCTGCCACGCACACAATGCAAACGCAGAATTGGAGGAGATTTCTCCTTATGATAGTCAAATATGCTTAATATGCTAAAATCTTTGATATTATTATTAGTGCATAGTGCAGAAAACCTTTTGAAAGTATAATATTAATCTTAGCCAGCATACAACCATTATTGTATGCCTACTATAGCTACCATCTAAACAGTGGGGCGCCACCATAAGTAAATGGCAGGTTATACAACTAAAACCGTGCAAGGTGCGTATTGAAGATTGGATTTTCCAACAAATGGTCGGGGTAAGGAACTTCCTACTGCCACATGGGTACGCCTCGGGAGGGATGTCCCGAGAACCTACCAGGCTCTTTGCCAACACAAGGCCGGGTTACCTCTGTAACTAGGTAACTACTATTCGAGCATGCCATCCCCCGATCGTTTGCGACCTTTATCCGAGGTACCTCTAATCCAACAACCACAAAGCAATCACAAAGTAATAGATTTGCAATGACCACATGAGTTAAGTATCTAGGCTCCATACCATGATACCACCCTTTTCCAGAAGGGAATGACACACCCTAAAGGGAGCGACCCTCATAACCTTGCCGCATCTGTCCTGTTTCGACCATTTCCTGGGTGTGAGGTCCTGATGCAATCTCGTCCACAAAGCTACTCTTTATACAAAATCCATGCTTTGATCAACAAATGATACACAGCAGCACTCAGCATGCTACACTACCAAATTGAGAGTACATCACTGATAACTATCAACTACATAATCTCTGAGCTCGTACGTCTCAGAGAAGGGTGTTAATCTTAGAGAATAAATTCTCCGCCACCAAGAAGAAATGTATTTGATAGAGATCAGTTTAATATCTCAAAGTGTAGTGTCAGACATACAACCATACAAGTCTGTTCCGGGTTCGAACAGAACCGAACGCACTTTCGAAGAGGCCCTTGCAATCCGGGCATCCACAATTCCGATCGGACTCCCCATCACATATGGAGAGCTCTATACCGGAGCAACTCAGTGCAGAGTCAATCGACAGGTTATCCTATCGTTCTCGAAGACACCCGGTCTTCACCACCAGTCTTCAAATGCTATCGTCGTATCACTATTCGGAATGGATTATATGACACAAGGTCCTCTCCCGGCTAAACCGAATAGTGAGCGCAATTATTTAAAAAAACATATGGATATTGGATTTCAGTTAAGTCACAACTTTTAAAAACCCAAAACCTTTCTTCAAATGGTTTAAAACAAATTACCATTTCAAATCTTTTAAACAAAAAGATTCATTTCACAAAGTTTACCCAGTTTCACAAAGATCCATTCATAGGTTTTCAAAACAATTTCCATTTCAATTAGTATTAACTCATCTAATCTTTAAATCAAGGATTAACTTATAGCTTTCAACCGTTTCCAAAGATTCATTCATAACTTGGAAAACCATTTTCATTTTGGACTTGAAATCCTTTTAACACAAATTAAAAATTCATTTCTTATATGGAAGCTTTTATTATTTGAAAATAATTAGTTTTCGTTTCGAATAAATTCGATTTCATTTATACAAGTTAAAATCTTTGGGTTGAATTCAAATTCCCATAACAACACTTTTAAAATGGTTTAAAATCGATATAAATTTGTATAACCTTTTTACATCATAAATTCTCAACATAGAATTCAATTTTCAATTTTTGAATTCAAATTTAAATCAAATTTAAAAAATGAATCAAGTTATTCAAAAATAACTTCTATCTTCGAAATCCCTTTTCAAAAGCTTTTCACTTTAAACTCAATCCATTTCCAAAACCATTTGGATTCAAAAATTCAATTTTAAAACTATTTCAAAAATCTGTGACTTAACCACTTTCCACGTGCAATCCATATTTATGTGTGTATAAGTGTGGTCCAGGGGTTTTACACAATAAAAGTGCAACATCATCAATCAATACATATTCCAATACCGCAATATATTTGATAAGCGGTATAAACTGTAATGCTTATCCTTCTTTCACAGATCACACACACACACATATATATATATCACAGATAATAAATTACATTAAACACAGCTCAAATCAAAACAGAGCATCACAATTAGGGTATCAAACAATTCAATCATCCAATAGAATCCAAACATTCATAAGTAAGATCAGTTAATTGTCTGATTAATTCAAATCAGATTAATTACCTATGAATTACTAATCCTAGTTAATTAACATTAATAAATTACAAATCATTTTGATTAATTATTCTTTAATAATTTATTAATTAACCATTTATAATAAATTAATTAACCTTTAATTATAATTAATCAACCTTTAATTATTAAATAATTAACCTTTAATTATTTAATTCACCATTTAATTAATTATCTTTAATTAATTAATTAACCCTTAATTAATTAACTACCATTAAATTAATTATCCTTAATTAATTACGATAAGTGACTATCCCTAATCTTAAATCAATGTTAATCACTTGATTAATCCACCTTTAATCATTAATTAATTACTTGTAATTAAGTAATTATCTTTGAGCAATTAATTACCTTTAATTGCTTTCATTAATTAATTACATTAATTCAATTAATCCTTAATTATAAATTAATGAACCTTATATTAATAATTAATTATCTTTAGTTAATTACAATAATTAATTAATTAATCCTTATTTAATAATCATCCCTTAATCACTTTCGTAAATTAATTTACTTTTAACTAATTAATTATTTTCAAATTAATAACCTTTATTAATTAATCATATTAATTAATTATTTTTTAAATTAATTAACCTTTAAACAGTTGATTAATAAATCTTTAAATCGTTAATTATTCATCCTTAATTACTTTCATTAAGTAATTACTTTTAAGAAATTAATCATTCTTAAATTAGTTATTCCTTAATTTCTTTATTTATTAAACTTCTAATCATTCATTGATTATCCTTAATTATATAAGTTAACTTTACCTTTAAGTTGATACTTTAGAAACATTTGATTGACTCCTTTATTACTTCGTTAAGTTTATTTAAATGTAACTTTTTTTTAAATTATAAGTTTAAAACATCATAAACTTAATTAATTTAAAATATCTTCATTTTAAAACCTTTAATTACATATTTCAACTTAACAACAACCATTAATTTAAAAAGGATAGTTTAGAAATCAAGTTTACTTAGATTGTTAAAGTTTTCAAAACTGGAAATTATGAAACCCGAGAAAATCTCATGTAATACCCGAGCCAGAGATAAGTTTACCCGAGCATCCCCCCAGGTCACTATTTCTTCTTTCGTTTTCTTTAAACTTTGTTCTGGTTTAAAATTTTCAAAGATGTTATAAAACCACACGAATTCTCCCTGGAACGAACTCGAGCTAAAGCCTCTTTTCCCCGAGCATGAACTCGAGCAACTTTCTTCTTTCCCCAACTCCACCAATACAGGTACACGAGAGTGCAATGTGCACATGTACATCCGATTGGATCGTCGCCGACCATCTCCAAGACCTCCGGCACGTCATCACCGATCTCCACAAGCATCCCGACCTAACAGATTTTTGAATTCAACAGTGAATCGAAATCGAGTAATACAACCGAGCACCTGAACCAGAGCTGATCCAGAACCCACCACGTATCGTCACCTCCGACCACCGATGAACTCAGTGTCACGCCCAAAGCTACACCAGACACTCCTCTTTCAATTCTTTAAGTTTGGTTCGACTCGATTCATCCATGATGACGAACCACTTATATAAACATCGATGAACAACAGCACAGTCGAACCCTGATTCAACATCGCTGAGCCGCTACGTCCAACAATAAATCAAATCTCTATTTTTCCAATCATCTCCCTCCTACCCGCTATCTTTACAAACAATCTCGACGAACAACTATAACCCGATCGCCAGTAATTGAAGGAAACCCAAAATCTGGTCAACTTATTATATCTCGTGATTTATATAGTTAAAAATCATGATATTTATTTCAAAAATCTCAGTTTTCATATTTGAATCTGTGATATCAACAAAACTTAAAGTTTTAATATTTGATTTTTCTGTTTCGAAAATACCCAATGCTGTAATTTCCAATTTCCAAATATTTATCTAATAATTTCACTTGTGATCATTTTTAAAGGTGGTATTACAATTCTACAATTACTTTTCATTTTGATATTAAAGCTTAATATTGACTGATTTGGGTCATATTGATTTTTTTCTTTGAAACGGGTTTAAAAGCCTGTAACATAGGAACAAACATATATATGTCTATACACAGTTATCTGTATATATATATATATATATATATATATATATATATATATATATATATATAAACATACAACACAATTCACAGTCATAAAACCATATTAAATAGCATAGGCAAACATAAGTGAGTTTGCTCACCTGTATATGTTGAAACAGAGGAGCTTTGAACAAAAGTCTAGAAATGCTTTTGATCTGCAATGATTTGTTGCTAGTTTGTTTGTTCTGTTACTTGCTTTGCTTCATGAATTTTGCTTAACCTTAACTTGATATTTGATTTGATCTTCATCTCCAGGTTTTGAAATCTTCCCAGATTTGAAGACTTTAAATTGCTTTTGTTTTTTAATTCTATTTTCTGGTTTGCTCTGATTTAATTTTGGAAACTGAAAGCTTGCTATTTGCCCCAGAATCTTGATATGATCTTGCTTTAAACCTCAGGTTGAGTTTCCAGATTTGCTTTCCAGGTTGATGATGAAATGTTTTTGTTTTGATATCTTGCTTGATTGCTTTAGTTTGAAAACTGGAATTTGATTAGGTTGAAGATTTTGCTTGATTTTCACTTTCCAGTTTTTGAAAACTGCATGTTGATTGTTTGAGATGAATGGAAGAAAACATGCAGCCTGGTTTCTTTCTTTTGATATTTACTTACATTTAAAAAAAACATCCTTTGCCACTTGTAAGTTAAGATATGAATCCTCTTACACTTGTCTATATGCATGAATTAATCCTTCTACACTTGTCAAAAATAGTTCAAATTATGTTTCAACCCTTTAGTTTAATTAGAAAAATAAAATTAGTTTTAAACCCTTGTTAAATCTTTATTTATGTTTTATAATGTCAGCCCTCACTTTATTTTAATTTGTAAACATGTTTTTATGTTTTAAACTTTTGTTTGAATTAAGTACTTATGTTTATTTTAAACACTTTAAATAGTATTTAAACATAACTTTATATTATATTTCCTATTTAAATAAATACATTTTTCTTTATAAATCATTGGTAAAATCTTTTAAAGAAATTGACTTAAAAATTAAATTACACAAGTATGTATAGATTATATATACAAGTCTTTAGAATATAAATTTTGACTTTAAACAACTTTTGAAAATTATTCATATTTAATCATACTTTTATTATCTTCTTTTATTTATGTATGTGTTATGTTTCAAATGTTTATATTTAAACTACTTTATCTATCTTATATATCCTTAAAGAAAAAGGTTTGAAACTAAATTATACTTTAATAAATAATCATACATATGTACTTCTTAATTTTATAAAGTTTTTTAAATCTAATTTATTTAGTAAATCAATTTTTTTATTTCCAATATATTTATTTAATTCCAAAATCAAATTCCAAATTATAATCCATACATCTTATTTAATTTAGAAAATACAAACACAATTTTTTATAAAATACTTATCTTTGAATTTCAACCCAAAATTCTATTTAAAAATCTAAAATATTTATTTATTTTGGAAAATTTCTAATTGATTCACAAATAATTTCAGAATTAAACTCCAAAACTAAATTAATTGCCAAATTAAACTTGGTTAAAATTCGGGAATGTTACAAATATATTTCGAAAAGATTTTTTGAAAGAAATAAAAGCATTGACCTCACTTTAGTCACTGGCAAATATTTTTGAGGATGACTGCAGCATCGTCAGTATTCATTTTCGATTTTTCGAGTGAGCATTGCTACCAAAAGAAAATCATTTTCGGTTAAAACAAGTTTTCATTGTGGAAAAAAATATTCCAAGTATGATTTGGTAAATATACGAAAATAGTTTTTGAACTTACAAATTAAAAATATTATAGATAAGAAATAAGTTTATAACTTATGAATTTGAACAGGAAAGTAAGATCGATTTAAAAAAAAGATTGAACATTTTGGCTAAGCAAACAAAAGAAAAATTGAATTTGAGATATGAAATGAAAGAATTAACCAAAGAAATGTTAAATTGATTGAATTAATGAAATGAAATAAATAAATTAAAATTTAACCTTTTTATGGTTCGGCATTGTTTTGAAACATATTATGGCAAATAGCCTCATTTCAAAATTAATATCGATTATAGCCCTATTTTGGCTAGCTCAACGTTAATCTGGCCAAAACATACTGGCGCCTTTTCAATAGGAGCCAGTTATATATTTTTTTAATAAAACAGGCGACTTTTGAGTAGTCGCCAACTGGTGGCTTTTCAAAAGTCGCCTGTTTGTTCATAGTTAAAAATAATAATACTATGAGCGACTTTTGAAAAGTCGCCAGTTGGCGACTTCTCAAAAATCGTCCATACGGGATTTTGCAACAAAACAGAACCCCCCTCCCTCCCTCCTTCACTTTACTCTTTTGCTCTTCTTCTCTAAAAATCCCAAAAGCCTTTATCTCCATTTTTTTAAAACCACCTTAAATTCCATTTAATCTCAATAAAAGCTTTAGATTTTGAAGATCTACCTCAAGCATAGAAAATTCTCATTAGCTCGAATTCAATCAATGTATGTAGTAGAAATCCTAAGTTTATAAGTTAATATGATTATGTGGTTTTTGCGTGGTTGCTGTAGAATGGTTCCTAGTTATATTCCAACCATATGCTATTATGACGTTGAATTGGTTATTGATGATATAATGTGTGGGAAATATGTTTGTGGATCTTACAAATAGGCTAAAGTTCGAAGAGGTTTTACTTTTGAATAGTTGAAAGAGTCGGTTTACAAAGCAACAAAAATAAAATCGAAAGAGTATGATATAGATATAGTTTGCAATTGGCAGCCGATTTTGGATCTAAAGTAATAAAAATTATCGACGATGACAATGTTGAATTAATGTTTGCTGCTGTGACTAAATCTATTGAGCTGTTTGTTGGGAAAAATAGAAGATCAGTTGCAGAACAGCCAACAGCAGCACCTGTCAAATTTTGATGTTGAAGAATATTCTAGAATGGTAGGTAACATGAGTACCGGGTAAGGAATTCCGTCTCCTAGTTTTAGTAATCTGACTCAGCACGTATCACAATACGAGCAACAACAAATGTTTTATTGTTATCATCCTTTCATGAATTTGCAGTCAAACGTCTAATTTACCTATCCTCATTTGACGTAGGACAACGTTACATGAATGTGTTAGAGGTAACTTTTAGCTGTGATTACATACAGATCCGATACGTTGAATTGATTTAATTATTATACAAAAATTGTATTCTTGTGCAGTTTTATCCCACTTCAAAATTCCACTTAAAGAAGTGCTAGACCATCGAGTAGCCGTACATCCGAACGAATGCAGTCAACTCCTTCTAAACTTTACCAATTAAGCCAGAAGTAAGTTAAATATTGCAATATGATTCAAATTCATTGGTATGAAGAAATAAACTAAAATTAATGTATTTTTTATTGCAGCTTTGCAGCAAATAATATTGCTACACAGTCATACGTCCAACCAACAAATGAGCCAGTGTGTCAAAGTATATGTAACGATGATATGGATGTAGATGATGAAGAAGATGTACAAGCTGAAAATGTTCGTGCACCTGATAGTATGGCTGTTGTGTCAATACTAGAGGTTGATACAATTTGGTGGAAAATATGTAAGTAAACAATTGTAACAACCCGCATATTTTACGATTGAATATTTAAATATTTTATCGTTAGTCGGATTTTAGTCCAAAAATTTACTTTTTTGCATACGGTCGAATTAGGACTCCGGACCACTTCCATTGGGTCCAAAACACTATTTGCGATCTTTTTGAGTATAAACTTTGATATGTTTAGTTGGTGGAATTTTGCCACTTTTTCACTTTGGGCTTTGGGGTTTGGTTAGCCCATTAGCCTAAACTATTAACTCTAGCTCAACCCCCTCTTCCCTTCATAACTTCACTTTCATTTCCAAACACTCAAGCTTCATCAAAAATGGAGGAAGGAATGGGAAATTAAAACTCCAAGCCCTAGTTCATTTGCAAATCCAACATCTAACTCCAAATTCAAAGAGAAGCCATTGATTCAAGCTTCTTGTGTTGAAATTGAAGTGTGGTTGATTCTTCCTTTGCTTTCAAGCTTCACTGTAACGATTCTGGATTTTAATTCAGTTTAAATTGATAATTAATTTAATGTTTGAATAAAAAAAAAAATGGGAAATAATTGGTAATTAATATAAAATATTAGTTAAATTATGAAATGATTGAGAAATGTATCTGAATTGAATTTGAATTTATAAATAATGTAACGACAATTAATATTTAAGTTATAAATAAGTATTTAAGTTACAAATGTAAATATATATTATTTAATAGGATATAAACAAAATATACTTACAAAATAAAGTATAAAAAAAATATGTGTGTATGAATACAAGACAATAAATATTGAGGTTAGAAATGAGTATTTAAGTTAGAAATAGGAATTGATATAATAAATATATTTAAAGATAAGTTATAAAATATAAAGTGGAACAGAGGAATAAATTTATATGGTTATGGAACAATCTAAAGTAAACACACAGATGGCTTCAAACTACACATTAACTATAGAATCAAATTTCAAAGTAATATGACAACAGTAAAATATAGTCAGGTATGCTCAAATTGGCATATAAATATCCATGTACAAGCAAAATGTAATTATGTACACTTGTAAAATAAAGAAAGAAAATACATATGAATGAAGCTTGCAAAAGGAGGAACAAATTAAATATCCATTGTAAAAAAAAAAAAAAAAACTAATAAATGCAGCCACTATTTTAGAACCAAAAGAAGTAAATATACTCAAAGTATATAAACAAAACCAAAGCAACATCATCTCAGCCTATAAACAAATGAAAATATGCCTGTAAATAGGTATGCAGACAAGTCTATCAACATAAAAGTAAAATAATAGAGTTGTAAACAAAATATATATGTATGAACAAGATAAGTATGGAACAAAACAAAGTAGATTTGTACAATGGTAATTAATGCATATCAAAGGCAAGATACATCAGCCACTATAGCTGAAAACAATATGATTATTAGCCTCTTGCTTGGTCAAAAATGTAGGCAGGCAAGAATAAAAAAAAAAAAAAGTAAAAAAAAGAAGTAAGTAGGCAAGCTTATAAAGTAAGACATCAACTATCTTCATATCATGTACAGCCGAAACAACATGAAAACAAATATCTTTGATATGGTACAAACAAAATAATATCACTTGTACAAAATATCTTACCCTGTAGCCACTTCATTTCTTATATATCCACTTTTTTCATTTCATTTCATTCATTCTAAGCTGTGCAAATTAAAGTAAATATCATCCTCAAAAGAAAAGGAAAAAAAAAACTTAAACAAACATCAAAACAAATCAACCAAACCAGAGAAACAAAGGAGAAGATTTCCAGTATCAACTTCAAAACCAGTTTTCAATTTTGCAAAATTTCAAAAGGGCCTCAACTTTTCAAACTTCAAAACTTCCGGAAAGCAAGATGTTTAAGGTGAGTAACTTTCTTTTCAATGTGGATGTGTTGCAAGTTAGATCAATGATATATATATATGTACAAGTTCTCAGTAAAAGTGTGTGTAGGCTGTTGAAAAACATTCTTTGTTTTCAAACACTAAAACATAAGTTGTTTCAAAAATCATTTCTGCTTAATCTACTTGATGTTTGGACGTGGGATCAAAACCAAAAATGTTTGTTTGACCTTGAACTAAATTTTAAAAATATATTCAAGTTACAATCTCTTGGAATCATCTCTGAAAAGCAAGTTGTCTGAGCACAACTCCAAATTTATCAAAATTCGAATCTTTTAATTTTCGAATTCAGTTATCTAAACTGGATCCCCATGCAAAGATATGATTTTTGAAGCATAAATCATAATTTTTAGAATTGGATGTTAAGTGCAGTTTGAATTTGTTTAAATCTCGTTCTATCATCGATCTCTGATGATCTACTGGTTCGTGGGGCTTGGGTGTTCTTGAGGACATGAAGGAGGCTACGAGGGTGACTGGAAAAATGGTTGAAGGCGGCGAAGATGACTGTGGCGTTGGCGACGAGAATTTGAAATATTTAAACCTAATTCTGGTAAGGCCAAGGTTTGCGCGTCGTGCATCATCCTCAGGCGACCGAGTTCGCCGTGGTTTGGGGAAATGAAAGAGGAGGAGGCGATGAAGCGAGGGTCGGAGTTGTGGACTGGCTGATGGTCGGAGCTCGGAGAACATCGCGATGACAGGTTTGAGGTTCGTATGGGTTCGAGTGTTCCAGGTTTGCAAGATCGAACTCGAATTTGAATCTCGAGATGATGAAGTGATTCGAATGTTCGGAGTACGTTCTGGAGTTGATGGTTGACTTGCTCAATGTCGTGACGATGACCGGCGTCGGTCGAACCTACTGTGCATGTGCACGAACCTGATCGTGTTGTGTTGCCTGAGTATTTGTATGCCTGGGAAGCACGAGTGAAATTCTCGCGTATGACTCGAGTGATTCAAGCAAATTACTCGAAGTAAATTCATGAAGGCTCGGGTCGAATCTTGTTCCAGTTTTCAACCTGGAAACCTGTTTTTTTCTGTTTTTTTGAATTTTGCTGAGTTCAAATTAAAATGTCAATATAAATTCAAGTTGAATTGGGATTTTAGGTTGAACATAAATAAGTTTTAAAAATATCCAAATTGTTTTAATAAAAAAAGCAATTTAATATATATAAGAGATTTGAGTTTGAAATGGATTTGAAATTAAATTAAGCTTTATAACTTAAGTGTTGAAAGAAAAAAAATGAAATTTAAAATGAAATTTGAAACAATGTTCCAAACATATTGTGAAAAATAATTAAATTATAAATATGATTGAACTTTACTTTAAGTAAAGAAGTTTAATAACTTCTATTTCGTTAACGAATGAATTTTCTATAGTGAATCGATTTATAATTAAAAATGATTAATATAAGAAATTTTCTATAAAAAAAAAAGAAAATTAAAGAAATTTAATAGTTAATGAAATCATTAACTAAGATTATTTGAAAAATTAAGTAATGTGATTTAATTTTAACAATAAATTGGATTAATTAATTTAATGACAATAAATTGTGGGACTATTAAGTAAAAATTACTTAATGACAGTAATTGTGAAATTAATTATTCGACGTAATTAATTGATTTAACTTAATTAGTTCAAATTAAAATTTCTTAAGTATAATTCAGAACAATCACTTGATAATTTGGTAAAATAAAATTACTTCAAGAAGTAATTAATAGATAATTACTGAATGTAATTAATTGAGTGATGATTTGAAATTTGAGCAAATTATTTGTTAATGAATTAAAGGATTAATTAATAATGGAGACTAATTAAGATTAATGTACTAATTAAAGACTAATTGGTTCATTAATTAAGAATGATTAGTTAATAATTAAGGGTTAACTAATAAAATTTGAAAGGGAAATTATTTCAAATAAATTGTAATTAACTTAGGATAATGAACCTTGATTTATAATTATTACAGTTGATTTAAATTTATTAGTCAACTAATGAATTTTTCTTGTGAATGTTTGAACTTGACCGAATAATTAAAATTGATTGATATCCCTGATATTGATGCTTTGTGATATGTCTTGATTTGTGTTATGATCTGAAATGTAATTTATTTATCTGAGATAAATGTAATTATATATTTGTGTTCTGTGAATAAAAGATAAGCATTATGGTTTATACCGCTTATCAAATATAAGCGTTATAGTTTATACCGCTTATCAAATAAATTTCTGTATTTGATCTGTGACGGTTGAATGATGTTGCACTATTGTGTTAAACTCCTGGACCACACTTATACACACACCAATATGGATTTCACGAGGAAATCGATTAAGTCACAGATTTTGAAATAATTTTCAAAATTGAATATTTAAATTCAAATGTTTTGGAAATGGATTGGATTTAAAGTAAAAAGCTTTTGAAATGAAATTTCAAAGATGAAATTTATTTTGAATAACTTGATTGAGTTTTGAAATTTAAATATTTTGAATTAAATTTGAATTCAATATTTGAAATCGAATTCTATGATTTGAAAACTAGGGAATAAAGATATTATCCCAGTGATACATGGGTTAAACTATTTTAAAGGTATTAATTTGGGAATTTGAATTTAAATTCAAAGGCTTTAACTCGTGTAAATATAATTGGATCTTTCTGACATGGAAACTATTTGTTTTCGAATAATAAAAGCTTTCATATAAGAAGTGAACTTTCAAATTGTGTTAAAAAGGGATTTCAAGTTAAAAATGAAAATGATTTTCCAAGTTATGGAAACGGTTTGAAAGTTATAAGTTAAATCTTTAATTTAAAGATTTTAAACGAGTTAATCCAATTGAAATGGAAGTTGTTTTGAAATCCATAAATGGATCTTTGTGAAAATGGGTGAACTTTGTGAAATAAATCTTTCCGTTTAAAAGATTTGAAATGGTAATTTGTTTAACCATTTGAAAGAAAGTTTTGAATCATTAAGTTGTGACTTAATTGAAATTCCTATATCCATATGTTTTAAATATTGCGCTCACTATTCGGTTTAGCCGGGAGAGGACCTTTGTGTCGTATAACCCATTCCGAATGTGTGATTCGTCGTTATGGATAGCATTTGAAGACCGGTGGTGAAGACCGGGTATTTGCGAAAGCGATAGGATGACCTATCGATTGTCTCTGCATCGAGTCGCGCCGGTATAGAGATTCCCTAAGTGATGGGAAGTCTGATCGGGATTGTGAATACCCGGATTGCAAGGACTTCTTTGGAAGTGCCTTCGGTTCTGTTCGAACCCGGAACAGACTTGTATGGATTGTATGTCTGACATTACACTTTGAGGTATAAAGCAGATTTCTTTCAAATACATATCTATTGGTGGCGGAGAATTTATTCTCTTAGCTTAACACCCTTCTCTGAGACGTACGAGCTCAGAGGTTATGTAGTTGAAGGTTATCAGCAATATACTCCCAATTTGGTGGTGTGGCATGCTGAGTGCTGCTGTGTGTTGATGATCATTATTTGATCATTTGTGATATGATCATTTGTTTGATCATTTATCTTTGTGATCATTACTTTGATCATTTGTAGACCCAAAGCATGTCTTTTTACCAAAGCGTAGCTTTGTGGACGAGACTGCATTAGGACCTCACACCCCGGAAATGGTCAAAACAGGAAAGATGCGGCAAGGTTATGAGGGTCGCGCCCTTTAGGGTGTGTCATTCCCTTCTGGTAAAGGGTGGTATCATGGTATGGAGCCCAGATATTTACCTATGTGGTAGCTCCAATCTCATTTACTGTGTGGTTGTTGCTTTAGAGGCGCCTCGGATAAAGGTCCCAAAGGACCGGGGAGTGGCATGCTCGAGTAGTAGTTACCTAGTTACAGAGGTAACCCGGCCTTGTGTTGGCAGAGATCCGGTTAGGTTCTCGGGATGTCCCACCAGAGGCGATCCCATGTGGCAGTAGGAAGTTCCTTAGCCTGACCATTTGTTGGAAATCCATTCATCCAATACGAAACCCTGTACGGTTTTAGTTGTAGAACCTGCCATTCACTTATGGTGGTCACCACTGTTTGGATGGTAGCTATAGTAGGCATACGATAATGGTCGTATGTTGGCTAAGATTTATATTCTACTTTCGAAATGTTTTCTGCACTTTGCACTTATAATAATAATATCAAAGAACTTTCTACGTATTAAGCATGTTTGACTATCATAAGAAGAAATCTCCTCCAATTCTGCGTTTGCATTGTGTGTGTGGCGGGAGGTCTTATGGTAGTTTCATTTTCTAAAAAGCATATCGGATTTTCTTTTATAAATCTTGTTTATTTAGAAGATAAACTGTTTTGTTACTCACACCAGTCCCATGACTGACTCAGAGTTTATTGTTCCTTTCCTAAACTCTGGGTGCTCACTAATTTCCACACGAGCAGCCTAGAGTTGGGTTTTTCAGATAGTTAGGTTCAGTAGGTTATCTGGAGCTAGTTTCAGTCTTTGGATGCACACCAGTCTTGCTTGTCTTAGTGTATCGTGATGATGGTTCGAGCTGCTGTTGGAGTTCTCTCTTGAAGATTTTATTGGAGTTATTGTTCCGCTGCTGGTATTAGCTAGTTTCTTTTCCGCTGCTATTTTATTGTATCATATCTCTGATGTATATCGATATCTATTGTATCATCTGTTGTATCAGGATGTTGTATCAGATGTTGTATATTGATATTCATTATTTCTTCCGCTGTGTTGTTTACTTAATTGTGTTATAAGCTCCGGCGACTCGGATTTGAACGGTCGAATCTGCGGCATTCGAGTACGATGTAAAGTATGGATGTCGATTTTCGAACGGGAAAAATCCGCTTCGTTACATTCTCCTTCATTGATTTTGTGAAAAGGTGAGATTTTTATCTCACATCTTTGTCTATTACTATCTTTGATTGTTGGGTATGAATTCCTAACACTTTTTCATATGCATTTGCTCTTGGTTTGGATTGAACTGGTGAAAATCCCAATTTTTAGTGTTTTGGGTTCAAGTCTTTAAAAATCCTAACTTTGATGATTGAACACGTTTTTGGTGATGCATCGAGGAGCCAATAGGACCAGGTAGCCGATGGGCGTAATCCCCTAGCGTCCGTGCTCGATCGGTTACGAGTTGAGAGAGTTTTTGCACTTCTATCCCCTAGGTCGCTCGGCCTGCACCATTCGATTTGCTCGGCCTGCATATAGGTCACGCCATGCTTAGGTCGCACCATGCTTAGGTCGCGACATGCTTGGGTCGCGCTAGGGGATAGGTCGTTTGTCCCTTAAGTTGCTCGGCTTGCCCCAGTACTTTAGGTCGCTCGTCCTGTTAGGTCGCGCCATGATAGGTCGCACCCCTTAAGTCGCTCGGCTTGCCCCAGTACCTTAAGTCGCTCGGCCTTCTTACTTAAGTCGCTCGGCCTTCTCTTATCCCTTAGGTCGCGCCATACTTAGGTCGCGCCATGCTTAGGTCGTTCCATCTTAAGTCACTCGGCCTTCTCTCACAACTTAGGTCGTGCCATGTGTTAGGCTGTTCCATTACTTAGGTCGCTTGCACTTTAGGTCGCGCCAGTTAGGCCGCGTGCTACTCCTTAGCCACTAATTCCTTAGGTCGCGCCATACTTAGGTCGCGCCATACTTAGGTCGTGCCATGTTAGGTCGCGTTCCTTAGGTCGCTCGCCTTGCTAATGAGTAAGCCTGCACATTTAAGTCACTCGGCCTGCAGTTAGGTAGCATGTCTTAGGTCACACCATATTAAGTTGCTCAGTTAGGCCACATGCTATTTCTTAAGTCGCTGATCTCTTAGGTCGTATGTCGTGGAGTCGCATGCGTTGAGCCGCTGATTTCTTGTGTTGACTTATGTTAAGTCGTAAGTCGTGGCTGTTAAGTCGTAAGGGTATTTCCACTTTGATGGATTTGGAATCGAATTCTTTGGATTTTATTCACGTCTTCGAATGTGAATTTTTGTGACTTATTGTTTCTACAATCATTTTTGTGATTTGTCACTTTAGAAATATAAAGGTTTTCTATACTAGTAGAAAATTTATTACAAAGCTCGTTTCTTAAACCGTTTTCCAACCTACTAGTATATACAAACCTTTATCTCACTCGTACGAGAAATCTAATTAAACGGCTTAGTAAAACAAGTTGTATGAAACGCTAGCGTTTACTTCACCGGTTAATTGTTGGACTTGTTCGATTGAATCTCTTGTGACAATTTCGAGTGGAGATCTACAATTTGTTTGTAAATATTTAAGTTAAGCTAGTGGTTATGGGACATGAAGCTAGGCTTACATATTTACTAGCTTACTGTAATTGACACTTCTTGATGATCGTTGATGATCATTTTTGTGATTTATACTAGCAAATGTGCAATGTCTCTTTGTCTAGGAGGGAGACTAAACCCCATTTCTGTGGAGCTTCGGCTCAATTTGGTGGGGTAGCGACCCATGGTCTTCGGGCCGTTTTGTGGAGCTTCGGCTCAAAATTAATGGTTAGCAACCATGGAATAGCGTTCCATTTTGTGATACACGTGTTGGTGAGTTTTCATGCTCCCGTTTTGTGATAGGCCTCCCCCTTTTTGTGATTTTTGGATTTCCATTGATGATTTCTAGAACTTGTGTTTCACCAATTTTCATGATTTACATTGGTATTTTTATCAATATTTGTGCATTGGTGAATTTGTGTGTCATTAACTTTTGTGATTGACAATGATATAATTGTCAATATTTATGGTTTGGTGAATAAAAATAAAGAGTATGACATTCTTTTTGATCTTTGAGAAGATTCTTGTGATATTGATTTATCTCTTGTTGATTTTCAATTACATACTTATTAGAGTATGGTTTTATGGTTATCATACGTGTTTGTCATATCTCTTATTCTATATCATTTCATCTGATATTTATAGCTAGACTGATCCGTTTATTATTTTCTTATTAAATAATACTTGGGTCAGAACGAGATGTTACAGGTGCTTCTGCTTGACTTCACATATGGGATTATCACCCTGACTTTTGGCTAACTACTTAGATTAGTAGTTTTTGTTGTATACATTTGAGATATAGACTCATTGATGTATCCATATTCTTTTGTCTAGCACTTGTAGCTATTCTTTTGTGATATTGTGGATCTTGTCTGACCACTACTCTGATGAACACTTTTACGTGTTATATATTCATATCTATTTCCGCCTTTGTGATATGGATGTCTGTGACTGATTTGTGTTATGTATATTTCTATATTTGTTTCCGAAGAATATATATATAGCCACTGTGTAGTAGCTTTGAGTTTGTATCGGTATGTTGGATTTCCTCCTGAAACCAAATGCATGTTGTACTAACCGACATATCGGTGCTCGCACAAAGCAATTACGCGGATTGTCGCTCCTCAACAGCCTTATTCTCCACGCTAGTTGACGGCATTACCCCGTAGTGTCCTTGGCTAGAGTGGGTATAGAGGCGGGGCGTCACAACAATGTTCCATTGAAATATGATTTTGGAGGTACAAAACCAGATTGTGTGGACAGCGATGAACCGAAAATGGAGATATCGAAGGACGATGGTTTGTGCAGTGCACAAATTATGGCTAGGTCAGTAGTAGCAAATGTAAACTTCAACAATGAAATATTTTCATCTTCTAGCGTACAAATGGTTTCAAAGTTGGCATGGTTTTTGAGAGCAAAGCTAAATTTCTACAACAACTATCTGAATGGTCAATCTTGCATAAGGTGTCCTTTAAGCCAATCAGGTCGAACAAATCAAAATACATCGCTATTTGCAATGTCGATGCTAGTTGTCATTGGAGAACACATACTATTGATCCAAAAAAGACACAGGTTGGATGGTGGGTTATTAAAAAATATCCAAGTGATCATACATGCGTAAACCCAACAGTGAACTCAAATCATAGGCAAGCAACATCTTCTTTTATGGCATCGAAGATCATGCCTTTCATGAAATTTGATTTGAACATTATGGCTGGAACGGTGCATAATAGAGGAACAATTGTTTATCAAAATTATTTATTTGAAAGCATGGAAGCATTGACAAGGCAATTGAACGCATAACAGTGATTGGGCAGAGTCATATTTCAACCTACGACAATACTTTGGTGAAATATGCAACACAAATCCAAGTAATGTAGGACATGTGACCACTGATGAGTACGGAGTTTTCGATCGTGCATTCTGGTCATTTGGGCCATGTATTGAAATATTTGTCCACTGTCGAACTTTGCTTTGTATAGATGGTACACATCTATATGGTAAATATAAAGGTACCTTACTTGTTGCAACCACAGTTGATACAAATGATCAGCTATATCCTTTGGCATTTGCCATTGTTGAGTCCGAATCAACTGATAGTTGGGGTTGGTTTTTTGCATGCATGTAAAGGTTCATTCACAGTGTGAACAATTGTCATATTACTTTCATTTCTGGAATACCTACATCTTTGGAGAGAAAATGGCGAGCCACACATAAACATAGATATTATGCTAGACATTTGAAAGCTAATTTTCAAGGAGCGGGTTTTAAAGACAATTGATTGACGATTTATTCTACGCTGCTGCCTATGCCTCTGAGGAGATTGATTATTTAAAGAAGATAGAGCACATAACTGGATAGAGAGAAGTTTAGCTGGAAAGGAGGAAAATTGGGAATTATGTAAAGCCGATGGTGGTCGTCTTTATGTTATGACGACTAATGCGTCGGAAAGTTTTAATGGTTTACTTTAGGGTGCAAGATCTTTTCCTATTAGAGCACTTATTGCACGTACCTTCTATTGATCTATTGATTACTTTTTCCAAAGAAGTGAGTTAGCTGAGAATTCCACACTTCGTGTTACTCCAAATGGGAAGCAAAAATAGCGGAGAGAGCAAGCAAAGCAAGACGTTGTCAGATTGTCCATTTTAGTCAAATTGAATGACAAGTAGTTCATTACTTTGGAGATGAATTCAAAGTTTTAATCGATGGTAACACATGTTCATGTACATGCAACATCCTATTACTGTAGCATCTCCCATGTGCCCATGTGATGGTTGCTTGTTCGTCAGTGCCCAATGGTGCAAATAGAGCTCATGATGATTTTGCGTCACATTGGTACTCCGTACAAAAATACCTAGCGGCTTACTTAGTGGAATTTCATCGCGTACGCGATAAAAGGTATTGGGCTCCACGCGAAGGACCAATGGTTCTTCCACCCCCAACTCGGCAAGCTATAGGAAGGCCTAAATGTACCAGATTTAAAGGCACAATGGATGAGATGCAGCCTCCAGGGCTGAATTGATGCAGTAACTGTGGTCTGCACGGTCATAGAAGGAGTTATTGTAATTCAGTTACTTATTTTTCGTATGCGTGTTACTGTTGGTATGATGTTTTTAAACCATATGTTGTTTATGTAAGAACATTTTATGTTTCTAATTCCATATGTTGTGTTCCTTCCAGCCGATGAATGTTATGTGTTGGTATTGGATTACTCCACTGAAAGTAAGCTGAGAAATAATAAATGATATGTAAACAGATGCATGGATGCATGCTAATGATACATAAACAGATTACATAATACATGGTCAACGATACATAAACCGATGACATTATACATGAATATCCAAATTCGTAATTACTTCTCCTCCCACGATCTACGAGGACTCAACTTTACGAATGCTACACCTTTATTCAATAGCGCGTTGCGATTCTGTAGGTTCAACTTCTCCTAATGAGCATTTTCTGCTTGTATCTCAATGGCATATTCAACTACCCTTTGACACATTTCAGGATCTTTCCACTTAAAAAAGTTACAACATTCAATGTCGTTAGGCCGAACCTTATTATCATTGTACTATTTACAATGATAAAAGCGACGGCCCACATTCCTTTCATTCCTACGCACAACTACTTCACATTCATCTCCGCAATAACAAAGTACCCGAGGTGGTGGCCGGCTGGAACTAGCACTGTTAGGCTTATGACGAGCTAGCACACCCATTAATTTTCCATGAAGTGATTGCTTTATTGGTTCACCGTTAGCCACGACCATTGTTGATGCACCGACGCCCCCAAAAGGGGGCAAATTTCAACCTACATCTCAGAGACAAAATCAGCCTCAATAGTTTCTTCATTAACTGGTACAAAGCCTCGTTGTTGTTCAAATTTTTCATACATTTTCATCATCATGTCGTCATCAATCTCCTAATTTTCCATTTTCAACAACCTATTTATTGAAAATAGCAATGTTGGAATTAGCCTTAATTGCAAATGATTATATAAAATTTGTAGTGCTAATGGAACTTACCTACTTATTGTGTCCCCAAAATCTATAAAAGATATTCGATTTAATTGGGAAATATTGAAATTATGGAAGAGAGATGTAGCTTAGGTTTTGGGTTTTATTTTTGGCTTTTGGTAAAGTGATAAATGAGGAAGGGTGTAGTGTAGGGTTTCTGTTTTGAAACCCTACACACTTTTGGGTTTTTGAAAAGTCACCCCAGAAGTGTGTGTGCAGGGTTTCAAAACAGAAACCTTGCATCACGCCGATCCTCAATATCACTACATTCACATTTCAACAATTCATTTGAATTCCAACATTCGATATCCAACAATTCAAATTATATCATCAAACAATTCAATAATGTAATTCAAATTCCAACATCCAACAATCAAATTCCAACATCCATCAATTCAACAATACAATTCATTTCAACATTTCAAAAATTCATTAAACACAACAAATCAGATAAACCAATTCAATAATTTAAACCATCCTAACTACTTCAACCTATGAAGTTCGCGTGGAGTGCGTCTTGCTTTCCTCTTAGACAATTGAATTTCTTCTGGCAAATCCTCCTCTTCACTTGCTTGCGTAGGATCTATAGGCTGTGAAGGGCCGGGAGCAACTTCAACTTATGTTTGTTGAGATGAAGAAGCGTCTTTTCGATGTTTCCGTCGCTGATATGTCTGAGTAGTAGGAGGAACATCGATGGCTTCTATGGCATGTTCGATGGGCACCAATGGTGGAGGTAGTTTTGGTCTTGTTAACTTGTTCCTCCCCAAAATAGATTCTAAATGCATTTAATACTGAAGCATTTTCCTTACGACCTTTCAAGAACCTCTTGTGCAAGATCGTCTATAATCTCGATCCCACGGTAAATGTCGTCCGCCTGCCATAATAACATAAAGTACAAGGAAAAGTATTTATTTCAAATATTTGAATAAAGATTGGGCATATAACATACCACATTCCTTTTAAGGGGTGCTCTAGGAGTGTAAGGGTCTACAACAACGGGAGGCACTGTAGGTGGCTCTGTAGCACAAAGAACATATTGATGCGTGATGTTCCAGTACCAAGAAAGATATTCTTCTGCGGACAATGTGAAATTGCATTCCTATTGCATGTGCATATAGCGATCATTCCATGTCTCAATCGCCATCGTGTACTCTCCAGCTGCAAAATCAATCCTGTAATGTGGTGGTTGTTCTGGTAAATGCTGGGCCATACCAAATTTCCTCATCACTCGGTCGGGAAGAAGATACGTGACATCATTCAAGCAAATGAGTGGAACATGAGCATGTAGGATCTAGATTAACCCTAGAGGGGGGGGGGGGTGAATAGGGTTATAGCAAATTTTTTCGAATTAAACACAGAAACAAACTGCAGAAATAAATATGCTGAGAAGTAAATCACACACAAAATTTACCCAGCTTCGACAACCCCTGCCTACTGCTGCATTCCCAGATTTCTATTAGAATTAAACAGTTTCCCGCTTACAAACACTCTAACAGACTTGCAAACCCTGCTACCGCCTATAGAGTTTTGCAAACTCCCAAACCCTGCTAACTGGACTAACTCTAACTAGACAATCTGACAACACCTAAACCCTAGGTGGTGATTTACCACGATTTGTTTTGAAAAGAACAGACAAATAAAACAAATTATAAGAGCAAGCACTAAATTTAAAAACAATTTAAATTATCTTGCCCTTAAATAAAAAAAACACCCAAACCCAAAACAAAAGAAATATGCAGCCACTTCCCTCTTGTCTTATTTCACCCGATCCTTTGTCTTTTGTTTGTGAAGAAAAAATGGCGGCCCTCTGTTGTATTCTTTATTCGATCTGAATTAGGGCTTCTTTCCCTTGCGATCCAAATTGGGGCTTTGACTGATTTTTGATGCTCGTGCTCGCGCTCACTCTCTGATGATCGATTCTACTTGCGCTTTGTTTCGCAGCTGCTTCTTTGATCGAGTTTGATAGATTTGTATGTTTTCTCTTTCGTTGCTTGTTTTAATTGCTTGCTTGACTCGATTGTTGTGTGTTCTATGATGATTTCTTGGGGTTTATTTATAGGGTTGAAACCCTAATAACCACTGTTAGATTTGATTTCTACACGTTGTTGATTATTTTTCCTGAATTTGTTCTGGATTTGGAGTATTCCTTTCTTGATTTAATTTCGAATTATTGCTGTCCATATTTGTTTTCGAATTCATTAATTCGAAGATTTCTTCCTATATTTGTTGTCTCGGCCCCTATTTGAATTAATACTGACCATATATGTAGTCGAGAAATTTGATGCAGAGATTTCTTTCCAAATTAGATTTCTTTGACTTAATTAAAACCCGATGTTTATTTTTAAATTCAACCCCATTTTTTTCTTTGACTTTGGACATTTTTGCATAACTGTTGAGCTCACTGTGTCTTCTGATATTTTTTAACTGGTCGTTGATCTTCTGGCCCTTGTGAGCTTCTTCTCTGGCCATCTTCTCTGTTGTTCATGTAGTTGCATTTGGTCTCGAGTTTCACTGTTGCATTTGCTCATTGGAGTTTGTACTCGCACACTGCACGTAGCTTATTGTCTGTACTTGGTGCATTGAGCATTTTCACTGTGTTGCATTGTTCTGTCCACTGCCCTTGTGTTGCTCACCATGTTGCATACATGTTTTTATGCTTTGTGTAACGACCCAGAATTTTTATTAATTTAAATTTGAATATTTAATTAATTTTAAATATTTATAAGTGAATTTATAAGTCAAATAAATTTTTATTTGAATTTTTGGATTTAATTAGATAATTAAAACAATAATTTAATATGTTAAATTATGGAAATAATTAAAAATTGAGTTAAAAATGATTGAAAATAATTTGGAAAATTTTATTTAATCATACTGGAGTTATAGAAATATTTTAGAACTTTTAAAATCGAATTAAAAGTTAATTTGTGAAAATTGAATATTTTAATATTTAATAATTGACTGTAAAATAGCCAATTTTTGAACAGTCTCAGAATTGAACGAAACCAGTTTCATTGGATCCGTAATAGTTAGTTATTACCGGATTTCAATTTTCGTGTCAATCGGAGCTATCGTTTGATCGTGGCAGCTCGAAACGCATCGAATTATTTTTAATTTAAATTTGGCGAGTCAAAATAGCCATTTTTCAAAAAGTCTCGGATTTCGACGAAACCAGTTTCATCGGATCCGTAATGTGATATTATTGTAAGGTTTCAAATTTCAAGTCAATTGGATTTACCGTTTGTCCGGTACAAATTAAAACGCCTAGAAATCGATTTAAATCGGTTTAATTTAAATTGAGCGTTTGCAGCCATAACTCGCACAGATGTCCGAATTAGCTTCCGAAACCTATTCCATTGTGTCCGAAACGCGGGATAAACCCTAGGTACGCTGGTTACGGCGTCTAAATCGGAGTTCGGAATTTCCGGGATGAATAGTGTTTCGTCGGTTCCTTATAAATAGCCCTTCACTCTAAAAAAATAAAAAAAAAATTACAAAACCCTAATTTCATAACCCTAGCCGCCACTTATACAACCAATGGCCAGAAATTAGTTTCATTCATCCCTCAATCTCTCTCAATCTACAAAGATTTAGCCAAAGTGTTCAACACGAAGGTTGGAGAGCACGACGAGAGCTTTCGATCCATACGGTTGAGATCGTGTTTGGAGTCACGTGGAGGGAGCAATTGGGGCCGAACCTGTAGATTTTCGCACGCATTTCGAGGGGTTTAGGGGGGGCCGAGCTTCAAGCCATGGGTGGTGGAGGTAGCTCTCGCGAAGAGCTTCGATTTGCAGGTGGTTTGATGTGATTTCGTCGAGAAATGAGCTTGCAATGTTAAACCCTAGTTGCTTGTTCATGGGTTGGTGGTTGCGGCCTCAACCTGGAGAAGAAGAACGTGAGAGGGAGAAGGGGATGGGCGGCTAGATCTGATGCAAGATGAAATGGAGGGTCCTGATGAGTTTGAGGTTAAAAATTATAAATTAATGTGTAATTTTAGTTATTAAAATTCGAGTAAACTTCAAATATTCATAACTTTTTCATACGAGGTCGAAAACACGCGAAACCAGTTGCGTTGGAATCGTATGGACGAGCACTACGCGATGGAGTTGGTTTGGAGTCGTTTGGAGTTAGTGAGAATTTTGGGTAAAATTAAACGCGCGTTTAATTTTATTCGAAATAAATCGCTAAAACGGAAATTAAAACCAAGGTGAGAACTTCTCACTCAATCGAATAGGTTTCGATTTTATTTTAAATAGTTAGATTTAAAATATTTGAATGCATGTTTGAATGATGATTGTTATATATTGATTGTTAAAATAGACATTATACGCCGTTAGTAAGCGGATGTTATTTATTAAAAACATATACCGCGAATATTTCATAAACAGTGAAATTGGTATTATATATAATATCAATATATATATATTGGCATATGTATATATTGCAGTTGTTGATTTCCCGCATTTTTTTGTTTAGCGGATGAGACCCTATTACGCCGTTATTAAGCGGATAATATTTATTAAGAACATATACCGCGATAATTTCGTACTGGAGCGAAATTGGTATTGTGCTAATGTTTTTGGATGCAGGAAACAGGTTGGAGGGATCCAACTGGATTCCTCAACAGTATTTATTTTAATTTCAGATATTTTGATATTTGATGGATTTTCATATTGATATATGATATCGTTGTAGTCGTGATTGACTATTTGGTGTGTAGCATCATTGGACCAAATTTCTGGTATTTTAAAAATGTTTTTAAAGTAATTTTTGAAAAGATAAAATATTTTGGAATTGATCCATTTTAAATAAATGAACGTTATAATTCTTAAAGTTATAAAAATTATAATTTTTGAGAAATACGGTTAAAAGCTGATTTTTGAGAAATAGGAATTAATGACTTTATAAAATAGTTTAAACTGGATTTTTGAATTTATTATCAAAAGTTTAAATATAGGATTTATAAAATTTGATTATTTTATAAATCAAAATGGTGAAATTATAAAGGAATTTAAAGACGTTTAAAAGAATAATATAAATTAATTTATATTAAGAGATTTATAAATGGATATTTATAAATTGAATTATGGACATTATAAAACGAGTTTTTATAAGTGTTTGAATGTAGTGAAAATGAATTTCCTAAATGAATGAAATTTATGAAATTATAAACTGTGAAGTTATAAATGAAATTTTATAAGCAATAGGTTTATAAAATTTATAAAGTTATCGAAAGAATGAATTTTGGATAAATAAACAATCTTATAAGTTAAGATTAATAATTTGGGAAGTTAAATGAACGATTTTGTAAAATAATCGTTTTATAAGTAATTAACTTATAATATGAACTTGTAGTTTATAATTGAGTTATAAACTGGAATAGGTTAATAAAGGAATTTATAAAAAGGAAGTTTTTATAAATAAATAGAAACGGAATTTATAAACGTTGTTTTATAAATCCGCAAATGACTTATTTTGATAAGTTAATTGTTATAACTTAGAGATAGAGTTATATTCACATTTTGAACAGTGAATAACCCTTTAAGTTAAAGTGAATAGAAATGATGAAATTTGTTAAGGTAGTATATTCACGTTTTTGAATAGTGAATAATACGTTAAAGAAATTGTTTTAGATATGATGTTTTAAATAGAATTAAAACGATCTAACGATGGTTTAAAATGTGTTGAGATTCGGAACCATAGATTTCAACATTTATTGTTGAAATAGACGTTTTCGAGAAATAAAAGGAAATGTGGACTATAACACTGTTGTTATAGTAAATGATTTCCGAAAGGAAATGTTTTGTATAGTATTGGGATTTATATATCTATTTTAATTTCGAATCCCTATACTAGTGATTTTGGGTTGTCGTAACGATGTTTTATGTAACATTCGTTTTGGCCCAAATAAATATGTTTAAGAGAATGATTTCCTTAAAGAATGAATTATATACTTAATTCGATTTAAGTATATTGAATATTTTCTAAGTGTAGAAAATAAAAGGAATTTGTGAATTACTTATGAATAAATAAGTATGGAAATGTTTTCCAATATGAAGTGAATAATTAGAATTTATCTTTTTCTGAAGATAAATTGAAATGAATTATTGAAATCGCATATGCATGGATATCTTGAAATATAAATTCATTATGGAATTTATATGTGAAAGTGAAACTTGTTAAAAATAAATATTGATTTATTTTTGAAGTGTTGAAATTATATATCTAGTAAAGATATTTTGGAAAATAAATAATTTGGAAAATTATTTGGAATCTGGTGATGTGTGCATATCCAGTGATAGTTCAATAACCGACTATCAGTATTTCCCTTTGAATGGGTATTTGATGTGAATTGATTGAATTTGAATGCACACTTATTTTTGAATAAGCGCTCACTATTCGGGTTAACCGGGAAAGGACCATGGGGTCGTATAACCCACTCCGAATATGTGATACATCGTTGTGAATCGCATTTGAAGATCGGTGTTGAAGACCGGTATTTGCGAGATTGATAGGATGAACTATCGATTGACTCTGCACCGAGTAGCTACGGTATTGAGTTCTCCATATGTGATGGTAAATCCGATCAGGATTGTGAATATCCGGATTGCAAGGACTTCTTTGTAAGTGCCTTCGGTTTTGTTCGAGCCCGGAACAGACTTGTATGGATTGTATGTCTGACATTACAATTTGAGATATAAAGCCGATTTCTTTCAAATATATTTCTGTTGGTGGCGGAGAATTTATTCTTTGCTTAACACCCTTCTTTGAGACGTATGTGCTCAAAGGTTATATAGTTGGAGTTATCAGCGATATATTCCCAGTTTGGTAATGTGACATGCTGAGTGATGCTGAAATGATCATTGTGTTGATTATTTGTGATAGGATCATTTATTTGATCGTCTATCTTAGTGATCATTGTGTTGATCATTTGTTGACCCAAAGCATGGCTTTTGTATAAAGTATGTTTTTGTGGACGTGAATTCGTCGAGCCTCACACACCGTGAATGGTCAAAACAGGAAAGAAGCAGCAAGGTTATGAGGGGTAGCACCCTTTAGGATGTGTCCATTTCCTTCTGGAAAAGGGTGGTGTCATGGTATGGAGCCCAGATACTTACTCATGCTGAAAACACTTTATGATTGTGTGAATTGATTACGAGCGCTCGGTTGATAAAGGTCCCAAAGGACCAGGGGATGGCATATTCGGTCAGTTGTTACTCAGTTAGGAGTAACCCGGCCTTGTGTTGGTAGAGATCCGGTTTGGTTCTCGGGGATGTCCATCCAGAGGCATTCTCATGTGGCAATGGGAAGTTCCTTGGCCTGACCATTTGTTGGAAATCCAATTCCCAATACGAAACTTTTACGGTATTAGTTGTAGAACCTGCTATTCACTTATGGTGGTCACCACTGTTTGGATAGTAGCTATAGTAGGCATACGATAATGGTCGTATGTTGGCTAAGATTTATATTCTACTTTCGAAATGAATTTTTCTCTACACTAGGCACTAGTAATAATATGAAATGTTCTTTTAAATGCGTATCAAGCATCTTTGACTATCATAAGGAGAAATCTCCTCCGATTCTGCGTTTGCATTGTGTGTGTGTGCGGGAGGCCTTATGGTAGTCTCATTTTTTAAAAGCATTGCGAATTGATTTAAAAATATTCCTCTATTTTGATTTCTAAAGTAAATAAACTGTTTTGAGTTCTCACACCAGTCACATGACTGACTTGGAGTTTATTGTTTTCCTTCCTAAACTCTGGGTGCCCACCAATTTCCACACGGGCAGTTAAGAGTTAGGTTTATAAGGATATTCTGGAGTTGCTGGAGGCAAGCTGGATGGCATGGCGTATTACTAGTATATAGTATTTCTTTTCCGCTGCATTGTTTGTTGTTGTATGATGTTGTACACTCTGATGATATGACGTAATAAAATGTGATGTGATGTAATAACTGATATAGTTCTTTGTTTAAAGATTATTCATTTATTATAATATGTTGTTCCGCTGCGAATTGTGAGATTCTGTTGTTGTTCTGTTGTTTCCTTTCTGTCCCGTTCTATTTTTAAAATTCTTCTATCTTCTATTATCAAATTTTCTATTTTTCTATCTTCCTCTCTCTCTATTTTCTGTTATCTTCTTCTACTTCTCTCTTTTTCTTTTCTTTCTTTTTTTTAAAACCCATAACTATTCGGTTTTTCGGCAACGAAAATCCGCAAGCGTTACATTTGGTATCAGAGCTTATGGTTAAGCGACAACCATGGTTCTGTTGGGTATAATTCATTAGAGATAGAGTCAGCAGTACTCTAGAATGAATTTGAGTGTAATAATAGCTAAGAGAGCGTATTTGTTAGTGAATATAAAATTGTTTTATATTGTGATGATTGGTTTATTGAGTGGCATATGAACTTTCGTCGGCGCAGCTTCGAAACTGAATCGAAGGGGTTTCTAAACACTTGAATAGAACAATTCGGCACAATATTTGTTTTAAATTAGGTAAATGAAATAATTTTACCTTGATTATATTTTTATATGTAAAGGAATAATTTTTCAGAATTATTAAAGTGTATGTAAGTTGATTGTTAGGTTGTTTGAATAATCTAAATAAAGAGTAATTGCATAAGCAAATGAATTATAAGAATAGAATTATAATTAAAGTGATTTACAATTGTGAAATAAACTTATATATGTAAGAAGTGAAATTATATGAATATGAGAAGTAAATAATCAAGTGGATTAGATAAATGTGAACTTGAGTATATGAATGAAATTCAACTTAGAAATTGAATTGAAAAAAAAAAAATGGTTTGAATATAAATCAATTGAATGTAAATTGAGTGGATATGGAATAATGAATGAAAGTATTAATTCATTGAAATCTAATGTTATTAGAAGTTGAATGGTTGAATAAAAATCAATTTAATTAAACCAAAAATGAATATAAGCAAAGGAATTTGGTTATAATTAATATACATTGGTTGTTATATGATTGTAGTTGATTGTATATAATTCATTAAGAGTTAATGAAATTGAATTAATGAAATTGGAAGCTATGAAATTGAATTCAAATTTGAAGTAAATAAATTTGAATAGAATTGAATGTGAATTAGATTTAATTAGTGAATGCAAACTAATTAAAATTGAGAATGAATGTTGATAAAATCCAATGTTAATAAATCAAATGTGATTTAAAGTGAAAACCAATTCATTGAATATTAATGAGAATATGAATGAAAATTCATTTGATTATGGATGGTAGTTGGTTGATGGTTTCATTTGTTGTTTAGTTGCATTTTCTATGTGACATGTATAGTTATGTTGCTATATGTTGTATATTGATACTATTTTCATATATGCATGATTCTCATGTTGTTTGTTAAGTGATTAGTAGGTGCGGATCGCGTTTGCTTCCCATTTGGAGTTCGCTTTAGCGCTATATTAGCCGTATATGCTCGCTAATAAAATATAAGGTACATATCTCGGATTAAATATCGTACTTTTACACTTTTTTCCCTTCGGGATGCCTCATTACTTGATGAGATGTATATTTGTGATATATATACTGTCATTTTTTTTTCGGATGGAGCCGCGCAAAGGAGACTATGGCGAATTTTTCCGGAAATTTAAGGCGTTAGAAAAAATTTGAGAAATTTGGAAAAATTTGAAAACTTAACTTTGTTTTGAAGTTGAAAGTTAAACAATAGTAGTTGCTTTTGAAAACATAACTAAGTATGATTTGAAAACTTAGTAAAGATTTGAAAGAAGTTTAATTATGAATTTTGGAAAATTAATAGATTCTGTAATTTTCTTACTTGTAATTTCGGGGACGAAATTCTTTTAAGGGGGAAAGATTGTAACGACCCAGAATTTTTATTAATTTAAATTTGAATATTTAATTAATTTTAAATATTTATAAGTGAATTTATAAGTCAAATAAATTTTTATTTGAATTTTTGGATTTAATTAGATAATTAAAACAATAATTTAATATGTTAAATTATGGAAATAATTAAAAATTGAGTTAAAAATGATTGAAAATAATTTGGAAAATTTTATTTAATCATACTGGAGTTATAGAAATATTTTAGAACTTTTAAAATCGAATTAAAAGTTAATTTGTGAAAACTGAATATTTTAATATTTAATAATTGACTGTAAAATAGCCAATTTTTGAACAGTCTCAGAATTGAACGAAACCAGTTTCATTGGATCCGTAATAGTTAGTTATTACCGGATTTCAATTTTCGTGTCAATCGGAGCTATCGTTTGATCGTGGCAGCTCGAAACGCATCGAATTATTTTTAATTTAAATTTGGCGAGTCAAAATAGCCATTTTTCAAAAAGTCTCGGATTTCGACGAAGCCAGTTTCATCGGATCCGTAATGTGATATTATTGTAAGGTTTCAAATTTCAAGTCAATTGGATTTACCGTTTGTCCGGTACAAATTAAAACGCCTAGAAATCGATTTAAATCGGTTTAATTTAAATTGAGCGTTTGCAGCCATAACTCGCACAGATGTCCGAATTAGCTTCCGAAACCTGTTCCATTGTGTCCGGAACGCGGGATAAACCCTAGGTACGCTGGTTACGGCGTCTAAATCGGAGTTCGGAATTTCCGGGATGAATAGTGTTTCGTCGGTTCCTTATAAATAGCCCTTCACTCTAAAAAAATAAAAAAAAAATTACAAAACCCTAATTTCATAACCCTAGCCGCCACTTATACAACCAATGGCCAGAAATTAGTTTCATTCATTCCTCAATCTCTCTCAATCTACAAAGATTTAGCCAAAGTGTTCAACACGAAGGTTGGAGAGCACGACGAGAGCTTTCGATCCATACGGTTGAGATCGTGTTTGGAGTCACGTGGAGGGAGCAATTGGGACCGAACCTGTAGATTTTCGCACGCATTTCGAGGGGTTTAGGGGGGGCCGAGCTTCAAGCCATGGGTGGTGGAGGTAGCTCTCGCGAAGAGCTTCGATTTGCAGGTGGTTTGATGTGATTTCGTCGAGAAATGAGCTTGCAATGTTAAACCCTAGTTGCTTGTTCATGGGTTGGTGGTTGCGGCCTCAACCTGGAGAAGAAGAACGTGAGAGGGAGAAGGGGATGGGCGGCTAGATCTGATGCAAGATGAAATGGAGGGTCCTGATGAGTTTGAGGTTAAAAATTATAAATTAATGTGTAATTTTAGTTATTAAAATTCGAGTAAACTTCAAATATTCATAACTTTTTCATACGAGGTCGAAAACGCGCGAAACCAGTTGCGTTGGAATCGTATGGACGAGCACTACGCGATGGAGTTGGTTTGGAGTCGTTTGGAGTTAGTGAGAATTTCGGGTAAAATTAAACGCGCGTTTAATTTTATTCGAAATAAATCGCTAAAACGGAAATTAAAACCAAGGTGAGAACTTCTCACTCAATCGAATAGGTTTCGATTTTATTTTAAATAGTTAGATTTAAAATATTTGAATGCATGTTTGAATGATGATTGTTATATATTGATTGTTAAAATAGACATTATACGCCGTTAGTAAGCGGATGTTATTTATTAAAAACATATACCGCGAATATTTCATAAACAGTGAAATTGGTATTATATATAATATCAATATATATATATATATTGGCATATGTATATATTGCAGTTGTTGATTTCCCGCATTTTTTTGTTTAGCGGATGAGACCCTATTACGCCGTTATTAAGCGGATAATATTTATTAAGAACATATACCGCGATAATTTCGTACTGGAGCGAAATTGGTATTGTGCTAATGTTTTTGGATGCAGGAAACAGGTTGGAGGGATCCAACTGGATTCCTCAACAGTATTTATTTTAATTTCAGATATTTTGATATTTGATGGATTTTCATATTGATATATGATATCGTTGTAGTCGTGATTGACTATTTGGTGTGTAGCATCATTGGACCAAATTTCTGGTATTTTAAAAATGTTTTTAAAGTAATTTTTGAAAAGATAAAATATTTTGGAATTGATCCATTTTAAATAAATGAACGTTATAATTCTTAAAGTTATAAAAATTATAATTTTTGAGAAATACGGTTAAAAGCTGATTTTTGAGAAATAGGAATTAATGACTTTATAAAATAGTTTAAACTGGATTTTTGAATTTATTATCAAAAGTTTAAATATAGGATTTATAAAATTTGATTATTTTATAAATCAAAATGGTGAAATTATAAAGGAATTTAAAGACGTTTAAAAGAATAATATAAATTAATTTATATTAAGAGATTTATAAATGGATATTTATAAATTGAATTATGGACATTATAAAACGAGTTTTTATAAGTGTTTGAATGTAGTGAAAATGAATTTCCTAAATGAATGAAATTTATGAAATTATAAACTGTGAAGTTATAAATGAAATTTTATAAGCAATAGGTTTATAAAATTTATAAAGTTATCGAAAGAATGAATTTTGGATAAATAAACAATCTTATAAGTTAAGATTAATAATTTGGGAAGTTAAATGAACGATTTTGTAAAATAATCGTTTTATAAGTAATTAACTTATAATATGAACTTGTAGTTTATAATTGAGTTATAAACTGGAATAGGTTAATAAAGGAATTTATAAAAAGGAAGTTTTTATAAATAAATAGAAACGGAATTTATAAACGTTGTTTTATAAATCCGCAAATGACTTATTTTGATAAGTTAATTGTTATAACTTAGAGATAGAGTTATATTCACATTTTGAACAGTGAATAACCCTTTAAGTTAAAGTGAATAGAAATGATGAAATTTGTTAAGGTAGTATATTCACGTTTTTGAATAGTGAATAATACGTTAAAGAAATTGTTTTAGATATGATGTTTTAAATAGAATTAAAACGATCTAACGATGGTTTAAAATGTGTTGAGATTCGGAACCATAGATTTCAACATTTATTGTTGAAATAGACGTTTTCGAGGAATAAAAGGAAATGTGGACTATAACACTGTTGTTATAGTAAATGATTTCCGAAAGGAAATGTTTTGTATAGTATTGGGATTTATATATCTATTTTAATTTCGAATCCCTATACTAGTGATTTTGGATTGTCGTAACGATGTTTTACGTAACATTCGTTTTGGCCCAAATAAATATGTTTAAGAGAATGATTTCCTTAAAGAATGAATTATATACTTAATTCGATTTAAGTATATTGAATATTTTCTAAGTGTAGAAAATAAAAGGAATTTGTGAATTACTTATGAATAAATAAGTATGGAAATGTTTTCCAATATGAAGTGAATAATTAGAATTTATCTTTTTCTGAAGATAAATTGAAATGAATTATTGAAATCGCATATGCATGGATATCTTGAAATATAAATTCATTATGGAATTTATATGTGAAAGTGAAATTTGTTAAAAATAAATATTGATTTATTTTTGAAGTGTTGAAATTATATATCTAGTAAAGATATTTTGGAAAATAAATAATTTGGAAAATTATTTGGAATCTGGTGATGTGTGAATATCCAGTGATAGTTCAATAACCGACTATCAGTATTTCCCTTTGAATGGGTATTTGATGTGAATTGATTGAATTTGAATGCACACTTATTTTTGAATAAGCGCTCACTATTCGGGTTAACCGGGAAAGGACCATGGGGTCGTATAACCCACTCCGAATATGTGATACGTCGTTGTGAATCGCATTTGAAGATCGGTGTTGAAGACCGGTATTTGCGAGAGTGATAGGATGAACTATCGATTGACTCTGCACCGAGTAGCTACGGTATTGAGTTCTCCATATGTGATGGTAAATCCGATCAGGATTGTGAATATCCGGATTGCAAGGACTTCTTTGTAAGTGCCTTCGGTTTTGTTCGAGCCCGGAACAGACTTGTATGGATTGTATGTCTGACATTACAATTTGAGATATAAAGCCGATTTCTTTCAAATATATTTCTGTTGGTGGCGGAGAATTTATTCTTTGCTTAACACCCTTCTTTGAGACGTATGTGCTCAAAGGTTATATAGTTGGAGTTATCAGCGATATATTCCCAGTTTGGTAATGTGACATGCTGAGTGATGCTGAAATGATCATTGTGTTGATTATTTGTGATAGGATCATTTATTTGATCGTCTATCTTAGTGATCATTGTGTTGATCATTTGTTGACCCAAAGCATGGCTTTTGTATAAAGTATGTTTTTGTGGACGTGAATTCGTCGAGCCTCACACACCGTGAATGGTCAAAACAGGAAAGAAGCAGCAATGTTATGAGGGGTAGCACCCTTTAGGATGTGTCCATTTCCTTCTGGAAAAGGGTGGTGTCATGGTATGGAGCCCAGATACTTACTCATGCTGAAAACACTTTATGATTGTGTGAATTGATTACGAGCGCTCGGTTGATAAAGGTCCCAAAGGACCGGGGGATGGCATATTCGGTCAGTTGTTACTCAGTTAGGAGTAACCTGGCCTTGTGTTGGTAGAGATCCGGTTTGGTTCTCGGGGATGTCCATCCAGAGGCATTCTCATGTGGCAATGGGAATTTCCTTGGCCTGACCATTTGTTGGAAATCCAATTCCCAATACGAAACTTTTACGGTATTAGTTGTAGAACCTGCTATTCACTTATGGTGGTCACCACTGTTTGGATAGTAGCTATAGTAGGCATACGATAATGGTCGTATGTTGGCTAAGATTTATATTCTACTTTCGAAATGAATTTTTCTCTACACTAGGCACTAGTAATAATATGAAATGTTCTTTTAAATGCGTATCAAGCATCTTTGACTATCATAAGGAGAAATCTCCTCCGATTCTGCGTTTGCATTGTGTGTGTATGCGGGAGGCCTTATGGTAGTCTCATTTTTTAAAAGCATTGCGAATTGATTTAAAAATATTCCTCTATTTTGATTTCTAAAGTAAATAAACTGTTTTGAGTTCTCACACCAGTCACATGACTGACTTGGAGTTTATTGTTTTCCTTCCTAAACTCTGGGTGCCCACCAATTTCCACACGGGCAGTTAAGAGTTAGGTTTATCAGGATATTCTGGATATTCTGGAGTTGCTGGAGGCAAGCTGGATGGCATGGCGTATTACTAGTATATAGTATTTCTTTTCCGTTGCATTGTTTGTTGTTGTATGATGTTGTACACTCTGATGATATGACGTAATAAAATGTGATGTGATGTAATAACTGATATAGTTCTTTGTTTAAAGATTATTCATTTATTATAATATGTTGTTCCGCTGCGAATTGTGAGATTCTGTTGTTGTTCTGTTGTTTCCTTTCTGTCCCGTTCTATTTTTAAAATTCTTCTATCTTCTATTATCAAATTTTCTATTTTTCTATCTTCCTCTCTCTCTATTTTCTGTTATCTTCTTCTACTTCTCTCTTTTTCTTTTCTTTCTTTTTTTTAAAACCCATAATTATTCGGTTTTTCGGCAACGAAAATCCGCAAGCGTTACACTTTGTGACATTCGGGTTTGTTGTGTACTTGTCTCTTGTTCACCTGTATCATGCTTGGCTTTGCGGTTTGGTTTCACTTGGGCTTGTATATTGTTGAACCTGTTAGTCGAGCTTGCATACTCCATGCTTGTTGTTGTATACCTGTCTACTGCAGTTTCATTGCGACTTGACTGTGTTGTTTTGTCTCTGCCCAGTTGATGTTCTGTACATGTGTATCTGGTCGAGTTCATTCAATTCATTGATCCTTGTACATGCTGTACTGTCCGGTCTTTGTTTGCTTGGTAGCATTTCTTTGTGGTCTTTCATGATGTGTTTGCTGTTGCACTCGGTGTTTGTAGCTTGCCACTGACTTCTTTGTAGTTGCACTGCACTTTGGCTTCACTGAGTTTGTTGTTGCAGTGATTTGTCTGACCTCGTATGCTTCAAGTTGCCTTGAGTTGAACCTATCTTGGGTTTGACCTTGTTTGTGATTTCTGTGCATTGTGCTCTGTTGTTGTATTTGCATTGAGCCACTGATTTTGGTCGAGACTTTGAACACAGTCAGGTTGCATATCCAGCCGAGTCTATATTGTGCATGATTGCTTTTGTTGATAGCGCACACGAGTTGGCGAGCCAGTGCACACGTGTATAAATGTCCACGTGTGTATTGCAACCACTCACGATTACCTGTAAGAACACTGATATGCACAGATATTACACAATCAAAGATGATGACAATAACCCATGAATCTGAGACACAAACAAATTTCTATTTTTGCAAATTCAAATTTGTTTGTTTTCAGATTACTGTTGTAGTTGCTAATTATACAGGTACACAGGAGACAGGACAAGAAATGTAGCTGGACAATGCAAATAGATGCAGATGTGCAGACAGAGTGAAAAACTGAGTGTTGAGTGTTGTAGTGAGAAATGTAAAATGTATGAACTGGTGTATGTATATATAGAGAGAGCTGAAAACTTTGTATTGTTTAAGTGTTGTAATAAAATATTATATTGAATAAAAAATACTGGTTGAATTATATAAATTCTGTGCAATAGTATAATTATTCAATATGAATATTTCTTCCTTTCTGTATATAGTCCAAACTGCAAACACATATATATATTGATATATATTTTGTTATCATCAAACAAAAAATCACATCAAACAATCTCCCCCTTTTTATGATGACAAACATATATATTAAAGATTTTGAAATGCTAATACATGTGTTTGAGCATGAAATGTTTAGCTCCCCCTATTTGAATGCTCCCCCTACAACCAAGACCACTCCCTATTTAGAAGATAACAAAAATTACTGACGAATAAAAGAACTAAGGAAAATTATCTAACAACATTAAACAAATATTGTTGAAGTATTCCAAAAAATATTTACTTCCTTATCAAAATCTAGTTCTTTTCTCCCCCTTTTGTCATTATCAAAAGACAGAAAAAAATAATGGAACAGTAGGGAAATGTATTCAAATATTTATTTATTTATTTTTTATTTTTTTTATTTTTTTTAAATTGACATTTAAGCACAAAAATAAGCACTTACTAACCACGCATAACCATAAGGACTTTTAAATGGGATTAGCAGTTACTTATTAGTCTAAGCATCCGGACTGTTAAGGTAGACCAGAAGGATACTTAGCTACCATGCTCCATTCATGCATAACCATAAGGACTTTTAAATGAGAATGGAGTGATGATGGTACAATAATTCACTCGCATGCTCCATCCATGCACAACCATAAGGACTTTTAAATGAGGATGGATGCATGAGAGATTATTTTTTTTATTTTTTATTTTTTTTTATTTTTTTAATTGTTTGAAGAAAAATAAAACGAACATATTTCCACTACTGAATACCATATTTAAATCAATCTTTGAATAATATCCTAAACTGGTTTGAATCCTAGAAATTGAAGTTGAAAATGAATATCCAAGAATATTTCAAACAAAAAATGAAAAGTGATTAGTCAATTTCTATAATCCCCAAATCCAAACGTAATCTGGAAAATCTTTCTTCGGGAGGGGTTTTGTGAAAATATCAGCAAGTTGAGTCTCAGTTGAAATATATTCAATGCAAATGTCTTTCTTAGCAATGTGATCTCTAAGAAAGTGGTGTCTCACATCAATGTGTTTGGTGCGTGAATGATGAACATGATTATTTGATAAGTCTATTGCACTTTTACTGTCACATTTTAATGGAACTTGTTTATAAACTAAGCCAAAATCAGAAAGAGTTTGCATCATCCATAAAATTTGAGCACAACAACTTCCTAAAGCAATATATTCTGCTTCAGTGGTGGATAATGCAACACAGTTCTGTTTTCGACTTGACCATGAAACTAAAGAGTGTCCTAGCATAAAGCATGTTCCACTAGTGCTTTTCCTGTCAACCAATGAACCAGCATAATCAGCATCAGAATAGCCAACTAAATCAAAATTTTCACAAGAAGGATACCATAACCCAAATTTGTTTGTGTGTGAAAGATATCTCAAAATTCGTTTAGTGGCTTTCAAATGAGATTCTTTAGGATTAGATTGAAAACGTGCACACAAACACACAGAAAACATAATATCAGGTCTAGAAGCAGTAAGATAGAGAAGTGAACCAATTATCCCTCGATATTTCTTTTGATCAATAGCACTTCCTTTCTCGTCTTTGCCCAACTTTGTTGATGGGCTCATAGGAGTTCTCAATGGTTTGGAGTTCTTAACTCCAAATTTCTTCAACAGTTCCAACACATACTTGGATTGTGAAATGAAAATGCCATCACTGCTTTGCTTGATTTGAAATCCAAGAAAATATTTCAATTCTCCAACCAAGCTCATCTCGAATTTAGCCTGCATGACTTGTTCAAATTTCTCGCACAAGAGTTCATTAGTAGCACCATAAATGATATCATCCACATAAATCTGAACAATCAAAAAATCACTTCCTTTATGTAATAGAAACAGTGTCGTGTTAGCACTCCCCTTTTTAAAGCCATTTTCCAAAAGATATGTACAAAGGCAGTCATACCAAGCTCTAGGAGCTTGCTTAAGACCATATAATGCTTTTTCAAGTTTATACACATGATTTGGAAAATCATGATTTTCAAAACCGGGGGGTTGTTCAACAAAAACCTCTTCTTTCAAATCACCATTTAGAAATGCACTTTTTACATCCATTTGTTTAAGTTTGAAACCTTTATAACAAGAAAAGCTTAGCAAAATCCTAATGGCTTCTAACCTAGCAACTGGAGCAAATGTTTCATCAAAATCTATGCCTTCTATTTGGTTATATCCTTTTGCGACCAACCTAGCTTTGTTTCTAATTACATTTCCTGATTCATCAAGTTTGTTTTTGAACACCCATTTAGTTCCTACAATTGGATAGTCATTTGGCCTAGGAACTAATTTCCAAACTTTATTTCTCTCAAATTGATTAAGTTCATCTTGCATTGCTAAAACCCAACTTTCATCATTAAGAGCCATTTCAACAGAATCAGGTTTAATTTCAGAAATAAAACCCCTATGACAACAAAACGCACACAAATTTTTATCAAATGAAGAGCGAGTGCGTATACCTTCCGTAGGATCTCCTATAACCAATTCAGGAGGATGATTGGATTTGAACTTCAATCTATCAGCATCAACAGTCTTACTTCCATCTTTCTCACTAGATGTCCCTTCTTTAATGCCTTCATGATCTACCCCATCATCAACCGTTTTTTCAGTCGTCCTTTCCAGATTAGATTCATCAAATTTCACATTGATTGATTCAACAATTGTCTTTGTTCGTTTGTTGTATATCCTGTAAGCCTTGCTCCTTGTTGAATAGCCCATGAAAATTCCCTCATCGGCCTTTGATTCAAATTTTCCAAGTTGATCACCTGTGTTAAGAATGAAACAAGGGCATCCAAAAACACGAAAATAAGAGATGTTAGGTTTCCTTTCATGCCACACTTCATAAGCCGTTTTGCCAAGTATTGGTCTAATCATTACTCTATTCATTACGTAGCACGAAGTATTCACCGCCTCTGCCCAAAAAGTTAGAGGTAGTTTATACTCACTCAACATGGATCTAGCCAATTCTTGCAATGTACGATTTTTCCTTTCAACCACCCCATTTTGTTGAGGTGTTCGTGGAGCAGAAAATTCATGTTTTAAACCATTTTCTTCACAAAAGTTTTCAAATTCCGAATTTTCAAATTCGCCTCCATGATCACTTCTCAAAGTTTTAATTGAAACTCCTTTTTCATTTTGAACAAGTTTAGCAAATTTTGAAAAATAATCAAAAGATTCAGACTTTTTTGGCTAAGAAATAAACCCATGTAAATCTAGAATAATCGTCAACCAATACATAACAATAACGTTTTCCATTCAAGCTTGCAATTTCATTTGGTCCAAATAAGTCCATATGAATTAATTCGAGGACCCTTGATGTGCTAACAATGTTTTTAGGGCGAAATGATGATCGACTAAGCTTGCCCAAGGAACATGCTTTACACACTTTGTTATCTTTAAATTTCTGATGTGGTAACCCTCTGACTAATTCTTTCGTTTCAAGATTTTTTAAGAGACTCATGCTAGCATGTCCAAGTCTCCTATGCCATAAAGATGCCTCTTCTTCAGTGGCTACCAAACATCTGGAAAGATTTAGATTGTCAAACGAAAGCGAGTAAACATTTCCTTTTCTTTTGCCCATAAAAACAATGTTATTAGAAGTTTTATCAATGATTTTGCAAGTATCACTATCAAAAACCACATTCATACCTTTGTCACATAGTTGGCTAATAGAAATGAGATTGTGATGTAAATTATCAACGTATAAAACATTAGTCAAGGAAAAAGTACCGTTACTTACTTCACCTTTCCCAATAATCTTACACTTGCTATTGTCTCCCATGATCACATTTCCACCTCTAAAATTCTCTAGGCTAAGGAACTTAGATTTATCACCTGTCATATGTCTAGAACAACCTGAATCTAGAAACCATTCTTGTTGCTCCTTAGCCCGCCAACAGACCTACATAAAGAGAGAGGAGGATGACCTAGAGAAACTTTTAGGTCCAATGATATTAGTAACTGAAGCATTGTGAACAAACAATCCCTTTGGAACCCAAACTTGTTTTGTCCTTTCATTTTTGTTCCTATAGACATGAAATTTGTTTGTAGAATTCTTAGGAACCCAAACTTGTATAAATTTTGTGTTCTTGTTCCTATGACTACAATTTTCAACACGATGTCCAATTTCACTTCTAACAAAGACACTCTTACCTTTTGCATGATCATCAACCTGTGTTTTCCCAAAACCTAGTCCTTTTCTGTTGTTAGCAAAGAGTTGATTTCCCAATAACATGTTAAATGATTTTTCTCCTCTTGAAAAGTTATTCAGAGATTTCTCAAGATTTTGGACTTTGGTTTTTAGTGTTGTGTTTTCAGTTACAAGTGTGGTGCATCTATTTATAAAATCCTTTTTCCTAGTGTCAATGGTTTCCTTAAGATTCGAGTTTTATTTTTCAAGATTATCGAAGCTATTCTTAAGTCTTGATATTTCTGAATCTAAAATTTTACATTTTTTACAGTCTAGTTTTTGAATATTTTCAAGTTCAGTTTCTAACCTAGTATTCTCATGAACAAGTTCTCTCCTGTCAGACTTCAATTTTTCAATTTTAGTTTCAAGAGTATCAATTGTATTAGTAAGATCATAACACATCAAAACAAGTTCTTTATAAGAATAGTCACGTACCTCACTGGATTCCTCTGAACTTGTTTCTGAATCTGATTTTGCCATAAGGCACAAGTTAGCCTCTTCTGAGCTATTATCCGAAAATTCTTCTCCTTCTTCATCATCCCAAGTCACTGCAAAGGCCTTCTTTTTCTTTTTCTTTCCTTTGTTGTTTTTGAGAAGTGGGCATTTTTGTTTGAAGTGGCCAGGCTTTTTGCAGTTAAAGCATGTCAATTCATTATCGGAATCGTCAGAATCTTTTGACCTATTACCACTTGTTTTCTTCTTGCGTGGCCTGAATTTTGACCATTTTCTAAGATTATTGACAGCCATCGCAAGCTCTTCAATTGGATCTTCTTCTTCTTCATCGTTTTCTTCTTTGCTCTTTAAGGCAATCGTCTTTTTTTTTTTGATTCGGAGTTGTTACGTTCCTCCTTTGCCTTTAGCTCAAGCTCATATGTCATCAAGTTTCCGATCAACTCCTCCATGCTTAGTTTACTCAGATCTTTCGATTCTTGTATTGCCGTGACTTTTGCCTCAAAGTTCATTGGTAAGACTCGCAGTATCTTCCGCACAAGCTCTACTTCAGTGAAGACCTTCCCAAGTGCTCTAGCATTGTACACCAAAGTTGGAAAACATCCGAACATATCCTTTATGCTCTCTCCCTTTTCCATCACAAAGTTTTCGTATTCATTGCTAAATAGAGCTAGACGTGACTCCTTGACTTGAGAAGTTCCTTCGTGTGTCACCTCTAAAGTGTGCCAAATTTCCTGTGCTGTTGTACAATGAGAAATTCTATTAAACTCATTTTTATCAAGAGCACAGATCAAAGCGTTCATTGCTTTGGCATTTGTAGTTTTTAATTTCTTATCGTTAGCATCCCACCTATCCTTAGGTTTAGGAATCTCAGTATCACCAACAACTGTAGTGGGAGATTTATAGCAGTTTCAATAATATCCCAAACATCATAATCGACAGAACTAAGATAAATACTCATCCTAACTTTCCAATAAGCATAATCATTCCCATTAAACATGGGTGGCCTAGCAATAGATTGCCCCTAAGAAAAAGCATTATTTGGTGGATTCATGATTCTAGAGTTAAAGTAAAATACCTAGCTCTGATACCACTTGTAGGATCTAGATTAACCCTAGAGGGGGGGGGGGGGTGAATAGGGTTATAGCAAATTTTTCCGAATTAAACACAGAAACAAACTGTAGAAATAAATATGCTGAAAAGTAAATCACACACAAAATTTACCCAGCTTCGGCAACCCCTGCCTACTGCTGCATTCCCAGATTTCTATTAGAATTAAACAGTTTCCCGCTTACAAACACTCTAATAGACTTGCAAACCCTGCTACCGCCTATAGAGTTTTGCAAACTCGCAAACCCTGCTAACTGGACTAACTCTAACTAGACAATCTGACAACACCTAAACCCTAGGTGGTGATTTACCACGATTTGTTTTGAAAAGAACAGACAAATAAAACAAATTATAAGAGCAAGCACTAAATTTAAAAACAATTTAAATTATCTTGCCCTTAAATAAAAAAAAACACCCAAACCCAAAACAAAAGAAATATGCGGCCACTTCCCTCTTGTCTTATTTCACCCGATCCTTTGTTTTTTGTTTGTGAAGAAAAAATGGCGGCCCTTTGTTGTATTCTTTATTCGATCTGAATTAGGGCTTCTTTCCCTTGTGATCCAAATTGGGGCTTTGACTGATTTTTGATGCTCGTGCTCGTGCTCGCTCTCTGATGATCAATTCTACTTGCGCTTTGTTTCGCAGCTGCTCCTTTGATCGAGTTTGATAGATTTGTATGTTTTCTCTTTCGTTGCTTGTTTTAATTGCTTGCTTGACTCGATTGTTGTGTGTTCTATGATGATTTCTTGGGGTTTATTTATAGGGTTGAAACCCTAATAACCACTGTCAGATTTGATTTCTACACGTCGTTGATTATTTTTCCTGAATTTGTTCTGGATTTGGAGTATTCCTTTCTTGATTTAATTTCGAATTATTGCTGTCCATATTTGTTTTCGAATTAATTAATTCGAAGATTTCTTCCTATATTTGTTGTCTCGGCCCCTATTTGAATTAATACTGACCATATATGTAGTCGAGAAATTTGATGCAGAGATTTCTTTCCAAATTAGATTTCTTTGACTTAATTAAAACCCTATGTTTATTTTTAAATTCAACCCCATTTTTTTTCTTTGACTTTGGACATTTTTGCATAACTGTTGAGCTCACTGTGTCTTCTGATTTTTTTAACTGGTCGTTGATCTTCTGGCCCTTGTGAGCTTCGTCTCTGGCCATCTTCTCTGTTGTTCATGTAGTTGCATTTGGTCTCGAGTTTCACTATTGCATTTGCTCATTGGAGTTTGTACTCGCACACTGCACGTAGCTTATTGTATGTACTTGGTGCATTGAGCATTTTCACTGTGTTGCATTGTTCTGTCCACTGCCCTTGTGTTGCTCACCATGTTGCATACATGTTTTTATGCTTTGTGACATTCGGGTTTGTTGTGTACTTGTCTCTTGTTCACCTGTATCATGCTTGGCTTTGCGGTTTGGTTTCACTTGGGCTTGTATATTGTTGAACCTGTTAGTCGAGCTTGCATACTCCATGCTTGTTGTTGTATACCTGTCTACTGCAGTTTCATTGTGACTTGACTGTGTTGTTTTGTCTCTGCCCAGTTGATGTTCTGTTCATGTGTGTCTGGTCGAGTTCATTCAATTCATTGATCCTTGTACATGCTGTACTGTCTGGTCTTTGTTTGCTTGGTAGCATTTCTTTGTGGTCTTTCATGATGTGTTTGCTGTTGCACTCGGTGTTTGTAGCTTGCCACTGACTTCTTTGTAGTTGCACTGCACTTTGGCTTCACTGAGTTTGTTGTTGCAGTGATTTGTCTGACCTCGTATGCTTCAAGTTGCCTTGAGTTGAACCTATCTTGGGTTTGACCTTGTTTGTGATTTCTGTGCATCGTGCTCTGTTGTTGTATTTGCATTGAGTCACTGATTTTGGTCGAGACTTTGAACACAGTCAGGTTGCATATCCAGCCGAGTCTATATTGTGCATGATTGCTTTTGTTGATAGCGCACACGAGTTGGCGAGGCAGTGCACACGTGTATAAATGTACACGTGTGTATTGCAACCACTCACGATTACCTGTAAGAACACTGATATGCACAGATATTACACAATCAAAGATGATGACAATAACCCATGAATCTGAGACACAAACAAATTTCTATTTTTGCAAATTCAAATTTGTTTGTTTTCAGATTACTGTTGTAGTTGCTAATTATACAGGTACACAGGAGACAGGACAAGAAATGTAGCTGGACAATGCAAATAGATGCAGATGTGTAGACAGAGTGAAAAACTGAGTGTTGAGTGTTGTAGTGAGAAATGTAAAATGTATGAACTGGTGTATGTATATATAGAGAGAGCTGAAAACTTTGTATTGTTTAAGTGTTGTAATAAAATATTATATTGAATAAAAAATACTGGTTGAATTATATAAATTCTGTGCAATAGTATAGTTATTCAATATGAATATTTCTTCCTTTCTGTATATAGTCCAAACTGCAAACACATATATATATATTGATATATATTTTGTTATCATCAAACAAAAAATCACATCAAACAGAGCAGTCTATAGAAAAATGGAAGTGGTACACAAGTTTTGCAGATCTACAGAACATCTACGTATGGGGTCCAAGTCACAGAATGATAATCTAACACATAAACTCATTACGGTAGAAGGTAACATTATGCCTCGCGATGAAACGGTGCTTTTAGGTCCTACCCACCTGCAGCAGTATAAAAATGCAACTTATCAAATCCGAACAACTATACTACTATACTTTAGCAATAATTATACCTAGCGCCGTATGGCAATGATAAATCAATCGCCGTCCTCCTCATGGATATTCTACCTACAGGTAGATAAGTCCAACACCAAAGCTGCAAATAATTGTAGAAAGATGTTTTCAAATGGATAAGAGCATATGAAATAATTGTCAGAGAAAGTAAATAATGCAAATACCTGTACAAGACTCACACAACCTCCTATGCTTGTGCTCTCTTACAAAGCAAGCCTCGTCAACTCAGCATATGTATACGCTAGAACTGCACTACCCTAAGAATACTAGCGACAAACACTGAAGTCTTCTAGAAACAGGAGCCATCTAAGCCATAACTGTGACTTCAATGATCGCATATCAACCTCGAGCAAATAATATGCAATATAATGGCTTTGGCTCGTTGTTGAATCTGAATCTCCGTTGCGTGCTGGTATGTCATCCGCAAGCTATTGCCTAAACCATCTTGTCAGTATCATCTTGTTACCCTACCACTCCTCTATCGGAGGAGTTAAAACTAGGAGCTCCTGGCATAAACTAAGAAAATCAACTGGCATAGGGTTGGTCAACGGAGCACCATATATGGGTATACCAAGTAAGCATGCAACATCACCAACGTGATAATCATCTCCCCGGCACTTACGTGAAATAAAGATGTCTCCAGCCTCCATCTATCCACCAAAGTGGTGATAAGATGATGATCCAATTGGATGTGCCCCAACAGAAAAACTAGTCCAAATCCGGCTTGGTCCATTAACTGTAGAATGCTTGTATGATCAAATGTTACTCTTCAATTTAGACGAATGGTCTATGGTCCTGTTTGTAGTATTGCACTATCAAAATATCACAAAAATGATATCAACATCTAACAGACAATATCAATCAATATTTACATTTCAAAACTAAGAATTTTACCCTAACAAATTCAGGATTATTCGTTCGATGACGTTCTTGCAAATATAGGACAGAACCATCGATAGGTCAAAGTAACATCTCCGAGTAATCAACACACATATAAGAATTAGATATTCATACTTATTTTCCAACTTTAAAACTATGAATTTAGGCATAGGTTTTCGATAATGTAACAATGATTTCGCCTATATTAAGTTATCTCTACAATCAATGACCACTTATAAATCTTAAAACCTAATATTTTGCTATTTTTTTCAAAACCCTAAATTGTAAAAATTTTGATTTATCCGTACCTAGAGGAGTATCCCACGATGAAGAGCTTGCCATCTTCCAATTTGGTGAAAATAATGATAAAAGTTTAAGCTTAGGGGGATTTTTTTTAGATTTGGGTGGGTTTAGGGTTTTTTAGAGAAGAAGAGTAAAAGAGTAAAATGAAGAAGGGAGGGAGGGGGGTTCTGTTTTGTGGCAGAACCTTGTATAGGCGACTTTTTAAAAGTCGCCAATAGTATATATTTTTTAACTATGAACAAACAGGTGAATTTTAAAAAGTAGCCAGTTGGCATCTTCTCAAAAGTCGCCTGCTTGATTTTAAAAATAATAATATAACTGATGCCTTTTGAAAAGGCGCTAGTATATTTTGGCCAGCTCCTCGCTGAGCTGGCCAAAACAGGGCTATAAACGATATTAGTTTTGAAATGAGGCTATTTGCGATAGTAAGATTCGAAACAAGGCCAAATCGAAAAAAATCCATAAAATAATGAAATGAAATTTTAAGTGAATTAGTTTGTATAACCTATAGATTTTAGAAATATTAAGCTAAAACAAATTTTAATTTTGTTGAATGTGAATGATAAGAAAAGAAAAAAAATAACTTAAATAAAGTTAAATAAACTGAGTAATGGTAAATGAAATAAAGTTTAACTTAATAAAGATTAAATGAATTTAATTAGATTTAATGGAACTAGATGAATTAGCAAAGCAAATTAATTCCACATAAGCTATAAAATGAATTAATAGAATGAATATAAACTTGAATTATAAAGTGGAATGCAATTTGAGTTGTGAAAGGAATTGAATGTGAATAAATGAGTGTGAGTAAAATTAGTGTGAGTAATTGAATTTGATTTAAAGTGGATGTAAATAAATTGAATACAAATCAAATAAGTTTTGATAAATTGAATGTTAACTAATTGAATATGAAATAAATGAATGTTAAATAAAGAAATGTTGTTGCACTTAAGTATAAGTGGTAATGAAAAAAATTTAACTTAAATAAGATAAAATGAAATGATTTTATAAAATGGTCCATAAATGAATTTATATGAAATGTGTTAAAAATAAGTGAAATAATTGAATTTTGAATAAGTTGTATGTAAATGAAAACGATGTGAATAAATTGAAAGTAAACCGATTAAACGTTAATAAAAATTGGATGTTAAAAGAAATAAAGTGTATAAATAAAATACTGACACTGGATAATGTAAATAGTTGTAGTTATGAATTAATTGGACTAATATTAATTGGGTTTCACTACACCAGAAAGGCGAATTATTCAGTGCTTAGAGCCGTATCTAATGCCATTAGGCACGACTGTAAGCCATATAAAAAAAAGCGTGTTTAATAATTAGATACAGCCATGGGCCGTATCTAATTGGAGAATTAGATATGGCCATAGGCGGTATCTGTTATCCCATTTTTTGGTCAAAACTGGAATATCGACAAATTGGCAAGGAATGATGGAGGTCGAGATTGAAAATCGATTGGAAGCAAGGCAGAAGTGCATTCAACACTCGGAGTCCCCGAGTTCATTCGGCAAATAGAGCCCCATTCGGCAAAGGCAAGCCATTCGGCATATATCATTCGGTAGCCGGACCAGCCATACCGGTCCACCATACTTCACCTCTCCAATACCCTACCGGACCAATCATGACCGGACCATGCCACTACCGAACCAACTCCCATGTTACCACCGATCCAACCTACCACCGAACCATGCTACCACCGAACCATGCTCCCACCGAACCATGTTACCACCGATCCAACCTACCACCGAACCCCTATCTCCACTACCTGCCGAATCACCCATGTTACCACTCACCGCCGAACCAAGACGCTGCCGAACCAGATGTGCCAGGCCAGATTGCAGCAGCCCAGGCCCACCAGCAGCTATATGCATCCAAGACCCCTGCCCCCAGCCTCACTCTATAAATAGAGGGGCAGGGGTACAACAATGGCAGACAAGTTTGAGAGCTCAAACCTGGAAGGAACTTTCAAACAACTTTCATACACTTGTACTACAAGCTTTGTACTTGTAATCGGATTGGAAAAGGAGAATAACATATAAAGTGGACGTAGGCATACTTTGGCCGAACCACTATAAATCTGTGTGTCTTTTACAGTTTAGCCCCTACTTTTTACGTATTTGCATACACCACCTAAATCAATACGAACAACATAAAATCAACTAAATCATACGACTTGGAGTTTTTTGCCCATCTTTTGTGCAAACGTATTTGAGTTATTTGCTGAGATCTGTGATTTGTGTTTGAATATCGCTGACTTATATTCATACACTGGTGCTTTCACGGTATTGGGTGTTTGTGGCCATTTTTCACGCAAACATTTTGGTGCTTTCACTGAGAAGAACCAGCTCCCGCTACATCGGATAGAGGTTTAGATTTGGAAGACAATGACTAGGCAAAACAGTAGAAGGCTAAGGGCTGAGAGAAGCCAACAAGGAGGAAGTCAACAAGCATCCTCCGGAGGTGAGGAAGGACCGGCTTCGATCTACATAACCCGGGATGAAATGGAAGCCATAACAAATTCACTGCAAGAGAGGTTGTTGAAGAGTCAACAGGAGATGATGCAAACTTTCTTGGAGCAAATGAGAGCTGCAGGGATGCAGAACTTAGGAACAGCTACAGCGGCTGTGGATGCAGGACAAGAAGCTAGGGTTGTGGAACCCAATGGAGGTCAGGACACAGAGCCAGAAGGCAATCAACAAGAACTTGGGGGCAGGCCCACAGGATTCAACACAGGAGAACCTTTGGAAGGAGTTCGACAGGCTAGAACCAACGTGGCTGCTAACGAGCCACACGAAGAGTATGTACCGGAGTTCCCTCGGGGGCAACCCCCGACGGACAACGGTGGATTGGTAGATATAATCAGGAAGACTGTGCGAGGTGGTTTGACCAACGGAGACTTGGAAGGAGTAAATAGGAGTCCGTTCACTCGGGAAATAAGGATGGCTCAGAATCCACCTAAGTTCAAGCTACCTAGCGTGGAGGTATACAATGGAAAGGAAGACCCTACGGATCACTTGATGAGATACACTAGACACATGGAGGTGCTGGGGGCATCGGAGGAGGTGATGGCCCGATGCTTCCCTTTGTACTTGACGGACTTAGCTGCGATGTGGTTCAGGCAGCTGGAAGAAGGATCTATCAGGACTTGGAGGGAATTGGTGGAAAGGTTTTTGGGACAGTTTCGGGTTCATGTCAAGAGACCGAAGAATGTGATGACGTTGACGTCGGTAAGGCAAAGGATGGATGAATCGCTTAGAGCTTTTCTAACTCGATTCAGTGCCGCAGTTACTTCGGTGGATCGGCCCGATCCATCGATGGTTTTAATGGCAGCAGTATCAGGAGTCAGGGAGAACTCGGATTTCAAGGTATCTCTGATACGAGATCCCCCACGGAATCTCGACGAATTTTTTCATGAGGCAGAAAGGTTCCTTCGACAAGAAGATGCGAGTACGGATTTAAAATTGAAAAAGGTTAATGCAGTTGAAGGGGGAGGACCATCCAGCAATGGTTCGGATAAAAACAAAGGAAAAAGGAAGTTGGACGATGATTCTGGAAATGCTAGGAAGCAATGGAAGGATCCAAAGTTTTCCACATACACAGGATTGAACGAAACACTGGAACGGATATACCTGGATACTCGAAATCGCCTTCACTACCGGAGGCCGGCTAGGAGAGAACCAACAGAACGGGAAAGGACATCAGGAAGGCACTGCCTCTTCCATGATTTGGATGGACACGACACCAACAGCTGCAGGCACTTAAAGGACATAATTGAGGAACATGTAAGGAATGGACAACTGCCACAATATGTTGGACCTCGGGATGCAACGGCGAGGCAGGAGCAACTGCCGCCTACCTCAAGCTACGATGGTGGGAGGCCCAGGAATGATGGTCGGTTGATCATCCCTTGACCAGGTTAATATGAAATAAGTAGCAAACTATTGGCAAGCAACCAAGTCATTTACACATGTACGGGGACGGAGATAGCCCCTAGGCATGCTCTGAATGATAATAAATTGCGATGCTGTGGTTTGTGAAATTTATCTTTTGCTTTTGGATTGGACACTGCTTTTCTTTTTGGTTTTCGATTTTGGAGCTTCGATTGAGCTCCTGGTTTTTCTTGCTTTTTGATTTGGATTTTCCTTTGGACAATCGTTTTCGGTTTTGGATGTTAGTTTGGATTTCTGTTTTTATGGTTTTGGATTTGGATTTTGGATTTGGATTCTGGATTTGGATTTTGGATTTGGATTCTGGATTTGGATTTTGGATTTGGATTCTCGATTTGGATTTTGGACTTGGATTTTGAGTTGGATTTTAATTGGATTTTTATCTGACTTTTGATAAACGGTCGTCGGGTATGGATTATGCCTGGCAAGGGGTGAGTCGCTTTGCCCGAACGTGGTAAATTGACTCATTCAGGTCGTCGAGTATGGACTATGCTCGGCAAGGGTCCGGAGTGACCAGGATTCGGCCTAGGACTTAGGCCCTATATTATCAATCGTTATTTTCAGGTCGTCGAGTATGGACTATGCTCGGCAAGGGTCCGGAGTGACCAGGATTCGGCCTAGGACTTAGGCCCTATATTATCAATCGTTATTTTCAGGTCGTCGAGTATGGACTATGCTCGGCAAGGGTCCGGAGAGACCAGGATTCGGCTTAGGACTTAAGCCATGGCATTGTACAACATCCAGGGACACTGGACCAAGGTCGTCATGTGTGGATTAGGCATGGCAAGAACCCGGAGAGGTTAGCTCAAAGTCCAGGGACACTGGATCAAAATCGTCAAGTGTGGATTACGCATGGCAAGAACCCGGAGAGGTTAGCTCAACATCCAGGGACACTGGATCATGGCCGTCAGGTGTGGATTGCGCTTGGCAAGAGCCCGGAGAGGTTATAAATTTGGACATCGACCCAAAGAGGTCCTGGATTCGGTTGTTGGCTATTGGATAAGGATGGTTTGGAACTCGGTTGTCGAGTTCGGACGGACATGGAATTGGCTCAAGCTTTGGTTATTGGACTTGGAACTGGATATCGACTCGGAGCAGTCAAGGATGATCTACTCTGGCAATATGGCTATTGACATTGGATATTGGATTCGGAACTATTCAAAACACGCCTTGTTATCACAAGGCATGTTTTGGGGGGCAAAGTGTTATCCCATTTTTTGGTCAAAACTGGAATATCGACAAATTGGCAAGGAATGATGGAGGTCGAGATTGAAAATCGATTGGAAGCAAGGCAGAAGTGCATTCAACACTCGGAGTCCCCGAGTTCATTCGGCAAATAGAGCCCCATTCGGCAAAGGCAAGCCATTCGGCATATATCATTCGGTAGCCGGACCAGCCATACCGGTCCACCATACTTCACCTCTCCAATACCCTACCGGACCAATCATGACCGGACCATGCCACTACCGAACCAACTCCCATGTTACCACCGATCCAACCTACCACCGAACCATGCTACCACCGAACCATGCTCCCACCGAACCATGTTACCACCGATCCAACCTACCACCGAACCCCTATCTCCACTACCTGCCGAATCACCCATGTTACCACTCACCGCCGAACCAAGACGCTGCCGAACCAGATGTGCCAGGCCAGATTGCAGCAGCCCAGGCCCACCAGCAGCTATATGCATCCAAGACCCCTGCCCCCAGCCTCACTCTATAAATAGAGGGGCAGGGGTACAACAATGGCAGACAAGTTTGAGAGCTCAAACCTGGAAGGAACTTTCAAACAACTTTCATACACTTGTACTACAAGCTTTGTACTTGTAATCGGATTGGAAAAGGAGAATAACATATAAAGTGGACGTAGGCATACTTTGGCCGAACCACTATAAATCTGTGTGTCTTTTACAGTTTAGCCCCTACTTTTTACGTATTTGCATACACCACCTAAATCAATACGAACAACATAAAATCAACTAAATCATACGACTTGGAGTTTTTTGCCCATCTTTTGTGCAAACGTATTTGAGTTATTTGCTGAGATCTGTGATTTGTGTTTGAATATCGCTGACTTATATTCATACACTGGTGCTTTCACGGTATTGGGTGTTTGTGGCCATTTTTCACGCAAACAGTATCTAATTCTCTAATTAGATACGGCCTATGACCGTATTTAATTCTCCAATTAGATACGGCCCGTGGCCGTATCTACTTCGTATACTAAGCACATGAATTAGATACGGCTTTTGACCGTATCTAATTGATGTAATAGATACAGCAATAAGCCAATCTAATTCGCAAAGCTCATGACCATAAATTGCAATGCCGTAGATGCAGTATAATACAATAAAAGCAGTATCTAATTCACACAGCTCATAGCCGTGAATTACAACAACATATATGCAGTATTGTACAATAGAAGCAGTAACAGATACGGCAATATTTGGATTACAATAGAAGCAGTATTATACAAATTATGGTCAATATTATACAATAGCAGTATTATACAAAATAACTGGAAAAGATGTTGCTCATATATGTTATAATATACAACAAGAAAACTGGAACTCTGCAAGATTTTGAAGTATTATACAACAGCACTTTCTCAGCAAAAATAAATCTAATATGAACTTCCATGTTGCATACACAAGAAAACTGGAACTCTGCAAGATTTTGAAGTATTTCATATTTTGTTTCGCCTCCTTCAATCTCATATGCATCTAGATCACCAAGCTTACCCCCAGACTCAGACTCTTTCAACTATCTGTAAAAAGGCATCCAAAATGAACCCTGTTTTTTTTTTTAATATTATTGAATCAGTAATATAACTTTAAACTAACAGAATACAAGGTATCAACACCTCAGGTGATAGTATTGTTGACATTGCTGGAAAGACTTCGAAAATAGAGTGGAACCTATTGCTTAGTAAATGCAACATGAAGTTCTTTAACCTTTGAGCATGTAACTGCTTTTCATTAACAACTTAAGCAAATGAGTAGAAGTAATAAAAATAAGTGTTAAAACTCATCAAAAGGTAACATAAAAGCACAGATTTTGCGTTGTTTTCAGTAACGAAAGCTGAACATAGGTTGTGAGCTTAAATTACAGAACTTGGACACTAAAACTTCAATTTGCTGTATTCGAACACACAACGAAGGAGATATGATTCAAAGCAGAAAAGTGAGATCACATAAAAATAAAAATAAATATTACATAAAAAGAGATATGTATTATTTTTTTGTTCACATAAAAAGCCAATATCATGACAGTAATTGATGGACCTGAACCGAAATGATATGATTTGCATATATAAAGGACGAATTAATACAAAGAAAATAGACGGTACAAACCCTATCGAAGTAAGTAATGGAGAAAACAGAAATTAATACATAAGCCGAATGCAGCATGACTTTAATTGTTATAAAAACCTATATAACATCAATTTAGTTCAACTATAGCTGGAATGTAACAGGCATTGAGCAGAAGAAAGCAACAGTTCTTACTATGTTTTATTAAAACAATGTTCAAATCAAACAGATGTCCAAATGCATACATTACAATTGTTGACTTTAAAGGTTTACTTTAATCAAACATACAAGTAATGTACTATTTTGAGATGTTAAATTATTTTCTGGCAGTACTCATGACATAAAAGGAAAATGATACAAAGGAAACATGCGCTAATGTGATGCAGTTCTAAATGGCCACGAAACAAAATAGTTGATGTTAGATAACAATTATAAGTTCCAGAATGATGTCTTGGACATATACTTCATGATTGAGTTCAAAAGAGCTAACTGCATAAAATTCAAAACATATAACAACTGTTAGAATAAGCTACAGTTATCTTGTTCACAGTTATATATACATGTTTCACTTTTAAATTTGATCTTATTACCTATCATGTGTAATATTTGGTGATACAAACATGCATTGGGGAGAAGCTACTAAATTTATGTGCAAAAATCAAATGAAATATGAAAGCCACTACAATATTGTTTCAAAATCTTGCTACATTTCTAATGTTGCACGTGAAACTAACCTATCAGCAAAGCCAACTATAGTAAATATTCATATTTTATTGAATGTTAACTATTGAAGAATTGACTACAGATTGTCAAAACAAATTAAAAAATATTGGTGGCATAAAATGAGAAAAGAAAAAGGGAAAGAAAATAAGAATTTGTATTGTACCAGTAGAGAGAATTCATCATTAAATACTAAGAGGGAACAACTGATGTTTTTGCACAAACTGTAAGATATTTCCTTCATACAGCCTTAATTTTGTGGCCGACACGACATAATCAAAAGCTAGAATTGTATAAGATATTCAAAAATACGAAAGAATCAACTCACCTTACTAAAGAGAAAGCTTACCCTTCATATTTGTGGTTCATTATTAAAGTGATAGTGTTAAAAATCAAATGAAGAAGTAATATTTTGATCGGCCTAATGCTGCAGGAAGAAAGTAAGTTTTGCGCTTAAAAACTTAGTTAATCGAGTTTTATGCATAAAATATATTTTAGACTGACATATTTTGTAAACAATGTTAATCCTATTTTGCATTATCTTACCTTGATATTAATATATAAAATAGAATTTGAAAAATGTTCTTAAGTTGAGATTTATGTATCCTTGCACCATACTTGTAAGAAAGATATATTGGATATGGACATACACTTTGCTACTAAGGAATGGCATGTTAAAGATAAATAATTTTTGGATGGCATATAATCAAAAACCAGATAAATAATTTTTGGATGAGCTCACATACCCACTAAAGATATCGAATCATAATCTTCGGATGGCACACATACCCATTCACTCCAACATCAACAAAGGTCTTGCAAATTGATGATTATTTTGTTGATTCTCTCATCTGGTAGCAGTATATTGTCCAAAACCAATTTTTCATGTGTGGATGGTACAGATTTCCCATGGATTTTGGACGATGTAGAATCTCGACATACAGTACCTATTGCAATAAAATTTATTGTCTAGATCTATCCAACAAAATAACTGCATCGAAAACAAGTAAGAATAAAAAGCAACTAATAAATACCTGTTGCTATTATGTCTAGATCAGAGTTGAAGATTTCACATTTTTGATTGTTCACCACATTGGTCGTATCCTGGGATTGAGAAACAATGAATTTAGAAGCATTGAGTTGTGTGCTGCGTCCTCCTTGTTCTATGTTTCCCACCATGTTGATCAGAAGCTCCAATTGCCCAGACAAATTTCCTACTGTAATCTCCAAACTTCCCACCGTACCCTCCAAACTTCCCATCCTCATTTGCAACTCAGCATTGTCTCCACAAACATGTTTCAATCGTTTATGTGCAATAGCAGAAGCCTTAATATTAGTCTTTGGTATGACGGTCCCAACACCGTGGCTCCTACCCCTTGTATCCTTTCCCATCACTTGTGATACGATATCTTTATCCACTGTCAATTTTTCTTCATCACTATCGGTGATCTTTTCCTTCAATTTCGCAATTTGATCCTGAGATTGCATAATACTTATATGGACACATAGTGCATAAAAGAAAGAAAATTGCTCATGTTTAACATAACCCATATTTTTCCTTTTTTTTTAAAATGTGCCGACAACTCATCAATGAGATGATGCATTTTTTTAAATATGGATAAGGATACGTTCGCCTCCATGTTGATATTTCATTCATTTAACTATAATTATTTCTACTTCTAACCGAATATATAACTTCAAAGTGGCAATAGCTTTTATTATCCAAGGAGGAATAGGAATCCTAATGTTACTTTTTTGAGTTTATAACTACCTATGGTTTCTTAGTGTAGGTTGTGGTATTCTTGTTTCCTCCAAACATCATCCTTATATGTACTGGGTACTTTGTCCTAACTTATGTATGATATCGGCACATGAGCTCTTACTAGTTTACCCAGCATAGTGGCGATTTTTCTAGCGTTTTCTGAGACTGGAATACCAAATAAGTTTTGATCAACTATATGTTCTTCTGAACATGGTGAATGTGATGATGCTGGATTTTGTGACATAGTTTCCTGCACGCGGTCAAATAACCATTATTGATTTGTAATTATATCACAGATTACAAAAAGAAAAGAAAAAACAAATAATCTACGAATATATCAACTCAGCTGTCCTGAAATAAAAATGAAATCAACATCACTGTAAATTTTTTTGTTTAGCCAATAAAAGCGGTCTCATCAACCATCAATTCATGGCAATAAAAAAAGTAAAAAAGCAATAACAACAGAAGAATTACTTGGATTTCAAATTTGACTACAATCAACTAATGAAAATGGTTTAAATTTGTAATTTCGATTCCTCGTTTAGTTATAAAAATAAATCCCCTTTTATCTATAAGTCTATAAAAAACATACTATCATGAAACTTTTCAATATAACAGAAACCAACAACAATATAGACATTTTAAGAAACCTTCTCTTTATGTGAATTTTTGTTTGGTTCAATGATATCTCACACTCCTACTACCCCAAGGACTAGAAATACAAACGAGAAATGAAGCATTTAACAATTCATCAGTTAACAAATGGTTTTGGTAAGGTCTTCTAATTTTTCATTATCTTCAAAAGCTGATTGATAGACGATAGGAAACTCAATGTCATCCACATTTGTAGTCAACCGTTTTGGTGTATGCAAAACCACAGACCAATCGTTATTTTTTAAATCTGTTGAGTAGAACACTTGACTCGCTTCTGATGCAAGAATAAATGGCTCATCATTCACACTATCTTTGCTCTTCAATTTCCCTAAATTAACCATGATCAAGTTTGAAACAGGATCTATTTTGCAACCATTGATCTTATCCTCGACCTTTACCCAATCACACTAAGAAACTGTTTGTTTGAAGTCAGTGTAATTCAACTCAAGTATCTGCTGAATGACTCCGTAATACGTTGTTTCTGCTTCCTTATAACTTGTGTTCTTTAGGAAGAAACATTCGATGTCCCATGTAACACACCTTCTTACTTTCAGGAAGATGATAAGAACAAGTGTTTTCCTCACAAACCGGACATGCAAAATAACCGTGAGTTGTACATCCCGATAAAGTCCCAAGAGCAGGGTGATCATGGATTGCCCACAACACCCTAGCTCTCATTGTGAATTCAGATTTATTTAATGAATCATATGTAACGACTCCTTTCCATAACTGCTTTAACTCGTCTAACAACGGCTGTAAATAAACATCAATATCCTTTCCTGGTTGTTTTGGCCCAGAAATCAATAGTGTTAACATTGAAAACTCTCGTTTCATGCACATAGACGGAGGAAGATTATATGGTACTATAGTTACTGGCCAACAACTATAAGGGTTAGATAGAGAAGCATGTGGACAGAAACCATCTGTTGCTATTCCAAGTGTGACATTTCGTGGCTCGACAGCAAACGTTTGGTCAAAATAATCCGCGGCTTTCCATTGAGAAGTGTCACATGGATGACGCATTATGGTTGGATCAGACTTGGCACGACCATGCCAGGTCATCGCATCTGCTATCCATGGTGCAGTATACAATCTCTTCAATCTAGAAATTAAAGGAAAATGTCTTAATGTCTTTCGAGGTACTTTGATGCCTTTTCTTTCTTCGTTGAATGATGTCATATATCTTGGTTCGTTGCAATTTGTACACGAAACTCTATTCGCATCATCTTTCCAGCATAATATGCAATCATTGATGCATGCATCATAAGTTTTGTAATTCATCCCAACTTTCTTAATTAACTTCTTCACATCGGAGTACTTTGTCGGCAGCGTGTTACCTTCGGGGAGTAACTCCTTTATTAGTTCGAGGAGTGCAGTCACACCATTATTTGAAAAGCGGTATTGGGTCTTCAAGCCATTCAGTTTCAAAATGGCATACAACTTCGTCAACCCTTTTGAACATGAAGGATACAGTGTCTCTTTTGCGCAACCAAAAAGTGATTTATACTTCTTACTTTCATTGGCCTGCTAATTGCCATCAACCATAGACGGCTCTCCAACATTAGCATGATCAGACGATGGATTTTTTGGTCGAAAATGATGAAATCTATCTGCATCATTGACTAGATCTTCCATCATAATATGTTCAGACTCGTCGGTACTTGTGGCATGACTAACTGGTTGTTGTTTTTCCTTCTCTGCCCTTTTTTCCCCATGAAAATACCATATAGTATATGATTGGATAAAACCCCATCTAAGCAAATGAAAATGAATGTCATCTAATTTGATTGTCTTCATATTTTTGCACCGAGGGCAAGGGCATAAATACACTCCTTTCTTACCACCAATTTCATCAACAAAACTAATAAACTTCTTCACCCCGTCTATATAGTATGTAGATCTTTGATCAGATTCATTTATCCACTTTTTGTCTATGTTGAAAGACATATTGCCCTCATGTGTCATATATATTAGAACATTAGACGTAAATATAATAAATTTGTGATGTAATCAACTTATAAGAAGCTGGTATGTAGGTCCTACCACAACATATAAGAGTACTATGAAATGGTATATGACCTACTCTAGACTAGCATCCTAGTCTCTCTCTGCCCCTACTCTGGGACCACATCTACAGTTCGTGCACCTCATTGGTATAGTGGATTCCGTGCACCAACGGTAGCCCTAAGTCGGACATACCAAAACTATATATAAACACTTTAAACTGCATATCAATAAATATGTATATAATATTCCATGCATCTCCTAGTAGACCTTAGTCGGACATACTAGAACTATATTTATACATATAAACATGTATAAATCACATACTATATGCAATACACACACATAAACACTCATATGTGTGTGTGTGTGTGTGTATATGAGTGTATATATATACAAGATTTTCAATTCACATGGAGACATGGAGGTATTGCTACTCACATTGACAAAGTGCTTATAAACAATACTTTTCTACAACACTTTCAAGATTTTATTGCCACTGCCAGTACCTCAGTTTTGAGTGATCACAACCCAATATCATCAAACTACATACACAAACTACTCAACAAAAGGGTAAAGCTTTTGAATACAAAAGTTGGAATTTGTCTAATGGATATGAAGATCAAGTACTACTAGTTTTATTATAAATGTATGAGGCATTGAAATTCAAAAATTCATAATCAAACTAAGAAGGATAAAACATATCTAAAAAACCAGAACAAGTTAAGAGCAAAAGATGCAAACACTTTATCAGCTTTGGAATCAGAATATAATGATAAGCTATTGGCTGCAGACAACAATCCAGATAATGTACTACTATATGAAGATTAATTACACGTAGGCAATGCTCTTAAAAAGACAATGCATGGAAAATATATAGAAGCAGTTCAAAAGTCTAAGATTTCATGGCTTATATAGGGAGACTCAAGCTCAAAAAATCTCTACGCTAAAATGTCAATGAGGAAGTATAAAAATAATATCAAGCTTTGTATAATGACAAAGGTGAGCTGGTCTATAATGCATAACAGATACAATCCCAGGCTATCACCCACTACACTCACCTATTTAATGGAGAACAACCAAAAAATCAAACTTTTGAAGGCATACAATGTAGAACAGTAGTTAATGAACTGGGCAATCATTAGTTACTACAACCAATTTCAGATAAAGAAGTACATCAGGCAATCTTTTCAGTTAAAGATGAAAAATCACCATGGCCTGATGGTCTCTCTTCTTAATTAATCATACAATCAAAAATTTGTATACAACACCTCACTTCTGTCTAAAACAAATTAAACCAATTTTGGGACTAAATGCTTTAATTTCGACAGCACTTCACTTCTTTCTCTTCTACGCATAAGTTTGCATCCAAGGGGTAATGACAATCAAATACTTGTTCTGAAAGAATGTATTTAATTTCAACTAGGATTTAATACAGTAGTAACCACTCTTTATCTCAATAGGTGGAACTCCTAGTCTGGAACATAAGGGGATTAAACTACCCAGCAAAACAGTTTAACTTGTTGCAAATATTAAGTACTAAACGATATTCTTTGATTGGTCTTAATGAGAATAAGCCATCTACAGAAAATATACAAAACCTAGTTGCCAAATTAGACAAGAAATGGAAGCATACTCATAACGACAACATAGATTAGAAAGGTAGAATCCTTATTCCATGGAATTCCACTATCTGGTCTATTATCATATTGCATTCTGACATACAATACATTTTTTGTATTCTACATAATGCCGTAGGGCTTAGCATAATATGTGCTATGATTTATGATTAAAATTAGTAGAATAGAGAGGGATTACGGCAGCACATCAGTTAAACAAATTAATTTACCCTGGATTTTAATTACTGATTTAAAATATTTAGTCCAGTCAAAACAGAATTAATAATGGCATTCAGAATTCAATAAGAGATATTGATTTCATGAACTGCATCACAAATTCTAATCTATTTGAACATGAATTCATAGGCAATTAGTTCGCTTAAAGAGGCGGAAATAATTTCTGTATCCATAGCAAAATTGATAGGGTATTCGTGAACAATCTTTGGGAGAACAAATTTCAAGAATTTGGAATTCATTTTGGGGAACACTCCTTAAGCGATCATACCCCTATTGTTGTTAAATTCAATACCCGATCCCCTTGTAATGCCAGAGTTCCCTTCAACCATTCTTGGTGTACGAATGCAAGTTACAAAAATGTAGTGGGACAAGCATTAAATATCAACGTATAAGGCAATTCTTTATTCATTTTTATTAATAAACTAAAGGAAGTTAAGCATGCTCTGAAAGCATGGCAGAAGGCTATAGAAAACTATTAACAAATTAGCGGAAAAATCAGTTAAGAAGCAAATCTGCTTTACAATCAAATGGTTCATAATCCTTTTGACACTGAAATAGCAACGCGATATGGGCAAAAAACAGAACATCTTACAAATATTATAAGGAAATTAGCGGTGGGTAACACCCAAAGAATGAAACTCAACTAGCTAACTCAGGGAGATAAAACATCAAAATTATTTCACAACAAGATGACACTTCCTAAAACAAGTAATAGGATTAAATACACAAAAATTCTTCACAGAACAACTAGGAAAAATAAATAAATGTTCAAATACGTGAAAATCAACTTACCAAGAAAACCTCAATCGTCAGCTACTCAGCTCCGAACTCGAGAAAATTAAGGATTTGGAGATTTTGGATGTTAACGGACGTGAATTTGGGGGAAAGAGAACGACATTTATGTTTCGGAGGGAGAACAAAAAAAACGAGGGAAGGAATGAATTTGGGGGAGACCATGCTTTCCAGGGTGTATGATTTTCCAGCCAAAATAGGCATGAATTTGATACGGCTAAAAACCGTATCTAAACGTTTAGATATGGTTTTTAGCCGTATCAAATTTGATATGGCTTTGAGCCGTATCAAATAAGGCGGATAGGGGTGTGGCTAAAACAGCTTTGTGGTGTAGTGTTTCTTTTGGTTATAAATCATCGTTTTAACTATTTTTGATTGCATATGACTGTTGTATGCTGTGTATTTGTGCTTGTGCTTATAATTTGGATTTAGAATTCATGTTATATAGTTCTATTAAACTTATACATGTTTCTATATTTTTATAAGTAACTAAATTCTAAATTGAGTTAAGATGGGTACATATGAAGACCGTTTAGATGTATACGTGGATTTGATTTGCTTTTGCTAGCTTAATATAAGCGAACTCGCTTGTCTTAATAATAATATGGTACATATCTCAGATTACATATCGCACTTTTATATTTTTTTACTACAGGATGCCTCATCATTGAGATGAGATGTATATTTGGTATACATTTGTTTTATATATTGTGTTGTAAATTTTTTCGATCGAGCCATGCAAAGGAGACGCTGTCGAAATTTTCCGTAAATCCAGGTATTAGAAATTTTTTGAGATTTCAAAATTTTATAACTTGCTTTTATAATAAGTTGTAATTTTCGTAAAGCCGATACAAGAGTGGCGTAGCGAAAGCGTAGTAAAAGTTTTGCAAATAAGATTTTAATGTTTTATAAGTTGATTATTTCGAGTAAAATATACTAAATGTTAAATTCCCTATTTTACTCCTTTTCTAGGATGAAAAGTTTGGAGTGGGGGAGAATGTAACGACCCGTATTTTTGACTATTTTAAATTATTAAATTTAATATGATTATGCAATAAAATGGTTAGAAACAAAAAAATTAATGCTTTATTTATGTAGTTTATTGAATATGAACATGCATAAAATTTTGAAATAACCAATTTCGAAGATTTTAGCAATAACAAGTATTACAATGAAATTCTATGTGTTGAATGTGTTTATAATCAATAGTTGGGATTGAATAATAAATGTTGAATTATTGTAAAAGGGAGGTAGTTATTTTATTATTTGAATTCTCTTTAAAAGGTAAATTTTATAAGTTAAATAACTTATATTTAAAATATGGTATTTTTTGGATAATTAAATTGTTTAAATTTAATATTTGAAATTATTTAAATAATTGAATCCTGAATTTAATATGAATGAAAATGATGTCAGAGGTTGATTTAAATTTTATTTAAATAAGAATGAAAATCGTTAACTTTTAAAATTGAGTTTAAAGGAGATTAAATTAATTTTGGAAATTTCTTGTTTAATTAACGTGTACAAATTGTCTTTTTAGGCACTGTCTCGGATTTCGACGAAACCAGTTTCATAGGATCCGTAATAGTGAATTATTATAGGATTTCAAGTTTCGTAGTGATCAGACTTATCTTTTGGCCGTGCGAGCTTGAAACGCGTGGAAATCAATTAAATGAATTTAACTAAAATAAATTGATTTTGAAATGCTATCTTCTGAATATGATGGAATTGGCTCCCAAAACTAGTTCCATTGTATTCAGAATAAGGGTATATAATATATAATGCCAGGCGGCACGCTTCATTTAGAGTTTGGAATTTTCAAACGGGAATAGTATTTTCAAAACTTTTATAAGACCTCAATTGCTCAAACCCTAAAAGAAAACGCAGTCTCTCCTTTCTATCGTTTAATGGCCAAAAATTCACAACCTTCTCTCCAAAATTTCGTCCAATCCGCTCAACGAAATCCCTCGACCCCGAAAGGGAAAATGTAAAGCTTGACGAGCTCTACACATCCGACAGTCGGATCGTGGTGAAGCGTCACAAGAGCGCTAGAATCGAGGCATTTGGGTGCAACAGTTTCTTGGGTTCATATGCTGTATGTGCGCGTGCGATCGTCGAGAAGGCTGGCGATGGTTGCTCGGAGGCGGGTGCATGCAGTGGCGTGGTTGGATTGGCGAACGGAGGCATGGGGTGTCGAGCGCATGGTGGTCATGTCGCGTGAGGATGGATATCGTGTGCGTGGGTCTGGGATACGTGGAAGAGAGATTAGAGAGGTGAGGATTAGTTTAATTTGTTAATTAAGTATGTTGATTAAAATTTTAATTATCAAATGTTTATAATTGTATAATTTTTTCCGTATGAGGTCCGATTCGAGCGAAACGGGTTGTGTTGGATTCATATCGATGTCGTCTATGGCATGAAATCGTAGTGGAATTTATTTTACTCTAGAAAATTTTTAGTTTCAAAAAGGTGAGTATCTTAAATGCTCATGGAGTACTAAAATTTTTTTGTGTTTGTTAAATCGATATCATGAAGTAATTTAATTTTGTTGACTGTTTTTTAGTAATTTAAACTAACATTGTAACGACCCGTAAATTTTGGTAAATAAATTTGTTAATTTAATTAAGATTTTGTAATTTAAATTTAGAGAAGAAAATAAAATTTTTATAATTTATATTAGAGCAGTAGAAATTGTAATTAAAATTAACAATTTAAATTTTATATGGCAAATTGTTGAAGTAACGTAAATTGTCATACTTGGCTTTAAGTTTGATATAGGAAACAAAGGGGAATGTTGAATTAGTGAATGAATTTTTTTTTAACTAGAATGGAATTCAAATTAATATAAAAATGGAAGTTGTAAATTGTATGCATTAAGTTATAATGGGATATAAGGGTTTATACCTGGATATAAAGCGAATATGTGAAATTAGAGGTAAGTATTGAAAAGATTAATATACTAAAACATGGTTAACAATAATTGGATGTAAATTTAGGAAATACGTTTTTGCAAGTTAATAATTAATGAATATTTTCAATGTAATACAATCGTTCAATTGTTATGACTTTGTTTTAAATGGAGCATAGTATAAACAAATGCAATCAGTGTATTATTGTGTGGAATAATATATTGATTTATTTGTTACTGAATGTAAATTAATGCAATTATGTTAATGTAGGTTAATAAATAATTAATCTTGCGCAACCTCAAATTTATTGAAATAACTGAAAGATCAAAAATTGATTGCATTAAATAAATTGGGAATTTAATTTCATTAAAGGTAATTTAATATTATCTTAATGTAAAATTTAGATGAATTTTAGAATTAAATGCTAACTCCATTCAGAATATGGCAAATGGGTGTAATATTTGGATTGTAAGCATATATTATAAGTTAACTGTTTAATTGGTTGATAGAATTAGAACTTGAAATAAATGTTAATACAATAAATAAAAGTTACATTAATATGAGAAGTAATACCATGTTTAGAAGTTGTTAATTTAGAGTATATTAAGACTTAGAAATTGAATTTTTAATCAATTGGAATAAAATTAAATAAATTTTTACGATAATATTAATTAAGGATATTTGGAAATAACGCCAACGGTATTTATAATAGAACTAGTTATTGAATTTGAGGAATGGAAGAAAAGATTTATTAATGTAAACTTGATAAATGGATAAATGGAAAGGAAAGGTCTGGGGAATTATTGAAATTTGTTATAATTGATTTTGAGTTTGAAATGTAAGAAACAAATGGGAACTTTGATTTTGAGAAATTAAAGTGTATTAATGTGACTAAAGGTTAGAGTAACGATTATTGTATGTTGCCTATTTTGGTTACTTGTTAATTTGCAATTTTGAAATCAGTTACAATAATTTTAATTGAGTATTGCGTTAATGTTAATTAAAGTAGTATTTGTAACAATGTTAAGACTTTTCATATTGGATAGTTTATTGTAATATAAGACTTGGAAATAAAGTTATTAACGTATTGGAAAACGATTACATTTAGATGAAATTAATTGTCTCATTTATGTGGGTGAGAACTGTAATTGAAAGGTATAAAGGTGATGAGCAACGGAAATGCATATTTATTTCATTAGTTAATATAAAGGAATGAAGCCTATTTAATGAATTAATTGAGTTTCTAATTTTAGCACATGTATATAGTTGGGTTGGAATAATAATTTGGAATAACAACTTCAATATATTTGGAAATAATAATTTATACAAAGGGAAGCTGGAAATTTGAATATGTATGAAACGAAATGTGAGACAAGTATTAACTGCGTTACAAAGTAATGATAGGCTCAATTAAAGGGTTGGAATTGAATCTAATCAGTTTAATTGGAAACTTATGAAAATAAATTTGGATTGGGTGATTTATTTCCAATTAAATCAGTTCACGTTTCAAAATATAATGCTAGTTTATTGCACATATGTTTATACCTAAATTTAAACTTAAGTTTAGATCCAATCAGATCATTAAAAAGAAAGGATTATTTATAATATGAAGATAGGCTAATTTAATGTTAGTAATTAATGGGTGGAATGAAATGGGTTTAATGTAAATGTTATATTAGGCTGTAAATCAATTTGTAATAAAATTTTATTTAATTGGAAGGCAATCGATAATTTATGAATTTGATGGTAAGTAATTAGGATCAAATTCTATACTAATTGAAATTGGATGTAATTTAATAAGGTTAGTGCAATACCATTTAATTTAAATTGTAAGGTTGAAATTGATTGGGATTCAATTTATAATAAATATAATTTTTGTAGCAATTGAAATTTTATGTTTTGCAGTTAAATGTAATTAAAAAAACTACGTTAATATGAATTTAGTTGATAACTGTAAAGAAATTGGGGTAATTGGATATATACTAATGTTAAATATATACATAAGATGATGATTGTTGATTTAGTAAAGAGAATTGAATACGAATGGTATAAAATTTCACTGAAATAAGATTGTATAATTTATTTAATTTACTTTAGTGAAAGGTAAACACTAAAATTTCGTCAATAAATCCTTATATGATATGGAGGTTTGGTTAATAAATTTGAAGCTAACTGCAATCAGAAATGATAGAAATGGTAAGTTGACCATTTATTCATAATAAGATCTAAAAATCAAATAAATGGATTTTTGGAATTTAAATTGGCAAATTGTGAATTCATTTAAATTCGGATCCATCTGTCTATTCCAACTTCATCTATAAATACCCCGTTAAACCCTAGCCTCTGCCTACTCTCATTTGTCTGCGTGTAAAATTTCTTTAGCTCCTTCTCCTCCTCAATGGCAAACAAAATTTTAGATCCATATCCATTTCAAAATCAGAGTCAGAAAGTCAAAGTCGTCAGAAAAATCTCAAAATAATACATGTTGAAGCTCTCGACGAGCGTAATTCAATGGTGTAATTCATTTTTCAATTTGATGCATCGTTTGACCAGAAATCGCGGTCAAAATTGGTTTGGGCGTTTTTGACTGGTGCGTCTGATTGGAAAATCTCTTCTGGGTTATGTAGAGGGGCTAGCACGTTGTTCATCGGCGAAGTTTTGCGGCGAATTGACTGTCGAATTGGTGGCTAGACGTGGTCAAAGATCGGTCAAACGGAGGTGTGTTGGGTTCGACTTGCCGTGCGCGCATTTATGAAAGTGGGGAGTGAGGTTGACGTGGCATGTTGCAAGGTGAATTGTGTTCTTCTTTTTGTTATTTTATTTTTGAAATTCAAGCGCAATTTTCGCTAACTCCGTTTCATGCGCGGTTTTTTTTGTTAGGATCGTAATAAAATTCTAGACGCTTTGACGCTGATTTGGAAAGATTTGGAGACCGTCGAATTTTGGGTTTAAATCGGATTTAAATTCGATTTAAATTCAAAAGGTGAGTGTTTTAACCCACTCACAACTTCTAAGTTTTCTTATGTTTGTTAAATTGACTTAAGATATGAGTAGAAATTTATTTATGGCCATTTGGCATGTTTTATTCATCAACTCAGTTAAATCGCATTTATTTAATTTAACTGTTAATAAATTTTATTATTGCATATAATTTGACAGTTAAAAATTTATTTATTTAGATAAAAACTGCTAGTTAAACAGTTATTAAATTTATTATTGAATACAAACTGGTAGTTAATACCTGTTATTTATTACATGTTATATTTTATACGCTCTATATTGTTGATTGGTTAAATTGATGATGATTGCAATAAATTGGTTGATGATTGATATTGGGTGAATGGATGTTGTGTTTTATATTATATAAACTGCAAGTTATTATGCATTTTCATTTCATTCGGGATTGCGGTTTGAAATGATATATAACCGTAATTTTTATTTTTAAATTGCGGATTGAAATGATAAATATCCGTATCACTTGACCATAGGATTGAAAATTATATACAGGCACCGCGGTATATATATATAATTATTTTTGAAATAATTTTTCTATGGTTTGGATAGGATACGGTTTAATAAATATTAATTTTTGACCTTATATAAAATCTTATTTTATGTACATATATAGTTAAATTATTGAATTTAAGCTGTGTGTAAATTTGTTAAATAAACTAAATAAGTTGAATAATGGAGTTCTAATGATTTAAATCAATCTAGATTGGAAGAAAAATTAAAATTTAATTAGAACTGAGCGTATTTAAGAATTAAACTCTATAATTTATGTAACTTATTTAAACTTGGAAATTTTAAAGGTATGATATTTATAACTGGATTTAATTCAAGATAAATTAAATAAATATTTTTAGTATAAATAAATTGAAGGAAATATTTAATTGTTAGAAATTTTGATTTTTATTTTATGGATTTATTTTATGAATATTTCAAAACTAAATAATAGGACAATAAATTGTTGAATAGAATTTCCAACCTTAAGTTTTGAAATTGTTAAATGCTCAAAGTTAGGAATATATTGAAATTGAAGTGGTTTATTTAACTGGAAGTGAATTTAAAATTTATGGATTTAGACTAAATTTTAAATGAATAAATTTGTAAAGCCGTGAAGATTATTTACTTTATAAAGTAATTTTAAACTCAACTATTTTATTTAATATACCGTTTCAATATCCAAACCATTCAAGTTTTAGAAGTTATGATTTTAAAGCTATGAATTTTGAAGTATTATATTTTGAAAGTTATAATCCAAATGTTCAGTTTCCAAATATTAAATTTTTTAAAGCAGTATGATTTGTTGAATATGCGCTTTGCGCTTATATGATTTTTGTTTGATGATAATAAACATATATACATTCGTTTAAATGTATTTGTTAATGTACTATTTTATTTTTCATAAGTTAAATAAATATTTGACTAAATAAAATTAAATAACACGGAATTTGAATTCAAACGAATATTTTATTCAAACAAATATTTATTACAATTTTGAATAGTACAATTTCTAGCTCTCACTATTCACATATACAACTTTAATTACAATACATCACAATTTCATACAATTTCATATTTACAATTTTTCCTCACTACATATCACTCACACTCGTATTTATCTTCAACTTCATTCCAGTTTTGAATCCAGCATCTGAGCAAACTGCAAAAATATTCACTAACGCAGTAAAATTGAAAAAGAAATATTTTTGCAATATAAAATGAAATATGATTTTTGAAAATATGATTTGCCTCAGTTATTTGGGTTGTTCATCATAATTTAAATTTGAATTCCTCATACACGAACAACTTGTGACATACACAGTGTATTACTGTATATGCCACAAGGCCGTGCACGCCGATATATACACTTGATTGATTTACAGGGACAGGCGAGCACAGGTCAAACCCAAATGAAAAACCGGGTTCAACTCACGTGCAATAACATTGAAAATCACGACACGAGCACAAGGTCAAACCCGAGTTTTAAAACTGGATTCAACACAAGGCAACATGACATGAATGAAACGAAGACCAACAGCAAAATTGACTGCAACAATCATGGCAGTTCACATGTCAAAAACAGTTGCAACATGGATATCACAAAACAAAACTCACTGGAATGAACAATGCACAGCTAGTCCAAACTCAAGTGCAATAGAGAAGCTATGGTACTATGCAAGTACAAGCTGCAGCATACCAGACAGTGATACAAGTGCAAACACATCAAGTCAAGACTGTGTACCAGCAAAAGCAATTGACCTCAATCATGTTCAAACATGGCCAGAGACTATATGTCAAAAGAAGGTCAGTGTGCCAGAGAAAGAAAGGATGGAAGCAGTGATACAAGTATGCAACAACAGTAAACCATGCTTCACGATGAACTTGTGGTCATAAACACAGTGACACACACACAGATGCATTAAAGAACAGCAGCCCCAAAACCAAGACAGCAGTGTGTAACTCGAGTTTCAAAAGAATCAAAGTAACACAACAGCAATAATGCAAACAACAAGTGAAACAGTGGTGAAGCTGGAAATACAAAGACCAGTTACTCAATGCATGCAAAATGACTCGACCACAAGTACAACACTGCACAAATTCAACACAGCACCAAAGTCAAGACCACAAAGGCAGTGCACAAATGACCAGGCTACAACATAAATTATGCAATGCAGATGCTAACATTGATGAATGTATATGACAGCAACAAGAGGCAACATCACATAATACAACTACAACAATGACCAAAAGTGTACAAAATGTAGTGAATGCAGACAGTAAATTAGTGTCAAAGCAAATGATAAATAATTTTTACAGTGTCAAGCTCATGTATGCAACAGATAAAGTGCAACTGATCTACAACAAATAATGAATGCAACAGAGACCAATGGTGAACAGAAGTAACAAGTGCAGGTGAACAAATGTGCAAATGCTCAAGACCACACAGTGCATATATGTCAAACATGAATGCTACGACTTCAAATGAACCAACAACATAGCAAGCTACATGAAGACAGAGCTCGATCAAAATGCCTCATTGACAAAGAAATGAAATTCACGCAACAAGTTAAAAGTCATTCAGTGATACAAGACCGAAGTTTAGAAAATCAAAGGCCGAAGTGACAGTGAATCGCCAATTCAATGATGAACAAGTCAACAAAGTGAAAATTCACGAAATCAGTATTGTCAAAGTCAAACAAGTGTTCACCGTGATAGCCAAGAAAATTGACCACGAAATCAAATCAATACCGTGTAAATCAAGCTACCAAAAATACGAAATTGACAAAGTCAGATCAATCCCAAGCATCAATACAAGATCGAACGACCATTGACAAATTCAAATGAACGTATACGAACGCAAAAATAGGATTTCGAATCCTATATAAGCCCAATCATCATTGGCAAAATAATTATCGAGTTCAAGCATCAACCCAGTAAAGAAAAAGGAAACAGTACATACCGAAATCACAAACAACGAACTCGATCAAGCAGCTGCAAACGAGCGATAGTCGACCATCAGAGAAGCAGCGAGCTAGGGCAACATATCTCAGATCGAACAAAGAAATTGAAGCCCTGATTTACACAAAAGCCGAAGCCCTAATTGGAGCAAAGGGAACGAAGCCCTAATTTCAGAAACAGCACGAAGCCGCCATTACTCTCACAAGCAAAGAAACGAGACAAAAAGGATCGGGTGAAATAAGGGAGTGGGCTGGCCTTGTTATTAAAAGGGGGTTTAGTGTTTTAATTTTATAAAAGGGCTTTATTATATTGTTAATTAGGGTTTAGGGTTATATTCTATTGTTTTTTTAATTGTTGTTTTTATTTTACGAATCAAAGAATTTGTAAATCACCACCTAGGGTTTAGGTAGTGTCAGATTGTCTAGTTAGAATTAGTTCAGTGAGCAGGGTGTGCGAGTTTGCAAAGTTCTATTGTAGGCGGGAGCAGAGTTTGCGAGTAAGCGAAGCTCTATAGGCGGGAAGAAAAGTTTGCGAGTAAACGAAACTCTATAGGCGGGAGCAGGGTGTGCGAGTCTACTAGAGTGTTTGTGAGCGGGAGCAAATGTTTGCGAGCAGGGTGTGCGAGTCTAGTAGAGTGTTTGTGAGCGGGAGCAAATGTCTGCGAGTCTAGTAGAGTGTTTGTAAGCGTGATACTGTTTAATTCTAATAGAAATCTGTGAATGCAGCAGTAGGCAGGGGTTGCCGAAGCTGGGTAAATTTTGTGTGTGATTTACTTTTCAGCATATTTATTTCTGCAATTTATTTCTGTGTTTAAATCGAGAAAATTTGCTATAACCCTATTCACCCCCCTCAAGGGTTAATCTAGATCCTACAAGTGGTATCAGAGCCCGGTATATTTTTTTATTTAACTCTAGAGTCATGAGTCTACAAAATAATGCTTTTTCTGAGGGGCAATCTATTGCTAGGCCACCCATGTTTAACGGGAACGATTATGCTTATTGGAAAGTTAGGATGGGTATCTATCTTAGTTCTGTTGATTATGATGTTTGGGATATTATTGAAACTGGCTATAAACCTCCCACTATAATCGTTGGTGATACTGGGATTCCTAAACCTAAGGATAGGTGGGATGCTAACGATAAGAAACTGAAAACGACAAATGCTAAAGCCATGAATGCTTTGATATGTGCTCTTGATAAAAATGAATTTAATAGAATTTCTCATTGTACAACAGCACAGGAAATTTGGCACACTTTGGAGGTGACACACGAAGGAACTTCTCAAGTCAAGGAGTCTCGTCTAGCCCTATTCAGCAATGAGTACGAAAACTTTGTGATGGACAAAGGCGAGAGCATAAAAGACATGTTTGGACGCTTTTCAACCTTGGTATACAATGCTAGAGCACTTGGGAAGGTATTCACTGAGGTAGAGCTTGTAAGGAAGATACTACGAGTTTTACCAATGAACTTTGAGGCAAAAGTCACAGCAATTCAAGAATCGAAAGATCTGAGTGAGCTAAGCATGGAGGAGTTGATTGGTAACTTGATGACATATGAGCTTGAGCTAAAAGCAAAGGAAGAACGCAACAACTCCGAACCAAAGAAGAAGACGATTGCCTTAAAGAGCAAAGAAGAAAGCGATGAAGAAGATCCAATTGAAAAGCTTGCAATGGCTGTCAATAATCTTAGAAGATGGTCTAGATTCAAGCCACGCAAGAAGAAAACAAAGGGCAATAGGTCAAAAGATTCCGAAAATTCCGATAATGAACTGACGTGTTATAACTGCAACAAGCCTGGCCACATCAAACCAAAATGCCCGCTTCTCAAAGACAACAAAGGAAAGAAAAAGAAGAAGAAGGCCTTTGCAGCGACTTGGGATGATGAAGAAGGAGAGGAAGCTTCGGATAGCAGCTCAGAGGAGGCTAACTTGTGTCTTATGGCATGCTCAAATTCAGAAGCAACCTCCGAGGAATCTAGTGAGGCAGGTGAGTTTTCTTATAAAGAACTTGTTTTTATGTGTTCTGATCTTACTAAAGTAGTTGACACGCTTGAATCCAAAATTGAAAAACTGAAATCTGAAAGGAGGAAACTCGCCCATGAAAATTCTAGGTTAGAAACTGAACTTGAAGATATTCAAAACCTAGAATGTAACCAATGTAAAATTTTAGATTCGGAACTATCAAAAATTAGGAATAACTTTGAGAGTCTTGAAAAAGAAAACTTGAATCTTAAGGAAACCATCGACACTAGGAAAAAGGATTTTGTAAATCGATGCACCTCACTTGTCACTGAAAACTCAACATTAAAAACCAAAGTCCAAAATCTTGAGAAATCCCTGAATAATTTTTCAAAAGGAGAAAAATCTTTCAAAATGTTATTGGGAAATCAAATTTTTGCTAACAATAGAAAAGGACTAGGTTTTGGGAAATCACAAAATGATGATAATGCAAAAAGTAAAAGTGTTTTTGCTCGATCTGAAATAATTGGACATCATAGTCATAGGAACACAAAATTTAATCAAGACAATTTATTGTGCACGATTTGTAGAAAATTTGGACATAATCTAAATAATTGTTGGTATAGACCCAAACACGTGAAAACTATATCAATTTGGGTTCCAAAAGGCACAAATATAAAATCTTTGAAAGTCAAACAAATTTGGGTGCCAAAAGGAACATATATAAATAGTTTTGGGTCTCCACAAACATATGTTTCATATTCTGCCACTAACAATCATGGACCTATAAAAACAAATAGGTCACATAAATCTTTCATCGTGTAGGTGTGGTGGCAGGCTAAGGAACAACAACAGTGTTCTCTGGATTTTGGCTGTTCCAGAAACACAACGGGCGTCAAAAGCAAAGTTCCTTAGCCTAGTACAAAGGTGACAGAATCACAATGGACAATGACGAAAAATTATCGTAAAGGTAAAACAGGTAAATTTATTTTTGAACGATATATCAAATGTGATAATCTGCACCATAATCTGAATTAAATCAGCCAATATTGAGATGTACAAAAGATGATGATTTTGGATGCTATGATTTTTTTTCAAAATATTGACCAACCATCTTTAAATAGAATTACTTGGAATAATTATAATGGTGGACTGATTAGGACTTAATTGATATGATTTTTTGACTTGTTCTTATTTATGACATTGTTTTGTGTTTAAATAATGACCAATCAGATTTTCAACTTTGAATTTGTTCGGTCAAATGATGGTTACTCATGCTACACGTAGATATATTTGTTTTGACATTTTGGTCACTGCTTGTAAATTTGCACGATTTCAATTTTCATGAGAAAGTTGTTAAAAAGGATTTTAAGAAATTTTTTGAATTTTTTTGAAACTTTATGAAATTGTTGAAACTTCAAGAGATTGTTTTTGAAATAATAATGAAGTTTTAATGACTGTTGATAGTTGTTCATCCTGTGGTTTCTAAGTTTAACACTGTGATATTTGTTTGAGTGATAACATGGCTTCATTTCAAATTTCATTCTGAGATAGTTTGTTGAAATTTCACAATCTGGTCGTTGACATCCATCGAGTGAATATTGAGTGAAATTTAAATTCAGATGCAGATTACACTGGTAATATGTTGATAGAAAAATTACTAGTGGAACGTGATTAATTCTTGAAACATTCATTTGCTGCATCGTTTTTCGAAGAAAATATCTGCATATTTTTCACTTGAAATAATTTTCAAATAGCAGAAACTTTTCTTATAAAACCCCTCGAGAAAATCATGTTTGACCATATTTACAGATTAGTCATTTTTGAAAAATTGATTTTATAATTTTTGAATTTGATTTTAAATAACTATTTTAACTAATCTAACTCCCTTTGATTATCGAAAAGATGAATAGTGATTGAAAAAGTGATGAGTGTTGATATTTATCATATACTATAACTCGAGAAAGTATAATTAGAAAATTTCTTTAGAATTTCATAACAAGAGTTATAAAAACTTTTTGTTGGGTAAAAATTCCATGACCATTTCTATTTCAATCATCTTTCTATCGACCATCACTCATCAAGATCATATTTAGTATGTAAATTTGTGGTAGTTTACAAAGGAAATCATTTGTTCTTCAATATCTTTAAATTTGTGAAAGAAATTATCTGTGCTTCAATTTATTATATTTAGCAATAAAAATAAATATCCAAAGTATTCACTCTCATTTAAAAGTCCTCACGGTTATGCATGGGTGAATTACTTGGATTTTTGATTATGTGCTTCCATGCTCATTTAAAAGTCCTCACGGTTATGCATGTATGGAACGCATATCAAATTTAATTGATTTAATAGACAAGTTGATTCTAATCCCATTTAAAAGTCCTCACGGTCATGCGTGGTTAGAAGATACTTGATTTCATTTTTTTAAAATTAAATTGGAATACCACTAATCTCATTTAAAAGTCCTAACGGTTATGCATGGTTAGTAGATATTCAAATTTCCTGAAATAAATATACCACAAATAGACAGAATTGTATGATTTTTGATGATTTTATCCCCATCATTTCTGAAAGTGGAATATGCGCCTAACAAGGGTAATTATGATTTTTGTTTGAGTTTAATTGAAATTTGATATTTATATTCAATTGAGTTAAATGTTTGATCCATGTCTGTCACTTCATCCCTATTTTTATAACACTGTTATTCTTTTGCTGATAACAAAAGGGAGAGAGAAAAGTTAAGATTTTGTCAAATAGAATCAAGCAAAGGTCAAATAATTTTCACTTTGCATATAGGCTCATTTATATATTTCTATTTGTATGCATATATGTAGGGGGAGTATTGTGTCGAGAGGAAGCATTCAAATAGGGGGAGCAAATTGAACGATCAAATACATTTAATACATTCAAAATCTTAAAATTTGTTTGTTATCATCAAAAGGGGGAGATTGTTGAATATGCGCTTTGCGCTTATATGATTTTTGTTTGATGATAATAAACATATATACATTCGTTTAAATGTATTTGTTAATGTACTATTTTATTTTTCATAAGTTAAATAAATATTTGACTAAATAAAATTAAATAACATAGAATTTGAATTCAAACGAACATTTTATTCAAACAAATATTTATTACAATTTTGAATAGTACAATTTCTAGCTCTCACTATTCACATATACAACTTTAATTACAATACATCACAATTTCATACAATTTCATATTTACAATTTTTCCTCACTACATATCACTCACACTCGTATTTATCTTCAACTTCATTCCAGTTTTGAATCCAGCATCTGAGCAAACTGCAAAAATATTCACTAACGCAGTAAAATTGAAAAAGAAATATTTTTGCAATATATAATGAAATATGATTTTTGAAAATATGATTTGCCTCAGTTATTTGGGTTGTTCGTCATAATTTAAATTTGAATTCATCATACACGAACAACTTGTGACATACACAGTGTATTACTGTATATGCCACAAGGCCGTGCACGCCGATATATACACTTGATTGATTTACAGGGACAGGCGAGCACAGGTCAAACCCAAATGAAAAACCGGGTTCAACTCACGTGCAATAACATTGAAAATCACGACACGAGCACAAGGTCAAACCCGAGTTTTAAAACTGGATTCAACACAAGGCAACATGACATGAATGAAACGAAGACCAACAGCAAAATTGACTGCAACAATCATGGCAGTTCACATGTCAAAAACAGTTGCAACATGGATATCACAAAACAAAACTCACTGGAATGAACAATGCACAGCTAGTCCAAACTCAAGTGCAATAGAGAAGCTATGGTACTATGCAAGTACAAGCTGCAGCATACCAGACAGTGATACAAGTGCAAACACATCAAGTCAAGACTGTGTACCAGCAAAAGCAATTGACCTCAATCATGTTCAAACATGGCCAGAGACTATATGTCAAAAGAAGGTCAGTGTGCCAGAGAAAGAAAGGATGGAAGCAGTGATACAAGTATGCAACAACAGTAAACCATGCTTCACGATGAACTTGTGGTCATAAACACAGTGACACACACACAGATGCATTAAAGAACAGCAGCCCCAAAACCAAGACAGCAGTGTGTAACTCGAGTTTCAAAAGAATCAAAGTAACACAACAGCAATAATGCAAACAACAAGTGAAACAGTGGTGAAGCTGGAAATACAAAGACCAGTTACTCAATGCATGCAAAATGACTCGACCACAAGTACAACACTGCACAAATTCAACACAGCACCAAAGTCAAGACCACAAAGGCAGTGCACAAATGACCAGGCTACAACATAAATTATGCAATGCAGATGCTAACATTGATGAATGTATATGACAGCAACAAGAGGCAACATCACATAATACAACTACAACAATGACCAAAAGTGTACAAAATGTAGTGAATGCAGACAGTAAATTAGTGTCAAAGCAAATGATAAATAATTTTTACAGTGTCAAGCTCATGTATGCAACAGATAAAGTGCAACTGATCTACAACAAATAATGAATGCAACAGAGACCAATGGTGAACAGAAGTAACAAGTGCAGGTGAACAAATGTGCAAATGCTCAAGACCACACAGTGCATATATGTCAAACATGAATGCTACGACTTCAAATGAACCAACAACATAGCAAGCTACATGAAGACAGAGCTCGATCAAAATGCCTCATTGACAAAGAAATGAAATTCACGCAACAAGTTAAAAGTCATTCAGTTATACAAGACCGAAGTTTAGAAAATCAAAGGCCGAAGTGACAGTGAATCGCCAATTCAATGATGAACAAGTCAACAAAGTGAAAATTCACGAAATCAGTATTGTCAAAGTCAAACAAGTGTTCACCGTGATAGCCAAGAAAATTGACCACGAAATCAAATCAATACCGTGTAAATCAAGCTACCAAAAATACGAAATTGACAAAGTCAGATCAATCCCAAGCATCAATACAAGATCGAACGACCATTGACAAATTCAAATGAACGTATACGAACGCAAAAATAGGATTTCGAATCCTATATAAGCCCAATCATCATTGGCAAAATAATTATCGAGTTCAAGCATCAACCCAGTAAAGAAAAAGGAAACAGTACATACCGAAATCACAAACAACGAACTCGATCAAGCAGCTGCAAACGAGCGATAGTCGACCATCAGAGAAGCAGCGAGCTAGGGCAACATATCTCAGATCGAACAAAGAAATTGAAGCCCTGATTTACACAAAAGCCGAAGCCCTAATTGGAGCAAAGGGAACGAAGCCCTAATTTCAGAAACAGCACGAAGCCGCCATTACTCTCACAAGCAAAGAAACGAGACAAAAAGGATCGGGTGAAATAAGGGAGTGGGCTGGCCTTGTTATTAAAAGGGGGTTTAGTGTTTTAATTTTATAAAAGGGCTTTATTATATTGTTAATTAGGGTTTAGGGTTATTTTCTATTGTTTTTTTAATTGTTGTTTTTATTTACGAATCAAAGAATTTGTAAATCACCACCTAGGGTTTAGGTAGTGTCAGATTGTTTAGTTAGAATTAGTTCAGTGAGCAGGGTGTGCGAGTTTGCAAAGTTCTATTGTAGGCAGAAGCAGAGTTTGCGAGTAAGCGAAGCTCTATAGGCGGGAAGCAAAGTTTGCGAGTAAACGAAACTCTATAGGCGGGAGCAGGGTGTGCGAGTCTAGTAGAGTGCTTGTGAGCGGGAGCAAATGTTTGCGAGCAGGGTGTGCGAGTCTAGTAGAGTGTTTGTGAGCGGGAGCAAATGTCTGCGAGTCTAGTAGAGTGTTTGTAAGCGTGATACTGTTTAATTCTAATAGAAATCTGTGAATGCAGCAGTAGGCAGGGGTTGCCGAAGCTGGGTAAATTTTGTGTGTGATTTACTTTTCAGCATATTTATTTCTGCAATTTATTTCTGTGTTTAAATCGAGAAAATTTGCTATAACCCTATTCACCCCCCCCCTCTAGGGTTAATCTAGATCCTACATGATTTTGGAAAAGAAAATAATATTGAAATAAAATGATATTATTGATTTGGGTTTTATAAAAATAATATCAAAATGAATTGTTTGGAAATGGAAATGATATCGTATTTATGGGTTTTGAAATGGATAATTATATTCTGGTTTTAAAGTATATACTATTTTTAAGACCGCGGTGTTATAATAACGTTTGGTTGTTGAAGAGACCGAGATCGGAAGTTGTCACACTCTCTGCCAACTCCGAAAACCACTTTAACAACCGTGTACACGGTGGAGATTCCAGAATGAAGTAAGTTGGTAGCGGCTTTCCTATGAGGTAAATACGTGGACCCGACTCCCGTGAGTTGGCATAAGGTGGCTAAAACAGGAGAGATTCTCGGGCCAATGAGGTCATTCCTCTGATCGAACGCACTCCTTCATTATTATACTCTGACTTTTGGATTGATTCGTTGGCCACTTTTGATTTTTGATTTAGGGGTGTTGTTCGAGGTGGGCGGTAGCTGCGCGCTGCGCGTTTCCATCAGCCCGGATAGCAATTGGTATATCTACCCTGGCATTTCCAAGTTATGCCGTGTCACCAACCCTATCGCGCCTTGTACGAGTTTGGATTTCTTTCGTAGCCCGTGTGGTATCCTCTGGTGGCTCCCTGATCAGGAGGGACTATGATATTAGATGGACTACTGGGACTATTACGTGTTAAGGGCTATATGGGTAACCCCTTAATGCTAAGAAAAAAAGTAAGTTTATTTTACAATTAGATACTATTACAATAGCGCAATATACTACATAGTAAATAGTTTAACGGATTCTTAGGAGATGTAAATCCCGAGCATCTCTTGAGTTACTGCACTCATATTTATTTCTGTGATTTAACTTACATAAGATCTTTTTGTTCTGACTCGAGTGTTTTGTTTTTCAATTCGCTCGGGTCAGTCCGAGCGTTTTCAAGATTTGAAGTTTTAGCTCTGGAGGACGAAGAAGAAGATTTGTATTACTATCTACTATATTATTCCACTACACTATTTAATTCCACTGCATTGATATTATTGGTATGCGAACTCTGATATTTATTGTATAAAGAAGAATCAAATGTTTGGTAAACAGTGTTATGAACTGTATATTTATTATTATATTTTATCCTTCCGCTGTGAGATTCTGTTTTTTTTATTTCTTTCTCGTTTTTCTTATTTACCCCATAACAATCCGCCCTTCCGTATGGTTTGAATTGGCACGTGTGTCGATTTGAACCATGTGAAAAGGCGGGACGTTACAGCTGGTATCAGAGCTTTGGTTTAGCGATAAACCTTAGCTTTGTGGGGTTTGACTCTTTACTAATAGGGTAGTAATACCCTATAGGAGTCGCTGAGTTTATATATGAGAGAGCGTATTTGTTAGTGTTATAAAAAGGTTTTAATGTTGTGTTAGTCTGTTCTGTTTTGTATTTATAAATTCTGGTTGGTGCATGGGACGCTGTGACATCAATAGGAATTTCTAAACACTTAATAGGACAGATCGACATAATATTTGTTTTTAATATAGGTGAATGAAATAACTTTGCCTATTATATTTTCTACATATAAAAATATTTTATAAAGACATATATTTTGTTGCTATAGATTGGGTGTTAGGTAATGAAAATATAAATAATAGTTGAAACTAAGTTGAAAATAAAATAAATGAAAAGTGGAAACTTAGAACTTAAGTTCCGGGGTTTTTGAAGATTTCTTTCAATGGATTTTGGAATATAATAATAATATTGTTAGAAGTATTTTCTGATATAAATATTTCATTAGAATTTGAAAGAAATGTTTTAAAAGAAATAAGTTGTACTCCCCTCTCTGTCGCTGGAAAATAATTTCGGTGATGGCGGCCGCATCATCGACATTCATTTTCGAGTTTCAAAGTGGGAAAGCTACGGTAGTAGTTTTACTACAAGATTATTTTGATAGACAAATAAATATTTTTAATTTTTTTTAAATATAATTGGATATATAAATTTTAAGTATATATTTATCTATTATTTAAAATGATTTGAAATTTAACCCGATACTTAATTCTTAAGTTCCGTTAATTAATAGTTTCAATTAAGTATAGTAAATTAGAATATTACTAATTTATAATTTGAAATTTTAATAAAAATAAGTGACTAAATGCAAGGGTATAAATAAAATTTAAAAGAAACTTGGAATTGTAACAAATAATGTAAATATTGAACCATTAATCAATTAGAGGAATTGAGAAAAATTTGTATAACTGTTATGCCGAGTAACTAAAATTGAACATGAATATTATTAATAAATGAATAAATAAAATCTAGTAAATGAAATTGAGAAACGAATGAATGTAACGCAAATAAAGAAATAAATGAGAATTAAAAGAAATCATTATATGAGTAAAAAAGGAAATCAAACAACAATGTATGATATGAAATTAATAAGAATGAACTTAATTTATTGATTGAAATTGTTGTTTGTTTTGTTTGTTTTGTGGTTGTTGGGTAAGGATACCTTAAAGTTGGTTGGATGAATAAATAATCTATTTAGCTTCATCAAAGACTGTTGAGTAAAAGGTGCGCTAAATAGTTTGTTTTCCATTCTGTACAATTTAAAGTTATAACCCAAACAACTATTGTTTGTTTGATATGAATGAATGATTGATTTTATGGTTGTATGCCTTATTGCAAGTGTTTGTTGTATTGATTGTTGTTGTGGTTGAAACAACCTTAAATATTCCGTCTTATATAAATTGTTAGCCCTTTTAGATTATATTAGTGAAACGCAGGTTATGGAAGCAATTGCTATTGCTTTTGGTTCCATAAATAAGCGTTAATTGCCCGACAAATATGTACGTTTTCGGATTACGGTTTATAGCGCTATTATATTGTTTTCCCGTGTTGGGATATATATTATTTTGGAAAATATATGTTATATATTATTATATTTAATGTTATATTTTCTCCCGAGCCTCTACGTACAAAGGAGACTCTGCCAAAATTTTCCGTAAATTTTAGACTTAGAAAATGTTTTGAAAATGTTTCCAAACTTTATTAAATTTGAGTATAAAAAGATTTAATTGGTATAAATTGTTATATTTTATTTTAATTAATTAATTTGGTAAATTATTGTTTTATAAAGTTGATATTTTGAATAAGATATATTGTCTATTTAATTCTTTCTTTTTCCTTCTTTTCCTTTTCGGGGACGAAAAGTTTTGAGTGGGGGAGAGTGTAACGACCCGTAAATTTTGGTAAATAAATTTGTTAATTTAATTAAGATTTTGTAATTTAAATTTAGAGAGGAAAATAAAAAATTTATAATTTATATTAGAGCAGTAGAAATTGTAACTAAATTAACAATTTAAATTTTATATGGCAATTTATTGAAGTAACGTAAATTGTCATACTTGGCTTTAAGTTTCATATAGGAAACAAAGGGGAATGTTGAATTAGTGAATGAAATCTTTTTTTAACTAGAATGGAATTCAAATTAATATAAAATGGAAGTTGTAAATTGTATGCATTAAGTTATAATGGGATATAAGGGTTTATACCCGGATATAAAGCGAATATATGAAATTAGAGGTAAGTACTGAAAAGATTTATATACTAAAACATGGTCAACAATAATTGGATGTAAATTTAGGAAATACGTTTTTGCAAGTTAATAATTAATGAACATTTCCAATGAAATACAATCATTCAATTGTTATGACAGTCGGATCGTGGTGAAGCGTCACAAGAGCGCTAGAATCGAGGCATTTGGGTGCAACAGTTTCTTGGGTTCATATGCTGTATGTGCGCGTGCGATCGTCGAGAAGGCTGGCGATGGTTGCTCGGAGGCGGGTGCATGCAGTGGCGTGGTTGGATTGGCGAACGGAGGCATGGGGTGTCGAGCGCATGGTGGTCATGTCGCGTGAGGATGGATATCGTGTGCGTGGGTCTGGGATACGTGGAAGAGAGATTAGAGAGGTGAGGATTAGTTTAATTTGTTAATTAAATATGTTGATTAAATTTTTAATTATCAAATGTTTATAATTGTATAATTTTTTTCGTATGAGGTCCGATTCGAGCGAAACGGGTTGTGTTGGATTCGTATCGATGTCGTCTATGGCATGAAATCGTAGTGGAATTTATTTTACTCTAGAAAATTTTTAGTTTCAAAAAGGTGAGTATCTTAAATGCTCATGGAGTACTAAAATATTTTTGTGTTTGTTAAATCGATATCATGAAGTAATTTAATTTTGTTGACTGTTTTTTAGTAATTTAAACTAACATTGTAACGACCCGTAAATTTTGGTAAATAAATTTGTTAATTTAATTAAGATTTTGTAATTTAAATTTAGAGAAGAAAATAAAATTTTTATAATTTATATTAGAGCAGTAGAAATTGTAATTAAAATTAACAATTTAAATTTTATATGGCAAATTGTTGAAGTAACGTAAATTGTCATACTTGGCTTTAAGTTTGATATAGGAAACAAAGGGGAATGTTGAATTAGTGAATGAATTTTTTTTTAACTAGAATGGAATTCAAATTAATATAAAAATGGAAGTTGTAAATTGTATGCATTAAGTTATAATGGGATATAAGGGTTTATACCTGGATATAAAGCGAATATGTGAAATTAGAGGTAAGTATTGAAAAGATTAATATACTAAAACATGGTTAACAATAATTGGATGTAAATTTAGGAAATACGTTTTTGCAAGTTAATAATTAATGAATATTTTCAATGTAATACAATCGTTCAATTGTTATGACTTTGTTTTAAATGGAGCATAGTATAAACAAATGCAATCAGTGTATTATTGTGTGGAATAATATATTGATTTATTTGTTACTGAATGTAAATTAATGCAATTATGTTAATGTAGGTTAATAAATAATTAATCTTGCGCAACCTCAAATTTATTGAAATAACTGAAAGATCAAAAATTGATTGCATTAAATAAATTGGGAATTTAATTTCATTAAAGGTAATTTAATATTATCTTAATGTAAAATTTAGATGAATTTTAGAATTAAATGCTAACTCCATTCAGAATATGGCAAATGGGTGTAATATTTGGATTGTAAGCATATATTATAAGTTAACTGTTTAATTGGTTGATAGAATTAGAACTTGAAATAAATGTTAATACAATAAATAAAAGTTACATTAATATGAGAAGTTATACCATGTTTAGAAGTTGTTAATTTAGAGTATATTAAGACTTAGAAATTGAATTTTTGATCAATTGGAATAAAATTAAATAAATTTTTACGATAATATTAATTAAGGATATTTGGAAATAACGCCAACGGTATTTATAATAGAACTAGTTGTTGAATTTGAGGAATGGAAGAAAAGATTTATTAATGTAAACTTGATAAATGGAAAGGAAAGGTCTGGGGAATTATTGAAATTTGTTATAATTGATTTTGAGTTTGAAATGTAAGAAACAAATGGGAACTTTGATTTTGAGAAATTAAAGTGTATTAATGTGACTAAAGGTTAGAGTAACGATTATTGTATGTTGCCTATTTTGGTTACTTGTTAATTTGCAATTTTGAAATCAGTTACAATAATTTTAATTGAGTATTGCGTTAATGTTAATTAAAGTAGTATTTGTAACAATGTTAAGACTTTTCATATTGGATAGTTTATTGTAATATAAGACTTGGAAATAAAGTTATTAACGTATTGGAAAACGATTACATTTAGATGAAATTAATTGTCTCATTTATGTGGGTGAGAACTGTAATTGAAAGGTATAAAGGTGATGATCAACGGAAATGCATATTTATTTCATTAGTTAATATAAAGGAATGAAGCCTATTTAATGAATTAATTGAGTTTCTAATTTTAGCACATGTATATAGTTGGGTTGGAATAATAATTTGGAATAACAACTTCAATATATTTGGAAATAATAATTTATACAAAGGGAAGCTGGAAATTTGAATATGTATGAAACGAAATGTGAGACAAGTATTAACTGCGTCACAAAGTAACGATAGTCTCAATTAAAGGGTTGGAATTGAATCTAATCGGTTTAGTTGGAAACTTATTAAAATAAGTTTGGATTGGGTGATTTATTTCCAATTAAATCAGTTCACGTTTCAAAATATAATGCTAGTTTATTGCATATATGTTTATACCTAAATTTAAACTTATGTTTAGATCCAATCCGATCATTAAAAAGAAAGGATTATTTATAATATGAAGATAGGCTAATTTCAGGTTAGTAATTAATGGGTGGAATGAAATGGGTTTAATGTAAATGTTATATTAGGCGGTAAATCAATTTGTAATAAAATTTTATTTAATTGGAAGGTAATCGATAATTTATGAATTTGATGGTAAGTAATTAGGATCAAATTCTATACTAATTGAAACTGGATGTAATTTACTAAGGTTAGTGCAATACCATTTAATTTAAATTGTAAGGTTGAAATTGATTGGGATTCAATTTATAATAAATATAATTTTTGTAGCAATTGAAATTTTATGTTTTGCAATTAAACGTAATTAAAAAACTACGTTAATATGAATTTAGTTGATAACTGCAAAGAAATTGGGGTAATTGGATATATACTGATGTTGGATATATACTAATGTTAAATATATACATAAGATGATGATTGTTGATTTAATAAAGATAATTGAATACGAATGGTATAAAATTTCATTGAAATAAGATTTTATAATTTATTGAATTTACTTTAATTAAAGGTAAACACTAAATTTTTTGCAATAAATCCTTATTTGATATGGAGGTTTGGTTAATAAATTTGATGCTAATTGCAATCAGAAATGATAGAAATGGTAAGTTGACCATTTATTCATAATAAGATCTAAAAATCAAATAAATGGATTTTTGGAATTTAAATTGACAAATTGTGAATTCATTTAAATTCGGATCCATCTGTCTTTTCCAACTTCATCTATAAATACCCCGCTAAACCCTAGCCTCCGCCTACTCTCATTTGTCTGCGTGTAAAATTTCTTCAGCTCCTTCTCCTCCTCAATGGCAGACAAAATTTCACATCCAGATCCATTTCAAAATCAGAGTCAAAAAGTCAAAGTTGTCAGAAAAATCTCAAAATAATATATGTTGAAGCTCTCAACGAGCATAATTCAATGGTGTAATTCATTTTTCAATTCGATGCATCGCTTGACCAGAAATCGCGGTCAAAATTGATTTGGGCGTTTTTGACTGGTGCGTCTGATCGGAAAATCCCTTCTGGGTTATGTAGAGGGGCTAGCACGTTGTTCATCGGCGAAGTTTTGCGGCGAATTGACGGTCGAATTGGTGGCTGGGCATGGTCAAAGATCGGTCAAACGGAGGTGTGTTGGGTTCAACTTGCTGTGCGCACGTTTATGAAAGAGGGGAGTGAGGATGACGTGGCATGTTACAAGGTGAATTGTGTTCTTTTTTTTTTGTTATTTTATTTTTGAAATTCAAGCGCAATTTTCGCTATATTTTTCACATACGAACTCCGTTTCATGCGCGGTTTTTTTGTTAGGATCGTAATAAAATTCCGAACGCTTTGACGCTGGTTTGGACAGATTTGGAGACCGTCGAATTTTTGGATTTAAATCGGATTTAAATTCGATTTAATTCAAAAGGTGAGTGTTTTAACCCACTCACAACTTCTAAGTTTTCTTATATTTGTTAAATTGACTTAAGATATGAGTAGAAATTTATTTATGACTATTTGGCATGTTTTATTCACTATCTCAGTTAAATCGCATTTATTTAATTTAACCGTTAATAATTTTTATTATTGCATATAATTTGACAGTTAAAAATTTATTTATTTGCATAAAAACTGCTAGTTAAATAGTTATTAAATTTATTATTGAATACAAATTGGTAGTTAATACCTGTTATTTATTACCTGTTATATTTTATACGCTCTATATTTTTGATTGGTTAAATTGATGATGATTGCAATAAATTGGTTGATGATTGATATTGGGTGAATGGATGATGTGTTCTATATTATATAAACTGCAAGTTATTATGCATTTTCATTTCATTCCGGATTGCGGTTTGAAATGATATATAACTGTAATTTTTATTTTTAAATTGCGGATTGAAATGATAAATATCCGTATCACTTGACCATAGAATTGAAAATTATATACAGGCACCGCGGTATATATATATATATAACTATTTTTGAAATAATTTTTCTGTGGTTTGGATAGGATACGGTTTAATAAATATTAATTTTTGACCTTATATAAAATCTTATTTTATGTACATATATAGTTAAATTATTGAATTTAAGCTATGTATAAATTTGTTAAATAAACTAAATAAGTTGAATAATGGAGTTCTAATGATTTAAATCAATCTAGATTGGAAGGTAAATTAAAATTTAATTGGAATTGAGCGTATTTAAGAATTAAACTCTATAAGTGATTGGAAATTTTAAAGGTATGATATTTATAACTGGATTTTATTCAAGATAAATTAAATGAATATTTCTAGTATAAATAAATTGAAGGAAATATTTAATTGTTAGAAATTTTGAGTTTTATTTTATGGATTTATTTTATGAATATTTCAAAACTAAATAATAGGACAATAAATTGTTGAATAGAATTTCCAACCTTAAGTTTTGAAATTGTTAAATACTCAAAGTTAGGAATATATTGAAATTGAAGTGGTTTATTTAACTGGAAGTGAATTTAAAGTTTATGGATTTAGACTAAATTTTAAATGAATAAATTTGTAAAGCCGTGAAGATTATTTACTTTATAAAGTAATTTTAAACTCAACTATTTTATTTTATATACCGTTTCAATATCCAAACCATTCAAGTTTTAGAAGTTATGGTTTTAAAGCTATGAATTTTGAAGTATTATGTTTTGAAAGTTATAATTCAAATGTTCAGTTTCCAGGTACTAAATTTTTTAAAGCAATATGATTTTGGAAAAGAAAATAATATTGAAATAAAATGATATTATTGATTTGGGTTTTATAAAAATAATATCAAAATGAATTGTTTGGAAATGGAAATGATATCGTATTTATGGGTTTTGAAATGGATAATTATATTATGATTTTAAAGTATATATACTATTTTTAAGACCGCGGTGTTATAATAATGTTTGGTTATTGAAGAGACCGGGATCAGAAGTTGTCATACTCTCTGCCAACTCCGAAAACCACTTTAACAACCGTGTACGCGGTGGAATTCCAGAATGAAGTAGGTTGGTGGCGGCGTTTCCTATTAGGTAAATACGTGGACCCGACTCCCGTGAGTTGGCATAAGGTGGCTAAAACAGGAGCGATTCTCGGGCCAATGAGGTCATTCCTCTGATCGAACGCCTCCTTCATTATTATACTCTGACTTTTGGATTGATTCGGTGGCCACTTTTGATTTTTGATTTGGGGGTGTTGTTCGAGGTGGGCGGTAGCTGCGCGCTGCGCGTTTCCACCAGCCCGGATAGCAATTGGTATATCTACCCTGGCATTGCCTAGTTGTGCCGTGTCACCTACCCTATCGCGCCTTGTACGAGTTTGGATTTCTCCCGTAGCCCGTGTGGTATCCTCTGGTGGCTTCCCGATCAGGAGGGTCTATAATATTGGATGGACTACTGGGACTATTACGTGTTAAGGGCTATATGGGTAACCCCTTGATGCTAAGAAAAAAGTAAGTTTATTTTACAATTAGACATTATTATAATAGTGCAATATACTACATAGTAAATAGTTTAATGGATTCTTAGGAGATGTAAATCCCGAGCATCTCTTGAGTTACTGCACTCGTATTTATTTCTATTGATTTAACTTACATAAGATCTTTTAGTCTGACTCGAGTGTTTTGTTTTTCAATTCGCTCGGGTCAGTCCGAGCGTTTTCAGGATTTGAAGTTTTAGCTCTGGAGGACAAAGACGAAGATTTGTATTACTATCTACTATATTATTCCACTACACTATTTAATTCCGCTGCATTGATATTATTGGTATGTGAACTCTGATATTTATTGTACAAAGAAGAATCAAATGTTTTGTAAACAGTTTTATGAACTGTATATTTGTTATTATATTTTATCCTTCCGCTGTGAGATTCTGTTTTTTTTATTTCTTTCTCGTTTTTCTTATTTACCCTATAACAATCCGCCCTTCCGTTTGGTTTGAATTGGCACGTGTGTCGATTTGAACCATGTGAAAAGGCAGGACGTTACAAACATTATATTGACATATGAACTTAACTGTTAGGAATTTGTAATTGAGTTAAATTTGAATTTGAAATTAAACTGCTAGTTAAATTCCCAACTATTAATTACTAGTTAACTATTGTGATTTATTGGCTGTTTTGATGTTGATTGCGATGGATGTTGTTGATTGATATTTTGGATGATTTGGATGTTTGTTTATTTTTGTATATCTCTGTTATCACCCTGTATAATATTGATAGTATATAAAACTATTATTTAAATTAATTTAAATAAATTAAGAAATAGGTTGAAATGATATATATCCATCCTGGAAATTAAAATCGAAATAACCGATCATTTAGCCATAGGATAGAAAATTATTTACGGACAACAGATTGGTTAAATTAAATGGTTTTAATTTCTTGAACTTGAATTTATTAAAATGATTTTGATTTAAAGGAATAAAATCAAATTTATGAAGGTTGAATTAATTTCGAATTTAAGTTTTGAAATGTTGGTAAGATATTTGTTAATAGAAATTGTTTAAAGCATTGACTTTGAAATTTTAAAGTTATAATTGAGAAATCATTTAAATAATAGAAATTAGTTTGTTTTAAAGGATTTGAAATTTATTTGAACTTTGAAATTCAACTAAGTAAAAGTTATTTAACATGACATTTCAAACTTAGGCTTGAAATTGAATTGGTTTGAAGATTTGAACCTTAAATTGAATATTGAAGTTAAATTTGGTTTAAATGATTCAAATCAATATTTTGAAATCGAACTCAAAATTGATATAAATTGAAATGGGTTAAAATAGAGGATTGAACTAAAATTAATACGAATTTAAATTGAAATTGGAATTACTTTGAAATGGGAATTGAAATTGATTTGAAATCGATGTTGAATCGATTTAAATTAAATTGAGATTGAAATTGTTTGAATTGAGTGACTTGGAATTGAATCAGTTTGATTTAAATTTGGACTGAATCTAGATTTATAAGAAATGGGAAGAAACAGTTTTGAATTTGAAATTATTTTCACTATAAACTATTTTACTACAAACTATTTTAAAATCCATTGTCTTAAATTCCAAGTTATTTAAATTTTAAAATTATTTAATATATAATCTATTTTAATATCTGAACTATTTAAACTATATTAACTTTTTAAACGATTTAAACTATTCAAAATATTTTCGAAAATTCAAACTGGGAACTATTTATATTTAAAATCGTGGATTTAAATGTGAATTTGGTTAAAATGAAACCTAAATTGTAATACGAATCGAATTTTGAAGTGAAAATGACATATCGAACCGAATTGACATAATTTGAGTAAATATAAGGATTTTCGAATGAATGATATTTTGAAGTGAATATGTTATTTTGATATCAAGTATGAATCGTTTTTAAAATGTAATAGAACCAACTGGTGTGTAAAACAATGTTTGCTTGTTAAAGAGACTAGGGCCTCCTATTGGCATACTCTTTGTCAATATTGAACCACATTAACTACTGCATATGCGAAGGGGACTCCAGAATGAAGTGGTTGGATTCAGTGTATGTTTGCTAGATTTAAAGAAAGAGAATGATGATGGATTGCCCCGACACTTGTGTCAATTTGAAATAACTAAAATAGGACGGCTTGAACCAGGCCAAGCAGGCTAGCTACCCGTAGAGGACTCCTGTCCTTCAGTTTTTCTTATGGACATAGTCCATACTATTACCTTTGTTGCTGGTTTCGATTGGTGCACCTCGATTGAGATAACCTCCCTTTGACTCGATATAGGATGGGTGGACACGGTGGGCAATCATGGCGATGATGCGTTACCACCAGCCTGGCGACTCAAACAGGTAGTATCCTACCTTGGGCATTGCCTCATGTGCCTTAACATACTTTTATCCTTATACAAGAACACTACGAGTTTGGTTTAGTGTTCTTGTATCATGGCGCATCCCTATCTACCGACGTGCTACTGGTTGTGTTATATGCAAACTGTATGACAATGCTTGAAAATGCGTTAAGGGAGATTAATGTAAAGCCTTAACGCTAAGAAAAATATTTAATTTACTGACTAGACATTATACATATAGCATATTGTACTATATATAAATATTTTTATGGATCTTTAAGAGCTGGAAATGTAATATCTCTTGTGTTAGTGCACGCACGTTATACACTGGATAGGAGATGTAAAACCCCGTAAACATCTCTGACGCTATTACAATCCTGTTATATGTGATATTGATTTGACTCACATAAAGACATTTTAGTCTTGACTCGAGTCTTTTGTCTTTTCATTACGCTCGGGTCATCCCTGAGTTTTCAGCACATTGAATTTTATTTTCTGGAGGACGAAGACGAAGATTTTGTATTATATTACTAGGATTATTTCACCACATTGTTTGTACCGCTGCATCACTACAAGAAAAGTTGTCTTTAGTTGCAATAATCAGTGGCTTTCAAGGTATATGCAACCATTGGCCAGTTAAAGTATGAAAACTAAGAAATAAACGCTGCTAAATGAATCCTGCCAACAATTCAATGAAATTTTGCTAAAATTTACAAGGGCTGCTTATACATCCTTTAATGCTTATCCTCCTCTCAATCTTTTTAACACTTATCCCACCAACATTCCACCTCTCAAAAAAAGAATGAAACCTGCTAAAAAAGTATTCTTCGAATTTTCTTTCTCCCTCATCTTTATCTTCCAAAATCGCCTCATCTTTGGCTTCACTTAAATTGATTAACGAAGAGAAAAAAATGACAATTTCATGCGGGGAAAATGTTAGCGCTGTTGGAAAAAGAGAAAACACATGCCTAGGTGGCTGAGTGATGGAGAAGGTTTTGCGGCGAGGATTGGCTGAGGATTTGGTATTGGCAGCTTTAGCATGGAGACGAGGCACAGACCTGATGATGATGTAGCTGACCGTGGGATTGGCAGTGGAGATTTGGAGGATTTGCAATGTAGTTGGCTGGTAGTGATGGAGGACATCCGATATTTTCAAGAGATAAGAGCATTAAATCAAAAAATTGAACTTCTTTGGTGTAATAAACCGGATTTCTGGACATCTATAATTGTTGGGTTAATTAATAGAATATTGACTTATGGATTGAACTAATAGATATGATGATAAATATTTATACCTGGATAAATATTTATTTGATACTCTTTTAGTATAATTATTTAAAATTTGCAAAATCATTATTTATCAATAAATGTGATGTTTATTTGTTTTAAAATATATATGAGTACATTTAAATTTAATCTGAATTTGAGATTGAAAATTCAAAGATAAATATCTTGAAGTAAATTGGATATAAAAATAATGGATATCTTAAAGAAAACATTTATTTGTTTAGAGATGTATTTATGTACTAGGAAGACAAATATTAAGGCTTTATAAAAACATTGAAAAATAATAATAATAAAATTATTACAAGTTTATGGCGTTTAAATTTATAAGATGACAAGGTTTAAGACATAATTTGTAAATAAATTTTAAAAAGGGGATTTAGACATAAAATACATATTGGTAACAAGTGTTTAATAAGTAGAATAGGTAAAAGACAAGTGTAATAACTCTTAATAAACATTAAAACAAATGTTATAATATTAACATACAACTTAACAAGTGGCATGCTTATTGCCTTTCAATTTTTTTTTATGTTCAAAAATGAATTAAGGTAAGATAAAAAAAAGGGCAGGCCGCATTTTTTTTCTCCTACATCTTTGAAATAGGAAGAAAGTAAAAAAAAACTGAGGAAAATATCAAAACTTAAACAACAATCTTTTTTAGAGGGTGTTCAAACCTGAGATTCAAGAAAAAAATATATATACAGGACAGCAACAGCTTCATTTGGAAACAAGATTCCAGATATAGTCAAATGATAGTTTCAGATTCAAGATTTTTACAGTTTCAAATCAAGAATCAAGATCCAGGTTTTATAAGAAAAGCAACTTTCAGTTTAAAAAAAAAAGAAAGGAGGGGGATTCTCTGTTCTTCAATGAACCAGGTGAGTAATCTACTACTCTTGTCAAATGCTTAAATCTGTGTGTATTGATGTTTGTGGGTAAAACACATCATCTTAAAATATAAATCTGAGCATCTGGTCCATGAAGAATTTTGTGTTTGCATGTGTTTTTTTTATGCAACTCTGTATATCTATATGTGTTGTTCTGTGCAACAATACTTTACCTGTTCTTCTCTGTGTTTAGTTACAGAGTTAATTGTTAATCAAAAATTTAAAAAAAGAAGCA